>CM060104.1:27242430-27864930 GCA_030522415.1 Channallabes apus
CATCTTGTCATATTTATAGTTCACGATATTGCTGCAATATTTTATTTAATTTTTTTTGATAAAAGACCTGATAAAAATTTTATAATATAATATAATGATGATGACATAAAGAAATATATGTAGTATTCGTGCATGTATTCATTAGGGTAGTTTACACCTGCAGCCAGTCGCTCTGGTTAAGTGTACAGTACGTCTGAGGGTAAATCAGGGTTTAACACCGAACAGGAACCATCAATAAGAGTCTAAAACCAAGAAGAAGCATCTCTATAACCTAAAGCATTTAATTTGTAGTTTCCATCAATATCATGTCTTCCTGCTAAGGTCTATATGTATACTGTATATATACACTCAATCTAAAAGCCTGTTAGTAGGACAAGAAAACACACTGATATTATTTACCTAATTCACTCTCTTACTCACTCATCTTGTACACCGCTTTATCCTGTATTGAGGGTCACGGGGGCCTGGAGCCTATCCCAGGAGACGTAGGACATGAGGAGGGGTACACCCTGGACAGGGGGCCAATCCATTGCAGCGCACACACACGTACACACATACCGGAGCTCTTTGTTTGCATGCGCACTTTGCTGTCTGTTGTCTATTTTTTGTATAGAAATAGATCGTTTTAGGTGGACGTAAAAATGTAAATCTGTCATATCTGAGCTAGTCAGTTAATTAGGTCTCTTAGTTCTCTAGCTGGTTCCGGTAGTGTGTTGTTAATGTATGTTGTTGCATGTATGTAGCACCTCGGTCCTGAAGGAACGTTGTTCACTGTGTACGGTTGGAATGACAATAACAGCCGACTTGACTTGACACAGACATTACAGGCAATTTTGGGAACCCCAATGAGCCTAATCTGCATGTCTTCTGGCTGTGGAAAGAAACTGGAGAACCCGGAGGAAACCCACCAAGCACAGGGAGAACATGCACACTCCATGCAAACTCCATGCACACAGAGACGGGAATCGAACCTGTCCAGGAATCGAACTCGGACGGTGCAAGGCGACAGTGTTAACCACTACACCACCGTGCCGCCTATTTACTTAGTTACTTATTTCACATGGTAATTAAGTATAATGAAATATTTGTTTTAATTAATTATCTATAATCATCTAAGATTTATTTTATAACATAAAAATGTTGATACTGTAGGTGATTGTTCTATTGCACAGCTTTAATTAATCATGAAAGAATTATTATGAAACTGCAGGAGATGCAAATTTTTTAACGTTTTAATAAAAAGCACTGAGATGCCTCGAGCTGAGCCTGCAAACGTCAGCAGATTCATTATTATAATAATCATTATTACTGTATTATGACCCAGCACTGGTGTAAATGAGATGCATCCCAATATCATAAAACAACAATTATGGAGTTTGCTTATTATTTTCTGATGTGAGGTCAGGACGAACCTGGATTGGCTGTTGTGTCTTACATAACTGACATTAAAGTAAGCAGCTATAGAAAAGAGAGAGAGAGAGAGAGAGAGAGAGAGAGAGAGAGAGAGAGAGAGAGAAGATCCCATTAGACGGCTGGGTGAATTCATTAAGCCTGAATGCAATATTTGAGTCAAGACCCTGAGCTTTATGATTTCTGTCCTGGTGGCAGTTTTTTAATAAGCGTTCTGCACTCCGGGAGCACGAGACATCTTATAAGCATTTATGGACCTGAGGATAACGAGGTCTGTTTCCTGAGTTATGAAGCCAGTCTGATCTGATCTAATCTAATAAGACGGCAGGAGGGAAGCAAACCGAACAGACATCCGACAGAGCAAAGGCGAGTCATGTCTGTGCCTGTCCATCCCGGATAACAGACTGAGCGTCGGATTTAATCAGATCAATCTAAATACACTCAGCGCCATCGATTCCTCCACCTCCTTGATATGACATCATTCAAAAGGGCAGCTAAGACAAAAGACAGGAGGGCGTTAAATCTCGTTGATGGGCTGTACATTCTGTACTACGTGGCAGCGGCTAATCGAACACCGCGGACCTATTACAAATCCATTAGGTGGATAATTACTCTCACAGACACACCATGTCTTAGACACGCTGCTATTGGTCAGCCATCGACAGACGGCGGATTAACAACACTGTCGTACAAACCTCATGATGAAAATGTCTGGTAAATGTTAAAACGCAGGCTGATTTGTTTCGTGATTTAAAATCAGTGTGATGTTGAAGAGATGCATTAGGCAAAATTCAACCACTGAAATATTTACTCTAAATTTTGTGTTTTCTACATAATGAAGTCGATAGCAGTCTTCCGCTTTGACTACCTGGGAAATCGTAAACAGTTTAAAGACTTTCATTTCTTTAACAGGCTAAAGCTATCGAGCTAAAGTAGAAGACACCAAAAAAACGAATCACCATGACGATGGAAAATACTGTACTTAAGTGCAAGAAAATTAATATGGTACGTGTATCCAGGCAAGGAGTGTGTGTTGCTGGTATAATCACTCATTCACCTTCTATACCGCTTATCCTGTACGGGGGTGCGAGGGGCCTCAAGGTGGGGTACACCCTGGACAGGGTATCAATCCGTCGCAGGGCACACATGTACAGTCCACACACTCACACACATGCATTCACACACTATGGGCAATCTGGGGAACGTCGGTTAGCCTCATCTGCATGTCTTTGTACTGTGGGAGGAAACAGGAAAGGACTTCCTGTTTTGCTTGGGTTTGATTCCTTATTTACTTCAGTATTTAGTTTATTAGTTATTGTACTAGTATTATTTAAAGACCATGCTTCTGAGTTATCTTTATTGTGCTTTATGAGACACTGGTCTCCGTCATTATTCCTAGCTCATGTTATTGTCCTATATAAACTGTAGTTTGTTTCATTTGTTCCCTATATTAGAAGAATTAAAGAAGATACGTATATCTGTCCAGTGCATTGGTGGAACTACTGTAGTGTTTACAGCACATAAGTGAGAGTAGGAAGTAACTTATTCCACTGATTTTGTTGCGCAATATTAAATAAAAAGCTGTAGTCTTTTTGGATTGTTGTGATGGAAGAGAAATAAACAGCCGATTCTGTGTATGAGGGCTTTATTAAAGTTGATCTATTGAGGTTGTGTTACTTCAGAGAAGAAAATCAGCACGCATTGAGATCACGGGCGTGTTCTTCACGCATGGCCTGGTCCTCTCGGGCTTGGTGGTGGCCTACGAGGCTGGACGGCTGTCAGACTTGGGAAACGCGACCTATTTTAAATGCACACATCTCTCTCTCTCTCTCTCTCTCTCTCTCTGTCTCTCTTTTAGATGAATGCTTTCAGACATGACTGCCTTGTTTTTCTGGTTGAAAGGCGTCTCTGTGTGTGTGTGTGTGTGTGTGTGTGTGTGTGTGCTCAGATGACATACACTCATGTTAGCATGACATCACTTTTAAATTTGGCCACTTTAGGACACTTTGCGGAGAGGACAGGACACCTCAGATACGGCTCAGTGAATCTGAACAGACATTCGAAGAAAATGTCGATCCGTGTGCTAAATTCAGAACAGTTTAAAGCTTCATTTAAATCAAAATCAAACAGTATGGGATCAGATACTCTACACTGTATGTCTTATGAGGACCCAGTGGAACCCGAAGATTCATATGGATTATGGATTCAAACTTTTGCTTTTATTAAAATAAATAAATAAATAAACAACATGTTGTCTTCTAGTCCAAGTCTAGCTTTCAGTTTATTAGGTATTACCTCTGTTGTTGACAAGAATCTAAGCCTCTTGGTAAATTTTATTGAGGTTATTTGTCTGGATGAACCATTAAAGGCTTGATTAAGAACTGTACAACGTTTCTCCCTGTGAGAAAGTGCTATAAAAGTGGGTGCAAGTGTACATGATAAGAATTTCCCCTAGGTTGAAATGGCCATTCCCCAAGAAATGGGGTTCTTCATGGCTTATTTGGATTATTACATTAACATTTAGGCTTTTGGCAGATGCTTTTATCCAGAGTGCTTAAAAAACACATACACTACCGTGATCAAAAGTTTTAGGACACTTTCTAACTCCATGATGGTTCCTGATGTTTATTTCTTTCTACATTGTAAAGTTTTGCTGAAGGCGTCCAAAAACTGCATGAATCTCCTTTGAACAGTTGATATTGAGATGTTTCTGCTACTTCTGCTCTGTAAAGACTTCATAACGCCTCTAATCTGAGGTGCTGTTAATTGGTCATTTTTCAGGCTGATAACTCTAAATGAACTTCTCGTCTGCAGCAGAGGTAGGTTTTGGTCTCGTCCTCCTGGGACGGCCTTCATGAGAGACAGTTTCATTATGGTGCTGGACGGATTTTGCAAATGCACTTGACGATACTGTTCTTGCAGGAACTATTACAGAAAGGCCGACCTCTGTGTCTTAAAATAACAACTAACTGGTGTTTTTCTTGTTGTTACGTAATTACCTAATTCCATATGTGTTATTTTATAGTTTTGAAATCCCCAGTATTGTTGTAGAATGTTGAAAATAAATCACTAAACACAAACAAAAAGACATTTGCAAGTGACCCCAAACTTTTGAACGGTGGTGTGTGTCATAAGTTGTCATTTAATAAATGCTTCTTAATTAATGTCGTTTAATTAATGCGTCTAAGCTTCCAGTAAAGTGGAGGCAATTCCTCACACTCCCTCTGGTCATGGCATCAGGCAAGAGAAGCTCCATAGGTGTGATAACCTGGTCATTCAGTACATTCGGAACATCAGATCACATGACCTTAATCTATCGCTCCAAAGTCCAAACTTAAGACTTTTTTTCTGATGAGTCTCACTACTACTTATTTATAGACACACAGCTGTTTAGTCCCAATCATTA
This sequence comes from Channallabes apus, assembly GCA_030522415.1. Classification (NCBI taxonomy): domain Eukaryota; kingdom Metazoa; phylum Chordata; class Actinopteri; order Siluriformes; family Clariidae; genus Channallabes; species Channallabes apus. The sequence goes on from CM060104.1 coordinate 27,247,247, forward strand.
TTAACAGATGTTAATAATGTGTTGAAGGGTTCTTAACCCAGTTCCAGTCATTTCATGAAACATAAAAAAAATCAATAACAAAATAAAAAAGGCTTGCAATTCGGAGATAAGTGATATCCCTCCATCCATTGTCCATATAGGGTAGTATTTTTTTTCCAAAACATACTGTATATATAACAAAATAAAAACAAACAAACAAAAAGAACAACAACAGCAAAAAAAGTTACCAAATGTGGCTTGTCTTGTAAGGGTTACGGGTTTACCCCAAGGCTTTTTCATGTTTTTATTTGTATATACAGCTTTATTCACAGTGGCCTACAGTTATAACACTTAAAACATTTTCAAATCATACCAGGTTTCACTGGAGTTCCTTGTGATGTGAACAGTACATGTTATCCTGTACTCACACTGGTAACGATGTGATTCATGTTTGCCCTGAGAGCTGGTGGCTTACACAGACATGAGGCTGAAAAACTGATGCTGAAGCAAAGTGGCAGCGGCATGAGACAGAAAAAAAACCTATTAGAGCTATTAGCGTTAACGATATTATGAAAATGCACTTCTTTGTATTCATTTATTTGTTGGCTCTTGGCAGAGATTTGTTGCATGTATGAGCTTGTGTTTCCACCACAACTACTGTAAACATCATTAGATCTTAATACTGCACTAATAATTGGAATAACAGCCCAGTCAGAGTAACAATGCATCCTGTAACCCTCGCAATCAGAACGTTCTGACCCGATCCAGCCCAATCGGTGTAACACTGTTTTTGTTGGAATAAAAACAGTCCTTCTGCATTTAACCAATCAGAGGCGAGACTGAATTCTTGTAACACCATTAAGACCCGGCAAGAGGATGTTATTAATTCGCCATGAACAGTATTACATATTACCCCACACACCCATGAATGACGAGTAAATCAGTGGGCGTATTAATGAGGCAAGATTAGGAAGGGTTGTGTGTTTCTGTTCAAATCCCTGGCCTTCATAACAGAAAAATGACATCATTGTTATATCGAGTGGTTTGAGTCAGCAGCTCAGTGTTTTGGTGCGAAAGCTCTCATTACAGTGTACAGAGTCATAACACACTACACACTACAGTGGCACAAAGTTTACCTGTTGCTTGAACCCCAATCTTCTGATCAGTAACCCACAGCCTCTCTCTTGGCCATAACATTATGAGCTCTGAGAGCTGAATTGAACACCATCGATCACCAACCACACACAACTAACTGGTGACAGGATCATGAGTGTCCAAGACTCATCCATGCCGATGGGGAGTAAAGGCCAGATCACCCAATCCATTTCCAAAGAAAATCCAATGCAGCACAAATCATTAAAAAAAAAATCAGGCCTGGACATAATAGGAAGGCACCAAAACACCAACTGGTAATGGGTCCAACAGGTAAAGAACCCGGCCTCCAAACTCCCCACTGGACAAACAAGTCCGATCCACGGAGGCCCCACCTCACAACCCACAGCACTTAATGGTGTGCTGCCAATGTCCTGGTGCCGGACACCACAGCACACCCCCACAGCCCTTTCAGAGGGTCCCAATGGCACAAGAGAAACCCAAAATGTTATGGCTGATTGGTCTGTAAATATATGTGTATGCATTATGGTATGGCGGCAAAGCTGCTTATGAGTTAGTACTGTTACCTTGTATATCCAAGGTCGTGGTTCGACTATTGCCTCTGGTCGGTACATGTGGAGTTGGCATGTTCTTTTCTTGCTCTGTGGGTTTCCTCCTACAGTCATACACTCCAGGCTGACAGGTGTTTCCAAATTGCCTGTACTGTATGATATGCGAATGTGAACAATGCTGAGGGTCTTCAGCAACAGATCTTCCATTTGCAGCAGTGACTCCTGGCATGATGTCATTTGTCACGAGGCAAACCATCAGATAACAATAACAGTTTTTGTGCTGTTTGCTGCTGACCCTGACCCCCAACCCTGACTCTTTTCAAAGGGTTAAATGGCCAAGACCACAAGCATTACAATCAATCCGGCGGGATTTCACTACAGTGGGATTGTCTGATCGGAAGCGACTGATGCTCAGCATGACAGTGACTCACTGCTAACGAGACATGAGTATGGCGTAGGAGAACGCCATGCTGCAGGGTTTATAACAAGTGTGTGCTCATGTATGATAGAAAAAGCAAGACAAAAAGGAAAGGGACATTTTTTTACTGCAGATACAATACATTTTTGGCCTAGGAAAGTGGAAAATGGGGCAAAATACTTGAAGTTGTACTTGAGCCACTGATAGATTGTGTTGGATTTGGCTCAAAATGAGCACAAACAGAAGTTACTGGAATTACAGAGTTTTGGTACCAGGAATCAGAAACATCTGACACTATACAAATACAAAGCTCTTCAAACTTTATAGTCCACTATCCAAAACGAATCTTGTCATATACAGTACGTAAAATTCATGAAGATCTACATGGATTGGATTCTGTTAACTGGCATTCATGTACATGGACCTTATTTTTGCCTCTTTTGGATACCTTATCACAGCCACATCATGCTCCATATTACAGTGGCACAATGGTACAGAATATAGTGTTACTCCAGTGTTACTGTTCCATGAGTTCTATAGGTTCCTCCCAACGTTCTACCATCGTAAACCGTGCCTATAGATAGAATAAAAAGACACCATAGATGAGAAAGACGTTTATTTTCCGTATAATACCCGAAAAAGCCTAAAGCAAGGTCATAAATCCTCAGCACACACACACACACACACACACACACACACACACACACACACACACACACACACACACACACACACACACACAGAGCATGAATGAGGTTTGTTTGCTTTGTGAATGAAGCTTGATTGCTTCCATTTCCATGTGTCTGGTTTCTGTCAGTGGTTCCTGCAAATCATCAGTGGACACACACTCATTACAGTGGCATGTTTATCATGCCATAAGTTTCAACACACTCTACACCATCAGGGCTGTTACAAAATGTAAAAGAAAATCGCAGACGCCTGGTAGAGCCTGAGGTTTACCAGATGTTGCTTTACAGGTGCAACGAAGGCGTGAAAGCGTGAATCGATGGAGCTTGCAGTAAACGATGCAGGGACGCCACGCTCGTCGTTTACACCGCGCAATAATCGAAGCCTTATATTGATCCAGAGAAGTCTCAGAGGACATGGGGTAAACCTGTATGCATTTATCATCATCTGATCTGTGTGATAAAGTTCACCTTGACTCTGTCTCCATGACGATGCAGGAACAAGTGAAGTGAATGTGACAAGAGTGCTTGAGCTCCAGAGAGAGAGAGAGAGAGAGAGGCAGAGATGACACACTGAACTAACACAGTTGGACAAATAGCATCAACACATGCTTCGATCACTGAAGCAACAGATGCTCTCAGCTAATTATTTACAAATCTAATCAAATACGTATCTAATATTAACGGAAACCACATTCTTTACAAACTTTACACATGCTGAATAACCTCATATATAAAAACATCAGCATATTAATTTATCCTGAGGTTAAATATACATTTCGATGGACACAAAACAAAACACATCACAAAGCAAAATGAACTAATTCATATGTACTGTATATGATATCTTCTTATTCTTTCATTTGTGGCAGTACGAGAATAGCATGCTGTAAACCAATCCATTCATCCATTCATCCATCCATCACATCATCTAATCATCTCCTGTTGCAGAAACCATAAACAATATTTTTTCCATCCATTCACAGAATCGAAACCTCAGCAACCCAACCATTCACAAAGATGATCACTCCATTCTTTCATCCAATCAGAGAATCAAAACTTTTTGAGAACTAAAAAGAATGAATCCCTCAATCCATCATGATGACAGTAAACCACCAGTCCATCCATCCATCCATCCATCCATCGTTCCACCTATTAATATATTTCCCTACTATTATATAGAGTCCAATCAATTTAAAACCCTTCAAAGAACCACAAAGCATCAATCCCACCATCCATCAAGTACCAAATCTTTCTACCACTATATCACTTTAAAGAACCACAAAACATTTGTTGATCCCCTCAGCCCTTTATCCATCCAATCAGCCATCTATTAAATCATCAATTATTTCAACCTTGCAGAAAACCAGAAAGCACTGAATCCCCCCATCACCTTAGAAAACTACAAAACTTCAGTCCATCTATACACGTGTTTAACTCCCCACTCTTCCATCTCAGGAGATGCAAAAAGCAATCCAGAGAACCAGAAAACATTGATCTCTCCAATCATCTGTGTGTCAATCCTTCCATCCATACAGTGAACCCCAAAATGTCAATCCCTCCATTGATCCAGAGAACCCCAAAGAATCAGTCTCTGCATCCATGAAGAGAACCCCCAAAACATTCAATCCCTCCACTGATCTAGAGAACCCCAGTACACCAATCTCTTCAGTGATCTTGAGAATCAAAAAAGCATCAATTTCTCCATCCAGGTAAAGAACACCAAAGATCGACAGAACCGAAATGCATCAACCACTGTGTCCATTCAGAGACCTGAAAGCACCAATCCATCCATCCATCTATTCATAAATCCACCCTTTAAACAACAACAATAATAATAAAAATTATTGTTGTTGTTGAATTAAACCAACCATACAATGCTCATTATATTTCTGATGAAGTTGCTGAACGATACTAAACAGAACAGAGTTATATGTATATAGTATGTGTTTTATCTCACCCGTGGTGGAGTGAAGGCTCTCAAGGCTCCAATATCGGGATAAGATGCCCCTCAGGGTTCCCCCATATCCAGTGTAAGTTCCAGGCCCAAGGCTGGCATCCGAGTCCGATCCAGGTGACAAGCCAGAACTGCCACTACTACTGCCACAACTACCCCCGGGCAAGGGCACGGAGCCCTCAGCGCCGCCCTGCTGGGTGCGCATGGCAGCGCACAAGCGTACACCCTTGTCTGCTGCGATCTCAACAGAAACAGTGTGTGTGTATGAAGAAGTGCTAGCTGATACTGCTGCCTGGTCACTAGCAACAGCCTTTCTGCTGTAGGATCTGCAGCTCCTCCTCTCCCCTCTCTCTCTCTCTCTCTCTCTCTCTCTCTTGCTCTGTCACTTCTTTCCCATAGCAGCACACCATTCATCAGTGGGGGGCTTTGAGGGGGAACTCAGGAGATGAAAAAGAGCCACTAATAGCATTAGAGTGCCGCTGAAAGCAGCTCATTTCACCCCTTACTTGTTTTCCCTTGCTCCATCTATCTCTCCTGTAGAAACCTGGCTGTAATGGATAAAGCCCTGGTGCTTTGCGGAGGGTCACACAGGAAGCTGGGATGATGGGATTTCCTGCCTGTCTATGCGTACCCAAGACACTTTATAGCAGGGCTTTATGGCGCTGCTGCTTATGAGTAAAGATGAATGGAGCTCTTATACAGTATACTAATGTACACAAACGCACACACACTGTATACCCTACATGCATATTACATGATGCACGCCAGAAATGTGATCTAATGTCATGCCAGGCTTTTTCCTCACAGCGCTGGGTATAAATATCGTTCATAAACTCCAAGCGTAGAGTAACAGAGATTACTGTCAACCCTCCTACACACTTGATATGGGATACTCCCTGTGTACTCTGTACCAACTCCAAATATATCAGCGATATCTAAAGCCAGGCGATTTCCAAAATAAATTCTAAAGTAAATACTGCTTTTTCATGGATTTGGCATTGGTACAGTTCAGCAACTGCCATGACACAGCTGATGTGAAATGAGGTATAAATATATGGATGGGATGTTTGTCCACACACACACACACATTGGGGCAATTTAGAATTCTCAATCGACCTACTTGAATGCTGCTATCCAAGGAGACTAAGCGCGTGAGGCAGGGTATGACCCCTGGATGGGGTGCCAAGCCATTGCAGGGCACACACGCAAACACATTATGGGCAATTTGGAAATGAGAATTAGCCTAACCTGCATGTCATTGGGAGAAAACCAGAGTACCCAGAGTAAGCCCATCAAGCATGGGGAGAATATGCAAACTCCATGCACACAGACCCGAGGCAGGAATTCATCCAGGTGGCAGTGCTAATCAAGAATACTTTCGACTCAGAATTGATGTTAAGGCATAAGGCATGGCAGACATATTAAACACACACACAGTAATTCCTGGCAAGGCAGCACCAAACCTCTTCGCTCAATTTAATAAACACAAACTGATTCAATTACAGAGAGGCGACATCTGCAATGTCAGGTCTGACGTCACTCTCAGGGTAAGTAGGGTCAGTTGATTGTGGAGGTGGAAGACATGCTGTGTATACCAACATGCTGACATCCGTGTTTGAGAAATCTTTTTTAAATAAAGTCCACTCGTAGACCACACCAAGCTGCCCACCCACTTTCTCAGTCCCTCAGGACCTCCAGAGAGCCACATGTTGAGAGCTACACCATCACATTTCCACAACTGATGAATTTGTGTAATGTGTTCCAGCGATAATTCTCATGTCTTGCTTTAAATTTCAGATAAACAACTTCCAGACACATCAGCTGTCCGTGGCCTTATGGAACATGACACATTTTTATAAACAGGAAGGATGCGGCGTTTACAAGTTCACTGCTGTCAAGAGAAAAATAATCAGTTCTTTTCAGCACAGTGTTTATACCACAGTTGTGCTGCCTCCTGCTGGTAGTCTGTCCACATCACAATAACACTGTATTAACTGGCTCCAGTAAGGTGATGTTGGATTTGCCAGAAAAAGAACGTGTGTAAAGAAATACCTGTAAGGTTTTCCTGCATGGTGTGAACGTTCCCACGACTCTACGCCCATGAAACAATCCGCTCATTGTGACATGGTAATACTTCCTATAGTCCTATGTTCAGACCGATATGTATACAAATACGTACCTCGTGTCTGCTTGAACACTTTGTCTAACTGGAAAATGTTAATATGTTTCCTATCGTCTGTCTGTCTCCCGCTCGCTCCATGTCTGTCTTACATGCCAAAAGCCCAAATATGATCTCTTTGCTGAGATCTTCAGACACCTCATCACCTCATGATGTTCCTCCCTCCCTCCCTCCCGAGGTGTGGCGGACACATCGAGCGATAACTGTCCTTTGTTCTAATCATCTTAAAACGGAACAATTTGGGTGCTCGTCTTAAACATAACGATATCTACATTGGATCTATCAGCTTTTAATTCTGGTGTTTTTGATTAAACTTTATAAAAGGTGCATCTATGCTTTCTCCTATGTACATTTCCATGAATGCACACGATTGGCTACAATAAGCTACGTTTGAGGATCTGCTGTAGAGGCCACAAGAGTTTGTGCTGGACAGTTTTTTTAGTTTGTTTGTTAGTTTCTTCTACATTCTATTTTGAATGCTTAGTTTGATCCCCTGGACTGCTTTGCATACCAACACCAGCACTAGGGGCCTGATCCCAAAGAAAAGTCAATGTAGCACAAAATACAGAAAAAAGTCAATGCAGACTCCAATTGAGCGTCCATGGCATTCACTAGACAAACAAGTCTAAACCACATCGCAGACTCTAACAGCACCCAAAGTATCCACCACTAACCCCCTGGTGCCACACACTACAGTACAGTACATCTCCAAAGTGGCCATGGAGCCCAGGTTCACCTGGCGGGCACAAGAAGAACCTAAAACCTTGGTGTTTTTATTGATGATGGTTTTAACACCGAGTGTAAGGTGTCAGCAAGGCCTTAATAAATTAGCACAAGGAGCTCTGTAAAAGCCTCAGTACTCACCAGGAGAGGACATGCGGCGTCTCCAGTCGAGGCAATCCAACCCAGTGGGGGTGCTGTGAGAGAAGCTTAGACTTCGGAGTGGCATTCCAGAAAACACCTTCAGTGCACACAGAGGCAGCCGGCCCCTCACCTAGAGAAAGAGATTGTAGATAGATAGATTATTATCAAACACATATGTATATGCAGGTGCTGATAGTATATGAGTTTTGTCCTGTGTTTTGACTTCACGTGCTAACACACCTGGTGTATGGAAGATAGAGCAGATAAAGTATATCTGGACTGGAGCTGAAGTTTTGATTTATTAAATGACATTAAAGTTTCTGAAGAAACGTAGATCCTGTGGCTGGTTCTACATGTCTAGCACAATTTCAGGAAACATATTGATGGACTTGGCATGAGCATTACGAACTTGAGTAGAATCCGTAATGATGCAGACCAGTAATGCAGACTGTACAGACAAACAGAGTGCAAAAGACATTGCCAGCTGATAAAGATAAGGGAAGAGAAGAAATTATGTATGTGTGTTTTTTTTCCAAGTGGAAACAGGGATGATAGTAAAGAAAAAAAAGAAGGTAAAAAAAAGAAGTGAAGAAGTCTTTGCTCTACTAGATGGTCACTCTTACTTCCTCTAGCTCCTCCAGAGGGTGAATGCGCCTCTTTGGTGGTGCCCTCGTCATTCTCCTCTGCCGCTTCTTCTCCTCCTCAATCCACAGATCGTCTCTAAAGCAGTGTCTCTGCCATCCAGCTTGGGTTGGTACAGTAGTGCTAATGCTGGATTCGCATCCGGTCCTCAGATGTGATGATCCAGTAGGAGAAGTATTCACCGCCTTCATTACTGTAGTGCGACTGGAGGGACAAGGACTTCCCGGAGATTCCTTCATCCATACGCTAGGCTGTTTCATGAAAAAGCATCATCGGACCACTACACTATCATTAGGCAAAGAACTTTGGAGGTACAAATTTGGAGGTAGCATTAGTAACTGGTCCAAGTTAGATAAATGTTTAACTAATCGTAATTTACTCAATTTTTCACTTTCAGCATGTCACCAAAGAAGAACCAAGTTCTCATAGAAGCTGATGATTGATTGATTGATTGATTGATTGATTGATTGATTAAAAATTGCTCTTAGTGAACTCAGACCGTTTGCAGAGATTGTGGAGGAAATGTAATGAATGTGATTAAATGTTCTGTATTATAATCAGTCCATAATAGTGCAAAAATATCTTATATTCCAACAAATAGTACAGGCATCTAGTTCTTTACATTATCTGTTTTCAAAGCCACCTTTAGATGGCGATATCCTCAAAGTTTTAAGCACGTTGCTGTTTATGACTGAACTGTAACAGACTTGTTTCAGTTTTTCTGCTCCACCATAATTTCGCCTATGAAATGCTTAATGCTGATAGAAATGATGATAGATCGAATTAAGGCAAGTGTTTCATCGTTCTTCATCACAGTTGCATTTCAAAGCTATATGGGAGAGGCTGTGTATTTACAGTATGTACACTATGTACAGTAGTTATTGTAACATGGTAACAATTCTCAGCTATACATCATTAAACAATTATGTGGACCGTTAATGGAAAAGAAACAAATTTAAAAGCATCAATAATACAGCTTACCTCAAATTCGTTTTGTGTAACAGAGGTAATGGTGTTGATGGGGGAGGAACTGTCTATGCTGCCATCCTCCAGGTGGCTGCTGGTACCCAGGGGACTGAGGGAACCCTGACGCCCTACTTTAGGTTTGAGGGACCGTGGTCTCTCAGGGGGATCTGAAACACTAACACTCTGGCTGAGAATAATCAGAGAAAGAGTGTTTGCCCGTGAGGAGGGGTAACGGAATCGCTGTTTCTGCCCAGCAGATCTTGGACTGCTTGGTTTGGGACTCATTGGTCTCATGGGAGATTCTGAGTTTTCATTGGACCCTGCTGGCATTTTGGAACAAGACGATGACAACTGCCTGGCTAGCGGGGCCATAGGTGTGAGGGGACCAGAGTCACCATGAGGCGAGGCTTCAGAGGAATCAATAAAAGTAATCGACAAGCACCTTCTAGTGCGCCCATCTGATTTGCCTTCCTGCAGGGATGCACTAACTCCATCTCGCAAGATGCCACGCTTGCTCAGTGGGTCAGTGTGGCGCTGAGTGGCTTTATTTCCATCTGTCTCTGGAACAGACATCGTACGTCTTAGGAGATCTGCCTCTTTTACCCGTTTCTGTTTCTTCCATGAAAGCTTGGTTCGCGTATCTTCTGATTCAGGACACTCGCTGCACTTATCCATGGAACGAGACTCAAATAAGCTTGACAAAGACTTGTGAGCCTGGGCAAAACGCAAACGGAAGCTTAGGCCTTCTGTGCTTTTGCTTCTCCTGCAGCTTGAGCATTCACCTCCCGTGTTCTGTTTAAGTTGTGGCATCTCCGAGCCCTCAGCATCCCCTGTGCCCTGAACATGACCATCCTCTTCCTCTTCCTCTTCTGTATCTACCTGAAGCCCTGCTTGTTTATTTCCAGCCTCACTTTTGTAGAAGACTTCATCATCTGAGTTGTCTGGCTGACTCTCTCTCTCTGAGTCTCGTCCTGCATCCTGGGTCAGGTGACTCCTATAGAAAAGAAGGTCCTCCCCTCTGTCCTGAGAGTCCCTGGGTGAAATTTCACCCTTACTCACCCTCCCTTCTCTTGCCGTACTTTTCCCTAGTCTGAATGAGGACATTTTGGAGAAAACTGAAAATTTAGATGGCTTAACTTTACGTGATTTCACACTGGGACCAGCCAGAGTTCTCTGCTCCTCTTGGTCATCACTGTTAATGCTGCTCGTGTCCAGTTCCAAGGATCCTCTGGATGGACATTGAGTTGATGTAATTTCGTCATTCTGTGGGGACGTGTCCTCGTTCAGGTCTGAAGGAGTGCAGGACGGCTGGTCCTCAGGCTGGCCTGCTGTTCAAGCAAACAATACTGTCATTGAAAATGATATTTGTGCTTTTAGTAGTCGTGGTATTGTGAGTTACTGTATATGATGTATAAGGTACCGTGTACTGTATACTGTATCTTACATGAGCTGCCTCACGGGTTTGAACATGTTACAATTTCAGGTAGTTATACTAGATAGAAAATAAAGCATTTTGCACAGGATTAAGATAAATAAAACCTAAAACACTGTTAATTATTGTCCCAGTTACAACACAGGTGGCAAATATTTTATATACAGTACATTTAACATCACAGGTATTTTACAAGGATAATATTTCTGAAGTGTTGTATTATGTGATGTTTTAACATTTCGAACAGATTTCTTCAGTCCATTTGAAATAAACTTTGGGACTTGTTGGGGCGATTAAATCAGATCAAATTGAGAACAGACCAAAAGTATCAATTTCCATGTATTAGACTTGGCAAACAGACTATTAAGTGAGAAATCATTCACTCATCTTCTATACCACTTTATCCTGTATTTAGGGTCGCGGGGGCCTATCCCAGGAGACTCAGGGCACGAGGCAGGGTACACCCTGGACAGCGTGCCAATCCATCGCAGAGCACACACACACTATGGTCAATTTGGGAACGCCAATAAGCGTTCTACATATCTTTGGACTGTGGGAGGAAACCGGAGTACCCGGAGGAAACCCACCAAGCACGGGGAGAACATGCAAACTCCATGCACACAGAGACGGGAATCAAGCCTGGGCGGGGAATCAAACCCAGACCCTGGAGGTGCAAGGCGACAGTGCTAACCACTACACCACCGTGACGCAGTGAGAAAGCAGCATTTATCAAATATCAAATACTATAATTCATGTAATACACACTATCTGTGTAATATAAGGTGTATTTGTGTGTGTGTGGGATGTGGGGGTATTTGGGGGGGGGGAGGGTTGTATGTTAACATTATGTTAACTGCACTTGAGGTCCAGTCATACCCACAGAGCATGTTTTGAGAAAAATTCCAGAAATGCATTACTGATAATATTTTCTGTATTTGTTATTTTTATTTAAGGTAGGTCATGTAAGTTAGATTAATTTTTTTTTTACCTTTTATTGCACTAACAATAGTTAACAAATGAGCTACTCTTTTTACGTGAGATATATTCTGAGAATGTTCCATAGCATTCCCAAACATGGTAGAACATTCTAGAACATTACAACAAGATATTATGACACATCAGAGAAATACCTTGGAATCATTTTGCTTTGTATTGGATATTAATGTATGACTTATTTTTTGTTATTGTAGTTATTTATTTTTCATTTTACTGAGTGATTCTTGTGATTCAATAAATCAAAATTTATTATTTCCTTCACCCATTAATTATATTATTTTTACACGTACAATCTAATTACAATAGGCGTTCAAGTCAAACCGAGACTTGCAATAAAATTTCTGGTGAAGACATAAACGTTATTAATATGTACAGAGCATTTCAAGCACAGATGAGACTCTTAGTCACAAAAATATTTTGTCATCTGTCTGTGGAACTGCATATTACAGGGACTCAGCTGGGAGTTATTGCCCCATCCCCTATGTAACACATGTTTGGGCCGTTAGAGTTCTTCTGAGGTCAGCATTTCTGATCATGGCTCCGGTGCACTGAAAAAACTTTCTACCTTGATGGTGTCAAACGCTGGGATGCGTAAATTAACATAGCAGGGGATTATATAGAAAAAAGGGGAGTTTTTACTCTCATAACTGTGTTCTGTTATTCTGCACACTTGAACAGTCTGTGCACTTACTTTAACTATGGCGCTGGTCAAATAAATTATAATTATGTGTTGTATTGCAGTATATTGGATATTATTTAAAATATTTTTAGTTTTATTTGGTAATTGCTCAAATGATATAAATATTAATAAACTGGTTACTTATGATGTTTTTAATAATTATAAAATTTGTGTTGAAAAATGTGATACCTTTGCTGAGAGACATACAGAGGTCACAGGAAGCGACTCTGTAAATGTCCTGGTCTGATTCTGAAGGTTTCATTATTTCACTTCCAAACTTCTCAGTCTCTGTTTTCTTGTCCTCTAGAAAGGTGACATCATCAGGATTGAGGAGGGTATCCAGGGAGCAGTCTGTCTCCGGGATAGGCTGCAGGCTCCGGGCGGGGAGCAGGACCTCGGGTTGGGTGTAGCGTAATGTCTTAACTCCAGAAAGTGTACCTGAACTGTCGTCTTTGTCTCCACCGCTCCTGGTGCAGATAGGAGCTGAGCTAGAGAGTTCTTTCTGGTTGTCTTGCTTGACCGGATTCAGTGTTTCCAGGTGACCTGCTAAAGATGTAAGGACTTTAATATGCGGCTGAGAGTCTAAATCAGTGTCTTGTATGCAGCCACAAAGGGAAGTGTGATTAATATCTGTGCATTGTGTAAACGGTCCGAGTCCATAGGGAACTAACGGTATCAAGTGTGAGTCCACGTGACACTTTTGGTCATTTTGCAGTTTTCCGTTTGCACAAACTATATTACATTCAGAGCGTAAACATGCAGCGTTCTCAATCTGTGTAGGTTGCTCACGGTTCTCCTGTGGTGATGGGTAGGAATCAAAGTGAATGCTGTCCAAGTCTTCGTCTAGCCCAGAAACAGCTGAATCCTCACTGCTCCAGTGTACAGGAGACAAAACGTCAGAACGTTTCTTTAAACCATCTAACTTCTCCAAGCCTGGCTGAAGCACTTCCTTGTTGGAGGTAAGGCCATTGGTTTGATCACTATCCTCAGAGTCACTTTCCGGACCATCGGAAAAAGGTTCCAGCCACCGATTACTGTCTCCTACAGCTTTTTTGGCATCTGCTGACTTTTCAAAAGCTGCGTTATTGTGTAGACTGACGTTCCAACACAACTCAGTCTGATCTGATTGAGGATTATCTTTTACAACAAAACTCGATTCAGAGTCATGAATAGCGCTAGTCTCTTGAAACAGGATCTCAGTGGCATTCCCTTGTGGAGAACAGATGCTTCTGTTATGCTTTAAATCAATAAACAGTGTGTGACTATTCAAGGCATTGACACATTGCTCATGTGTGTGTGTTGGGTGACAAACAGTAAAAAGTGGAGAGTGTGTTTCAACAGGTTTTGATAAGACACAAATCTCTGTCCTAATCTCAGGCTGGTTTAAGTTGGCTGAATGGAATTGAGGATGAAGCTTATCTTCTATACTCTGGGCATGTTTTGGAGACAGACTATCCTCTACTTCCTCAGAGCTTGTGGGTTTCTGACTTCGATCCAAAAAGTTCTCCTCTGTGGAAAGGGAGTAACGTGATCTGTCACAGGAATGACTGGAGGATATCAAGAGCTCTGGGTTAATATCCCTGCTCTCGTTGTGTCTTTGGAGGAGGGTGATGTCTTCTGCAAATCTTTCCGTGGACGAAGATAGTGGTGCGAGGCTAATCGGAGAGGAGGAATCCTCCCAAACCTTCTCTTTAAATCTGATTCTCGTGTCCTCGCTTGTCAACCCCTCAGAACAAGACGGTGTGGAATTGATGTTCTCTGCTTCAGTGACCGGTGTGTTTAGCTCAGAAATTTCATTGACATCATGAGAGTCAGTGGAACATGTCAATAACTCGGACTCAAAGCCCTGTTCCTGGTCAAGATGTTTCTCTTTTTGTAGTAGATTCTCTGCTCCAGTGTGTAATAAACTCACAGGCGATGCATTGATGTTTAAGTGGTGAGGAAATGCAGAACCTGGAGAGTTCACAGATTTGGTTTCCAAATGCGGCAAGTGGACACCTGATACACACGGCGTGTCGTGAGGCTTCGTGTCACCATTACATGAGTTAAGGTGTGTTGCACAAACACATAGTTTGCATGGAGCTGTATCCGTTATACTACAGTCTTGGTAGGTTGTGCGAACAATCAGAGCGTCTTCAGAGTTCAGTGCATTTTCTTTGACACCTGAGGAACCTGTATCTTTGTCCTCATGTGACGCGAGTGTGTGCAAAGGCAATTTACGAGCATTATTCTGCTCCAGTCGACTCCTGCACAGCAAGTCAAGTCCACCTGCGCTTAGACTGCATACATCATCCTGAGACAGCGGTGACTTGTGGTGGAGATTTACACACCCTGACTTGATGTTACGTCTTTGTTGGACGCATGAAGTTCTTTCTGCATCTGCAGTTTTTGGACAATGTGCGTTGCTCTTTTTATGGTGTAGGTCTGAGTCCGGAGAGCAGCGTTGCGTCCCTGTATCTCTAATTTCTACCTCCGGGCTCTCTGGTTCACATGTGGGCTTGTCATCTGCATTGTGGAACCTATCAAGGTGTATGTTTATGTTACTGTGGATATTTTTATATATCTCTGCACTGCACGTGCTTGTGCTCTCTAATTTGGGCGCGGCAGAACTGTTTAAACTAAACAAATCTGTCCTTTGTGAACAAGTGCTGTCTTTGACATATGTTTCTCTGCAGTCTTTTCTTGATGAGCTGTTATCCTTTCCTTCTCCCTCTACTACACCGTCATCTTTTTCCTTGGCAGTTTGTAAACCTGCATTAAATGTGTTTACATGTTGCGTATTCAGTTCTTCTACTCCTTGATCGAGCTCCTCGGCACTGAGACTGTTGATCAGGAGTGACGGTCTTTCCTGTGGTTCCTCCGTGACCTCTCCAAGGTCTATGTTATTATGATAACTGTTTACTTCTTCTTTCTCTGCCTTAAGTGTTTTGGTGGGTTGTATTTCCTGTTCGCTGGAGTGTGTGCCCTTCACCTCTCCTTGCACTTTACAGACATCCGTCTCCTCAGGTCCATTTTCTAAATACAATCCTGGGTAAAGATCTTCCACTCCCAGGAGAGCCGGAAACCCGTCCTCATCATTGCACGGTTCTTGCAAGCTGTCCGATTCCTGCTCTGTCCATCCTGATGTGTCTGAATCAAGTTCACACTTGGTCTGCTCTGCTCCACCAGGGTCATTCGGGGCCTCAAGAGCTTCCTGAACCTGTAGGGAAGACAAACACATAATCAAATAAACACCAACGTTTAAGTTTAAAAGGTCACAGAACATTTGGAAGACATTCAATCATTTGTCCTCTAGGGCAATATCTGTCTTCAAGGTACAAAGGAATCTATCTGTTCATACACAGTTCCTCTCAATATTCATTCCTAATATTTTTTATTGATATTTTCTATTTCAGATCATTTATTAGAGGTTGAAACCTGGTCTGTGATAACAGTTGACCAGCAGCTCAGTGGTTAAGGCATCAGGATATAGTTCGGAAGGTCCCAGGTTCAAACCCTACAACCAACATGCTACCACTGTTGGTCCTTAGTACTGGGGGTAAGAGTAGTATTCATCGTTGGAGTAGATGTACACCCTTGGAGACAGGGTTCCAATCCATTGCAGCACACATACTACGGGCAATTTGGGAACACCAATTGGACTGTGGAAGGAAACCCACAATCAGGGGAAGAACATGCAAACTCCATGCACACAGAGGTGGGAATCGAACCTGGCTGGGAATTTAACCTGGACCCTGGCGGTGCAAAGCAACAGTGCTAACTACTACATCACCATGCTCCCTTGGTAGATGTACTTGTAGTAGTAGTAGGTTTATTGATAGTATTACTGTTATTACTAGTATTCAAATTAGTAAATGTATTATTAGTAGTAGAAGTGCTGGTAGTATTTGTATTATGAATAGTAGTGACATATGTAGTAGCAACAGTAGTAGTAGAGGTAGTACTGTATTGGTAATGTTGTTATTATTATTATTACTATTATTATTATTATTATTATTATTATTATTATTATTAATAGTAGTAGATGCCCTGGGAGTAGTATTAGTATACGTATTAGTAGTAGCATATGTAGGGCACTGGTGGCTCAGGGGTAGGTGTTTCGCCTGCCATGCGGACGGCCCGGGTTCGATTCCAGCCAGTGCCCACACCCCAGCCACTGGATGCAGTGCCGGTCCCAAGCCCGGATAAAATGGGAGGGTTGCGTCAGGAAGGGCATCCGGCGTAAAAAACCTGTGCCAAGTTGTAGTGCGGACTGGATATTCCGCTGTGGCGACCCCTTGCCGGGAGCAGCCGAAAGACCAACAACAACATTAGTAGTAGCATATGTAGTAGTAATAGTAGTACACAGTAGTCCACCCCTTCCCAAGCCAACACTGGCTGCCTGGTCTGCATTTATAAACTTTTAACATGAATGGCTTTTCTATTTTATGATGGAACAAATAAAAGCCTGTTATGTGTTATGCAAAGTCTCAGCCCCACTGAATCTGTCTCTTAAAGCAATAACGCGGAGGTGAACCCTGCACTGACGACTTTCCATTGTGAGCGTTTAAAAAGAGCATTTTTATAAAGTAATCATTCACAACATGTGTGCAATATTTTTTTCAGATTGTGAAGATTTATTTGCAGAAAATGAGTCAGTAAGCAGAGTGGAGTAGAGTGTTGCTGACCCATGACCCAAATCCACAGTGAAGTGAAAGCCGCTTGGAGACCATCACACACCCAGAGGAAGGAGGCTGGATTTAACACGTACACAAACACTTCAACAGGTTCTGGATCGCATTCACACTCACACTGTCACTCACTCTCACACACACACACACACACAATTAGCTCTATAAGGTCACACTACTTACAGTCCAAAGCATGGAGGTGACTGCAGTGTGTTTGATAAGCATGCAGATGTGCGTGGATATCCAGCTGAACACTGCTCCCATGGTCTCTTACACACGCCTCCGGGTCGTTCTTACTGCAATTCACCCCTCACACGTCAGCTAACCTTCCTCCCCTTCTTTATCTCTTTGTTTATCTTCCATCTCCCATCCTCTTAGGTGCTCAGGAGTCCCGTGAGGAGCAGAGTCTTAGAGGAAGTCGGAGTTACCTGCGTCAACCAGTTCAACAGAAAAACCTCACCACCTCCCACCGCCCAAGAGAACGAGGGAGAGGGTTGTGACTGGTACGCCGGGGGGGGGGGGGGGCTTTCTGTGTTCTACACTCAAAGCCTGAGTTAATCTGAGCCAGTCCCTCCCTGTTGGAGATGTGAGAAAACCTTCAGGCTTGTAGGCTCATTCATACTCTCTCTCTCTCTCTCTCTCTCTCTCTTTCCTACAAAATAAAACACCAACCACACACAGTTCAACCCTCCCATAGTGTTTAAGCACCACCTTCACCACCATCACCGCTGGATTCACTCAACATCTTTGAAGCTTGTCCCAGCAATTTATTGGCCTCTTTTTCATCGTTAACTCTTCCTGTTTTTGTGCTATTTCCCATGAATTGTCCTTACAATTCATGGGAATTACCCCTGGAGGTGCAGTTTGTACCCCGTGCCAAGATGGTGTCCAGCACTACGAAAATAGAATTTTTTTTTTTTAATAATAAGCATTGTTGCTCTTTTTCCATTATGTTATGTGTGCTTTCATTTTCGTGTAGTTTCCAGTCGCGTCCTTAGTCTCTGCTCTTCGTTACTCTGACGTGTTCACCTCATCTGTTTCTTCTTTTTAAGTATTTTATTATTTCACGCTATCTGTCATGCTCTCAACATTTATGTCTAACATTTTGAATACAGATTACACTCATGTTATCTTACCTGCCAACGACACACTGTACGTATATCTATAGAATACACTCTGAGTAATACACTGCTGACTATATACACTTGTGTCCTGTCTTCCCTAATCACGCTTTACAGTGTTATTAATATTCCAACCCATTCTTTACCACCGTTCCACAAAGTGTAGTACATGGATCAAGCCACAGTTCTGTCTTTTATTTAGTTTTATACTGTGTGTTTGTATGGGTGCAACCAATATATATATATATATAGGCGGGAATCGAACCCGGATCCTGGAGGTGCAAGGCAATATATATGTATGTTCATGATATAAAATACAGTACTGTGTAAAAGTTTTGATCCTCCTCATTTCTTCATATTTTGCTTGCAATGAACCAGACTTTCTTGTATTTCTCTAAGCATCCTGAAGGATTTTTCTGGCTCTTGTTTTCAGTCCAGTTCCTGTACCTGAATGGGGGCAGGGGTAGTTCGGTGGTTAAGGTGTTGGCCTTCTGACCAGGAGGTCCTCAGTTTGAAGCCCTGACATTGTCAGGCTGCCACTGTTGGACCATTGAGTAAGGTCCTTCACCTCCAAGTGCTCAGATACAATCAGGTGCTGAGGCTAAATGCTGAGTGGTCGCAGTGAAAACAGTTGTTCCTGTTTCTTCCATCTACATCATTTTATTTCATTTAATATGAAAAACTGTGAAGGGGCGCATCAAGATAAAAGTAAGATGTAGCACAATATTGCTTTGATGTAAGCAGTGCTGTGAGTGACGAGGCTGATTTCAGCGAATTAACCAGTAACTGTGAACGTGGTGCATCAATCTGAATTAAACAACATTATATCACATTATGAAGCTCAAGTGTAAGCCAAGACGCATAAACACACATCTTTCCAGTGGGGTTAGGTAAAAAAAAAAAAAATCAGTTTTTAATGACTAATAAATGAAGCATGATCAGAAAGCTTGTCTTGGCCGTGTTACAGCAGGCTGGTGTGAAACTCGTCACCTCCAGTCACACTCGCCGAGAGAAAACTGCACCCGGCCGTCTGTGCCGCGCTCTGATAAGCGCTAAAAATCCCAACATGAGAAGCAGTCTGAACACTCTGTACCTCTGTGTGTTATAAAAGGGAAAAAAGTTCCTTGAGATTGTAAAGGCTTTGTGTTACACACTGACAAACAGCAGCGACAGGATTACAAAAGTGTCGACACAGAGACAAGAAAAGAGTCTGAAAGAGCATGTGTTATGTTACAAAAGAACAAAAACAGACAGACACAGAGTCCAGAAGAAAACACTTGATGTTCTGCTGTTATAGTAAAATAATCACCGACAGGGTGGTGAGTTACAGTTACACCAAACGAGTGGTGACATCTTTACACCCTCAGATATATATATTTTTAAATACGTTGCATCATATTGATCTTAACGCCTGTATCTGTGGACTAGCAGACTAACAGCTGGCGCAGAACCAGGAAGCGGTGATCTCATTCAGAAGCACTGAAGCATGCAGCGATGCTGTGATAGCAGAAGGAGACGTGTAGAGGCAGTTTAAGTAATGTTTTAACACTATGGTTGGAGCAAACAGGGTGGTAAAGTATGGATTAACAAATAGAACAGAAGGAGGATTTCAGAAGTACCGTATTGAGACAAGCTGGTAAGATACACATAGTCCCTCGAGTTACAGACTGTCCACAATTGTCAATCAGATCCCACTAACATTAACGTCATTTTGCAGATGCCCTTATCCAGCATGACAAACGTTTTATCTCATTTTACGCTTAAGTAATTAAAGGCCTTGGTCAACTAGGTGGTTCAAACCTAAGACCTTCAGATCAGTAGTCCAACACCTAACAATAGATTCCAGGTTAAATTGTTAAAATGTCCGGCATAGCTTTAATCAGAAATGATATCAGACGCATGGAATTCAGAGCACAGAGTGAAAACTAGCAAACACAAGAAACACTGAAGTCTCTGACGGAGCAGGTTGAAGAATACGCAGGAAAAATACCCACAAACATCCTAATCAAGGACTCAATGCAGAACATATGGACACAGTCAGGAAATGCTGTAATGACAACACTGGGGGTGGAGAGAAGACTCAAACTTAAACATGTAGTGACTCCGGCCTCAGTAAGAAGTTACTCTATGCGACTGTTTTCATCTGAGAAGGCATATTTACTCAGCAGAAGGGAAATTACTCAACAGAGCCAGCACCGCAGAGTAGCAGAGAATCAGCACCTAAAACACTGGCAACTCTGAGTGGTTTGAAGGGGGAATGAAGGAAGCCAGCTATGTGATGCTAGAACGGAGAGAAGAGATGCCACTCTTACAGTGTGGTTCTTTTTCCACTACCATGACACACATGAAGGTTAGGTGATTCAAAACAACACACAGATCACTACTTGCATACAACAACTTCATGATTCCAGAGAGTCAGTGGTGAAGCCTACTGATCAGAAGATCATGGGTTCAAACCAGAGCACCAGCAAGCTTCCACTGCTGAGTAAGGGGCTTGAACAAAACCCTTGCTTGTAAAATGCTCTGAATGAACCTGATACACCTGCCAATGATAAAGAACATAAAGCAGTTGTCTATGAGCAACCAATCTCTCACTCTCTGGTTTATTCTCTATAGCACTTATGCTGTACAGGGTCATTGGAAACCTGGAGCATATCCCACTAAGCAGGAGAGGAACTACCAGACCTCCATCATCAACAGGAGCCCAGTTGATAGAGTGGACATCTTCCGATGCCTCTGTGTTCACATCATGCAGGAACTGTCATGGTCCAGTCACATCAACACCGTGGTGATAAAAGCCTGGCAGCATCTCTACCACCTCAGGCGCTTGAGAGACTTTAGACTGCCGTTCAAGGTGCTCAGGAACTTTTACTCCTGCACCATAGAGAGCATCCTGATGGGGAAACATCTCAACCTGGAACAGCACCATGCAGGACAGACGAGCTCTACAGAGGGTGGTGCGTTCAACTGAGTGCATCATCTGCACTGAGCTCCATGGCCTGCACTCGATCTACAGCAAGCGGTACTGGACCAAGGCCAGGAAGATCGTGAAGGACCTCAATGACCTCAAGCAGTGGACTGTTCTCTCTCTTGCGGTCAGGAAAGCGCTGAAGGCCAACACAGAGAGACTGAGGAGGAGCTTCTTCCCGCAGGCTATACGGTTTCTAAACCAGATCAATACACAGGACTAATAATCTCTGCATTTTTGTACACCGCAGAGAAATGGACAATTTATGGACATTATTCATCTGTTCACTCATGGACATTGCACATTTGCACACTTTCTGGACATTTCCATTCATTTCCATTTAAATTTGTTATTTTGTCTTTGTTATTTACAGATAGGTTTTATATTTCTTATATATTTTTGGAAAAAAAAAGATATTTTGTTTTACTTTCTTATAGTTTTAGCTATTTATTTCTCTCTTATTTCTTTCTAATTGTTTAAAAATTTTAAGATCACAGGCGGTTGTATTATCATTTCACTGCATATCGTGCAAACTGTGTATGACTGTGAATGCGACAAATAAAATTTTAATTTGTATTACTGCACGACACACACACACACACACACACACACACACACACACACTCTACGGGGCATCTCAGTAGTTAAGGTGTTGGACTACTGTTAGAAAGGTCATAGGTTCAAACCCCAGCACCATGAAATGTTGGGCCCTTAACCCTCAACTGCTCAGATGTATAATGAGATAAAAATGTAAGTCACTCAGGATGAGAATGCCAACTGCCGTAATTGTAAATGCCAATTAACCTATACTGCATGTCTTTCAACTGGAAGCTGGACTACCCGGAGGAAACCCAACAAGCAGAGGGAGAACACACACCAGAGGCAGGACTTGAACCCTCAACTATGGAGGTATGAGGCCACAGCACTAACCACTACAGCTGCCTTTTAGAATAACATTTTTAATATTTAACATCTTGAAACAATTCCAGCTACAATAGACTTCTGATTATATCACATAACATCCCAGAGACAAGTCACTTCCTGTTGTCACTTATGTTACAGCAGCTACCACCAGTCATTCCCTCACCAGATTCTCCCTCACTCTCTGTCTGTCTCTCATTCATAAAAATATAAAAAATAAACATCTGCTTACAAAATATGTCACTATAGCAGTGAATGAGCTGTAATAGAAATGATAACGTATCCGAACGTTTGATCGATAGAAGCGGCTGTTATAGGTCAAATAAATCAAGAGCTTCTGTCCAATTAGAATCCAGAATTCAGCAGGTTTGATACTAAATAAATTATTAGAATTAAATGTTTTATAATAATAATAATAATAATAATAATAATAATTATTATTATTATTATTATTATTATTATTATTATTATTATTATTATTATTATTTTTGTTATTGTTATTATTATTATTATTATTATGAAAGGCACCAATGTTCAGTTTAACACTAATGAACAACAACTAATACAAGAGTTTATACTGTTCTGTACATGCATTACTAATAAACTCATCACACACACACACACACACACACACCTCTGTGAACAAAAGTTGCCCTCATGCTCAGACAGAAAACAAACCCGAGCACCGAGAGCACTCACCCGCTTCACTCCTCATTCACACGTACCTGTACTTATCCAGTTACAGCCTAAATCCTTCAGGAAAACACGAGCAGGTGCTTCCAGCTCTCTCTCTCTCTTTCTCTCTCTCTCTGTCTGTCTGTCTCTCTTTCTCTTTCTTTCTCTGCTTAGCCCCTCAGTGTCCAGTCAGGCATTCAGTCTGGAGCTCCACCTCCAGCTTGGATAGCAGTCAAGCAGAGGGAATGCACGTGGGTGCTGTTCATTCAGACATGGAAAGAAAGAGCTCGCTCTCTACACACACACACACACACACACACACACTGGGCATGCTCAGACAAGCATTCACATCCACACGCTGGACAGACGGACTGTACGGCAAGTTCGGTTCTCTAAATGAAGGGTGGCTCTGGCAACGTGCCAGACCAAACGGCCCTGGGAGATCCTTGGCCAACACACACACTCACACACACACACACACACACACACACACACACACACACACACACTTTCACTCACTCTTTTCTCTTGCACACAGTGTTGAGAAGTGAATCAGGAAGGAATCCCAGACTGTGAGTGAGCGGGAGATCTGAGATCCGAGACAGTCCGCTTTGGCTTTTGTCCTCCTCCATGAAGACAAGCACGCATGACATCTGCTCACTCATTAATTATTAATAAACCGACGCCATGCCTCTTATTTATAACCCAGTGCATCATACGATGGGTGAAACACCTCCTCAGGAGAAACAAATCCCTAAACGTGGTCCTGATGTCTCTGAAGGAGATGAACACAACCTCGTCTCTCACTAACTGGAACAGTGGAGACTAACACTGCGATTTCTCCAAAGCAGGAGAGGAAGGATACACTCTTACAGATGCTGGAAATTTAAATATCATTAACAGTAATCCAGGAGCTCTCTAGTGGAACAGAACAGAGTTCACTCAGAATTGCGAGTTCAAATCCCCGATGATGCCACAGCCATCTGTAGCCGAGAGTTCTAAGACCAAATTGCCCAGGGAAGGGGTGGCTGGATACTCGAGCTCAGGGGTGGCCAAATCCTGTCCTGTATATTTTCTAATTGTCCCTTATATTAGTTGTGTTGTGTCAGTCACAAGCTGGAAGATACCATCTTAGATGAGAGTGGAGTCGGGGAAGACAAAGTGATTTGCCTGAACACACCTTATCCAGGTGATCAGAAGTTGCTTTCAGGGCTGGAGAGTTGGTCAGCTCTGGGCTAGAGTATGCCACCACCCCTTTCCTGGCCAATTTTGACCTTGGATACTCTATGGGTGGCTTCCAACAGACACCCCTCTAGAGTGACTAACATTTATCAAACTACATTTTGCCCCAAACAAGTGCCTTTGTGGCAGATTGCTGCTGCTGGGGTTTGTACCTGGAACATGCAGACCAGCATTCCAACACCTCAACCACCGAGCTACTCATTACCCGTAATAATTATAATATAAGAATACGTCACACTCTATTCATTTGCCAACAAGCTTTCGAATTACTTCATTAAAAGTGTTTTAGGCTAAACTGTGAACCACGATTGGGTGCGGTCTTCACTTCTTCATCAGAAGGGAATCTTCGTCCTTGTACGGCTGCTTTCAGGAGACCAAACAGGCGAAAGTCCAATGGAGAGAGATCGGGACCAGAGGGAGGACGTAATGTTGCCTAAATCAGTCCTGAACATGGACGAGCATCCGGTTCCTCCTTGATGGGTAGCAATGTTTCATGAACTTCTCTATCCATTTATATACATTTCTTTATGACAAAACACTTTATCTCTATTGTGCATGAATTCTTCGGAAAAAAATTACGACACCACCTCCAGAATATAGAAAAAAACAATCACGCTGCTCTTCTTTCATACAAATCAAAACCGGGGCATCTATTTTAGTTCTCACCGCAGTTACAAATGAACTGATGTAACATGTTCAGAAGTGACTGGAGAGGCTTGAATGGAAAGCGCTGATACGACAAAAGCTTATAACCGAAGTGCGGATCAGAATTGCGCCTGAATCTTGCTAGCTATTGTAAAACCATCGTTCCTAATGGATGATGGAGTCATTTCCAGCTGTCTCAATCAATATCATGAGAACATGACCATATAAGTATATCTATTAAATGCATATAAAATTTACTCTAAACTGTAAATTATACAAAAAAAAAAGTGCTTCATTAACATCTATAATATCGTAAGTGCAGCATATGACCAGGACATGTAGATATGAGGGAATGTGTTATTTAATCTTCTTTTGGTTTAAGTGTGCGTTTGTTTAAATGGATGCCATTTTGCTAATCCCAGAGTGTGTATCTGTGTGTGTGAGGTCATTCCAAACAAGCAGGGAGTAACCTGAGCTCTGCTCTTTGTCTGTGTGTGTGTCCTCGGAGCCTGTCGCGACGCTGAATCCCTGCACACAGTCAATCTGAAATCAGTGCAGAACCGACAAGTGTCTGTGTGTGTGTGTGTGTGTGTGTGAATGAGAACCTGCAGTACTGCACGCACAGATGAAGAGATTACACCAGTCTAATGATGGAGAGAAGGATAGAGGGATGTCGAGCATTCAGTGTCTTGGCTTTGGCAGTAAATGAGAGGCATTGAGAAGCAGATGGAGGCCTCTGGCTGAGTGAAAAGCCGATGCAGATCTGTAACGCCTCTGCGTCCAGCTCAGCTCAGCAGCACAATGAAGCCACAGTTTTCAAAGAAACGCTGAGATTTGAAGGTTTCGGTTTTTGCTCTGTATTTCCGTCTGAAGTGGACTTTGGCGAAGAGAGCGAGTCGGCAGCTGAGCCGGAATGGAAGCTCAACATAATCGAATATCTGAGACTATAATTTAATATCAAACCCGAATCACTGGGTCACATGACTGGTACTGGGTTTTATTTCTTAAAGACAAACAGAGAAAGAATAAACCATCTGTCTATAAATCTGATCTTGTTAAGACAGAGACGGAGCATGACATCACTTCGAGCTATGATGAAGGGATTTTATTTTACACCTTCGTCGAGACAGCAGCATCTTCGTGGTTAAGACTTTGAGCAAAATCCTGTTTAAACATTTGTATGGCACCTCGCTTGGAAGAAAAGTATAAAGTTATGAATAAAAAATAATGTACTTGTATGTAGCGCTCGGGTGGTGGAGCTCCATTAAGGAACCCGTAATAATAATAATAACTGTAACACAGTAACATCTAAACCAGGAAGTGCATTAAAACTAGAAAAACAAGTCTAGGTTTTAATGCTAAAAGGCGTACTAAAGCTAAATGTTGAAGTTGTGTGTTATCCAGGTGCAGTGTAACCTGAAACATAACTGTCTACTGCTTGAAACTCTTACACACTCGCTGTAATGAGCTACAGTACATGGACATATCGTAAAGGTGGACCTGATATGCAAAGTTCACTTTATACACGCAAAAACAAAAAACAACAACAACAACAACATTTCCTGCCTTTTTTTTTTTCAAACTGTATATATTTACAAATGTGTGAACTTGACATTGAAATATTTTCCCCATTATGACCTCATATTTATTTATACAGCTTTTGGGACTCATCCAGTGCCCTTAGCTACACTGGGTCTTTTCCTCACTCGCTGCTTGTCCGAACTCTACTTCCTCTACATCAGATGTGACAGAGTGGAGCAGTGAAAGTTCTCGGGTACAGTCAGTTTTATCAGATAATGCTAGCCGAGCAGGTTTGATTCCTTTAGCTCTCTTTGGTTTGTTTGCAGAGGTGGAAAGAGTAATACAATGTTGTACTTAAGTAAACCCAGATAGCAAGGTGACATTGATTCAATGTTGAAATTTCATCAGAATCATCATTTTGGTTGAGGTTGATTTTTCAATGCTAAATAATGTTGAATCAATGTTGATAATTCAATGCTTTTCAGTGTTGAAAAGACAAACATTGAATCAATGTTGATTTTTGGTTGTGGAACCCATCCTCATTCAACAATGTAAGGCAAATTAAATTAACTAAGTGCATTTCTATAAAAATGTGTATGCATGTGTGTATGTGTTTAAAACAGGTTAAAAAATTGACAAGAGATTTGCCATGGTGCTTAAAAAAAAATAATAATAATAATTATATATATATATATATATATATATATATATATATATATATATATATATATATATATTGAGGAAAAAAAAAATTTGACGGTAAGTTTTGTGTATTTACCTTGCTGTCTAGTTTACTCACTTGACAGCTTAATTCCTGTTTGCCGTTCAAAAGTACTCAATTTTCGGCTCGCATTTAACATTGGAGGGTGTTTTTACACTGTCGCCACGTCATTATAATACACTCTACAGGCATGAGAATTCAATATGTTGTAGTCTGGAAGTTCCTGCCACTCACGGTGAAAGAATTTTGGCGATGCGACCTACAATATTCTGTTGGGAAGCATTTGTTTGAGACCTTAGTTCCTGTTTCCCGTTGTCTGTGTCTGACCCAGAGCAGTGTGCGTGCCCCACATGGAAAGAACCTATATGAGGATATATGCGCATATATGAAACCTATATGCAGTATATATGCGCATATAACCGCACCTATATGGGGCCAGGGGTAGCTCAGTGGTTAAGGCATTGGACTAAGGTTCAAACCCCACAACCACCAAGTTGCCACTGTTGGGCCCTTGAGCAAGGCCCTTAACCCTCAACTGCTCAGATGTATAATGAGATAAAAATGTAAGTCACTCTGGATAAGAGCGTCTGCCAAATGCCTAAATGTAAATGTAAATATGAGGATATATGCGCATATATGAAACCTATATGCAGTATATACGCACATATATGATAATATATATGCTGCATATATGCGTATATATGCTGCATATATGCGTATATATGCCACATGTAGGCAACATTGAGGTGCATATATGTGCATATACAGGCCATATAGGTCTCCTGTATTGCTTCTTTATATCCACATATAAGCCCTACTGTATATGTACATACAAGATATGTCTCCTATGGCAGGATCTGGTCATTTTAGCTCATATCTCACTTTGGCAACTGTCATACATGATGCCTAGCTCATATTTTCTATTATCAAGGCAATAACTAAGAACTAACAAAAAAAATGCAAAAAACTAATCCTAATTGCCCACATACAGTATATGAGGATATATGCACATATATGAAACCTCAGTCTCCGTGAAAATCTTTTTGAAACACGTCACTAAAATTAACTGAAATGAGAAATATATCTATATAAAGCTTAAAGTGTCTACTTTTAAATGATGCAAGTCACATTGAAAACAAATATTCTCAGTTTATGTAATCCGTATGAAACCAAGGAGAGGCACAGAATTTCTGTCACACTTATATGCTAATGACCCGAGGCAGGACACGCCCACACGCCAATCACACGGAAATCAGTCCGGGTAATTTACATACTAGACCACGCCCCCGGACACCGGCATGAAAAAACGAACACAGAGAGACAGGCTTGAAAATACTCCGATTCAGTGAGTTTTCAGCACGTTTTGGAAGATGGCACGCGCTTACACATCCGAGGAAACTCTTCAGAATGTTCTGGAAAGTTTACATTTACCTCAGAAGAAGACTGTGTGACTCCGACGACGAACGGGAGCATTTTGAACAGAGAATAGACCCATGCTACACTGGGTAAGTTATTAAGTCTTATATAACTCTTATTCTGATAATATTAAACTAATATTAGTAAATATTTTCCTCACTACAGCTAGCTCTTGTCAGCTTGTGTGACACATTGGCTTTCAATGCCATTTATATAGTTTAGGTAAATCATGCTAGCATGCTGCCTCATGTAGCACAAACATGATATTTCCCGGTGGCTAAGCTAATGCCTTATGGAGTTTACAGATGTTTATATTCACCTTGTTTTGGATAGCTTTAGATTATGGTTGCTAATGTGTATTTGGCTCCATTTTGGTTAGCTTATAACACTGCTATCGGTAATGTTATTTAGCACAAACAAGCAAGTTGCAGGTGGCTAAAATACAGCCTTATGTAGCTAAGTGATGCTTATGAATATTTCTTTGGTGTAAATGTATATAATCCCTTTTGTTTAGCGTGTATTTACAAATACCTGATAAGATGTAATTGTTTAGAATGTGTTCAATATGTGTGTAATGTCCAGTGGATGGTGTTTTTTAAAACTCAAATTGAATTATGGCAGCAGTGTGTAGTATTATCTATCACCATCATTGATGCTGTCATGTGACCTGCAGAAGAGAGGTGTATATTTTTCATGTTGAAGTGTGGATACATTTTTGGTCATCTCTGTACTGTATATATTGTGCATCCATATTAATTGCACATCCATTTACTCTGAACAGTATAGGTTAACATTTTTTTATTTATTTGTTTTTAGGAATGTGTCTGCATCACCCTTGCCTTCACCAGCCCCTCACATCAGGACACGCAAGCTCCGTTCAGATGGACCTCTTGTATTTGTGAAGTGGATGGACACACGAGAAGTATCTACCTGTTCTACCATCCATTCTGCTTTACAGTAGACGCGGTGAAGATGAGGGTGAAATTACAAGGTACATGGACTACAAAGACATTTCCATGTCCTGTGACTGCGTACAACCAGCACATGGGGAGTTGATCACTCTGATCAGCTATTACAATACTACACAGCACAAAACAATGAAGCCGTACAGAAATATTTCTCTACACTGCTTGGACATTGCTCCAACCAATGCTTACCCTGCATGTATGTTTTGTACAGTTTTTTTTTTATCTTGCACTGTTTTACTCTGAATGTCCGTCTTTTTTCAGTTTTTATTTTGTACTGTTCCTGTTGCAGTTTTACCCTGCATGTAAACAAATGTCCAGAATGTCCAGATTATCATTAATCTGCATTTATACATAAAATCCTATTAACTATTGGGAAGCTAAACACAAGAATCAGTATGAAACATGAAAAGTTTCTAAAAGTTGCCAATAAATTAATATTGTGATGTGAAATAATTTTTCAAATTGAAGTTATAAAGGGCTCTGGGGTGTTTTGCCAGGCAGAAGCGTGGAGAGCAGCCCGCCTTGCCACCTCTGCTACTGCCATGGTACGGAATCTGCTGCTGGGCACCTTGGAGACTTGACCAAATTAAAAAGGTAGCCATTATTGGTGAGTAAATGCATAATGCGTTGAGAAGGGAAAACAAAACATTTAAGACTTTATAAGTTCACCACTTTAACCATAACCTACTTGTATCAATGTTTATTAGCGATCAATGGAGACTGCATAAGGTAGGGCACCCATTATTGTTACTGTATCTGCTTGGGACCTATAATACTAATTCATCACTTGCTCACTTCTTAATCCTACCTTTCCTCTTCTAAAGCCACATTATATTGCGCTGTAAGGTGTGTAGTCCTCTATTTTGTAGAACATATAGTGTTGCAAATAACCTCATGGCACTAATTGTTGTTGTCTGAAGTTTTAATAAATAATCATAATGCTGTCAAAAATAATGTCATAAATAGATTTTCTTTATCAATTAACTTCTATTAATTAAATAAAATTTTTAATGTAAATTTTTAAAGTTTAATGGAATGGCTGTGTGAAAGATGCTGAAGCTGACGTGCCAATGGTCTTTTATATTAATGTTGTTCGGAAGCCTGTGTAATGATGTAGTTTCGACTACATGTTTACATGATGTTCTATCGACTGAACAGCGTTTTTTTGACTTGTTTTCATGTTATTGTTGTTCAGCAATGGCATGGACGTGATGTTTTGGCAAAAGAAGGGTGGGATGGTGGTTGATGGTGACTGAAAGCGGTGACTGAGTAGATTGGACGTCACAGCAGCTCGTGAAAAGGCAGAGCTACTTTGCGCAGGCTGTGTGCATTCTACTGTGGATTGACTGTTTTGAAACTTATATGGTAGTTACGTAGCCCCTAGACCTCAGTTACCATGAAAAAAGCCATGAAATTTCAGTTTGGACCATATGGGATCTTAAACAAGGACTTCATCTTTTTTTAATTATTGTTTGTTCGGGGAGGAATTATAGACCACAATGTCAGCATGATCTTGGGTTGTTTCCTTATCACTTCTTGTGTGCGTTTGGCTGTAGCTTGCACACCAGACAGAGTTGTTGGCGATTCATCCTATTGTAAAGTCATGCAGTGTGTAATCTCCTGTCGCCAATTCATTGTGCAGTGTGAACACAGCAGCAACTAAATGCTACCACAGATAGTACAGTGTGAAAACAATGGTGATCCGATGACTTTGAAAATCATGCAGTGTGAGTTTGAGGAGAAGGTAAAAAGCAATACAAAACAAATAATGTACAGTTTATGTTGTCATTACTTTGCTCTCAAACTAAATGCAATGTAATAATAGGCGTTATTTAATAATAACATTAAC
Source organism: Channallabes apus (assembly GCA_030522415.1). Taxonomy (NCBI): domain Eukaryota; kingdom Metazoa; phylum Chordata; class Actinopteri; order Siluriformes; family Clariidae; genus Channallabes; species Channallabes apus. The sequence goes on from CM060104.1 coordinate 27,278,426, forward strand.
AGTGCAGCATGCATCTAACTCTGGGTAAAAAGCTTATAATAAAATCACCAAAATAAGTCTTCATGTTAAGAATAAATATGCAAACAGTACGGTATCTGAGCGTACGGATTGGAAATTTGTGCATACAGTTTGTTAATCCGTGGCCACGATTTGTTAAACTGAGGGAACAGTTTAAGTATTTGTGAGTGCGGGGGACAAATTGCAAAACCGTCGCCACGGATTGATTTTTTTTTTTATTTTTTTATTTTTATTTTTTTGGTCCTACAGGTTTTTTTTTTTTTTGCACATAAAAGACTACATTGTTACATTAAGTATATTTGTTTTCATAGCATTGAATATGTACATTGTAGGACAACATTTGCAGATTGTGAAATAACACATACAGGTCCTTCTCAAAAAATTAGCATATTGTGATAAAGTTCATTATTTTCTGTAATGTACTGATAAACATTAGACTTTCATATATTTTAGATTCATTACACACAAACTGAAGTAGTTCAAGCCTTTTATTGTTTTAATATTGATGATTGTGGCATACAGCTCATGAAAACCCAAAATCCCTATCTCAAAAAATTAGCATATCATGAAAAGGTTCTCTAAATGAGCTATTAACCTAATCATCTGAATCAACTAATTAACTCTAAACACCTGCAAAAGATTCCTGAGGCTTTTAAAAACTCCCAGCCTGGTTCATTACTCAAAACCGCAATCATGGGTAAGACTGCCGACCTGACTGCTGTCCAGAAGGCCATCATTGACACCCTCAAGCAAGAGGGTAAGACACAGACATTTCTGAACGAATAGGCTGTTCCCAGAGTGCTGTATCAAGGCACCTCAGTGGGAAGTCTGTGGGAAGGAAAAAGTGTGGCAGAAAACGCTGCACAACGAGAAGAGGTGACCGGGTCCTGAGGAAGATTGTGGAGAAGGACCGATTCCAGACCTTGGGGGACCTGCGGAAGCAGTGGACTGAGTCTGGAGTAGAAACATCCAGAGCCACCGTGTACAGGCGTGTGCAGGAAATGGGCTACAGGTTGCAAATTTTGCTTGTCATTCGCAAATCAAGGTGCCAGAGTCTGGAGGAAGACTGAGGAGAGGGAAATGCCAAAATGCCTGAAGTCCAGTGTCAAGTACCCACAGTCAGTGATGGTCTGGGGTGCCATGTCAGCTGCTGGTGTTGGTCCACTGTGTTTTATCAAGGGCAGGGTCAATGCAGCTAGCTATCAGGAGATTTTGGAGCACTTCATGCTTCCATCTGCTGAAAAGCTTTATGGAGATGAAGATTTAATTTTTCAGCACGACCTGGCACCTGCTCACAGTGCCAAAACCACTGGTAAATGGTTTACTGACCATGGTATTACTGTGCTCAATTGGCCTGCCGACTCTCCTGACCTGAACCCCATAGAGAATCTGTGGAATATTGTGAAGAGAAAGTTGAGAGACACAAGTACCTGCAAAAGGATTCCCGACCAAGTATTGAGTGCAGAACTGAACATAATTATATGAAGGTTGACTATTTTTGTATTAAAAACACTTTTCTTTTATTGGTCGGATGAAATATGCTAATTTTTTGAGATAGGGATTTTGGGTTTTCATGAGCTGTATGCCACAATCATCAACATTAAAACAATAAAAGGCTTGAACTACTTCAGTTGTGTGTAATGAATCTAAAATATATGAAAGTCTAATGTTTATGAGTACATTACAGAAAATAATGAACTTTATCACAATATGCAAATTTTTTGAGAAGGACCTGTATATTAAAAAAAATCTAATGTGTGCATTGTATCTATGGAAGATTGTAGGACATTTCAAAACATATGTTGCATATCTGTACATTTGTAAAAGTCACATTTCCAAAAATTTAGGACCCACCTTCTGTCATTCATAAACAACTACCACTCCAAGTTTTTAGAGCATTGTATAGTTCTAACCTTTTGTTTGTTTTTCATTCTTTAGATGCACTACAACAACAACAGCTGAAAGCTGAAGAAAAGGAGGCCACAGAGTTTCTTTGCTTCAACAGTTCAGAAATGGCTTCGTTATGCCCCAGAACGGCTGGGGGGAATTGCTCGTGGTGGAAAACCATAAGTTCAGACTTGTGTCTTATTATCTGTTTTGCTGAGTAAATACATTTCAACTTACGAATAATGTTTCAGTCATCTGTTGTGTTTCTGACTTGGTTGTTTCTATTTGCATTTGACTGAATTTTGCTGAGGCAGGCTGCCATTTTTATATTATGGTTTTCCAGTCTCTTCTCTTGGCAGTTAGATTCTGTTTTATGAATTCAGAATTAACAATCTCTTCTAATAGTTCTCTTCTAAAAAGTCATATTGTCATCCAGTTTATAATAATTTGTATGTAAGTTGTAGTGTGTTTTATTATATAGTTGTTTTATTGTAATTGTGATGTTACTTCCTGTTTAAATGGGTATGGAGCATAAATAAATAAATATGTTTACATGTAAACTGAAGGATGTTGAGTTACTGACTTTTTGTTTAAAAAAAAAAAAAAAAAAGCTTTTCAGCCCTACATGGTCTCTGATTTAAAGAAATAAATCCAAACGGACATGATTTACTGTCATAGAATCTTGCTGTTCATAAAGCAAGACTAAACTATAATTGATTCAATGTTGATTCAATGTAAAATAAGTGATTGAATTTACGTTGAACAAACATTGATTTTATGCCCATCTTGATCTATTTATCATCATTGAAATAACATTATTTCAAGGTGCAAACCTGATGAAAAATCAACATTTAACATTGAAATTTCAACATTGATTCAATAACAAGTTGGTTGATGCTTTAATGTTGATTCAACGATGATTCAATGTTGTTCTGCTATCTGGGAAAGTACTGTTACTTTAGTGAACTTTTACTGGAGTACAAGTAAAGTTACTCTATACTTTTATAAAAATCTACTCAAGTAAAAGTAAAAAGTAAATCATTATAAATTTACTCAGAGTAAAAGTTACTGAGGTTGTTTTTAACAGGGGGGGGGGGGGGAATGGAACACACTTACATAATAAATTTGTTCCCTTTGTTGTGCTTGAAATCAAAGTTGCCGCTTAAATATGACCAGGGGTTTGATCATAAGAATTTGTTGACGTTTCACTTCCAGCTGTGTCTGTATCACTGACATCTGTTCTGTCCGTCTCCATCGTTCTTGTGAACTTAGCGCGTTTGTTCTCCATCAATCAATCAGTGCAGTGGTTTCCGGGTGCTGTTTTGTTCCTTCCCCGTTTCATTTTCATTCATTTATTTTTTTACTCAATAGCGAATATGATTTAAAATGTAGTGAAGTACAATACTTTAAACAAAACATACTTAAGTAAAAGTTAAATTACTTTAAAAAGTAGAAGTACAACAAAAAAATCTACTCGATTACAGTAATGCGAGTAAATCTAATTCATTACTTTCCACCTCTGATTGTTTGGAAGTGGACCGTGTTCACACTTTTTCAAGTGAACTGCACCAGAGTTCTTTTTAAGCAAACACAAACATGTTAAAAATAACTTGTTCCTGTTGAATACAGATGTCACATTTTTTCTTTTTGCATTAACAAAAGCCTGTGTTGATGTTTTATTTTTTATTTAACTTTTTCCCATTTTCTCCCTAGCCAATTCCCACCTGTCTCTCTTAGGGCACTTTAGGAGTTTAGGAAGCTACGACTTCCTGTGAGACACATACTGTAACGCCAGCCGACTGCGTCTTTTTGAACTGCTGCTCACACAACATCGGGGACAGTGTAACACACTCGCTATCTGCCCCTTCCACTTGCACGAGCTCACAGACGCCTATGATTGGTTAGCGTCACTATGATTGATGTGTGGGTTTTCCATCCCTTCCCCTGAAAGAGAGAACACATGCAAACTGCCCTCTGCATTCCCAACTACAGCAGCACCTGGGAATCACTTGATCTTTGGATGAAAGGGCGAAGAAACACTTTGCTTTATTTTCTAGTCTGGTTTCCACTCCGTCCTGTCCATGGTTTGTGTTGTGATTGTATTCAGCTGTTCCGTGTTTGCTCCTGATTAATACACCACATGTGTCAAAGACACGGCCTGTGAACCAGATCCACTCAGCAGCCTCATTTCACTTCAAATAAAGTCTATGACTGCTCAACATTTCCAGCGTATTGACAATTGAATGCAAAGAGAAGACATGGTGATAACCCTGAGAAAGCTTTAGTGAGTGAGCACTTTAGTAGCATTTACAAAAAGTGCCTCATTGTTACTCCAGAGGTTCTCAGTTTGGAGAAGTTAGGCCAACATACAGCTTCAATGGGGGGGGGGGGAGTGGGGGGAGGGTTTATGGGGAGCCTCCTTAGATCCAGACTCTGATTTGGACCTCACCTTACAATTTCTTTCCTCTCCTTATGTTTATTAGCACCTAATAACTATACAAACTAATCCATTACTTTTAACAGGAAGAGGGTTGGCAAAAGAGTGATAGCCAATAGTCTTCATATTAGGATCTCAAAAGAATATGCACACATGTCTGATGTTCTCATATGAGGAGAATGTGGTCTCAACGGGCCAGGGGTAGCTCAGTGGTTAAGGCATTGGACTACGGTTCGGAAGATCCCAGGTTCAAACCCCACAACCACCAAGTTGGCACTGTTGGGCCCTTGAGCAAGGCCCTTAACCCTCAACTGCTCAGATGTATAATGAGATAAAAATGTAAGTTGCTCTGGATAAGAGCGTCTGCCAAATGCCTAAATGTCAAGGGGTTAAAATGCATTATTGATATTTATTCTGCTTTGTAAAGATTGAGTATACAGTACATTAGAGGATGCATCATCATCATCATCGTGCTTTGGCAATAACATTGGCAAATGTAGCAAAAACTGTATGTTCAAAATTAAAAACAAAAAATTAATAGCATTCAAATAGGATCTGTGAAGCAGAAAACACTTGCTAATATATTCCACATGAATAAATATCACACCAACACCCACAGACCACAACAACCCCCCCCCCCCCCCCCCCAGTGAAGAATGTCATTCATTCCTTATTAAACCAATCTTCCCATGATGTACTTGTTCCACTGCTTCAATCCAACACAATTTAGCTAAACGTCTGACAATGCCTGACAACCCTCCAGTCCTTTGAGTCATGCAGTCATGGAGTGGGGCAGTTTGATCAACACCCAGTGGTATACAGTATCATGAGCTTCGACATCATTCAACATCTATTCTTTCTTCAAATATCCCCCGCATAGCCAGGATCAGAGTCCAGGGTCGGCCATGATATGGCACTCCTAGAGCAGCTAGAGTTAAGGGCCTTGCTCAAGGGCCCAACAATGGCAAACTTATGGAGCTGGGGTTTGAACGGCCGACCTTCCAATCAGTAACCACAGTGCCTAAACCATCTGAGCTACAACTGCCCAAAAAAAAACTTGGTTAGAGATGCCATGGAGTAGGTGGCAGTGCCTTAACCTATATGGGTTGCTGGCCGCTAGGACCTCTTCCATCCTTGTCAAGGGGAGTGCTAACCGTCTCTCCTTTCATAGAACCATATTTTCTTTCATACAACTCTCCTTATACACCAGTAAACTGTGGCACACAAGGCTCATATACAGTATATGTCTGTGGAGACCAAAGTCCAGCCCGTCCAGTCCGATCCAACAGAAAAGCTTTTGCAGCACAATTTGCTAAAAAAAGTCAATGCTGACTGTGATAGAAATGTTCCAGAACACCAAGTGCATCTCAGCGGATCGTTGGCCTGCAGGCAAACAGTTCAAGGTTGTTGTTCATGCCTCAAATCCCTCCAGATTCCAACCCATCGGATGCATTGGACAAAAGTCAGATCCATAGAGGCCCCACCCCGCAAACCACGGCACCCAAAGGATCCAGTGCTAATGTCCTGGTGTCAGAAAGCACAGTACACACCAGAGGTCTTGTGGAGGCACACCCCAGGGGGCCAGATCCACACCAGTGGCACAAGGGGAACCTACATAATACTGGGCTTAATATTTTGTGGTTAAATGTTATCACTGATTGGTGTATATCTTGATTGAAAAAAAGAAACTTTTCTGCATGTGTTTGAGGGGGTACGCTGACGGTACAGTGCAGAGTTAGCGTTAGTGAGGTGCTTGTAGAACCTCACTTAGAGGAACAACACACTAGGATTCTGTTTAAACACTGTACGTGGAGACTCAATGAATTTTCAATGTGTAGTCTTGTAGATTATAACCCCTTTTGGAAAAGTGCCACCATGGACAGTATCCAAAGTTGTATCCAAAATAAGAGTGGCTGGAATAGCTGCACTCCTGTCCTAGCCAATCATGTGTATTTGTGCACTTGAGCAGGTGGTTAGCAATAAAAAGTGAAACAAAGATCTTTTCAACATGCTCAGATTCGAGGTGGTTATCTTCAGACTGCTCAGCCCTGATTCCCATTAATATTCCCAAACCACAGCAAATTCCTGCTCATTATGATTTTCACCAGCCTTTTGTCATCCGTCATCCTTTCCTCACATCCATCCCTCATTCCTTCTACCTCAAAAGACCCTTCCACTGTTCCTGCCCACTCTGCGGTCGACCTCATGGCTCAGTCGCAGCATCCGGCGCAGCCACCAACGCCTGAGTAAAGCGGTGACGAGGTCAGTATAACTCCAATAAATTCAACAGCGATGGGAAAAAAGCAAGACATTCAGCAGAAAGGTCAACACACAGTCATGTTCACAGAGACAGAGACTTGATCAGGACTGGAACAAAGCCGGCTTTTGAGTCGCCAGCGTCCTGGAGCACGTCCAAGCTGATTGAAGCAAATTCATACTGTTCCTCTGTGGCCTTTTCCGTAAATACAATTACAGAATGAAAGATTGTGCCAGATTCTTTATCTCTTCAAGTCTGTTATGCTTTATTATACAAGATCTCATCTATCCTTCTTTCTTCTTCCTTACTATTTCCGTCCTTCCTCCCTTCCTTCATGCATTCACTTTGCTTTCCTTCCTCCCTGTATTACTTAACTTACGCTTAACTTAAAGCTGAGTAATTAATACATATTGTTCTGTTTAATGTAATCCATGAAGCTAAGGTCATGTGCTAAAGAACTTTAGGACTTTTTCACATTAGGAACGGTTAATTTGTACCGTACCCAGGAACGATTGCCATAACCCCCCCCCCCCCCCCACTGACCCTTCGCTTCGTTCACATTACTGTATGTTTGATCTCTGTACTCAGAGACACTTGCTAATTTACACTCTTTGATACAGCAGGTGGCAGTATGCACGACGAGATATGTGAGTCGCCATGAAACACAAATAGAAAAAGAGAACGAGGAAGTTCATCTTTGTGCTGTGCCTTATATTATTGATATTTTATTTAAAAAAATAAAAAGAACAACGCTCTCTTGGGCCCTCCTACTGTATCAGCAATGGCTTTGTAGTTCAAAGAATGAGATTAGTACACACAATCGCACCTAAACAACGATCCACTTCCGTGTTCAGGTACGAGTGGCTTCCATATCTGATTTGAATTGTGCCCAAGTATTCTTTACTGTACCCAATACAACGTGTTCAAGGTCGTTTTCATATTAGTGCCCCTAATTGTTTCTGAGAACACTTGACCCCAAAGTCTGGTTAATTTTGATCGCACATGAACTATTACTCTGTAATCTATAACATACTGTATCATCATGTTATCAACATCTGTAACATGATGACAAGTAGCATCACTATACAAGTAAAAGTGGTGAATGGATTTACTAATAAGAGATGTGATTAAGTGTGCTACTGCAACAATATTCAACAAATAGCTGGAACTCCTATTTAAACACATACCTGTACTTATAAAGAGCTTTTAAAAGTCACTCTAACACAGCTGTAGAGTTAATGTCCGTATCTCAGCTCTCCATTCAGCACTGAAGGTCAGCAGATGGCACGCTGCAGGAGTCTAACACACGAACATGTAAACCCAAATGAAGGAATGTCCTGTAACGTGTCCTTATAAGGATCATCCCCAGTAGTTATCAGCAGCAAAGTACACAAACACACACACACACAGAAAATGGAAAATAGCTCACGGACACAACAAAACTTCCAGCTGTTGTCAGTTATATGGGAAAAGTAGGAGTAATTGCTTATGGCTCCCAGTAGAGATCATTATCTAGCCAAAAATCTGGTGCGTACTGGAGAGGGGAGAGGGATGCTCAGAGCGGGAACATTTCTCCATTTTCTCACCATATCAGAAACACGCCAGAAAGGCTTAAGGCCTGAGTCGTCTGGGCTCGGGTTCTGGAGTCTAGACTTATAGTAAATGACACGGGTCTATAGAAACGGCCTTTCCGAGAGGCGCCCTGTCTGACGTCTGGCACTGGAAGTGGATCAGATTGTATCGGCTAACATACTAATCAGTGCAGGATTTCCCCTAAAACATACACAAGGACAATGACATCATCATCAACATCAACAGCAAGAATAATAAGATTGTTGTTGTTTTTTTTACTCCTAGGTTGGTTTTAGGGTTAGGTTTTATTCTCCATTATTTTGTGTTAGAATTAAAGTTATTAAAATATTCATTTGATTTCCTCTGTTAGGACATCACATTCTTTGGGGTTTACACATTTTCTCCCCCCCCAATTTTCTCCCTAATTTAGTCGTGGCCAATTCCTCCCCTCCCTGGAAAACTCCTGGCTTCCTTTCTTCTATAGATCTTCCTTCCTTTTTTTTCTTTACCTGTCTTTCTTATTTCACACCTTCTTTTTGCCTTATTTGTTTCCTTTCTTCCTTTTGTATACCTCCTGCATGTATTCCTTCCTTTTGCATACCTCCCTCTTCACTTCCTTCCTTCATTCCTTCCTTTTGTATACCTCCTACCTTCCTTACTTCTTTCTATGTATCTTTCATCCTTATTTAATTTTTTCTTTACCTTTCTTCTTTCATTCCATCTGTGTACCTTTGCTTCTTCTATACTTCTATTCCTTCTTTCTGTATACCTTCCTTGCTTCCTCACAGCTTTTTCTTTACTTTCTTCCTTCATTCCATTAACTTCAGTTTTCTTCTTTCTTTCCTTCTTTTTGTGTACCTTCCTCTTCCCACTATATAGTTCCCAGTATATATATTTTCCAATAAATTTAGCTTTTTTAAGTATTTTCCTAGGCGGCACGGTGGTGTAGTGGTTAGCACTGTCGCCTTGCACCTCCAGGGTCCGGGTTCGATTCCCGGCCAGGCTCAATTCCCGTCTCTGTGTGCATGGAGTTTGCATGTTCTCCCCGTGCTTGGTGGGTTTCCTCTGGTTTCCTCCCACAGTCCAAAGATATGCAGGTTAGGCTAATTGGCGTTCCCAAAATTGACCGTAGTGTGTGAATGTGCATCTGTGTGTGCCCTGCGATGGATTGGCACCCTGTCCAGGTTGTACCCCTGCCTTGTGTTGCCTTGTGCCCTAAGCCTCCTGGGATAGGCTCCAGTATATAAGGATATATAAGGACCCTGTATATAAGGATAAAGCAGTATAGAAGATGAATGAATGAAGAATTTTCCTTCATTACTTCTTTTTACCTTCTTTCTTTCATCATTATACTTTTTTCCCTTTTTTTATACCTTCCTTCATTCCTTCCTTTAATGTGCCTGTCTTCATTTTACTTTTTCTTACTTATTTCATTCTTTTTCTTTTATCTTCCATTGTCCTTGCTTCCTTTTTTGTTCCTGTACCTGACTTTTATTTCATCCTTCTCTCCATCCTTTCTTTCTTTTATAAACCATCTTTATTTATTTATTTTTTTTGGTTTTTCCAATTTTCTCCCCAATTTAGTCGTGGCCAATTCCTCCCCGTCACTAGGGGGCTCCCACATTAAGGCTACCACTACCACTCAGTCGGGAGGGTGAAGACAATCACGTGTTTCCTCCGAACCGCGCGATTTCAGCCGACCGCATTTTTTCGAACTGCTTGCTCACCATTAGGGACGGAGTAACACACTCGGAGGAAAGCGCTAGCCGCTCCTTCCGCGTGCCGTGAGCACACAGACGCCCCTGATTGGCTGTAGAGCCGTAATTAATGTGGGAGCTCTCATCCCTCCAACCTGAGAGAGCTCGGCCAATCAGCTCTCTCTATGCCTCCGCCTGTGAGAGGAAAACAGCATCACCCAGGGTTCAAACCAGCGATCTCCGGATGATAGGGCGAGTGCTTTACCATTCTTTACTTTTATCTTATACTTCCTTCCTGTTATTATAATATAAATTATTTGTCTGTATCGTTATTTATAATCTCCTTCCTTACTTGATTCAGGTGTCCTGGTGGCTCGGGGCTGATGTTAAACTTGTTTAAACCTGACCTGTGACCATCACTAAAATAATAAAGAAGCTGAGAAACTCTTGGATTGAGCAGGAGCACAAACTCCTCTGGTGATCAGATGCTATGCAAATGAGCAGAGAGAGAAACAGAGATGAGAGCTGAAAGTAAACGAGTCCCACCCTCAGTGATGTAACTAACAAACCACCCATAAAGTTCAGAGTTACAAGCACCCAGAGACTCATACTGTAAGCCCATTCATAACACAGGGATGGGTCATAAAGCTGCGGTCTATTATATCTAAAAAAATAATAAATAAAAAAATTAAACTACTCCAGCACTCACACATTATAGGCACTGATCTTAGCCTTGCAAGTCCAGGGTTCAAATTTGATTCCTGGACAGGTTCAATTACCGTGGTTTCCTCCAAGTACTCTGGTTTCCTCCCACAATCCAAAAGACATACAAATTAGGCTAATTGGCATTCCCAAATTGCCCATAGTTTGTGAATGAGTGTGTATGTGTGTGCCCTGTGCCCTAAGTCTCCTGGGATAGACTCCAGGCGTGTATACCATGACGTGTGACCATGTATAGAAGATGAGTGAGTAATCAATCTAAGGGATCTGTGAAGTCCCTGTAAACAAAAGGTTTCTATGGAAACAATAAAGAATGACAATAACGAGCACATCTTATATACACCTGCGCTACTGCCAGAGCTGTAGTTCCAGAAAACTAATCAACGCGGTAAGACCAATCAGAATGTAGAATAATCTTATGATGACGGAGTGTTTGTACTCTTAGACGTGATTAATCTGTATTAGCTCAGTAACCATTGCTGCTCCATGCGCAATCCCTCGAGTGTTCTTATCACCAAGGCTAAGAAGGCTAATGAAATTGAAAACAAAAAACTCACTCATCATCTATACCGCTTATCCTAGTTTAGAATGGAAGATTTTCTTGCAAACTCAGATTGCCAGTAGGAAGCAAAGTTCTGATGAGGGAACTAAAGAAACGCAGCACCAGATTGTCCTGAGGAAGCTTTTAAGCCTGTTGTTTGGATTTCTCACTTGATTGTATTGGTTCTAACCTGCATAGACCCGGCTGAGTGCTATGATGTTGGAGTTTACTCCAGTGGAAGAGAGGGTCACCTCTCTGCGCCTGAGGACGATGAGGGGTAAAACTCTCACTGCGGTCTGTGGTTATGCTCCAAACAGCAGTTCAGAGTATTCTTCCTTCTTGTTGACTCTGAATGAAGTACTGCAGTGGGCTCCAGTAGGGGTTACCATAGTCTTGCTGGGGGATTTCAATGCACATGTGGGCATACGGAGATACTTGTAGGGGTGTGATTGGGAGGAACGGCCTCCCTGGTCTCAACCCGAGTGATGTTTTATTTAATTTCTCTGCTAGTCATGGATTGTCCATAACAAAAAGTTGATCGATTTCGTGATTGTATCATCTGACCTTATGTCTTGGACACTAGGGTAAAGAGAGGGGCGGATCTGTCAACTGATCACCATCTGGTGGTGAGTTGGGTCAGGTAGCAGAGGATGCCACTGGAGCCCAAATGGGTAGTGCGGGTGAATTGGAAACATCTAGAGGAGGCCCGTGTCCAAGAGGCCTTCAACTCCCACCTCCAGCTGAGCTTTTCCAGCATCCTTGTAGGAGCTGGGGACATTGAATCAGAGTGGTCAATGTCTGAAGCTTCCATTGCTGAAGCTGCAGCTGTGTGATGTGGTCTTAAGGTTCTGGGTGCCTCATGGGGCGGTAACCCTCGAACAGCCTGGTGGACACCTGTGGTTAGGGGAGCTGTCTGACTGAAAAAGGACTCTAGAAGCAGTAGCAAAGGACCGGTGGCCTCAAAGGACAGCAGCTGCACTACTCTGCCTCCCTGGGAAAGTGTCCTCTAAGGTGCTGAAAAGGGGGGTTTGGCTGATTGTTGAACCACAGATTGAAGAGGAACAAACTGGATTCCATCCTGGTTGTAGAACAGCGGGCCAGCTTTTTCTCTTGCAGGAATCCTAGAGGGAGCTTGGAAATATGCCCATCCAGTCTACATGTGTTTTGTAGATTTGGAGAAGGCATACTGTATGATTGGGTGACTCGATATTTTCTGTGGGAGGTACTGTGGGAGTATGGGGTGAGGGGGTCACTTCTCAGGGCCATCCAATCCCTTTACGCCCAAAGTGAGAGCTGTGTTCGGATTCTTGGCAGTAAGTCAGACTTGTTTCCAGTGGGTGTTGGCCTCTGCCAGGGCTGTGCCCTGTCACCAATCCTGTTTGTGATTTTCATGGACAGGATATCAAGGTGCAGCCGTAGAGGAGAAGGTATCCAGTTAAGGTGGGCTAAGGATTGCATCGCTGCTTTTTACAGATGTTATCATCAGTCTGTGACCTGCAGCAGGGATGAGAATGAGAAACAGCAGGGATGAGAATCAGCACCTCGAAATCTGTGGCCATGGTTCTCAGCAGGAAACCAAGAAATAGTCTACTCCAGGTAGGAGTTTAAGTATCTCAGGGTCTTGTTTACGAATGATGGAACATTGGAATGTGAGGTTGGCCGGAGAATCAGAGCCATGGGGGCGGTATTTACCGCACTGTTGTGACGAAAAGAGAGTTAAGCCAAAAGGCAAAGCTCTCAATCTACCAGGTGATCTTCGTTCCTCACCTATGGTCATGACCAAAAGGACAATCGCGAATACAAGTGGCCAAAATGGGTTTTCTCAGAAGGGTAGCCGCCTTTCGCTTAGAGATAAGATGAGAAGCTCAGTCATCCGTGGGAAACTCAGAGTAGAGCGGCTGCTCCGTTGCATGGAAAGGAGTCAGTCGAGGTGGTTCGGGCATCTAGTAAGGATGTCACCAGGACGCCTCCCTAGGAATGTGCTCTTGGCACATCCTGCTGGAAGGAGACCACGGGGCAGACCAAGGATTAGATGCAGAGATTATATCTTCAAACTGGCCTGGGAACGCCTCGGGATTCCACAGTCGGAGTTAGCTGAGGTGGCTGGGGAAAGGGAATTTTGGGGTTCCCTGCTGGAACTACTACCCCCGCGACCCGACTTTAGATAAGCGGTTGAAGATGGATGGATGCTGATAGTTTAAACTTGTACTTTACCACAATCTGCATCCACATATTGTGCTATTTACGATACATATGACATCATCATCATCATACATGTGTGGCAGGATAAGTGGTTGTTTTGATCTGTGATTCGGTTGGGGGTGTGGTTATCAGATTAATGAGGGGAACGCAGTCTATTTAAGGACCCTTATTGTGACTGGTGGTGACGTGTTTGTTGTGTCTGGGTCCTCTTCAACCTGGTGTGTCCCTTTTTGTTCCTGGTTCCTGGTTGTTAAGGTAGGCTTGGATTTTGTGACTGTGTAGCTAGGTGAATAGCTGAATGCTAATCGATATTATTTACAGTTTAATTCTAGTGGAGTTGGCGGCATGGGATTGTGGATTATTCGTGATGGAGAGCGCTTTTAGGTATGCCGGTATTTACAATAAATTTTGTTATCACTTTGGCAGTAAGCATATTTAGTGTATTGTTATAGTGACGGCAGCACTAATAGGATGAGAATGCCGGCCGGTAGATTGAGCTGCGGCATCGGTGGTGAGCAATCATGCAGCTTCACGCGGGCGATTGTTTAACCCAAGTAAGTATATGTTTTGTCTTTTCTATCCATGTGGTCAATAGATTGAGGTTAATGTGTTTATTTTCCTCGTATTAGGAGTGAGGTGGAATGTTATAATTCCTTCGATTCATTCCTAGTTGACAACGCTAGCGGCGACGCCATTGCTGTTTTGCTTATGAGTAAGAAGATTGCTTGCTAGCGACTCGGCTACTTTGTAGGCCGTTGGGCTGGTAGCTACGGTGTGCATGCTGGTTAAGTTTCTTTTTGCTTGTCTATTTTTATTTTTGATTGGCTTTTACGTTTAGTCTTTGTTTTGTGTGGATGGAATTGTCCTTTTTGGCCGATTGTTTTGCATGTCTGCTTTGTGTATTATGTTGTGACGGCGCGAGTGTTTGTGTTGTTGTTGTCTTTTTTTTTTGTTATGTTAATTTGGTGCATTAAGGCACCGGTCTCGGTCATATACAGTGGTGTGAAAAACTACTTGCCCCCTTCCTGATTTCTTATTCTTTTGCATGTTTGTCACACTTAAATGTTTCTGCTCATCAAAAACCGTTAACTATTAGTCAAAGATAACATAATTGAACACAAAATGCAGTTTTTAAATGAAGGTTTACGTTATTAAGGGAGAAAAAAACTCCAAATCTACATGGCCCTGTGTGAAAAAGTGATTGCCCCCCTTGTTAAAAAATAACTTAAATGTGGTTTATCAAACCTGAGTTCAATTTCTGTAGTCACCCCCAGGCCTGATTACTGCCACACCTGTTTCAATCAAGAAATCACTTAAATAGGAGCTACCTGACACAGAGAAGTAGACCAAAAGCACCTCAAAAGCTAGACATCATGCCAAGATCGAAAGAAATTCAGGAACAAATGAGAACAAAAGTAATTGAGATCTATCAGTCTGGTAAAGGTTATAAAGCCATTTCTAAAGCTTTGGGACTCTAGCGAATCACAGTGAGAGCCATTATCCACAAATGGCAAAAACATGGAACAGTGGTGAACCTTCCCAGGAGTGGCCGCCGACCAAAATTACCCCAAGAGCGCAGAGACAACTCATCCGAGAGGCCACAAAAGACCCCAGGACAACATCTAAAGAACTGCAGGCCTCACTTGCCTCAATTAAGGTCAGTGTTCACGGCTCCACCATAAGAAAGAGACTGGGCAAAAACGGCCTGCATGGCAGATTTCCAAGGCGCAAACCACTTTTAAGCAAAAAGAACATTAAGGCTCGTCTCAATTTTGCTAAAAAAACATCTCAATGATTGCCAAGACTTTTGGGAAAATACCTTGTGGACTGACGAGACAAAAGTTGAACTTTTTGGAATGTGCGTGTCCCGTTACATCTGGCGTAAAAGTAACACAGCATTTCAGAAAAAGAACATCATACCAACAGTAAAATATGGTGGTGGTAGTGTGATGGTCTGGGGTTGTTTTGCTGCTTCAGGACCTGGAAGGCTTGCTGTGATAGATGGAACCATGAATTCTACTGTCTACCAAAAAATCCTGAAGGAGAATGTCCGGCCATCTGTTCGTCAACTCAAGCTGAAGCGATCTTGGGTGCTGCAGCAGGACAATGACCCAAAACACAGCAGCAAATCCACCTCTGAATGGCTGAAGAAAAACAAAATGAAGACTTTGGAGTGGCCTAGTCAAAGTCCTGACCTGAATCCTATTGAGATGTTGTGGCATGACCTTAAAAAGGCGGTTCATGCTAGAAAACCCTCAAATAAAGCTGAATTACAACAATTCTGCAAAGATGAGTGGGCCAAAATTCCTCCAGAGCGCTGTAAAAGACTCGTTGCAAGTTATCGCAAACGCTTGATTGCAGTTATTGCTGCTAAGGGTGGCCCAACCAATTATTAGGTTCAGGGGGCAATTACTTTTTCACACAGGGCCATGTAGGTTTGGATTTTTTTCTCCCTAAATAATAAAACCCCTCATTTAAAAATTGCATTTTGTGTTTACTTGTGTTATCTTTGACTAATAGTTAAATGTGTTTGATGATCAGAAACATTTTGTGTGACAAACATGCAAAAGAATAAGAAATCAGGAGGGGGCAAATAGTTTTTCACACCACTGTATAGGACTGGGGGACGACTTGGTGCCTTTGTCTACTGTATATACAACTGAGTCTGTGAAATTGTTCGTTTATAGTTCTTATGTTTCATCTGATTATTGTTCAGTGTGGATTGTGTAGACATTGTGTTATTTCTGTGTGTGTATGTTGTTGTTGTTTTTTCTTTCCTTATTGTTTCGATCAGGAGCCAGACACGGTGCAGGATAGGGGAGGCTGGCTGCAGGCGTTTGGAGGGTGCTTCACTGATTGAAAGTGTACCAACACAATCTTTTCTTGTAGTGAGTGCATGGCATTTAATCTGATGTGAATTTGGGTGGGTTTTGGACGATTTTCTGCGCTGCAGCCGGCCTGCTTTGTCCTGTCAGTCTCTGTTCCCTTTTTCCCTTTTCCTCCTTCCTGAGGAGTGTTTTTATTAAGTAATTGTAAAGTAAAGTGTTTATTGCTTCTATGTCTTTTGGGAGCAAATAGTTGTTGTTGATTGTTTTTAATAATTAAATACATCCCTTTTGTATTGGTATCGTCTCGGGTTGATCTTTATTCTTGCCTTTGATATTTGGAGCTTACCTGTGTGTCTTTATTGGGAGTATTCCCCTGGCGCCCCACCAGGGTGGCGTAGTCGGATTAAGTTAATTTAGCAAATTCCCGCCTTTCGGGATATCACGATTGCCAAACATTATAGTTTATGTCTTTCATCCAGACTTTTAAACCTGAACATCCTGATATTCCTTTCTGACCTCTAATGTCACGATCATTTTCTGAGAACCACAAAACACAAAACATAAAGAGAGCAGAATGCAACAGAACCGACACTGGAGGAAAGCTAGGAAGCTCTTACCGTGAAGAACGCTCGGAGGAAATATATGACACTGAGCATTCTGAGAGTGCTGTGGGAGAGAGATTCTCTCTCTCTCTCTCTCTCTCACTCTCTCCTATATACACACACACTCTCTTGCTCTCTGTGGCTGGCCCCAGGGCCTTGTAGAACCAATGCCTGCTGCTCTCTCTCTCTCTCTCTCTCTCTCTCTCTCTCTCTCAGACACACACACATACACAAACCTGTTGCTATTTCGGACTGGCTTAGTGGACCGCTCAGAGGGCAGCCAGCCAAAAGGGAGGAGAGCGAGTTAGTGACAACACCGTCGGTCAAAAAACAACTCTTATTTAATCCTTATCGTACAGACTGGTTAAACTTGTTGTGAACAATGTTTAAGCATTTGATATGACGTCAGTACCTGATTTGTGTTTTTATGGATCTCTGATAAGCTGGAGTGTTCTGCAGATTTATGAAAATCTAACATCAGTAGCAGTCTATCATGGATCAGGGATGTTACTGTAGATTCGGTAACTTCTGAAACTTCTTGCCACATGGCTCATGACATATAACCCTGGGCTGTACATTGGACAATATTCAGTTTTAAAAATGCTCTGGAAATAAATAAGCCTTGTACCCTGGGAATCAGTAAGAAGGCACTAGCAGTGTTGAGATACTGTACTGTCTTATTATTTATTCAGATTTTTTTATACACATGCAAATAAATGAAATAGAGTTGCTATCTAGCTGATGTAAAAAGTCCTGCCTGATTTACCTTTCTTTTAATTCCCACGCTCCCATGCATATATATGTTTATAGATTTCAATCGGGTTTGAATTTCCTGTCGTGGTCCTCCCAGGCCTCTAGGCGTCTGTTTGTGGACTCTTATTTTGATGCTCATCAAAGTTCTGCTTTGATTCTTACTTTCCTGTTTCAGGTGTTGTTAATTTCATGCTCGTCACACTCATTACTTAAGCTCCTTGTTTTTGTTTCCCATTCTGATTCAGTTTAATAAAGACACATCTGCGCTTATGTCCTGCCTCAACCCTGAGGGATCAGCTCGAACATCTCCAAGCACATAGCATGTACCATACAAACGCTGTAGTGTAACATGCTATTACAAGGGTGAGTCAAAAATATCCACACTTAAGCTGTAAAATTGATTTTAATTAACTTTTAGAAAAGACAAATACATCATTTTACAACATTATCTCCTTGCTTTTCAATATGCTTTGTCCATCTGTCAATAAGCCTTCATATTCCCTCAATACAAAATGTTTTAGGCTGAGCTGCGAGCCAGGAATGCACCGAGGTCTTCACTTCTTCATCAGAAGTAAAATTTCATCTTTTAATGGTTACTTTCCATCAGGACTATAGGGAGGATGCTTCAACACCTCAAAAACCAAGTCGAACGTTTGGGCAGAAATTTGCCCAAGAAGGAACATTGGAGGTTGACACCCTTTAATAGCAGCGATTGAGGATGTTTCTGTTCCATACTCTCCCGTTTATTCTCAGACTCGTGGTAAGGAATCCGTATCTCGACATCAGTAATGATTCTCTTTAAGAAACTTTCACCTTCCTCAGAGTCTCCAATATTTTTGCAGATATTCAAACACTTCTGTTTATAATTGTGTGAGTGGTTTCAGCACCGGGTACACCCTAAGACCACAAAACCCCCAAATCATTTCATGTTGCTCTTCTTTGGTGTAAATCAGTGGGGCATTAACGTTTGCTTGCACTGCAGTCACGCATGAACTGATGTATTGTAACACATTCAAACCTGCACAGCAGTGACTGGGGGACAGAAGCCTTGAACAGAAAGCGAGGATAAGACCAATGTTTTAATATAACCAGAACCCGGATCATTTTTGACTCGCCTTCAAATTTTGACACAAAAAAACTTTAGATTTTTCTTTTCACAGTAAAGAAGCTCCTTAACATATGGAGGGGTTACGGCATCATGAAAGAGTATTGACTGGTATATCGCTAACCTGGAATGTCTTCTGAATGTGTATTGCTGTCGCACCGTCACAAAATTGCTTGGCAAAACATCAGGGAACATCTGTACACCTTTTCCCTCAGCGATTGTATGTCCTGCTTTATTCATTATGGACTATTAATGATTTCTAGCTCATTCTACAATCACGCAACAGTTGTACTCGATTTTATTCAACAGATGGAGAAATGGTGAATGTAGAAGGCCAGTGAGCATGAGGAGAAATATCACCCTCTGCTGGACAAACAGCATGCCGGCTCAATTGTCAGCTCAAAGACTTCTATTACCCAATTACAAATTTCATTTAAAAGTGTTTTAGTAGAAAACTTAAGTCTAAAGTCCTTTCCTGTAAGATTGTATATCCATCATCTAACCTTTTAGAAACGGCTTACTCTAGTATTACTTAACAGATGCTCTACAATTTTTCTTTTTTACAGTTAATTTATTGATCTATTGTCTGGGGCACCGGTGGCTCAGTGCTAGGTGTTTCGTCAGGAATGGCATCTGGAGTAAAACCTGTGCCAAGCTTGTATATGCAGACCGAATGGTCCGCTGTGGCAACTACTTTCCGGGAGAAGCTGAAAGGCCAACATTTATTCATTTTTTTTTTTTTTTTTTTGTCTATACCACTTTGTCCTGTATACAGAGTCGCAGGGGGCCTGGAGCCTATCCCAGGAGACTGAGTGCACAAGGTTGGGATACACGCTGGATCCATTACAGAGCAAACACGCACTCAGACACTACATGCAATTTGTTAACGCCAATTAGCCTTTATAATCTGCATGTCATTACCTGAGGGATCCCACCAATCACAGGGAGAACATGCAAAACTCCATGCGTGGTACTGAATCCTTTAGTTTTCAAATCTTGCTGGATCTAGCTGGACACAGAGTCGAAACGACATCTGCAGTACTCTGGTGTCACTCGCTCAATCCATGCCTGCTTGTTAGCCTCCAGAAGACGTTTTCTTGACTGCTCCTGCCTTCTTTACTATTATTGGGTTTAGGTCTGGAGGTGATCCAGGCCGTGGCTCCAGAAGCTCAATACCATCGTCACATAGACAGTTGTCTTTAGTTTAACTAGTTCAACTAATCAGCACAACTCTTTAGATAGATCGACTCGAACTGATTAGTGGCATTATTTTGTGCACAGGGAGAACTATAATACAGTATATGCCATATTTTGTCTTAATATTTATGACCTTCATTGTAAAAATGTTGTGTTTTTCAGTGAGAGAGACCTGTTATATCCATAGCACTAAGTGCTAAATAAAAAATGCAGGCATTACACACTGATCATGTCTTTTTATGATAATTACATTCAGTATAAAGTAGGAGACATTGTGCTTTTCTGTCCTTCACTGAGCTGCAGTTTTCCTTCTCCACACAAGCACATTATACTTTTATGTAAATGTTATATAGTGTTATATATTTCCTTTCTCCTGTAGAATATGCCGAGACTTTCCTCTTGCATTTTGTATAGGAATGTTACAGGTTCCATGACAAGAGATCTTTGCTTTTCATTTCTTTACTCATATTTGAAAACATCGACATCATCGACACTTTTGATTCTTTGGCTTCTCCACACGTTTCCTGGTTTATAGCCGCATTATCCCAAAGCAGAACAGGATCCCAGATCCCAGGCTGGCACTGACAGCACACATGATCAGAGGTGCGGACAAGCATGAACGACTCGTCAGCTCTCACAGGACGGCCGCGTCAGCTGAAAACAGAACAAGGTGTTTCCGCTCGGGTAAAAACAGCCGCCTGTTTAGTCATCGTTCTGGTTATTTTAACACATGATGGGGTTCAGTGAACTCTCGTGAATGCTCCTAACACTGATAAAGATCCTGTTAGGAGCTCGTAGATACAGTAATGTACGTCCTGAACATCATATGGTTGAGGTCCTTTTTATTCCTGGACCGAATGTTCAACGTTCTGCTAATCTTTTCGAGATGTTTTGGGAGCACAGCTGCAGACCACAGGAAGGACATGGGGCAGAAATAATGTACTTCTTTCCAATTGATTGATTTACAATTCGCTGTAGAAATGCTGTCCTTTGGTTCACGATTATGCCTTTTTGCATGTGTTCTTCCTGATTTCTCTTTTGGTATAAGTGGAAAAAAAAAACTTGCAATACCTTCTCTTTATTTTCATAATTGCTCCGTCCAGCTGCTTATTTGCAGAGGTGTCAAGTATCGAAGTACAATTACTTCGTTACCTTACTTAAGTAAAAATTTTGGGTATCTATACTTTACTGGAGTAATTATTTTTCAGCTGACTTTTTACTTCTACTCCTTACATTTTCATGCAATTATCTGTACTTTCTACTCCTTACTTTTTAAAAATAGCCTCGTTACTCCTATTTTATTTCAGCTTGTCATTTAAAAAGCAAACAAGCAAAAAACATCCGGATGGAGCGAATTTGATTGTGGTTGGATGAGAAGTATAAACATACCATTCCGACACCCTATTGGTTGGTACGCGATCCATCGCACCTGCACATGACACACACTCCAGCAAGAACGTTTTAATAAAATAGCATTTTCGGTTGATAACGTTGTGATAAGTAGACGAAGATGTCTGTGATAGAGACTCAAGATTCGAGTGAAATGTCACACCCAAGCACCAGCGAGGAGGTTGGTAGCCAGGAAGACCAGCCAACTCTTATACATCCCTGGCCATACTGTACCTGGAAGAATCTTTCGAAATGGTTGGATGCAAAAACAGCTCCTTTCGAATGCGCTGCAAGCTCTGTGCACCCAAGTACCACGAGCTAATGGCTTTCAAAAACTCGCCGTATAATTTGAAAAAGCATATTGAGGTAGGTTGGAACAACACATTTTTCTTCTCTTTTTTATGAGGTGTTAGTGCAGTATACAGTCCCGTGGCACAGCCTAAGCTTTTATCCTTAATGCTTTTTCCCCCCTTACGTTACTTTTACTTTTACACTTTAAGTCGTTTTGAAACCAGTACTTTTACACTTTTACTTGAGTAAAAAGCTTGAGTTGATACTTAAACTTCTAAAGAAGTCTTTTTAAACCCTAGTATCTATACTTCTACTCAAGTAATGAATGTGAATACTTTTGACACCACTGTTTATTTGTTATTATTGTTTCAGCCCAATTCTGCTGCCTTTTCAAGCTGATTTTCTGCCTTACAGCTATGAGCTCTTTCAAACTAGGTTAAAATGGTGCTGAACTTGTGCTCTTTAAGCTCTTACGGGACACTAACCTGAGTGAAATGAAGTTACGTTTATCATCCAAAGTTGATTATTTTCCAACAAAATCCCAAAAGTGTTCCCCTTGCTTCTGAAAATGCTCCAAGACTTGCTTACAATGAACAAGACAAAAAAAAGCAACATCATGGTAGCAAGAAACTGAAAAATGAAGCGTCTGAAAGTCTGCAGCGTGACCTTTGACTTTTACATACAGTAGGGCTGACACTTAAGACTCCTTCTATAAACGCTAAATAAACAACTTCGGTTCAGTTGTTACTATAGAAATGATAAGGTATCAGAACGAGCGCATTAATATAAACCTGCACAAGCTGCTCTTATCGAAAACGAAATCAACTCCTTCTGACCAATCAGAAGCCAGAACTTGACAGTCACTCGTTGCTGATGTTTTTCGACACGCACCCCATAGGCATTGTGATGCTAGATGAAGTCATTTCCCCCTGAGGGAGGAGAACTACAGCACTCAGTTTCATGCTCCGGGTGTCTTTCGTGAGAGTGCACAGTGTAGAGGTTATCCTCATTCACGAGTGTGATTATAAACAAGCGCCGCTCCTTTGTGCGCATTTCGGAGGGATGTGCCGGATTGCGGGTTTGTCTTGCCTTCTGGTGATTATCAGTAGAAAAGAAGAGAGGAATCAATGCCAACCGCTGCTTTGTGACCAACTTCTTTACAGGTTCTTTACACAGCCTTTCTTTATTGTGGAGGCACTGAGATTTTGTTTCCTGTGGGAAAGAAGACGCCGCAAAACTAGGAGGCTGACTGCGAAGAAAGCAGGAATGCTGATTGGAATATGGTAGCCATAGGAAAGAATAAAACTGCCCCACAGGTCCTGTCTTGTTTACCTCCAAGAGCCTTTTTTTCGTCACCTGCACATACAAAATGACTGACATGTTGCTGCAGGATGAAGAACCAGCCTGTTGCCCCAATATAAAAGCCCTCCAGTGTCCTAATCCACACTGGTAGCATGGGCATTGTGTATTGTATAATGGCATGTCGTTCTTCTTGTTGTATATTCGGGGAAATTACTCAGCCATTGCAAATGAACAATCAAGATCTCGTTTCCCAAAGAGGAGACAAAAAACTCTGAGTTATTACCCAAGGCCTGTACAGAACGCTGGCAGTGAACCAGCTTGGCTGCTCTCATTCTTTCTCGCCTTCTATCACTAACCCAGTCTCATGAAAAGGCTCCTGTATAATATATTTGCAGTAAACATTCAACAAAAGCTTTAACAATCCTCCTCTTATTTTGTAAAATTTTTTTTATTTAGTGACCATGATATCTACATAATTATAGCTGTAAGACTGAGTAAGCTCCTTCGTCATTGATGGTGTCCAGGTCTTCTGCTAGGTTTCAGGTAAGATGGTACTGGTCCATAAAGTCTAGATCAGCACTCTTCAACTCCAGTCCTGAAATGCAAAGGCCCAGAATGGGGTCTAATTTACCAACACTAAAATACAGGTCCTTCTCAAAAAATTAGCATGTTGTGATCAAGTTCATTATTTTCTGTAATGTACTGATAAACATTAGACTTTCATATACAGTATTTTAGATTCATTACACACAACTGAAGTAGTTCAAGCCTTTTATTGTTTTAATATTGATTGTGGCATACAGCTCATGAAAACCCAAAATCCCTAGCTCAAAAAATTAGCATATTTCATCCGACCAATAAAAGAAAAGTGTTTTTAATACATAAAGTCAACCTTCAAATAATTGTGTTCAGTTCTGCACTCAATACTTGGTCGAGAATCCTTTTGCAGATTCTTGTGTCTTGTGTCTCTCAACTTTCTCTTCACAATATCCCACAGATTCTCTATGGGGTTCAGGTCAGGAGAGTTGGCAGGCCAATTGAGCACAGTAATACCATGGTCAGTAAACCATTTACCAGTGGTTTTGGCACTGTGAGCAGGTGCCAGGTCGTGCTGAAAAATGAAATCTTCATCTCCATAAAGCTTTTCAGCAGATGGAAGCATGAAGTGCTCCAAAATCTCCTGATAGCTAGCTGCATTGACCCTGCCCTTGATAAAACACAGTGGACCAACACCAGCAGCTGACATGGCACCCCAGACCATCACTGACTGTGGGTACTTGACACTGGACTTCAGGCATTTTGGCATTTCCCTCTCCCCAGTCTTCCTCCAGACTCTGGCACCTTGACTTCCGAATGACATGCAAAATTTGCAACCTGTAGCCCATTTCCTGCACACGCCTGTACACGGTGGCTCTGGATGTTTCTACTCCAGACTCAGTCCACTGCTTCCGCAGGTCCCCCAAGGTCTGGAATCGGTCCTTCTCCACAATCTTCCTCAGGGCCCGGTCACCTCTTCTCGTTGTGCAGCGTTTTCTGCCACACTTTTTCCTTCCCACAGACTTCCCACTGAGGTGCCTTGATACAGCACTCTGGGAACAGCCTATTCGTTCAGAAATGTCTTTCTGTGTCTTACCCGCTTGCTTGAGGGTGTCAATGATGGCCTTCTGGACAGCAGTCAGGTCGGCAGTCTTACCCATGATTGCGGTTTTGAGTAATGAACCAGGCTGGGAGTTTTTAAAAGCCTCAGGAATCTTTTGCAGGTGTTTAGAGTTAATTAGTTGATTCAGATGATTAGGTTAATAGCTCGTTTAGAGAACCTTTTCATGATATGCTAATTTTTTGAGATAGGGATTTAGGGTTTTCATGAGCTGTATGCCACAATCAATATTAAAACAATAAAAGGCTTGAACTACTTCAGTTGTGTGTAATGAATCTAAAATATATGAAAGTCTAATGTTTATCAGTACATTACAGAAAATAATGAACTTTATCACAATATGCTAATTTTTTGAGAAGGACCTGTACACCCTCTGCACCTAAAAAATTACCAACCTAGTTGAATCAGCTGTCCTTTTACAGAAGAATCACAAAACTGGAAAAAACCCTACAGGACTGGAATTGAACACCTCTACACAGAAACCACTGGTCTGTAGCAAACCCTGTTCCTAGAGGATCTAATGCAATGTAGTTTTTTTTCTCTGCACATCTGATTTAACTAATCAGCTAATTAATTACTGTCCCTGAATTGGGTGTAGTAGGGCAGGGAAAACACCCCAGGACCAGGGTTGGACACCACTGCCACCACTAGACATGAGTACAGAAAACAGTAGAACCAGGGACATCAGTGACAGACACTTCTTTTGACTTGGTTGAAGAGGGGAGAAACTTTACCAGACCCTGATCTGTACAGCAGAACCAGGAACTGGATTTGACTTTGATCAGATGGGAACAGCAGAACCCGGGGATCAGATTTGACTCTGATTAGATGGGAACAGCACAAACAGTAACTGGCTTTGACTCAGCTCATACAGTAGGAACAACAGAACCAGAAACTGGTTTTGACTCTAATCTGATGATACCAGCAGAACCAGGAACTGATTTTGACACAAAGCTAATGGGAACAGCAGAACCACAAACTGGTATTGACCCTGATCAGATAGGAAGAGTAGAACCAGAAACTGTCTTTGATGTTGTTCAGTAGGGAAAAGTAGAACCAGGAATTGGTTTTGGATCTGATTTGATGTGAACAGAAGAACTGGGAATTGGACTTTACTCTGATCTGATGAGACAGCAGAACCAAGAATTTACTTTGACTCTGATCAGGTGGGAACAGCAGAACCAGGAAATGGTTTTGACTCTGATCAGGTGGGAATAGCATAACAAAGACACTGCTTTTGACTCTGATCAGTCTTAAACAGGCGTACAAGGGACTGATTTTGGCTCTGAGCTGATGGTAATTGCAGAACCTGGAACTGGATTTGACTCGGATCAGATGGAAATAGCAGAACCAGGCATTGCTATAGACCCTGATTATAAGGCAACAGCAAAAAAAAGCACTACTTGACCATGCTCAATAAGGGACAGTAGAAATTAGCACTGGTTAAGAATTTGTGTATATTACACCACATCCTTTAGTAAGGTTCCTAATTCCTCCATAAACTGATACAAGATGTGGATGCTGGGGTGAAAAAAAAATCTACAAAAAAGGATTAAAACATGCAGAGTAAATATTACATAGATAAGTGTCATTCTCCACTGAGCATCGACGGCTCCTCTGTGGAGATCGTCGAAAGCACCAAATTCCTGGGCGTCCACCTGGAGAAGGACCTCAGCTGGTCCCTCAACATCAGCTCCCTACACAAGAAAGCCCAACAGCGTCTCTTCTTTCTGAGAAGACTGAGGAAGGCCCAGCTTCCACCACCGATCCTGACCACCTTCTATAGAGGAACTATCGAGAGCATCCTGAGCGGCTGCATCACTGTCTGGTTTGGGAATTGTGCCATATCGGACCGCAAGAACCTACAGCGGATAGTGAGGACAGCGGAGAAGATCATCGAGGTCTCTCTCCCCTCTATTGAAGACATTTACACCACACGCTGCATCCGCAAAGCCACCAGCATTGTGGCTGATCGGACACACCCCTCTCACACACACTTCACACTCCTGCCATCTGGAAAAAGGTACCGAAGCATTCGGACACACACATCCAGACTGTGCAACAGCTTTTTTCCACAAGCCATCTGTCTCCTCAAGAAAAAGGGACTGGACTGATACACACACACACACACACACACACACTCAGCTTAACTCAACTACCTCAATATATTGGGACTGGACTGACTAATCAACACAAGCGCAGACACACTGACCTACACTACCAAACTATCGTACACACCAACCTGTATTCGGTTATGTTATGTCGTGTTCGCTGCACTGTCACTTTGTTGTTGCTCTTGTTTGCACATGTCTGTCTTAGCTAGTTAGTTTTTGTAAATTTATGTTGGAATTTATGTTGCATGTAGCACCTTGGTCCTGGAGGAACGTTGTTTCGTTTCACTGTGTACTAACTGCATATGGTTGAAATGACAATAAAAGCCTTTGAACTTAGAACTTGAATATATACATTATACAATATTTCATTGTGCATCAGCATGATCATCTGACGTGGCTCCTAAAATGTAGTTATGGTTACAGAAATCAGGCTTGAACAACTTTCAGAAGTTTACTTTCCAATCAAATGTTAATGTAAAGTTTATCAATTTGCAAATAGCAGAGGGTCTATAGAGATCTAAAACCAACAAGCACTTCTCACTGATTCGCTTAGCTTGAAGCGAGAAATGTTTGATAAGATCAGAAATTCCTTAAATTCCTAGTGTTTAGGATATTTTTATAAGAATGAACAGGACAATGAAATGTCTGGTCATGCACGTTCTCATCGGAAAGGACAGCTTATGCCAGACATTAAGTAAAATAAAAAAAAAGTTTGATCTATGGATTTAGTTATGCTTTGTGATATTATAATAACTACTGAAGATAAGACTGTTTATGCACAGTATGAAGCACAGATTTGGTCTGGAGTTTGGGTTTGTTTTTAATACAACAGAGACTTGACATGGGTTAAACACTATTTACATTTATCTTGGAGATGGTTTAACTCAAAGTGACTTTTAATAGGCCACAGTCCAATCTAAACATAGAGCTGTTAAAGCAGCTGACATTAAAACAGGTTTAGTACAACAAGCTGGGGACTGGAACATGGTGTTCATGTGAAACACCACATTCAGGATTAAGTCAGAAAACCGGGACCTGTTGGACAGCAACGCTACCTGATGTCCTTTAATACAGTAATACAGTGGAATACACTGGGGCCCCGGAGCCTGACTGCCTGTGGATGGATGTGTTACAGTGGCTGCCACTAATCTCTTGAATACTGAAGTAACAAAATGCTGTAAAGGGAGTGAGCAGGTGTCAGGAGGGAGGGGTCACCTAGATATCTGTGTGAATTCAATGGTTATGATTAATTCCATGAGAAGAAATCTGATAAACCAAAATGATGTCCTCATATCAAAATGAACCCTTAACCCTAATCCAAGGCTTCATTCTTGCCTCCTGATTTTTCACATTCTTGTTTGTTGGAGTTGTTGGATAGGCGAAGGCATGCACAGATTCTTGTTCTAACCCCAAAAGAATACTGTATGGGGAAGATGTGCTTACTTAATGCACTTGCATTTTCCTCTTATTAAGCACTTACACAGATGAGACATGCAGTAATATTAGCACCACATAACATTAAAACATTAACATTGATTGTCAAATATATGGCAGTAACTGGTGACCGGATCATGGGTACCCAACATTCATTTCCTTGGGGACCAAAGGCCAGCCTGTCTGGTCCGATCCTGCAGAAGAGCCATGACAGAAAGGCACCAGACAGAAAAACTAGTGCACCACTGCTCACCGTATACAGGACCCAGTAGGCAAAGAGCCCAAGGCTGCCAACCTGACCTCCAAATTCCCCAGATCCCAATCCAATTAAGCACTGTTCATGGACAAACCGGTCTGATCCATGGAGGTCCCACCCCACAACCCACAGTACCCAAAGGAAGGGAACCTACACTATATTGGACTTAATGTTTTGCATCTTTTAAAGATGCTGATCAATGTTCAGTATACGTTGTCTGGGTTAGGGTTAGGGTTAGGGTAAGTAGTAATTAAGCATGTTTCACATAGAATAAACAATTTCTTTTCCAAAGATGGGCATGTCTTCATGATGTACACAAAATGGTCTACAGTATAGACACCTCATTTTAATACAAACTGACTGCTACTTTTGGAAAGTGTTTATAATATTATAATCATTTGTAGCTCGCATTAATATATAACACGGCTGTAAACCCTAGTTTACCCAAGTACCCAAGATGGCGCCGTTGAGGTAGGCTGCCCTAATTGTACTCCATAACTTAAACCCCAAGAAGTCTCACTCTTTAGTTGTGTCTCAGAGCTTGTACTTCCTAGAGTGTCTCTTTTCCCTACAGAATATACCAACAATTCAGTTTAGGGCAATTAAGGAAGTATGAAGAATATATGACTTGTGGTTATTTCTACTGCTTGTTGTTTGCAGCGAAAAACACACACAGCCCATGTTAAAATTACAGACAGGACAGTATACAATTCCCAGTGATACTTTAGTAATAATTAAATTATGGCACCTCTATGTGCACAATGAATCCATCCGAAGCAGCTTTAATCTGATATCTCGTATATTTACGGCACTTGGCAGACACCCATAACCAGAGAGACTTACTGTACATTTTTTACACTTGAATAATATCATTATTCATCTGAGCAGTTGTGGGTTAAGAGCCTGGCTCAAGAGTAGTAACTTTGTGGTTGTGGGGTTTTGAACTTGGGACATTCCGAACCAATCCAATGCCTTAACCACTGAGCTACCCCTGCCCATGACCCTGCCCATGACCCTGCCTATGACCTCATATAATAACATGTCATAGTACTCTCATTATCTACGAGATTCACTACAGAAGATCAGACAGCACCTATTGGAAAAACAAATCTCACCACCACCACCACCATCATCATCATCATCATCATCATTCCCACCAGCTTACTCTATTCAACAAATGCTACAAAGTGAGTGAACATGTGGTGGTGTGTCTGGTTTTTCACACAATCAACGGTTCCTGATGGACCATGACAATGGAACAGGAACTGTTTCTTTTCACCACAGGGATTTGGACAAACAAGAGGAAAACAACAAACAAAGGAAATCTCTCAGATTTCCATTTCAGAGTTCTTCTTAAGGATCATGTCTGATGGGTACATTTCGAACCTGATGGGTGTAGTCTTCTCTGGCATGGCCCCTCCCCTGTTTACAAGGCATGAGCGATTACTGAATGGACCACCATCACCAAAACATTACTTGAGAGAATATCATCCCTCCATCCCTCCCTCCCTGCATTCCTACAATGCAATTCCAGTAGACTCTTTACCATGCTGCAGTGAAAAGCTTCTGGTGCCTCACAATGGGCCAAAATCCTACCCACACTACATTTGTTACTCGCCTAGTGGCCTAATGGACAAGGCATTAGCCAGTGGTGGTGGGGTTTGTGTGTTCAAGTACCACTTGGGTCGCCTCTTTAAGTACAGAAGACTGAGCCACACCTAGCGTTGGATCTTTGGTCAAGATTTATAAGCATGGAGTGTACCACTTTGGATAAAATAACCTACAGAATTTAATGCAATAATGTTGCCATTGTGCTCAAGTGCAATGTGTTGAAGTTTGCACTGTGTTCTTTCAGCTAACGGTGGAGAATTTTGGCAGCGTCTCGCTCCTCTCATGAGAAGTGGGACCGAGTCAAACCCGAGAGCGTGAGAAACCCACTCCAGCACATGAAACGCTCCCACTTGGAAAAAAAAGAGAGAACCCTATCGAGTGTTCTCTATTAGCAGGAACAAAAAACTTCGAGACATTAAGCAGACTGTATGGCTTCATATCTGCTTATGCGGACATGCAGACTTTCACAGCCAGGTTTTATGCTCAAGAGCTTCCTCTGTGATCTCTGAAGAACGAAATGTATTGGTGTGTGTGTGTGTGTGTGTGTGTGTGTGTGTGTGTATACAGTATGCTTGAAATCTGGCAATCAATCATTTCAATCATAATGAGTATTTAGGTTGCTAGGGTACAGGTGCCCACTCCTCCCCCAGGTGCCCACTCCTCCTACAGGTGCCCACTCCTCCTACAGGTGCCCACTCCGCCCCCAGGTGCACACTCCTCCCCCAGGTGCCCACTCCTCCTACAGGTGCACACTCCTCCTACAGATGCACACTCCTCCTACAGGTGCCCACTCCTCTTACAGGTGCACACTCCGCCCCCAGGTGCACACTCCTCCTACAGGTGCACACTCCTCCTACAGGTGCCCACTCCTCCCCCAGGTGCCCACTCCTCCCCCAGGTGCCCACTCCTCCTACAGGTGCCCACTCCTCCCCCAGGTGCACACTCCTCCCCCAGGTGCACACTCCTCCCCCAGGTGCACACTCCGCCCCCAGGTGCACACTACTCCCCCAGGTGCACACTCCTCCTACAGGTGCACACTCCTCCTACAGGTGCACACTCCTCCTACAGATGCACACTCCTCCCCCAGGTGCACACTCCTCCTACAGATGCACACTCCTCCCCCAGGTGCACACTCCTCCTACAGGTGCACACTCCTCCCACAGGTGCACACTCCTCCCACAGGTGCACACTCCACCCCCAGGTGCACACTCCTCCTACAGGTGCACACTCCGCCCCCAGGTGCACACTCCTCCCCCAGGTGCACACTCCTCCCCCAGGTGCACACTCCTCCTACAGGTGCACACTCCTCCCCCAGGTGCACACTCCTCCCCCAGGTGCACACTCCTCCCCCAGGTGCCCACTCCTCCCCCAGGTGCACACTCCTCCCCCAGGTGCACACTCCTCCTCCAGGTGCACACTCCTCCCCCAGGTGCACACTCCTCCCCCAGGTGCACACTCCTCCCCCAGGTGCACACTCCTCCTCCAGGTGCCCACTCCTCCCCCAGGTGCACACTCCTCCTACAGATGCACACTCCTCCCCCAGGTGCACACTCCTCCTACAGGTGCCCACTCCTCCCCCAGGTGCACACTCCTCCTACAGATGCACACTCCTCCCCCAGGTGCACACTCCTCCTACAGGTGCACACTCCTCCCACAGGTGCACACTCCTCCCACAGGTGCACACTCCACCCCCAGGTGCACACTCCGCCCCCAGGTGCACACTCCTCCCCCAGGTGCACACTCCTCCCCCAGGTGCACACTCCTCCTACAGGTGCACACTCCTCCCCCAGGTGCACACTCCTCCTCCAGGTGCACACTCCTCCCCCAGGTGCGCACTCCTCCCCCAGGTGCCCACTCCTCCCCCAGGTGCACACTCCTCCCCCAGGTGCACACTCCTCCTCCAGGTGCACACTCCTCCCCCAGGTGCACACTCCTCCCCCAGGTGCACACTCC
The DNA here is from genome assembly GCA_030522415.1 of Channallabes apus. Classification (NCBI taxonomy): domain Eukaryota; kingdom Metazoa; phylum Chordata; class Actinopteri; order Siluriformes; family Clariidae; genus Channallabes; species Channallabes apus. The sequence continues at coordinate 27,310,249 of CM060104.1, forward strand.
TCCCCCAGGTGCACACTCCTCCCCCAGGTGCCCACTCCTCCCCCAGGTGCACACTCCTCCCCCAGGTGCACACTCCTCCCCCAGGTGCACACTCCTCCCCCAGGTGCCCACTCCTCCCCCAGGTGCCCACTCCTCCCCCAGGTGCACACTCCTCCTACAGGTGCACACTCCTCCCCCAGGTGCACACTCCTTGTATGGAGTTTGTGCGGTACGCATTGTGTGGTAATTTAACCGAAAAAGGGTAAAAAGCCACAACATTTTTGTGGAATGTAATAGAATTCCTGATGTGCAGCCGTTTCTAAAGCAAGATCAAAACTTCCTGTACATCTGAACCGAAGATAATTAGAAAAAATTACAAATGACTTAAGAATGAGAAGAATTTCTAACCAGATGTGCAAACATACCAACATCTAATACAGCCCCCAGACTCACGCTCATACTAAACAGAAGGAGAGTGTGTACTTAAATCTGCTTAAGTCTTTCAGCACATTGTTTATTTACTAAACTTTGCTTATTAGTATAGTTTTAGCTGTTGTCAATGAAGAGGGTCATCTACTAATCCCCTAATCCTAAATTCAGGTTTAACCTTATATAATTTTGTTCAGATTCAATTATAATAATTGTAATCCTAAATCTCATCTTAAGCCTCACTAGGTTAATACTGTACCTTTTGTGTTTTCTCACTAACATGACCAGATGTACCTTTTGTATTCTTCTTTTACCTTAATAATTTAAAAATTGTTTAGGAAACCGATGTTTAAAGGCCTAAACGAAGATGGCTGGAAAAAAATTGTCCACACTCTTCATCCATTGCAACAGTTTCTTTTCCTTTCACTCGGAGCCTGAATGGTGCGGATGAAAGGCGGCACTGTACTTTGCTCCACAAAAAGGAGGGAGGACGGATGAAGGCGCCACGGCTGCACGGGAGGTCTGTGAGAAAAGCCTGGTCCTCTAAAAGCGCAGAGCTCTCGTCGTCTCCACAGTAACCCATCAACACAGCCAAGCAATTATACATCCGTTCACTGATTTGCATCCAAAGCACGGTTCCGCTTCTTCTCCGGGTTTTCTGAACATGGCTGTTTTTTTCCTCAAAGTAATAAAAAAAAAAAAACTCCTGGCTCTGTGAGCGCTACTTAACACCAAGCTTTTGTTTCTTTTCGAGAGGGAATGACTAATGAAGAGACATGCTCGTTAAGAAGCAAACTGAGGAAGGGAACTTGGAGCAATGCTCCAGAAGAACCATTACCCAACAGACTTCAGGTCTGATCACGATGTTGATCTGGAATATTTTGGGGGTTCATCTTGTATCATTTAACCGACAGCAGTGTGAGGTTTTGAGTCCTCAAAAGTGGTGATAAATAAAGTCTGATTAGAGTCTGATTAAAGTCTGATCCAGAAGAAAACGTAAAAAAGTTGCAACATTTCAATAGAAATAAAAATAGAAAAATAAAAGACCGAGCTTAAGCTTATGTGTATTCATAAACTGATAAGTAAAATTTTAAGATAATTGTAAAAAATTATCAAGTGAAAGACCATTTTTAGATATAACTTATTCTTTGTATGTTTATGTATTAATTATTAATATGTTTAATTATCATTTAATAGTAGATTATATCATAAGTATACAGTGGCTTGCAAAAGTATTCGGCCCCCTTGAACTTTTCCACATTTTGTCACATTACACGTGAGAAGTGGAACGAAAATCATACATGATTCCAAACATTTTTTACAAATAAATAACTGCAAAGTGGGGTGTGCGTAATTATTCGCCCCCCTTTGGTCTGAGTGCAGTCAGTTGCCCATAGACATTGCCTGATGAGTGCTAATGACTAAATAGAGTGCACCTGTGTGTAATCTAATGTCAGTACAAATACAGCTGCTCTGTGACGGCCTCAGAGGTTGTCTAAGAGAATATTGGGAGCAACAACACCATGAAGTCCAAAGAACTCACCAGTCAGGTCAGGGATAAAGTTATTGAGAAATTTAAAGCAGGCTTAGGCTACAAAAAGATCATTCCTAGTGATTCATTTTCTACAACAATACTGGATATTTTTTTCTCCAAAACTAAACTCCAAAACACTACTGTATGGCATTAGATAATTAAGTAACAACAACGACAGTCAGTTGTTATTTTAAGAGATGAAGTTCAGCTGATCTGAAACAGTTCTTGCAGGGACAGTATTGTGTCGAGTTGCAAAACCCATCCAGCTCCATGATGAAACTGACCTTCCCAGGGAAAGCAAGACCTAAACTGAGCTCTGCTGCAGAGGAGACGTTCATTTAGAGTCACCAGCCTCAGAAATCACCAATTAACAACCAGCACCTCAGATTAGAGCCGTTATGAAGCTTCACAGAGCAGAAGTAGCAGATAAACATCTCAATATCAACTGTTCAACGGAATAAACATCAGGAACGACCATGGTCTTAAAAGGGGTGTACAAACTTTTGACTGGTAGTGTACACTACAAAATAATGGAGATGGAAAAAAGACTGTATCCGAGCCTATTCTAAGAAAATCGTTCCTACACTGATGAGACATGACACACGACTGGACTGAACTCGTCTCCTCTGTCTCTGTGTGGTCTGTGTGGGACACAAATGAACCGGTAAAAGTTGTATCGCGAACAAATCTTTTATTTTTCTCTGCTCTACTTTGAATGTGTACGTTAGGAAGCAGTGAGCCATGAACTCATTACCACACACATGCACAGCTCGAAAACAGACATCAGAGCCTGAGAGGACAAGAGCAAATTAATCACATTCCCCCATTTCAGTGGACCGAGTGAGATCTGAGACGCTCAGCTCTAAACTGGGACGCGTTATAATTTTCTCAGTCTGGACCCGTCTCTGCTCTTTATTTAGTTCTCCAGCTCAGCGAGTTTGACTCTGATTAAATAAAACCTGCACGCATAAACACACCTAATTTGTCCCTCGAAATTTGCTGATCAGTGTTGGATTACTTCCTAAAAGCCTGGTGGAGAAGTGTGGAAATAACGGAACAGCAGACGTGGTAAAGAGTCAGCATTGTTTTCCATCCCATCCTGTGTTTCAGCTCTCTTCTGGCTTCAGTCCCAAATCCAATCATTTCCAGTGAATAAATGCAAAGAGAGATCAAAATGCATGTAGTGTGTAAGGAATATATCATGGTGTGTGGTGCTGTTATTGGAAAACAATCAGTGACAGGAGGTTAAGTGGAGATATTGTTCCGATTTGGACGTTTATCGTACTCGTATAACATAGAGTTTACTACCACTTATACTGTTTCATAAGTTTTCAATCATCATTTTTATATCTTCATAATTAGAGTACTTTTAAGGAGGATACACAAACAAGGTCCTGATCTCACTTATGTTATAGCAGCTGTCAGTCCATCACCAGGCCCTGCGTATTCTATCATTTGAACTTAATAAATATCTCTAGAAGCACCGCTTCCGCTATGTTACTGAGAAACACCTCTAACAGTTATAGTAAAACTCTTCCATAAATGTAAAAATAAACATTTATTTAATGTTTAACAATAAACCACTGTAAATGTAACATATAAAAAATATAACACTTTTTAAATAGGTTTGTAAGGGTAAGCTGTAAGTTTGAATACATTATAATTTGACACCTATTAGAAAAAGCTGTTAGAACATGTTGTAAATTTTACACATATTAGAGTAAATTAGTAAATTTGACATTAGTTAGAAGGAAATTTTCCACATAGAAAAGTTAAAAGTTATTCTTTTAAGTAAATGTTGTACAAATGTTGTACATTTGATACTTATATTACAAAAATGGTATATATATATATATAAAGTCCCGTGCTTGGTGGGTTTCCTCCGGGTACTCCAGTTTCCTCCCACAGTCCAAAGACATGCAGGTTAGGCTAATTGGCGTTCCTAAATTGCCCGTAGTGTACGATTGGGTGTGTGAGTGTGTGTATGTGTGTGTGCTCTGCGATGGATTGGCACCCTGTCCAGGGTGTACCCCGCCTAGTGCCCTGTCTAGGCTCCAGGGATAGGCTCCAGGTCCCCCGCGACCCTGAATAGAGGATTAAGCGGTATAGAAAATGAATGAATGAATATATATAAAGTCCCGATCAAAAGTTTAAGGCCACTTGAAAAATGGCAAAAAATCATATTTTGCATGGTTGGGTCTTAACAAGGTTCCAAGTAGAGCTTCCACATGCAACAAGAAGAAATGGGAGACAAAACATTTTTTGAGCATTCAATTAACTGAAAATAACGATTAAACTGAAACAGGCTGTTTTACAGCTGATAAAAATTTTTGGATTTTGAGAATAAATTGTAAATATTATGCTTATTATAATTCATTTATAAATGTGACACATTACAGTACATTTTATACGTATTGATAAAGGGTGTAAATACGTATGAGAATAAATTTGTAAATTTTTTCACTTAATATCAAATATGTCAATTTGACACTTACAAGAAATGTTATACAATATGACACTCATTAGAATAAGTTATAAATTTACAGCATATTAAATGACGCCATCAATTTAACACATTAGAGTAATTAGTATATTTGATCAAATGGAATATTTGGAATAAACTGTAAATTTAACACAATCAATTCTATCCAGATTTGGGTTTCTGTTCACAAACTGCTTTCATTCCTTAGGATTAGAAAATCCATTAGAAATCCATTGACAGAAGAAATGACAAAAGGTTTTCGCAGCTTTTTCATGTGCAGCTGCTGTATGGGACGCTCGCCCGCCCTGAGCCCAAACCCACAGATCAACCACATCTGGACTGTTTCCACCAGTCCTGCTCCTCTAGACGTGCCTGAACTGGAAGACGTCTGCATGTTTGCTTTAAAAATTTGCCCCCTTTTCTGCCTTCTTATATCAAAGCTACACTTTATACTGAGTTTAGCCTTGGGATAAAGAGTTAAGCAAGGCATCGTTCTTGGCTTTATGGCTTTGACAGCAGTAGTTGAGATATAGATGAAAGCTGTCAAGGCAGGTTAATGCATTCCATTTAGAAGAAAAAATCTAATGATCTAGAGTCATATCAGTTTATTGAGAGATAATTAAAACAAACATGAAATATACACCGTGTTCCACTTTATCCCAAATGTCGTCATACACTGGAGCTAGAAGAAGAATGTACTGTATACAGCCGCAAAAGTAGACTCAAGACGCATCTCTTTAATCTGGCATACACATAACTCATCCCATAACCTCATACTCCAGTACACCTATCCCGAATGGCAACTACGCTAATTCTCCCCATCTGTTCTGTATTTCTCTACCCATCCCGAGGCATCGGGAGATTTTGCCAGCTTCAGTAGACAAAGGCCGACCCTGCGAGGTTCCTGAGGCATCCAGAGAAGGACCAGCTCCAACTGGATTCAGCTTTATGATGGTTGGAGCTACACATGCTGCTCCTGTGCTTCCAGTGATCCAGACCTCATCTGCCCTCTGCACCTACTGACTCGTCCCTATGCTGAACTGGTCTTCATGTCAATTTAAATAATTTCTGTCATATTGAATTTTCACCTGCACAACACACAAGATGTTATATCATTTCTATCTGTTATCGCCCAAATAAGGATGGGTTCCCTGTTGAGTCTGGTTCCTCTCAAGGTTTCTTGCCACCATCGCCGTCACCCTTGGCTTGTCCATCAGAGACATTTCATTCATTCATGTCATTATTATCTAGACACATTTTTCTCACACATACACACTTCCAATTATTTATTATTATTCATTCATTCATTCATTCTTCTTCTATACCGCTTTATCCTGTATTTAGGGTCGCGGGGACCTGGAACATGCAAACTCCATGCACACAGAGACGGGAATCGAGCCTGGCTGGGAATCGAACTCGGACCCTGAAGGTGCAAGGCGACAGTGCTAACCACTACACCACCGCGCCGCCTGTATTATTATTATTTATAATTATTATTATTTATTTTTTATTGAAATAAAAAAATAATTTCTTTCATTTTTGTGAAGCTGCTTTGAGACAATGACCATTGTTAAAAGCGCTATATAAATAAAATTGAATTAAACAGCTGTGTCTCTATAAGAAAACCACTTATTAGTGAGACTCATCAGGAAAAGGGCTTCAGTTTGCTGGGGAGCAGAAAGACTGGACTATTGAGTGATGGAAAAAGGTCATGATGAGTCCAGACTGAGTCTATTCCCGAGTGATGGGCGTGTCAGGGTAAGAATTATTATAATTACTCTATCTATCTATCTATCTATCTATACACTCACCTAAAGGATTATTAGGAACACCTGTTCAATTTCTCATTAATGCAATTATCTAATCAACCAATCACATGGCAGTTGCTTCAGTGCATTTAGGGGTGTGGTCCTGGTCAGGACAATCTCCTGAACTCCAAACTGAATGTCAGAATGGGAAAGAAAGGTGATTTAAGCAGTTTTGAGCGTGGCATGGTTGTTGGTGACTGAGTATTTCAGTATTTTCAGTCTGAGTATCTGCTCAGTTACTGGGATTTTCATGCACAACCATTTCTAGGGTTTATACGGTGTGAAAAGGGAAAAACATCCAGTATGCGGCGGTCCTGTGGGCGAAAATGCCTCGTGGATGCTGGAGGTCAGAGGAGAATGGGCCGACTGATTCAAGCTGATAGAAGAGCAACTTTGTCTGAAATAACCACTCGTTACAACCGAGGTCTGCAGCAAAGCATTTTGTCACCAAAATTGGACAGTTGAAGACTGGAAAAACGTTGCCTGGTCTGATGAGTCTCGATTTCTATTGAGACGTTCAAATGGTAGAGTCAGAATTTGGCATAAACAGAATGCGAACACGGATCCATCATGCCTTGTTACCACTGTGCAGGCTGGTGGTGGTGGTGTAATGGTGTGGGGGATGTTTTCTTGGCACACTTTAGGCCCCTTAGTGCCAATTGGGCATCGTTTAAATGCCACGGCCTACCTGAGCATTGTTTCTGACGATGTCCATCCCTTTATGACCACCATGTACCCATCCTCTGATGGCTACTTGCAGCAGGATAATGCACCATGTCACAAAGCTCCAATCATTTCACATTGGTTTCTTGAACATGACAATGAGTTCACTGTACTAAAATGGCCCCAACAGTCACCAGATCTCAACCCAATAGAGCATCTTTGTGGTGGAAGGGGAGCTTCGTGCATCTCACAAATCTCTATCAACTACAAGATGCTCTCCTATCAATATGGACCAACATTTCTAAAGAATTCCACGTAGAATTAAGGCAGTTCTGAAGGCGAAAGGGGGTCAAACACCGTATTAGTGTGGTGTTCCTAATAATCCTTTAGGTGTATCTATCTATCTGCTAACCTAGGTGTGTTCAGATTAGAGATGGTTAAGAACATCATCCATCTGGCCTTGACTTTATTTATGTCTTAACAGAATTTAAAGGAAATTGAAGAGAAATGTAAGAGAGTGTTGCAGCGTGACGCCGGCGTGATGTTGGAGATTAAAGTAAAGCACAAAGACTAATATAACTCTAGCTGAATCTGCACAGGATTAGGAGCAGGACACGTATCTGGCAGTCCTAAAAAAAAGAGAGAGAGAGAGAGAGAGAGAGAGAGAGCGAGAGAGGTGCGTCCTCAAGGTTCAGAAAGTGGAGCAGCCTGAGTGTATATCATTAGTGGTTTGTGAGAAAAGGGAAATTCATGAGAGAAAAAACGTGTCCAAAACACACACACACACACACACACACACACACACTTGAAAACTTCCACCGACACTGGAGACTCCTTCCCTACATGTTACCTAATAAACATCTCCATGGTTTTTACTCTATATGACGTCCTTGTGAGTGAGCTGTTGCTATGGCGACGCTCCTGTACCAGAGCGGGGACGTGGAGAGTTTCTGCTGTGCTGGTGTGCTCGGTGTGTGTGTGTGTGTGTGTGTTTCAGTGTGGAATGCTGAGAGGCTGAGGAACGTGTGTGTGTGTGTGTGTGTGTGTGTGTTGAATTTCAGTGGACCAGGACAAGTCTGGTGTAAACATGGGTGAAAGTACAAACATATCGAGTGTGTACAGCACTTCCTGTGTGTGTGTGTGTGTGTGTGTGTTTGTCTGTTTACTGTCTCATGTCTCCTCAGGATTAAGACCAGAAATCGACCGACAGTGAGCTCTCCCATCACCTGATTAACACTTTGACCTTCATGATGTTTTGTAGTTGATTTCATGTTGATGTGTGTTTCTGAGTGTGTAGGTCAGGTCTTGTTGATGTGTGTTTCTGAGTGTGTAGGTCAGGTCTTGTTGATGTGTGTTTCTGAGTGTGTAGGTCAGGTCTTGTTGATGTGTGTTTCTGAGTGTGTACGTCAGGTCTTGTAGTTCAGTTCTCCTCCGTCAGACCAAAGCATTAAATGATACAGTAGTTGTGGTTCGCCTGTATACAGTCCTGGTTCGCTTAGTGTTCATGTTCAACATCCTACCCACAGACACAGCAGACGTCCTGTGGATTATATACAGTGGTTTCTTTACCAGATCAAAACTCTCGAAAAAGTCCATAAAATCTAACGTTACACACTGAGAACAACACGAGCACGGCTGCAGATGGCGAATAAAACGCTCACCATTGTGGCTTATGTTTTTATTTTGAGAACAGCTTTTATCCAGACGGCCACCAATGCCGACAGCCAGCTCCTTCGTGCTGTCCATCAATGTCCTTATTAAATGTTACACAATTTTTTTCCCTTTTTTAAAAAAAATTCGACTGTTTTCGAAACTCCTCCAGTTTCATGAAAACTAAGGCACATGGCGTAGCTGGGACTTTTCGCTGCGTGTCCAAACCCTGTCTCCTCTCCATCAGATGCCACAGATAAAGCAGACTCGGTTTGTTTATGTAGCTTTGGTCCACGGTGCGTTAAACACATTTCAGTCGAACCCCCAGAGCTCGGCTGGAAACGGGCCGAGACTCTGCTCTCCTTCTAAGCGGACTCGGTTCACTTGCTTACTTTCCGTTTTTGTTATTTCCTCGGACACAAGCGCCGTGACACGGAAGGCTTTTACTCGTTTCTTCAAAAATATAAAACTCTGTGATACGGGACTCAAAGTGTACAAAGTGGTGTGGAAGTGGAAAGATGGAGAGGAATCTGGCGAAGTGTTCACGTGAAAAATGCTCCCTCTGAACCCAGTGCAGGTTTATACAGTATAAGTGAAATTAGTTCCGCAATCACGTCTTCCCTTTTCGATCTCTGATGATAAAGCTCTAGTTTCCCTTAAACAGAATATCGTATCTTTACTGCACGACTGAGAGGTAACCCTCACGTTACACACGCTAACTCCACACCAGCAGCACCACGTCCGGATCACGTCTCCTCCTCTCGTCGTCCTGCTTCTGTCCTCAGACACGCTGACGGACCTGCGAGATCAGCTCACACCCGGAGAGGGTGATGTCATACTGAGCCGTGAGAGATTCTCACATTCTACATACTGTATAGCCACCACTCTCTCTCTCTCTCTCTCTCTCTCTCTCTCTCATCTTTTTTCTTCCTAACTCTTTTAGCTGCTGTTCAGTCCATCTTCCAGCTCTTAAAATGGCTTCAGGATGCAGGACGGAGATCTGCGGCTTTGCTTTTATTCCCGAGATGACCAAAAGCATGCGCGCACACACACACACACACACACACACACACACACACACACACACACACACACACATCTAAGAACTTTTGGATCACACAATGACAATTAGAGAGCGAACAGCTGAAATTAGTGCTCTGTGTATCTGCGTGTCATGTCAACACTCGGCAATACACACTCCTCAGACACACACACACACACACACACACACACACAAGAGCACCAGGATACACTATTTATTTAAAGACAATCTTCTGGAGAACTGACTCAGCGGACAAAATCCTGCAGAAGGTTACGAGTCAGCTCGCACTCCCACAGAGGTTTACTGTTTTCCTGTAGCGTGATGTTTTATTCTTTTTACACCACTGCTCAAATGCTGCTGAGGATCAATGCAATAATAACAATAACAATAATAATAATAATAATAATAATAATAATAATAACACCAATTGTAAAAGTTTAAATTGAGGGAAGAATTGTTCAAGTGTTTGTCTCTCCTTCATACACTTACCGGCCGACTGGCAGAAAAACACACACACACACACTTTAATTTTAAGAATAATAATGAAGGAGGAGTCATAGATTAAGGTTAAGTCAGGTTTAATGTCTATTTTATATTTTACTACATTCACATGTCTTTTCCCTAAATGTTTTGATTGTTGTTAGATGCAAAAATATGATTATATTGTTGGAAATTGGTAATATTTTTATTACGGATTATCTCATTGTTTAACATTGTTTCCTCTGGGTTTTGCAATACAAAATTGCGAAACTTAAGAACTGGCCTAAGAGTTTAATCGAACGGATTTAATTAGTATAACGAGGTGCTACTGTAACAGAAATGAACCACAGGAAGTATTACCATATAAGGGTAAATAAGGAAGCGGGGAACAAAGGAAGGGACCCCTGAGAAATGTAACACCATCTAGGGGAAATGAGCAAAGCCACTAACATTCAATAGACCACTTGCTTAAATAACCAGAAATATCATGATGTTCAGAATCACTTATACACAGTGACTCCGCCTTCACACCCCTTTAGGTCACGCCCCCCCTTTTTTTTTTACTATACTATACATTTCATTCTTGTGCTTTCACTGTAGCTGAAAACTGAGCAAGGAATCACGATTTTCAGATATTGCGAGTGATATTGCTAGGCTACTACACACACACACACACACACACACAAACAAACACCAAGGAGACAGCAGACACCCTGTCTAGGAATCGTCCCCCTATCTCCTCATATATTTACATTCTTTTTTCTCTCTCACGGCTCATTCAGGGGTCAGATGTGAAAAGCCGGATGAGTGTGTAACATCAACAGAGCACGACACACTCGCCTACTCTCAAGCGCAGGAGGAATGCGCCGCCGAGTCCTCGTTTCACCCAGCTATACTGGGTTATTGTGGGCGGAGCTTAGATTACATCTGATGACAAACCTGCCGTAGCTGTCCGCTAACTACTGAGCTGTAAATTTCAGCCTTTAGGATAAAATATTTAATCTTTATCAAGCGGCTTGCTAACATTATTTAGCTTATCGGTGGCCATCTGACGTTAGCTAGCACAGTTCATGTCTAGCCAGGCTAAGTATTAATTTGTACCTTCAGGGATCCTCATGGAGCTGAGATTAAAACTAATACAAATCTGATAATAGATGTCCACTAACTTTCATTTTGACCTCAAATGCTAGTCTTACAATCACACAGCGAAATTGAAGCAACATGCTAACATGAGAGTGTTTAGCTACAGCAGTTGCTAGCTAGCTGATAGCTAACTTTCATGTAAAGCTAAGTTAAACATGATTTTGTGTCATTTTGAAATTATTAATCAAATACCAGGTTCGCTAGCTAGCCAACGTTCTTTTACGATCAGGTTCACAAGAAACAGATCTATTTTGTTGTTGTTTATGTTTTTTCATAAACTGACTAATGTTTTCCCAAATTACCCACAATGCTCGATAGGAGTGCAGTCGTCTCAGCATCTCCACCACGTCTATGTTTTATTTCTCATTGGTGTGTTTAAGTGCTAACTGTAAAACCTGACTGTTATCATTTACAGTGGTGTGAAAAACTATTTGCCCCCCTCCTGATTTCTTATTCTTTTGCATGTTTGTCACACAAAATGTTTCTGATCATCAAACACATTTAACTATTAGTCAAAGATAACACAAGTAAACACAAAATGCAGTTTTTAAATGAGGGGTTTTGTTATTTAGGGAGAAAAAAAAATCCAAACCTACATGACCCTGTGTGAAAAAGTAATTGCCCCCTGAACCTAATAACTGGTTGGGCCGCCCTTAGCAGCAATAACTGCAATCAAGCGTTTGCGATAACTTGCAACGAGTCTTTTACAGTGCTCTGGAGGAATTTTGGCCCACTCATCTTTGCAGAATTGTTGTAATTCAGCTTTATTTGAGGGTTTTCTAGCATGAACCGCCTTTTTAAGGTCATGCCACAACATCTCAATAGGATTCAGGTCAGGACTTTGACTAGGCCACTCCAAAGTCTTCATTTTGTTTTTCTTCAGCCATTCAGAGGTGGATTTGCTGGTGTGTTTTGGGTCATTGTCCTGCTGCAGCACCCAAGATCGCTTCAGCTTGAGTTGACGAACAGATGGCCGGACATTCTCCTTCAGGATTTTTTGGTAGACAGTAGAATTCATGGTTCCATCTATCACAGCAAGCCTTCCAGGTCCTGAAGCAGCAAAACAACCCCAGACCATCACACTACCACCACCATATTTTACTGTTGGTATGATGTTCTTTTTCTGAAATGCTGTGTTACTTTTACGCCAGATGTAACGGGACACGCACCTTCCAAAAAGTTCAACTTTTGTCTCGTCGGTCCACAAGGTATTTTCCCAAAAGTCTTGGCAATCATTGAGATGTTTTTTAGCAAAGTTAAGACGAGCCTTAATGTTCTTTTTGCTTAAAAGTGGTTTGCGCCTTGGAAATCTGCCATGCAGGCTGTTTTTGCCCAGTCTCTTTCTTATGGTGGAGTCGTGAACACTGACCTTAATTGAGGCAAGTGAGGCCTGCAGTTCTTTAGATGTTGTCCTGGGGTCTTTTGTGGCCTCTCGGATGAGTTGTCTCGGCGCTCTTGGGGTAATTTTGGTCGGCCGGCCACTCCTGGGAAGGTTCACCACTGTTCCATGTTTTTGCCATTTGTGGATAATGGCTCTCACTGTGGTTCGCTGGAGTCCCAAAGCTTTAGAAATGGCTTTATAACCTTTACCAGACTGATAGATCTCAATTACTTTTGTTCTCATTTGTTCCTGAATTTCTTTGGATCTTGGCATGATGTCTAACTTTTGAGGTGCTTTTGGTCTACTTCTCTGTGTCAGGTAGCTCCTATTTAAGTGATTTCTTGATTGAAACAGGTGTGGCAGTAATCAGGCCTGGGAGTGACTACAGAAATTGAACTCAGGTGTGATAAACCACAGTTAAGTTATTTTTTAACAAGGGGGGCAATCACTTTTTCACACAGGGCCATGTAGATTTGGAGGTTTTTTTCTCCCTAAATAACGTAAACCTTCATTTAAAAACTGCATTTTGTGTTCAATTATGTTATCTTTGACTAATAGTTAACGGTTTTTGATGATCAGAAACATTTAAGTGTGACAAACATGCAAAAGAATAAGAAATCAGCAAGGGGGAAAATAGTTTTTCACACCACTGTATAGTATATTAAGAATATTAACTAAAATACAACCACGCTCAGAATAAGCACTAAATACACCACAACTATTTCAATATAAACAATATTTTTGGGTAATAACAATAACAAGCAATAAAAACAATCAACATTTATTCATCGTCCGAATGGTTGAGATGTCGCTTCATGGTAAATGTATCAATATATTTATCATAACAACAAAAGATAAGAATAAATAAAATCATAAAAAGTTACATATATGCTAACTTTTCATGTGGTAATGCAACAGCACAAACGCTTTTGGGCATTAGATCAATTAGCAGCTAAATGTAAAACCTGATTGTGATAATGTATTGTATATTAAGAATAATAACAAAAATATAAAATCAGTCAGAATAATCACTAAATACATCACAAATGTTTGAATATAAACAATCCTTTTGGGCAATAACAAAAACAAGGAATAACAATAACCAATATACTTTACAGACCTCACTATAAGCCTCTACCAAATGGTTGAGATGTCACTTCATGGTAAAAGTACCAATATTGTTGCAAAAAAAAAAAAAAAAAAAAAAAACCTGTAAATGTATATGACTACCAGAAAAAGTCATATAAAATGTCTTATCATGCTTAACTTTTCTGTGATGGTTAGGCCCAGTTTATTTTTTTGTTGTACGCTACACCCTATCAAAAAGTTGAGCGGTACGATAAAAGGGTTAAATTTAAGCTCCACCTCTGATGGAATTCAAATCAGTGACCAATTCCTCACTGATGCACAACATCCACTGATGTCCATAAAGTGTTAATATCATTAACTCACACACACATCACACTCACCTCATTAAGAACATATCATTGAGGAACGACACAATAAACACACACACATACGATACACACACCTGTCCCAGACAGACTAACGAGAGCACCCAGACCCCAGACTCCAAACATTTCAAGAATCCTTTTCAAGCGGCACAGAACCTTAAACACACACCACTAGAACACCAGCAAACCCACATTCCTGCAAACATGAAACAATCTCTTTAACAAAACTCTCCTGCTCTCCTTACTGTAGAGAACACATGCAGAACCTTACACACACTCTTCCTCAAACCACACACACACACACACACACACACACACACACACACACACACACTCACGTACCTGTGACATGGCTGAGATCGTACATCCTTCCCTTTTGTGTCTTAAAGCCTTAGAGTGCACACACACACACACACACACACACACATACAGAGCAAACTAAACTAAGCATGTCCTCTTACTTAAGCCAACACACATACCACACAGAGGCAGTCCAACCCTAAAATACTGAGAGAGAGAGAGAGAGAGAGAGAGAGAGAGAGAGAGAGAATGGGATATGGAAAGAGAATAAAAGGACAGACACTTTAAGTAAACGAAGTGAGGCAAAGAACGAAATACAAAATCAGAACATAAAAGAGGAAGAATGAAAACAGGAAATAAAAGAGAGAAGAAAGAGAAAGGGAAAAGGACAAAACATAAAGGGAAGAAATCTGAAAAAAATAGAGCATGAAATAAGGAGCAAGTGAAAGAGAGAGAGAAAGAGAAAGAGAGCATTGTGCTGACTGAGTCTTCAGTTCATCCAAAACCACTAGAACCAGAGGAACCCACTTCAATGAGAAAGATTGGTGTTTCTACCAGAACAATGTGTGATCTTCAGTGATGGTCTGCTCAGGAAGACTATGTGAAGATCTATGGGGTCACTTTTATGGGCTCATTGGGGTTCCTCTCGGTTCTCCAGGTTCCTCTTTGGTCTCAGATGGATGAGGTGCGAGTACGAGGATCTTTCACAGAGCAGTACTCCATCCAGGATGCACTCTAATTGGTACATTGGAATTTTGAACAGACTGGAAAACATCTGGACACATGTGACATCACCAACCTGCCAGGGTTCCTCGGTGGCTTTTTTTTTTCTTAATGATTAAGGGATCTCGTTTTCTACAACAGTTCTACATGGAGTCTTTAGTGTAAGAAAAAAACAATCTGAGGTACTGTAGAGCTCTCTGATAAACCTGGGTGGGAGTCAGTCAGTCCACATATAAGCCATATACAGTCGCTTGCAATAGTATTCAAACCCCTTGAACTTTTCCACACCACAAATTTCTGATATTTATTTGTAAAAAAAAAAAAAAAAAAAAAAATTGGAAAACCATTTGTTATTTGCATTCCACTTCACAACCATGTGCCACTTTGTGTTGGTCTATCACATAATATCCTCATTAAGCACATTTACGTTTGTGGTTGTAACATAACAAAATGTGGAAAGGTTCATGGGGTATAAATACTTTTGCAAGGCGCTGTATTCATTCCACATTCCTAGTTTACAAAAGATCTGGTTCCGTGACTTTCACACCTGTGCGGTACATGAGGATGTGTGAAACGTGGGACTCCAGAGTGAAGAAAAGAAACGCACTTGGCAGCATGAAGAGAAAAAAAATTAAATGAGGAAACACTTTGCTGACTCTCGGCTTTGAGATGAATGAACAAGGTTCTGATGTAATGAAAGGAGCCCTTGTGAACAACGGTTTGAATACTGACACCCGACAAAGAAGGAGAACGTTGGTGGAGTCTCCATGTTTGGTTTTCCTCTCCAGGGGGATTAGTCAGCATCATTTTGGTCTTGGGGCAATTAGTCGCTTTAATGGTTTTTCCACTTGACCTTTTTCTCTAATAGAAAACACAATGCAAGAACAGTGAATATCTCTTACTGAAACATTCAGGGAGAAAAACACAGACTTTCATACTTCATGGATTTTTTTGGTTGGTCCATGTGGTTCAGAGGCATCTCCACCCATGCTGTTGGAATTTAACCCGTTTATTTCCAGTCGCCCCGTCCTCGGTCTCCGCTGGCTAAATTTACAGACACTTAGCGCTGCGTCTTTCCAGAAACGCCCCATCAGAAGCGGTTAGTGAGGTTGACTTTGGCTCAGAGGAATCACAAGCTTCGGGGCGGTCTTCAGGGGGTCAAACATTCCCTGTTTCTCCTTAACTTCTCCTGAGGATCCTTAACTTCAGGCCAAGAGGACGTACAAAGTAAACTCCAACACTTTAGCAGGTAGTTGTGATGTTGACTATGAAACCCATCACTTTTTCACAAATACAGTATATACCATTTATGAGTGTAAGAGCCATATTGAACTTTATGGATTTGTCGTTGTCGCCCCTTATTTTATTTTATTTATTATTATTCATTCATTCATCTTCTATACCGCTTTATCCTGTATTCAGGGTCGCGGGGGACCTGGAGCCTATCCCAGGAGACTCTGGGCACGAGGCAGGGTACACCCTGGACAGGGTGCCAATCCATCACAGGGCACACACATACACACACTCATTCACACACTATGGTCAATTTGGGAACGCCAATTAGCCTAATCTGCATATCTTTGGACTGTGGGAGGAAACCGGAGTACCCGGAGGAAACCCACCAAGCACGGGGAGAACATGCAAACTCCATGCACACAGAGACGGGAATCGAGCCTGGCCGAGGAATCGAACCCGGACCCTGGAGGTGCAAGGCGGCAGTGATAACCACTACACCACCGCGCCGCCGCTTATTTTCTTTCATTTTATTGTATTTTGTTGGTTGTGCACTAAGCACCAAGCTTATTAGTTAAGCATTAAGCATCAAGTTATTAAGTTCTTCATTTAGCAATAAACTATTAGTTAAGCATCCATTTTTGACAACCGTATTGTGTGTAATGTCTGTGATGTCATTCCACTGTTACACATAGTTGCATGACTATGTCACTGTAAAAAAAGGTCAGTTTAGATGCGGAACTTGTTGAGAACACAAGCTTATGAACCGTAAGAAAAGGTGATCCAACGTAAGAAACCATAAGCGAAAAGATACAGCAAATTGGTTGTTGTAACCGCCGTGGATTTACTATATTTACTCAAGACAACTGTACGAAGTGTTGGATCGTTGATGTTGGAAAAATAAAATGAGAGACAGAGATCATTGGACTTCCGTGTTTTGTGAGTAAATAATCAAACAAAGATACGCGTCAAAACATGTGGAATAATATGACCGTACAATGAGTTTGTTTTTACTTATTTACTTATGATTTTTTTTTAAATGTCACTTAAAATGTGACCATGTCCATTTTAGTAAAAAAAAAAAAAACTCTGCAAATTCTGTAGTTGTGGCTCTTTAAAAGAAGTGCAAACATGTTTATTCTTAGAAAAAAAGTGAGTAGCATTGATTAATTTTCTATAACAGCAGCTCTGAAAGTAGTGCTGCTGTACAGTATTAACACATGTATGGCGACCCCTTATCGGGAGCAGCCGAAAGACCAACAACAACACACACTACTGTTCAAAAGTTTTAGATCACTTGCAAATCTCTTTGTTTTTGTTTAGGGATTTATTTTCTACATTCTACAACAATACTGCAGATTTCAAAACTATAAAATAACACATATGGAATTAGGTAATTACGTAACAACAACAAAAACACCAGTTAGTTGTTATTTTAAGACACAGAGGTCGGCCTTTCTGTAATAGTTCCTGCAAGAACAGTATTGTGTCAAGTGCATTTGCAAAATCCGTCCAGCACCATAATGAAACTGTCTCTCATGAAGGCCGTCCCAGGAGGACGAGACCAAAACCTACCTCTGCTGCAGACGAGAAGTTCATTTAGAGTTATCAGCCTGAAAAATGACCAATTAACAGCAGCTCAGATTAGAGGCGTTATGAAGTCTTTACAGAGCAGAAGTAGCAGAAACATCTCAATATCAACTGTTCAAAGGAGATTCATGCAGTTTTTGGACGCCTTCAGCAAAACTTTACAATGTAGAAAGAAATAAACATCAGGAACCATCATGGAGTTAGAAAGTGGTCTAAAACTTTTGAACGGTAGTGTATATGAAGCGCTCAAGTCAAACCAGATCTTGTGATTAAATTTCCGGTGAGTGAAGGCATAAAAGTGATTAACACTTACGGAAGACTTCATGTACCTTAAGGTGATGAGACTCTTATCAGCAGCGAAACATTTAAATGGTGCAAATGTTTTAAAGCGTACACAACTTGGCTGGGAGTTATTGTCACATCCCCTGCACAGTCCTGACCTCAATTCAAGCCGTTTCCACATGATCAGAAATGTTTGGCCATTAAAGGAGTTCCTGGGAGACCAGGGTTTCAGACGTGAAGCAGCCAGGGCCAGTCATGGCTCCTGCGTGCTGGGAAAACTTTCTACCTTGATGGTGTCCAAGCACTAGTGAGACACTGGGATAAGTGTATTAGTGTTGCAGGGGATTATATAGAGAAATAAAGGGAGTTTTCACTTTTGGTGTTTTCTGTCATTCTGCACAATCAAAAGTCCCGGTTTGGCTTGATCATCCCTTATAAAACCGCTTATTTGCAGAGAGGTGTTTAGAGGTGGCTAAAAGTATGGAAGGAGTCTCCAGTGTCAATGCTTTGTAACAGATGCTTTTTCTCAGTAACATGACAAGGTGCGATTATTATTATTTTTTGTCTTATGAACAAGAGCAAGAACAAAGAGACGCCGGTGAGAGATAGAGTATTTATATTTGCTGTAATGTATGAGATAAGGAACTAAAGTAGTAGTAGTAGAGTATAAGCTGTAGAGTACCGTGATTGCATTTTTGAAGATGTACAGTATGGACTGAGAAGAAAGTTTAAACCAGATGCAAAAATACAAAAAACAAAACCATTAAACATTCCGTGCTGGATCATTCATATGACGAGACCGTTTGAAAAGATCGAGCGTCCATTCATGTGGAATTCACCGTGACGCTGCCGCATTCGCGAAAGCATCAGACAAGCTCGAACCTGTAACCAGCCCTGGGGACAGAAAAGTAATAAAGCTGTCCACCTCACCGCTGCCTAATGGTTACTCTACACCAGGGACGACCTCTTCCACCAACAAACGCAAACTCCCATCATCAGGGTTCAGGATCAGATAGGGGTGCACTTGCTTGACCACCATAAAGGACTTTCTCTAAAGATTCAAATCAGGAAGGGCTTTGTGTGCTTACCTGTTGCCCTGCCATACTGATCCTCAGCTTCTGTGTAAAAAAACAAAACAAAACACAATGAATGAAAGTTGCAGAGTGTCGAGGAGTTGCGGTTGCTTTTACATGCAAATCCGTGTCATAAAAGGATCAAAGAACTCAAAATTCAAAACAAACAATTATTATCTAAAGTAGACACAAAGACCTGAGGAAGCTTTAATACTCCAAAGCAAATTCAACAATTAGCTACAAAACACAAGGTTTGTGAAGGGGCGAAGGAGAAACCTCCAAACTCCAGCCTCACTTTGTTTCTTTAGGCACCGAAATCATTATTCTAATAAGATTCCAGTTTTATACAAATATATATTTTATTTATATATATATATATATATATATATATATATATATATATATATATATATATATATATAATTTTTTTTTTTATTTTTTTTTTCCAGTTAAATAATTACAAATTCAACAATTCAACAATCCTCCTTCCTCCTCCTTCCCAGAAAGAGATTCAGACAAAGTTCTGTTAATCAAGTTGCTTAACGGCAATGCTGTTTTATCTTTCAGAGTTATCGACGGCCATATGAAGGGTTATTATGGCCTTATTCACTTTGTCCTGATCAACAGCAGCATCGGACACTGAGCACGAACACACAGCCTCTTTACCTGCTGGGATCTGAAACTCCTTCAGACACAGTTTCTCTCTCACACACAGCACTAATGAGATGACCAGCCTGAGGTTACACTCATCATGTGACCTTCACTCCAAGGGACAGTTACAGCAGCTGACCTTTGACCCCTGGGGTCAGGGATTGCACTGATCTAAGAGATTTACCACATGCTGGTTGTGTAAACTACTGAAAATGTGCCAAATTCCACACACACACACACACACAAACACACACACACACATTGTGTTAGCGCATTGGATCTCTGCATGTTCATATGCCAATTTTTTAAATCTATATTATAAATTATTATATTAGGGTGATAATTCAGTAATTCAGTGTACAGTACTGCCCATTTCCACTCTCACTCACTCATAACCCTCTATAGAACTTATCTTGTACTGGGTTGAGGGAAGCCAATCCAAGGGGACTCAGGGCACTATGCAGGGTACACCCTGGATGGGATACCAGTCCATCGGATGACACACAAGGACAAAAGGCCAAATGGACTGTGGGTGGAAACCGGAGTACCTGGAGGAAACCCACCAAGCACATGGAGAACATACAAACCAAGACCCCATGCAGACCTGGAGGTGTGATGCCACAGGGTTAACCAGTACACGACCGTGCTACCTGACCTTTATCAGTAGGTGGTTATTCAGTAGTTTACAGTAGTTTCCTCTAGTGACTCTAATGACTAGTGGACAGTACTGATCTGAAACAGTGGGTGAAAATACTGACAAGTAGATGTTAAATAAGTAGAGTACAGTACTAAACTCCAGCAGAAGTTAATCTGTTTTGATTACAGTACTGACCTGGAGCAGTAGTTATTAATTCTGTGATAAAGTCACAGTATAGACTTGCAGCAGAAAGTGATAATCCTCAGCTGTAGTTGTTTATTCACTAGTGTAGTTTTCAGTACTGACCAACAACAGTGATTATTTATTCTGTATTTATTTATACATTTATTATGTATTTATTCTGCGGTGTAGATTACAGTACGGACCTGCGGCAGTAATTACTTATTCTGTGGTGTAGTTTACAGTACGGACCTGCGGCAGTAATTATTTATTCTGTGGTGTAGTTTACAGTACTGACCAACAGCAGTAATTATTTATTCTGTAGTGTAGTTTACAGTACTGACCAACAGCAGTAATTATTTATTCTGTAGTGTAGTTTACAGTACTGACCAACAGCAGTAATTATTTATTCTGCGGTGTAGTTTTCAGTACTGACCAACAGCAGTAATTATTTATTCTGTGGTGTAGTTTACAGTACTGACCAACAGCAGTAATTATTTATTCTGTAGTGTAGTTTACAGTACTGACCAACAACAGTAATTATTTATTCTGTGGTGTAGTTTACAGTACTGACCAACAGCAGTAATTATTTATTCTGTAGTGTAGTTTACAGTACTGACCAACAGCAGTAATTATTTATTCTGTGGTGTAGTTTACAGTACTGACCAACAGCAGTAATTATTTATTCTGCGGTGTAGTTTACAGTACCGACCAACAGCAGTAATTATTTATTCTGTAGTGCAGTTTACAGTACGGACCTGCGGCAGTAATTATTTATTCTGTAGTGTAGTTTACAGTACTGACCAACGGCAGTAATTATTTATTCTGTGGTGTAGTTTACAGTACTGACCAACAGAAGTAATTATTTATTCTGTGGTGTAGTTTACAGTACTGACCAACAGCAGTAATTATTTATTCTGTAGTGTAGTTTACAGTACTGACCAACAGCAGTAATTATTTATTCTGTAGTGTAGTTTACAGTACTGACCAACAGCAGTAATTATTTATTCTGCGGTGTAGTTTACAGTACTGACCAACAGAAGTAATTATTTATTCTGTGGTGTAGTTTACAGTACTGACCAACAGCAGTAATTATTTATTCTGTAGTGTAGTTTACAGTACTGACCAACAGCAGTAATTATTTATTCTGTAGTGTAGTTTACAGTACTGACCAACAGCAGTAATTATTTATTCTGCGGTGTAGTTTTCAGTACTGACCAACAGCAGTAATTATTTATTCTGTGGTGTAGTTTACAGTACTGACCAACAGCAGTAATTATTTATTCTGTAGTGTAGTTTACAGTACTGACCAACAGCAGTAATTATTTATTCTGTGGTGTAGTTTACAGTACTGACCAACAGCAGGAATTATTTATTCTGCGGTGTAGTTTTCAGTACTGACCAACAGCAGTAATTATTTATTCTGTAGTGCAGTTTACAGTACGGACCTGCGGCAGTAATTATTTATTCTGTAGTGTAGTTTACAGTACTGACCAACGGCAGTAATTATTTATTCTGTGGTGTAGTTTACAGTACTGACCAACGGCAGTAATTATTTATTCTGTAGTGTAGTTTACAGTACTGACCAACAACAGTAATTATTTATTCTGTGGTGTAGTTTACAGTACTGACCAACAGCAGTAATTATTTATTCTGTAGTGTAGTTTACAGTACTGACCAACAGCAGTAATTATTTATTCTGTAGTGTAGTTTACAGTACTGACCAACAGCAGTAATTATTTATTCTGCGGTGTAGTTTACAGTACCGACCAACAGCAGTAATTATTTATTCTGTAGTGTAGTTTACAGTACTGACCAACAGCAGTAATTATTTATTCTGTAGTGTAGTTTACAGTACTGACCAACAGCAGTAATTATTTATTCTGTAGTGTAGCTTACAGTACTGACCAACAGCAGTAATTATTTATTCTGCGGTGTAGTTTACAGTACTGACCAACAGCAGTAATTATTTATTCTGTAGTGTAGTTTACAGTACTGACCAACAGCAGTAATTATTTATTCTGTGGTGTAGTTTACAGTACTGACCAACGGCAGTAATTATTTATTCTGCGGTGTAGTTTACAGTACAGACTTGCGGCAGTAATTATTTATTCTGCAGTGTAGTTTACAGTACTGACCAACAGCAGTAATTATTTATTCTGCAGTGTAGTTTACAGTACAGACCTGCGGGAGTAATTATTTATTCTGTAGTGTAGTTTACAGTACAGACCTGTGGCAGTAATTATTTATTCTGCGGTGTAGTTTACAGTACAGACCTGCGGCAGTAATTATTTATTCTGTAGTGTAGTTTACATTACAGACCTGCGGCAGTAATTATTTATTCTGTGGTGTAGTTTACAGTACTGACCAACGGCAGTAATTATTTATTCTGTAGTGTAGTTTACAGTATGGACCTGCGGCAGTAATTATTTATTTTGTGGTGTAGTTTACAGTACTGACCAACAGCAGTAATTATTTATTCTGTAGTGTAGTTTACAGTACTGACCAACAGCAGTAATTATTTATTCTGTAGTGTAGTTTACAGTACTGACCAACAGCAGTAATTATTTATTCTGCGGTGTAGTTTACAGTACAGACCTGCGGGAGTAATTATTTATTCTGTAGTGTAGTTTACAGTACAGACCTGCGGCAGTAATTATTTATTCTGTGGTGTAGGTTATAGTACAGACCTGCGGCAGTAATTATTTATTCTGCGGTTTAGTTTACAGTACAGACCTGCGGCAGTAATTATTTATTCTGCGGTTTAGTTTACAGTACAGACCTGCGGGAGTAATTATTTATTCTGTAGTGTAGTTTACAGTACAGACCTGCGGCAGTAATTATTTATTCTGTAGTGTAGTTTACAGTACAGACATGCGGCAGTAATTATTTATTCTGCGGTTTAGTTTACAGTACAGACCTGCGGCAGTAATTATTTATTCTGTAGTGTAGTTTACAGTACGGACCTGCGGCAGTAATTATTTATTCTGTAGTGTAGTTTACAGTACGGACCTGCGGCAGTAATTATTTATTCTGTGGTGTAGTTTACAGTACAGACCTGCGGCAGTAATTATTTATTCTGTAGTGTAGTTTACAGTACAGACATGCGGCAGTAATTATTTATTCTGCGGTTTAGTTTACAGTACAGACCTGCGGCAGTAATTATTTATTCTGTAGTGTAGTTTACAGTACGGACCTGCGGCAGTAATTATTTATTCTGTAGTGTAGTTTACAGTACGGACCTGCGGCAGTAATTATTTATTCTGTGGTGTAGTTTACAGTACTGACCAACAGCAGTAATTATTTATTCTGTAGTGTAGTTTACAGTACTGACCAACAGCAGTAATTATTTATTCTGTAGTGTAGTTTACAGTTCTGACCAACAGCAGTAATTATTTATTCTGTGGTGTAGTTTACAGTATGGCCCTGCGGCAGTAATTATTTATTCTGTAGTGTAGTTTACAGTACTGACCAACAGCAGTAATTATTTATTCTGTGGTGTAGTTTACAGTATGGCCCTGCGGCAGTAATTATTTATTCTGTAGTGTAGTTTACAGTATGACCCTGCGGCAGTAATTATTTATTCTGTGGTGTAGTTTACAGTATGCACCTGCAGCTATAGTCCTTTTTCGGCAGTATAGTTTATGGTACTATACTGTAGTAGTTAGTTGTTCCAGCAGTAGTTAGTTGCTGTAACTACAGCAGTAGTTAGTTGTTCTCTAGTGTAGTTTACAGTATGGATCTGCAGGTGTAGTTGTTGACTTTGTAGTGTTGTTTATGGTACTGACCTGCAATAGCAGGTGTTAATTTCACTAGTGTATCTTACAGTACTGCCCCCAGCACTAGATGTTAATCCACTAGTATAGATTACTGACCTGTAGTAATAGGTGTTAATACATTAGTGTAGTTTACAATATTGACCTACAGCACTAGATGTTAATCCATTAGTGTAGATTACATTACTGACCTGTAGTGGTAGGTGTTAATACTTTAGTATACTTTACAGTATTGACCTACAGCAGTAGTTGTTAATTCAGTAGTGTAGTTTGTAGCACTGACTAGGAGCAGCAGGTGTTAGTTCACTAGTGTAGATTACATTACTGACCTGTAGCAGTATTCGGAGTGCAGTCCAGCAGATAATGTAAGCCCATAG
This sequence comes from Channallabes apus, assembly GCA_030522415.1. Classification (NCBI taxonomy): domain Eukaryota; kingdom Metazoa; phylum Chordata; class Actinopteri; order Siluriformes; family Clariidae; genus Channallabes; species Channallabes apus. The sequence goes on from CM060104.1 coordinate 27,335,116, forward strand.
TGTGAACTTGGCTCTTGTGTAACTCTCGAGCTCTGCATCATTCCCTCCATCTCCTCCTGAACTTCTCTTCACTTCTTCTTCTGCACTCTCATGAGTGTCTCTCTCCATCTTTCCCTACTTCATTTCATTCTTTGCACACCGTCTTCTCCACACACCTACAATCAGCTCAGGAAAAGAGATGAACAAGCATACACCGAGCTCCATGCAGGGGTCGACACACTCAATAAACTTTCTGCTCCTAGTGCAGGTGGCTGTAGATTCAACATGCAGAGATCCAAGAAGTAAAGATCCAATATGTAGAGATCCAAGCTGTAGAGATCTAAGCTCTAGAGCTCCGAGCTGTTGAGGTCTGAGCTGTTGAGGTCTGAGCTGTAGAAATCCCGCCCTCTTCACCACAATACATGAATGGGGAAAACCCTGCCGTGTTCTACACAGCCACAAGTGGGTGCCGTGACACATTTATATTATCACTACATTCTGTAAGTACATCAATGACACAAAGGCAAAATATGAAACAAACAAATAAATAAATAAATAAACAAATAAAATAAATGTCAGTACAATTTTTATTGGACATCAGGTACGTCATTGTTTACATTTTACGTTGAAATATAAATATTGATTAAAAATGACCTAGCTTGTTATTTTAAATGATGAATAATAATTTTGGTGTTTTAACAAACAAACTAACTAATAAATAAACAAATGAATAAATAGTCAGAGACTTGGAGGCAGGTGTTACTTCAGTAGTGTAGTTTGCAGTAGTGAAAGTTGGATACATAAACACATCTTTCTTTCTAAGTGGAATACAAACATACATGAAGTGATTGGAAAACTGATTAATTAATAATTGATACAAACAACACATCCTGATACTCAAGATATTCTAAAAACCAGAAGTGAAATGTTGGAGAGACACTCTCTCGTCCACAACCGCTTATTGAGGATAAATGCAGTCCAACAGCGCTATCTAGTGACTGTAGCTGGAGGTCACAGATGTCCAGCTCTAATTCTGAACTTCTTATGATCTGGGAGAGTTTACACTGAAAGAGAGAGAAGTCGAAATCGATCCATAAACTTCTGAGGCATCACACGAGACACACGGCTTAACACTGTGCGGATGTACAGTACCAGAGGTTACTGCAGGGTTTTAGAACAAATATTTAATTCTGTAATTGGTTTTGATTTTATCACTCTTTACATTTTATCTGCCTGTCTGTATGTCCATCACTGTCTCCATCACAATTACATTTTTCACATTGAGCAGGTTCGGACAGCTTTTTCCCTTAATAAATGAAATCATCATTTAAAACCTGCATGTTAACTGTACATGTATATGTCTAATTCAGCATGTTATATTCATAACATGACTTCAGCACTGCATATTGTTTGTACATACACATATACTGCACTTTCTTTACAATACTTACTGCAGCTCCTGTACATGTGACACCCAGACACCTGAAAATATCACCCCCAGAGCCCTATATCTCATCTGTAGTGGATTCTAAATAGGCCGTTTATGACCTTCTGGTTTGATGGTGAATGCATTTCACTGGAAATGAATGAAATTTAAAGAAAGTTAAAACTTTGTCATAACTGGGTTTTCCATCAGCGCTGCTGTTAAATTAATGAATAAATTAATTAATCTATATTTGTTTATGTATACTCACAATCATTACCATCATATCTAATCATCTGTGTGTCCTGTACTAAACACACACACACACACACACACACACACACACACACACAGAGTTGAAATTTTAGTGTAATTCCACCATCCACCACTAGATGGCCTGATTCTCTATCTAATCATCTGGAGATTTGGCTCGTATCTCTTTGTATTGTACAACTTCTTTAATGTATTTGGAGGAATTGACGTCATCGTGCCAAACATGTTCTATAACCTCATGATGACATAATAACTGAAAGTACTTGATTACTGATAACGACATTAACTGAACAAACTGAAAAATCTGATGAAGCAAAACTGTTTATCACATTAGACATCTAAGCAGTTAAGGGCCTCACTCAGGGGTCCCACAGGGGTCCCACAGAACCTGGAACACTTTGACCAGAAGTTCAACCACTATCTTAACCACTAAGCTACCCCTGCCCCATTATTATTATTATTATTATTATTATTATTATTATTATTATTATTAATAATAATAATAATAATAATTAATTAATAAATTTTCCTTATCATTATTATTGTTATTATTATTATTATTTATAATAATAATAATAATAATAATAATAATGCCCATTATATTACTATCCTTGCTACTTGATGTTAAATCTGAGGTGTGAACCTGGAACACTTTGATCAGAAGTTCAACCACTATCTTAACCACTAAGCTACCCCTGCCCCACTATAATAATAATAATAATAATAATAATAATAATAATAATAATAATAATAATAATGTGTGAATGTCCTCCCACAGTCCAAAGATATGCAGGTTAGGCTAATTGGCGTTCCCAAATTGCCCGTAGTGTGTGAATGGATGGGTGAATGTGTATGTGTGTGTGTGTGTGTGTGTGTGCCCTGCGATGGATTGGCACCCTGTCCAGGGTGTACCCTGCCTTGTGCCCGAAAGCCTCCTGGGATAGGCTCCAGGCCCCCCGCGACCCTGATCACAGGATAAAGCGGTATAGAAGATGAATGAATGAATGTGTGAATGTGTGTGTGTGTGTGCGTGTGTGTGCTCTGCGATGGATTGGCACGCTGTCCAGGGTGTACCCTGCCTCGTGCCCAGAGTCTCCTGGGATAGGCTCCAGGTCCCCCGCGACCCTAAATACAGGATAAAGCGGTATAGAAAATGAATGAATGAATGAATAATAATAATAATACAAATAATAATAATAATAATAATAATAGTGGTAATAATCTTCTTCTTTGTCTTTCGGCTGTTCCCTTTCAGGGGTCGCCACAGCGAAGCATCTGCCTCCATCTAACCCTATCCTCTGCATCCTCTTCTCTCACACCAACTAACTTCATGTCCTCTCTCACTGCATCCATAAATCTCCTCTTTGGTCTTCCTCTAGACCTCCTGCCTGGCAGTTCCAACCTCAGCATCCTTCTACCGATATATTCACCATCTCTCCTCTGAACATGTCCAAACCACCTCAATCTGGCCTCTCTGACTTTATCTCCAAAACATCTCACATGGGTTGTCCCTCTGATGAACTCATTCTTGATCCTATCCATCCTTGTCACTCCCAAAGAGAACCTCAACATCTTCAGCTCTGCTACCTCTAGCTCTGCCTCCTGTCTTTTCTTCAGTGCCACTGTCTCTAAGCCGTAGAGCATCATTGGTCTCACCACTGTCCTGTACACTTTTCCTTTCATTCTTGATGCTCTTTTATCGCACAACACACCTGACACTTTTCTCCACCCATTCCAACCTGCCTGTACTCGTCTCTTCACCTCCTTTCCACACTCTCCGTTGCTCTGTACCATTGACCCTAAGTACTTAAAATCCTGCACCTTCTTTACCTCTGCTCCCTGTAGCCTCACTGTTCCTCTTGGGTCCCTCTCATTCACACACATGTATTCCGTCTAATAATAATAATAATAATAGTCGTAATAATAATAATAATAATAATAATAATAATAATAATAATAGTGGTAATAATAATAATAATAATAATAATAATAATAGTGGTAATAATAATAATAATAATAATAATAGTGGTAATAATAATAATAATAATAATAATAATAAGGCCCATTATGTTACTCTCCATGTTACTTGATGTTTAATTTTTTTTAGGATCAATAAAATATCTATATATCTATGACTTTCTTTTTTTTTGATAATTTTATCTATCTATCTATCTATCTATCTATCTATCTATCTATCTATCTGTAATAATAATAAGAGCTAGAAGAAGTGGGTGTTGGACGGGGGTGGTCTTTAAAGAGGAGGCGTGGCCTGTAGAGAAGTTGGGCTGTGTGTAGAGAGTATAAGGGGCGGGGTTTGTGTGTGTGTGTGTGTGTGTGCGACACAGTGAGGACTGCAGGGTCTCTGTGTGGATTTACTGCTACATTTGTTTCCTCCTCGGAGCCGGAATGTTGTGCACGTGAGTTCCTCCGCATGTTACTGTGTACAGACTTTACTCTCTCTCTCTCTCTCTCTCTCTCTCTATATATATATATATATATCTATAATCCTCATACTGGGCTTATAAATACTCTACTGAAGTCTGGTGGAGCCGCAGACCAACTTTATTATTATTATTATAGTAGTATTTGTAAGTGTGTTATCCATGATTGTTACTAACATGGAAAGTGTGTGTGTGTGTGTGTGTGGTAAGAGTTTTTCAGCCAGCTGTTGTTTTTCACCCCTGTGGGGGTTTAAGGGGGATGTGATGAGGCAGTGTGCACAGCTGTATGGTGGAGTGTGTAGGTGTGTGTGTGTGTGTGTAGGTGTGTGTGTGTGCAGGAGAACTGTTACTGCATCTCACCTGATATGAGAAATGATGATTGAGAATGCATGTTTACACTCCTGTTCCTCTCTCTGTGTTTCCGGAGTCTGGGTGAGGGGTGTGTATAGTTTGTATTGCTATAGCTGTTACGTTAGAGCACTGTGTCCCATAATGGTTTAAATGTTGTTGGAAAACAACCTGGTGCTGGACACAAAGTTTAAAACGTGTCACTAAGTTGCAGGTTTATTGATCATTAGACCAGATGTAAACGTATGTGTAGTCAATACACTGTATCAGGAGCGTGCCGCCGTAACTGTTTATAAACATGGAGCTTTGTTATTTATACATCTGTAGCTTTGTTTAATTTTATAAATTATATTATTTTACATAGTGTACGTCATTTGTTTTCTTTCCCCCTCATTTCTTATATCTTTGAATCTTTCATGTGTGTGTGTGTGTGTGTGTGTGTGTGTGTGGTGTATATACAATCAAAGGCAAAACTTGTACAAATATTTTAATAACAAATGTATTGCTAAACAGTGTGTACTAATACTATGTAGACTACGATAACATTATTATTATTATTATTATTATTATTGTTGTTATTATAGTAATATAATATACATCATACTATTTTCCTTTCCTGAATTGTCTATACATTTTTGGCTGACTCTGTATATACAGGAAAAACTGGAAATATCATCAAATCTTGTTTATGCCAAGTTTGAGCACAAACCCCCCTGGTGTTCCCTCTGTGCTGAAGTTGAAACAGTGGTGGATGCTCCAAAAATCTTGATTTTCTGTTCTAAGAATTTTTGACCTCCTTAAGTTCTCAGGTGCAAAGTTTTTGCAATGGCTGAATCCAGCATCTCTTTAAACTTTAAATCTGCAGCCTAACCCCTTGATTTCAGGAGTCTTTCTTAGACCTATAGTGTTGTTCCTGTTCATATGATACTAAACATATGGTTTCGAGCTGTGCAGCTGTCTGTCCAGACTTTGCTCTGAACACTGTGTGTGTGTGTGTGTGTGTGTGTGTGTGTGTGTGTGTGTGTGTGTGTGTGTGTAAAACCTGTTCTGTTTCCAGGATCTGCCACCGCCGCTGAGGACGTGGAATCTGAATAAATCGGAGCGAGGTTGTGGTTTCACTCGTCCATAGCGAGCTGGCTGCGGTTGGGATGTTCGCCAGCGGGATGCTGCAGCAGGGCAGCCTGGGAAACAAGCGCTCAAATATGGGCATTACGCGACTCTCCAGCGCACACTTCTTTCCCCCAGGATCAGAATCAAGTTCCCGAGCCTCGATATCTGGCTTGATTAAGAGCGACTCCCTGAGCTCAGACCCGGAATACATCATGCAGCTTGTCAATGATGTTCGGAAATTCGCAGATGTGTTGCTTCGCCTTAAGGAAGCGTTTAACACCAAAGGTGAGCGACTGTTTGCCGTGATTAAGGAACCTTCAAAGTTCTCAGTCTCAAAAGTCTGTGGTCAAACCCTGAATGTGCTGTTCAGCTGTAAATATATTGCTGTGAGGGAACCCTCCGTGTTTTTTGTCCTGGAGAAAGCACAATGTTTGCAAATTATAATCTTTTACACTTGTTTTAAGTGTGTAAAGTTGCCAGGTCAGATGTTATCAGTGTGGCCAGATCTCCAGTGGCCTCAATCCCAAAGTTTTCACATGGGAAGAACCTCCGCATTACCTACTCAAAATAAAAAAACAAGTTGAACTTTCATAGTTCTCAGCTCCAATCCTGTACTAGTGACTGTAGCCAATGAATTCCCAGTGTTGTAATAATGTTCTCCCATCGTTCTCAGTCACAAAGTTTTCACTATTGTAAACACCCATAATTTCATAATTGTTTAGACCAACCTTTTCTTTCTTAAAGCTATAAAATCAGATGACCCTCGGTGTCAGTCCAACAGTAATTACTGTTTCAAAGTTCTCATGTCTAAACTTAGGATAAGGCTTGTATCTCCAAAGTTGCAGGTTACAAAGATTAAACAGTGCTTTCCGACCTAAAGTTCTTTGACCCAAATATTTAATTTTGGTTAAACCCTCAGGGTTCTCAGGTTCAGGTAGTGACAATAGTTATAGATGTCATGTTCTCTTTTTCTGAATTTTTATCATTGGTTATAGTTTAAATTCTTGGTCCCATCATTCTAACAAAGATTAGACCCTGAAAGTTTAGTCAATTTTTATTATCAAATAAACACAGTGGTCAAAACCTTTTGAACCTCTCAAAGTTCTCCCAGAGTTCTTATTCCATACTTGCTTTAAAATGATACTTATGTCACACTAATGGTTATTTTAAATTCCAACAATTCTACAATGGGTGGGTCAGTAAAGGTCTGAGCCTCAATAACCACAGTGGCCAAACTTCAAAGTGATCAAAATCTTTAAAACTCCCAGACTCACAATTATCATACTGGCTCAGACCTCAAATTCCGCCATTTCTATACATTTTGGACCGTATTATTAATATTGTTTTTAGTCCAGTACAATGATGGAAGATCCAAAGTTTTCATTATTGAAATGAAATACATTGCTATGCTTATACGTCCAGAATTCTTATACTGTACATAAAGTCATAGTAATTATTTTAGTTCTAAAATTATAGGTTTCAATAATTTAGCAGTATGGAATGAGAACTCTGAGAGAACTTCGGTTGGACCGCTAGTGGTCTTACTCCCAAAGTTTTCTCAACATTATTACAGTAGTCAATCCACTGTGGGACGCTATGAAAATGTCTGAACCCCCAACGTCCTAATGTGAAAGTAATTACAATGATTGATGATCCTGTTTCATGTAGGCAAAGTGTAACAATGGCGGCAGCTCCAAAACAGTTGGTCCTAAAGCACTAGCATTGTTTGGATTCCCAGTGTTCTAAGTCTTGATGTTTCCATCTGAGCTATTCTAGTCTAAAGCTTCAGTAAGATTCAGAATATTTTTATTCAGCATATATTTTACATGTATTGCAGAATTTCCGACGTTAAAACAAGGTCTGCAAGCCTCATTACAAGTTACCATCAGACTGAAGGTGACACCAGTGGTTGAAGGATTCATCATCCTTGTTTCTAAAGTTATAACAATGGTGCTGGCTTGAAAAGTCTTGACTGTGGCTAAACCCTCAAAGCAGTTACCGTGGTCAAATCCCTCAAGTCCTTTCACTCAGTAGTTATAGTACAGCCTGAGTCTTCAAAGTCCTCAGTCCTAAAGCTAAACAAGTTGATTGCACCACTATTGTTCTCCATCTGTCTGTGTTTGTGATGCTTATGAAGTCTTATAGCTAAAGTTATAATTTTGGGGTTTATCTCAAAACGTCTCGGTGCCAAAGCTGGAAAATGGCTCAACCCCATTTTTATCCAAGAGTAAAAAAAAAAAAAAAAAAAAAAAAATGTGTATGTATATATATATATATATATATATATATATATATATATATATATATATATATATACACTTTTTTTTTACTCTTGCAGGGTTGAAAAGCATATCAGAGTTCTCATTCTCAGTGTATAAATATTTTCTCTTCAGGAGTTTCTTCCAGAGTTTGTTTGCGTAGGAAACACTTTTGCAAAAATCTAAGGATAAACTCCAGCATGTTGAGATGTTGCAGATGTTGTCCTGTAATGTTATTTTCTTCAAATCTAAATGAGTCCCTTGGAAGTGTGAGTAAGATAATGGAAAGGCAGTCAAGTCAAGTCGGCTTTTATTGTCATTCCAACCATATACGGTTCTGTACACAGTGAAACTAAACAAGGTTCCTCCAGGATCGAGGTGCTACACACATGCAACAACATACATGAAGAACACAACTCTACCGGAACCAGCTAGAGAACTAGAGACCTAATTAGCTGACTAGCTCAGATATGACCGATTTACATTTTTTATTTAACCTAAAACTAAGTTTTTTAAGTTAACCTAAAACTATTTCTATTAAAAAGACAACAATAGACGACAGACAACAAAGTGCACGTGCGAACAAAGAGTTACAGCGTGACAAACACAACAATGTAACACGTTTCAGTACAGTTTGTAGTAATGAGGTATGAGTTGAGGTAGTGGGAGGAGAAACCGTGAACGTTGCTCAGATGAAGCTACAGTATCATTTTAAAAAGCAATATCGTACAGCATGATAAAAGGCAGGAGCCGGTTGCAGGGTACAAACTCGCTCTTGGTTCTTTGATTTATGTCTTGTGATGTGTTTAACTCTGAGGTCATGCTAGATGTGTTTGCGTTTGTCCGCTCGGTCACTAACCTGTGGCTGGTTTGTGGGCAGAATTCAAATCCAGTAAAGTGAAATAACAGGAGTTACCTTGATACTGTAGACTGTAGTGGGATTTGCTGGGGTTTTTTTTGGTTGTAGTGTTTCTTATTAACAACACTACAGGGAAGAGTAACTTAGGGGTTAGGTGGGGTTTTTGGCGAAGTTGAGAGGTTTTTCTTTAACTTGTATTTAGACAGAGGGAATAACAGAGAGGAAAGAGGTAGAAAGAGGAGTGGTATGATCAAAGGCCAGGGTTTAGGATTCAGTGAGCCAATTTTAACCCTCGAATCGCCAGCTTTGTTTGTATGACTGAAATAAAAGAGAATTGCATGAAAGCGTCCATCAAATAGAAATGTAGAAGGAAAGATGGAGAGCTGATGTAGTTTCCTAAGAACTCCATTTCTGTCACTTCACTTCTACATGGCAGCTCTTATAAAGCTGCATATAAAGCTACAGGCTAATCCAGGCTCATGAGTAGATTTTAGCATCGTGATGAATTCCTCTTGGAGGGGAAAGGCATCCGATCTCGATATTTAAATTGTGAATTTCTGCATTGTTGGAGAACTCGGCGGGGTAAAAGAAGACTCGCGAATAGTACACTACTTCATAATTAAATACCTTGTTTTTTTCATCCACTGCTTCTGCTAATCTCAAGTGAAGCGTTTGGAAACCTTTAGGGAAATGATGAAAGAGTGACTGAAGATTAAGAGGGCGGCTGCTCTTGCGTGTGTGATTACCACATTCCAGGTCCTGTGTGGTTGAGCTCGGCTTGGACCGGACCCAGCTCGCTAATCCTGACCCGAATACACCCTGCTGTGGTGTTGCCATTAATCCAGAAAGTAGAATGTTAATATTGTTGTTGTGGACATCACGTTTCTGCTCAGATTCTTCACTTCCTGTGCGTCTGGGGTCTCGGGGACTTTACAGTAATAATATTTGAAAAATTACCTTGTCCTTTTTCAGAGAGTGACGCGGTGATGAATCTGTAAATGTGTACTCGTGGGTAAACAAGAACAAAGTTTGGGTTTTTTCTTGGGGGGGAGCGCAGTGACTCTGCAAATAATATACGCAGGTTATGAATCCCCGCAGTATATAAAATAATCTATCGGACTGAGAAATAATATGGAATTCATGAACATTTAGAATTAGTTTTGGTGTCAAACTGTGAAAATTGAGACTTTATGTAAATTAGATGAAAGGCCAAGTTATTGGTGATTTCCATGGAAAAGGTAGATGCTTTCAAACTGATCAAGCAGATTAAAAAGTTATACTTAATTTTAAACTTTTTAAAGATGGCTGGTTGTAAGTGAAAGACAATCCTGGACGAGGTGGCTCGGAGCTCGCTGAACATTCAGTGAGTGGAACGCCTGATCCTTGAAAATTAACGGTTAACTTGGGGAAGTGACACATCTGTCTGTGTGAACTGTACAAACAATCATTCACCAACACCACTTGCACATTACAGGAACTTGTCTGGGAGTTATCGCCACTTCCCGCATACAGTCCTGACCTCACGCCACATTTACATTTAGGCATTTGGCAGACGCTCTTATCCAGAACGACTTACATTTTTATCTCATTATACATCTGCACTATACAGCAGTTGAGGGTTAAGGGCCTTGCTCAAGGGCCCAACAGTGGCAACTTGGTGGTTGTGGTGTTTGAACCTGGGATCTTCCGAACCGTAGTCCAATGCCTTAACCACTGAGCTACCACTGACCCCTGTTAATGTTCGGACCATTAAAGGAGTTCCTGGGAGGCCAGTGTTTCAGATTATGCCTTCGGTTTACTTGATGCTATCCAAGCACGGGGGAAACACTGGAATAAGTGCATTAGTGTATCCGGGGATTATATAGAGAAATAAGGGCAGTTTTAACTCTCAGAACTGTGTTCTGTTTTTCTGCACAATCAAAAGTCCCGCTTTGACTTGAACACCCCTCCTACTGTATGTGTTCATACTGTTGTGCAATTCACATCTAAGGCACTGAGGTTGTAAGTCTTAAGACCTCTCCTTCTACAGTGCTGTAAAATTCTCAATCCTGATTGGTTGATTAAGGTTCATGTTATTATGTTATAGGCTATGGGACTGGGGACTGGGATTGTTCAACTTTTAATTCTAAATTTATGGACGGAGTCTCCAGTTTCCCGATAACGTAACTTTAAAAGCCTCACACACCGTGGTTTGCTCCTTTCCTGATTCTGTTTTACGTTACATCTATAATTTCAAGTGGTTCACGTTGACCTCGGGCGAAGGTAAGGGTTAAAAGCGACGGTGTTGGCGGTGATGGCGGCTCGAGTCAGGAGGAATGTTGTCTTTTGTTGGCGGGTGCTTGACCCCGCTCAGCCTGGAGAGCAGTTTGGAGAGCTAGCTGTGTGTGACTGCTACTTCTCACCGCCAGTGTGTTGATGCATTCCTCCACCCACTCCCTCTCCTTCTCTCTCGGAAATAATGGGACAGCCCGGGATTTTTCACATAGTCTGAATATTTAAGAACGTGTCCCTCTTCCGAAAGCTTTCTTCTGCTCGACCACAAATTGTTTTTTAACCTCTTGGAGTTAACATTTGCTCCCAGCAAACTAATGATTACCGCACACCGAAGTGTGATGTGTGGAGTGTATTCGTCATCCTTATGTAAGAAAGGAGCAGATAGTAACGGAGTAACTTGGCACTCTGAGTCAACGGTTTCTGTTTTTGCTTTGTTGTAATCTATCTAAACACAGGAAAGGGCAAATTTAGGAGGGAAAAAAGGAGGCTAATTGGTTTGCAGGAAGAGAAACTCTACTCTGCGCTGTACTGGATAGTGGATTATAGTCTCAGAGCGAGCCTTATCGCAGGGTTGGCGCTGAAATAAAGACTAATTCCCTTGAAGAACGGACCGTGCCGATGACCCGCGCAGATCCGTGCCGCCAGACTTAACCTCGGTTCACTCACTCTGAGAAGGTTTGGGATTTGGATGCACTAGGTCAGATCAGGTGAAGATAAAAGGTGTCGAGGGTCTCCAGGGCAGTAAAAAGATCCGCACAGTTAACACTGCGAGACATTAACGTTATCTGATTGCTGTCAGAAACTAGCGGTGATTTACTTCCTGTCTAAAGAGGTGAGAAAAACACTTCGGGCTTCCTTTGTTACTCTGCATGGAAGATTCGTTCAGTTCTTGAGAATTATTGGAATTGAAAACGTTTAGTAAATTCGAGCAGAATTAAACTCCTTTCCTGTTGAGGCTAACAGTCTAATGTACAGTCATGGTGTAGCTGATTATCTGTCAGTTAGCGGCTAAGCTGGTTAGTCGTATGTTTGCTCTTCAAACTAGAAATAAAATTCAATCTTTCCTTAAAGTTTGTACTTGCTAAATTTGCTAGTTAGCTTTCTTTTTTTTTCCTGCTTTGTTACACATTAAGTTTGAAATATTTACTTTAAACACTTTTGTTTCAATGTAAACTCTTCTGGACTTTCACTGGAGAAGATCTTAGGCTTAGTGTTTGCTTCTGACCAATAGATTTTGATGCTCATACTTTTCTCAAAAGTACTTTATCCACCCCTGCTTGTCACTTGAAGAACGTGAGGTTCCAGAAAGATCCCAACCCAAGAACGAACCTGGACTGTTCTGCTTATTTGGATTTCCTGAATAGAAGTGAATGAATGGTTCTTCCGGTCCAGGATCAGTAGGTGGATATCAGCTGGCTCGTTATCCCTTATCCCAAACTTCTCCAACATGGCACCGTGTTGGACGGAGCAGAGGAGACGGTTTGTCTGTGCCGCTCAAATTTTGTGAAACTGGAGGAGGCAGCAGAGAAAGAGTTTCTGTTTCCTCACGGCTGAAGCTCCGTGTCTGTGAAGTGGTTCTCATTAGAGGACATGGAAAACTCTTCAGCGCTTATTAACAGAGGCCGCATTTTTCTGCTCTATAAACGGCAACCAAAAGTGTCTTTTTGGTACAAGAAGTAATTAATAAACAAAAACATTTTTTTTTAATTACCCGCAGTTTATCGTAGGTTGCGTTTTTGTGCTTATTATTGCTTTTTCTCTTACAATCTTACAATCACATTTGTGTATTGGCATAAAATTTATTGTAAAGTAAATCCTCATGGGTTGATTCCTGAGCTCAGGTTACTGTTTGTCCTCCTGCTCTTCATGTTCATGGCTACGTGACCCTTCAAAACCAAAGATAGGTCTCATGTATTTGTGTTTAATTTTGATTATTCTCAGCCTCAGATATTCCAGCGACACTTTCCTGGCTACAAGTTTCAGGATCCTGAAGTTTGGAATCTCTTTGAAAGCAGTTTCAGATGTTAGTTTCACATAAAATGAAAAAACCAAACGTTTGGGAATTCTGATATGATGATATATTCACTGGACCTAAACTGCGAAGAAATCTTGCTTTATGATTCAAGCCGTTTGGTCCCGAGTTCGCATTACTTTGTGAACTTTCACATGTTCTGTTCCAGTCCCGTGAGTTTCCTACACCTTCTCCTGCCAGGTGAATGAGTTCGCCCTCAGGTGTGAGCGAGTGCGAGAATGCTCGTGTCCATCGCATCTCGTGTATGTTCCAGTCTCATGGACGGTTTTCTCTGGATATCCATCCATTGCGTTCACTAAGCATTTACTGAAGATAAATAAATGTAAATCAGTTATTTTAAGGTTTGCTCCAGTGACCAGGAAGCTGCTGTTGAGTTCTCGATTTCACCTGCTCAGGTTTGGATTCTGTCTCCTTTTCATGCATGTGATAAGATCAGCTAATCCCTCACAGGGAGATTAAGTTGAATTTTAAAGTTGTGGTTTAACACATGGTTTGGCTCGTTTTGGAGTTGGAGTTGAGTAGGAAAAGGAAGTCCGTGCACGGGAGGTTTTGGAGCCCAACATTGCTTCTTTTAAAGCAAATAATTATAATTAAATATGAGCAAATTCCATGAACATTGGTTAACAATGGAAAAGAAAGTGAAAGCGAAGTTCCAGCAGGACCTTTAATGCTTTCTCTTGTTGTTTATATTGGAAAGAAATGCATGTACACCCTGGTTAAGTCCCCTTTCCCACCCAAAGACCTCGGAAAAAAACCTTTCTAAAGAGTTTTATTCCCTCCTTCAAGTATTTCTATGCCATTTTTGGTCTGACAATTTTGTCCTGACAGAAATAAGAAGTATACAGATTGCAGATCCATAATACAAAATAAATATTACCCAAATTAACCTCAAATTAATTGTTCCTGATGGACCAAATTTCAGAGATGCTTCCTACTTTCTGTAAATAATATCAAAGCCGGACTCTTGATTGTACAGAATAACTACACTACACCAGAGCCAAGCTTCATGTCTGATATTCTGGCCTCCTGGGAACTCCTTTAATGTTCCAAACATGTGGAAATGTCTTGGTGCGAGGTCAGGACTGTAAGGGTGACGTGGCAGAAGCTCCCAGCAGAGTTCCTGTAATGTGCAAGTGGTGTTGGTGAACGAGTGTGTGTACAGCTCACACCGACAGATGTGTTTCATCCACAATTCAGTGACCAGTTATCTAGGCGTTCCTCTCCGAAATGTCCACGGTAACGACTGCAGCGGGCTCCGAGCCGCCTCAGGCGAGGGTTCATGGATGTGCGCTCTTCTTTAAAATGTCTACAGTGAATGTCAATCGGTTTTACACCTTCATTCACCAGAAATCTCATCACAAGTCCCAGCTTGAATTGAACGCCCCGCCCCTTGTGCGATGCTAATCTGAGGAGGTCACTCAGGAAGCGTTATGTATGTGTGTGTGTGTATATATATAGGAGTACACACTGCCTGAGAAAGCAGCGTTCAGGCAGCGCTGAGCCGTTTATTATGTCACAGAGGCTTGTTTTTCTCGTGTATTCCAGACGGCGGTTATACAGACGCTGCATGTTATGGGTCAGCGAACAGCAGTTAACTGGAAGCTCCAACAACAGGCTGTTGTAAATCAGAGGCAGTGCTGTGATTGAAAGTGATTTAAACTTCATTCACTTTATGAGTTTATTGTCTCTGCGGCGCGCAGCTTCAGGAGGAAACGCTGCCGTTCAGCAGAGGGTGGAATGAGGCGCGCTACAGACACTTCAGGCCACCAGACGCTCCGACAGCCATGACTGATATCTGCTTCGGAATTGCACATCTCCAAAAAAAAAAAAAGAAAAAGCTCTGCCATTCAGACTCGCTGATGTGCGTCTGAAGCTCTTTTGTCTCCGCTATCATCTCCTGTGTTTTTGTTCCTCCAGCACACTGGCAGGAATTGGCGCGAGCCTGGTTTTCCCATGTAAGAATAGCCGGGAGTTTTGAGATCTCTGATCTCCTGGGAGAGCTCTCTGAGACGCAATCGTTCTCTTTCTTTTCTCTTTTTTTATTTTTTATTTTGTTTTGGAGGTCACCTTAAATGGCAATTTCTCGATCGCTGCTGTCTCCAGCTTCCAGACCTAAACAGGAGCCTCGGAGTTCAACCTGTTTTATGGATTCGAGAAACGGCCACTTCGGATAGTCTTGTCGTGACGGGACGGTTGTAGCATTGAGACGTCTCTCTCTTAATGATGTCTACACAATGGCTGTGGGGGGGTTTGTGAACTTCCACAGAGGTCGTGACCCTGTCGAGAAAAAGCAGCATGCCAGAGACATGCCGGTAATTGGATTGGATTATTTTGGGGTGCTCCCTGCCTGGGGACGCTGAACACACTCGGAGGTCTGTTTGTGTGTGTGTGTGTGTGCAGGTGTGTGTGTGCATTTTTTAGCTCTTTAGCAAAGCGTGCATATTCACTAGAGTGGGATTTCTGAGATTTTCCACATGTCTGAGCCTGAGTGATGTTTTATTTTTGTGTGTTTGTATGTGTTTTCGGTGTTGTGTCCAATTATGGTCAAATTAGAGGCGAGTAGTTTTGACCTCTTCGCCGCCACGCCTCCAGTAGCACTACTAAATGCCAAATAAATCTCAACTCTCCTCGTAAAACATTGAGTGTGTGTGTATGAGAGGGAGACTTAAACTCTGTTTGCAGTGGGAAATTCTTCAACTCACCAAAACATGTTCTTTCCCCTCTGACTCCTGTAGTTTATCTGTTGATCCAAAGCAGACACATTCTCGCTCGGGCTTCTGCAGTGCAATACTAATAGCACCCTACCTTAGTGTAAGTTATAGCTTCACGTCTGACACTGGAGACTCTCTCTTCCATAGACGTCTCTTTACAGGAAGCTGAACTGAGATGGACAACATCTAGGATCTTAAAGATGTTTAAGATTAAGGCTGAACATGTTGTCCTTGTTCTCAGGACAGCACGGGTATGAATAGTTGCAGAACACAGATTTTATGGTTCTTGCAAATGGTTTATGAGAGAAAATGTTTACACTGACATTGAACAGGACAAGAGATGATCTGGAGATGATGGAGTCTCCTGTGAAAGCAGTCTGAGCTTCACTACGCCTCATACGTACCCAAAACTGTTGATCATATAACCATGAGGTCTTCTCAGAGATGATGACCTGAGCATCGCCTGTTTCTGTTAAAGATGAAATGAGTCTCCCGGAGGCTGTTCCTCGTAATCGTTTGAATCTAGAGGATGTGGTGTTCATTGGGCTCCTGAACGCTCTTGGCCTTCCACGTGTTCAATAACCCAACCTCCATCATCGTCTCCGGCCTGTGCGCCTGGAGTGTGCGGCGCTTTTCCACAATCGGGTCTTTAATGCTTAAACGTCGCAGGGAGTATTTTAGATTTGGGTTTGCTCATATCGCAGATGCATTTTCTCCAAGTGAGGTAGTGTACACTCAGTACGCTCGCCCACAGAGAGGTGCAAGGTCATGTGATGATGCCAGTGCCTTGAAATGTCATGCTGCGGGAATTTTTCTGTTTCTTGGTGGAGAGATGTTCGATAGACTGCAGTTTAACTGTAAAGAGATGCATAAATATACAGTGTATATAGCGGAACGCTGAATTATAGTAGGCATCTTTTTGGAGATATGCATCTATGGAACCTTTCACTTTGCCACTTTTGTCGCTTTGTCTTTCTGCACCTACTTCAGACTTGCTCACGGTCTCCATCCGGGCTCTTGTCCATTGATAACACATTAAAACTGTTAATGATACAGACGTGTGTGACAAAACACACAAACAGAATGGCAGCATTCCAAATACAATCATGCGAAAGTCTAAATACGTCGGGATTTTTTACGCGTCAAATACAAAGACAATTATGAAAGAATTTGGGTAAAACCTACATGTAGATCGAAGGCATTTGGGGAATTTGACTTAAACATGAAAGGCGATCATGTCCGACCTGGAATTTGTGGTGAATGAAGGCGTAAAAGTGATTGACAGAAGACTTCAGGTACAGTACGGTGATGATGCTCTTAGCCACAGTAAAACGTTTGAACGGTGCATGGACCATAAATAAAATGCACGAACAGAACCGAACAGAAGAATCAATCCTCCACCTGATATGGCCGTGTGTTTGTTGCAGCTTGTTTTTTCCGTTAGGTATGTGTGTGTTCTACACTGCTTCACACTCATTCCCAGTTCCCGCCTCTGGGACCTTGAGGAAGGTGTACGTTTAACCGCTGTGTCAATATTGACCCTCCCTGTGCGACCGTCAGCGCTGGAGACTCTCAGCTAATCGCTGCGATAGAGGTGGGAAAAGCGCTCGTGTCCTCCTCACACACCGCTTGTTCTTTTTTTTTTTTTTTTTTAAATCCTGCCCCTGCCCCATCCCCCTCCTCTATCATTCGCATAGTCGGCATTCCTGTGGAACAAACGCTCACTTGTTGCTTTAGACCGCCGCACCGGCAGCGGCTCGGCTCGAGCGGACCGGAGAAACGAGGTGAACGTGTGAACGGTCACACTTTAGACGCATGTGTTTTCTGTAGAAAAATTAGCATTTGCAAGAGGAAACACCGCTCCAGCGCTCCATTCTGGTGCGGGTCGAGGTCGAAGTCTGGCTGCATGTGGCTAATAACAGTGTGCCGGTTTCACACAGGATCACCAGCACAGCGTCAGAGTTTCTGTGTTTAAATTCAGACACAAGGTCAAAAGACGTGAGCGTGTAAACCACTCAGTCAGGAGTAGTCAGGCTCAAGTCCCGATAAGATAAATCAAATCTAGATAACTATAAAAGCAGCAGTGATGTTGCTACATATTACTGTGATTAAAGCTGAATTAAGACGGTTTATTTGGACTTGGGTTAAGTTCTAAATGCCTCATTTAACACTAATCTTGATATCAAACTGATATCAAAGCAAAACAATAACATATTAACACTGATTATCGATTGTAAACCAGTGGACTGGTGACGGGATCATGTCCACTGAAGACTTCATGGTCCGACAGTCTGATCCCACAGAAAAGCTAAAGTCGCAGAAAACATACAGCAGAACTGTGTATTTATCATAAGTATTTATAACATTGCTTTAACGGATGCTGTGATTATTCCTGCTTTATGACATTACATATAACAGCACAGCACATTGCAATAACAGAAAGTGCTAAACCCTGATCGATGACTCTAAGCTCTGGGTCACGATCCTATCCTGTTAAAGATCCTGTTTTTATTAAACCTCGATTTTTGGCATAAGGAAGCAGCAAAGGATGATAATTTACCAAGAATGCTTTGAAAAGCTTCCCATCACGTCTTATTGGGAGGGTGGAAGGCTCCATTAACGAGAGCCATAGGGGGGATTAGTCACCTCCCTCGCTCCTAGGTCAACCCTGCTACGTGCCCTGGGCCATCCTGCCCCCAGGGGTAAAATCTGATTGGCTAAATGAGATTTTCAGCCTCCTATTGTGAGTTTTTCAGGGGTCTGTGTGGTCTTGTGACTTGTGTTCTTTGAACAAGTCGGGGTCACACGGTGACCGATATGCTGGAGGATTTCAGATCCAGTGCTGACCAGAACAGCTTTAGGAATCTCTGTTGTGATCTCTATTTCAATACGCCGGGATGAGCGTGAGGCGAAGACGAGGTTTGGAGGTTTGTAGAAACATACACAGCACAGCCAGGTATACTGCATGTGATCACCTTTCAACTATGAAATGAAATGAAATGGCAGAGCAGCAGGTCATCTGCATATCTTACACATTTACGGTTAATGATATGCATTTAAGGTCGGAATGGTGTGACGAATGGCTGAGTTCATGGTATGAAGACCTTGGACCAGCTATGAGGTGAAACTATAAGGTGTGTTCAAGCGAAAATGGAACTTTTAATTGCGCAGAATAACAGACGGATGTCTGATAATATCAGACTTCCTGCTTCATGCCTCCCAGGAACTCCTTTAATGGCACAAACATATGGAAATGGCTTGGCACGAGGTCAGGGCTGTGTGGGGGATGTGGCAATAACTCCTAGACGAGTTCCTGTAATGTGAAAGTGGTCCGGTGGGCAGTTTGTGCTCGTGCAAAACCAGAACGCCTTTGGTAAACAAACCAGGCTGTTTTTTTCCCCCCCATTAAATAAATGGGTCATTAAAGGAGTTCCTGAGAGGCCAGTATTTCAGACATGATACAGGCAGCCTGGTCATGGCTCCAAACTTTCTACCTAGATGGGAACCAAGTACTAGTAAAACGCTGGGTTAAGTGCATTAGTGTAAATGAAGGAATTTATTACTATATCAGTTTCACTCTTTTTGGTCTCAGATTTTGGAATTTACGACTGGTGGCGTGGTGGTGGTGTGGTGGCGTGGTGGTCTTACAACTCCAAGGTTTGTGTGCATGGAGTCTGCATGCTCTCCCCGTGCTTGGTGGGTTTCCTCACACAGTCTGAAGACACACAGATTAAGCTAATTGGCGTTCCCAAATTACCCCTTAGTGTTTGAGTGTGATGGATTGGCATCCTGTCCAGGGTTGTACCCCGCCTCGTGCCCGTAGTCTCCTGGGAAAGACCCCAAGCCTCCTGGCACTCCGGTTTCCTCCCCCAGTCTAAAGATATTCAGATTTGATTAAATGACATTCCCAAATTGTCTGTTGTGTGTGTGTGTGTGTGTGTGTGTGTGTGTGTGTGTGTGTGTGTGTGTGTGTGTGTGATGGATTGGTATCCTATCCAGGGTGTACCCCGTGGTCTCCTGGGATTGTCTCCAGGCTTCATGTAAACCTGCACTAGACAAGTGCTACAGAGAATTTTGTGAGGGGAAACGCTCTAAAATCTGCAGATGTGTCCGATAGTCAGAACTGTACTGGAGCTCTTTAATGATGGATGAGTTGCTGTTCTGCTGTTTAATAATAAATATAAATAGGTCTTTATAGTTATTAGTAGTCATTCGTAATTTATGTTCATCTCCCATTCATACACACACATGTTCACACACACACACACACACACACCAGCACAAAGCGGCTCTCATGGAACAGAGTCAGTAAATCATTAAACAGCTGGATGAGTTCATTCATTAGTCCGACTGAAAATAGTTAAAGTCACTGAGTGTTTCACGGAATCAATGGACACCTTTATTTTATAGTAATTTTTAACAGGTCTGTGGATTGCGTCCAGGCCTCGCAGTGTGAGCGGCAGGTAAACCCGATAACATCAGTGTGTCCTTGTGAACAAATTCCTGGATGGAGGCCAGGTCATGTTTTGGGAATAAGTAGTTTCTGGCTTCCCGTGTGATCATGTTCAGATACAGTAGACTCAGTGTTGCTTTGATCAAATGCTGGCTAAATGTTTATGTGGCTGGCAAAACCATTCGAATAAGAATTTTAAATATTTACCATGTGCATATGGTACTTGTGCAGAAGTCTTGACCCCCCCCCTGCCATGTTTAGCTTCCAAAGCTCCAGACGTTCCTGTATTTTTAGTGTAATCCTGAGCAGTGGTGTCAAAAGTATTCACATTCATTACTTGAGTAGAAGTATAGATACTAGGGTTCAAAAATACTTCTTTAGAAGTTGAAGTATCAACCCAAGCTTTTTACTTAAGTAAAAGTTTAAAAGTACTGGTTTCAAAACTACTTAAAGTATAAAAGTAAAAGTACCGTGAGGGGGAAAAAAAGCATTAAGGTCTCGCTTTCTGATCATGTGACGGGGGGGGGGGGGCGTTGTGTGCGTTCTGATCATGTGACCGGAGGGGTTGCGCGTTCTGATCATAAAAATAGAGTAACGAGGCTGTTTTTAAAAAGTAAGGAGTAGAAAGTACAGATAATTGCTTAAAAATGTAAGGAGTAGAAGTAAAAAGTCGGCTGAAATGAATGAAATGAATTACTCCAGTAAAGTATAGATACCCAAAATTTCTACTTAAGTAAGGTAACGAAGTATTTGTACTTCGTTACTTGACACCTCTGATCCTGAGGAATAGTTTGCCCGGCTTTCTGAACATGTTCGTCTCTCAGCTCCACTCCAGTCCCTGTACCTGAGCAGTTTCAGAGGAATATATTATGTTTGTTAAGCCACATAGTGACCCATGAATCATTCAAGCATAAAAAAAACATCTAACTTAAGGCCTGACCAAGTGAGCACCACCTGATCATCTGCATCATCTGGTTATCAGTTTACTGCTGATGCTGAGTGGCTGGAACGAGAGGGGAAATGAGGTCGCTGCTGAGGTTCTTACATAAACAGTTTTGACATTGTATCTTCAGGCACTGTGCAGTCGTCGTAGTACAAACATTTGTTCCTGTTTATTTACATGTCTACATGATTTAATTTCTTCACCATATTATGGTCAAAACGACAGGATGTAGTGTTTAGGCAAAATGGAGGGAATGAAGCGTAAAAAGTTCTGTGCATGCAGGGATCGACAAAAAAAAGCTAAGCACCTAACGTTAGCTAACGTTAGCATAGAACTAGCTGACGGATTACCTTCATAGTCATACTGGACACACACTAAAGCTTGAGTGTGTAACACCACTGTATCTACAAAGAATCTACAAAGCATGTTCGAGTCAATGCGGGACTTTTGATTGTACAGAATCTTCCAGACGTTGGTGACGAGTTACAGTATATGTCGATTTTCGAGGATCAGCTGTTCCACCGACTGAATGTTCGCGGGAACGGATGGCCTTCTTTAAAACACTTGCACTGTTCAGGTTGTCTTCATTCTCCAGGGATTTTATCACAAGTCCCGGTTTGACTTGAACGCCCTCTCAAAAGTGGCTATAACTTTTAGATTCGTTTGATCGCTTTGAAAGCATTTGCTTTTTCCGTGGGAATCACCAGCGCTTGACATTTCACATGATTTATTTCTCATTTTTGAGATTTTCATGGAGGGTTTTGATTTCTATTCAAAACCATAAACCGTGATCTGTAATTTCACATTCCTTTGAAACTAAAAAAGAAAAGAAAAAAGCACTGGGAACAAGTGTAAAATCTCTTTTTAAATGTGACGCATGTAAATCTATAAAATACACACGCGTCACTAACACTCGCTCTGTTCTCTCGGTCTGAGCTGATCGTTTGGGAAAATGACGACATACAAAAAAAAATAGTTTGTTCCTGTCCATCTGTCTCACTCCATCTCATTTCTCACTGGTTCGAGTCTGTCTCTGCTTTGTGGGAAAGTAGCTGCGGCACAAGCTCCCCTTGAGAGAACCTCCATGCTGCTGCGGTGATTTGTGGCTCGAATCGTCGTCCCTTGTGAATCGCTGGACTAAAATTAGCCTCTGGCTGACTGTTTTTTCTTTTTTGGTTTACAAGCTTCAGAATGCCGCTGTACCTCCTCAGCCTTGTTTGGTGTTTAGATCCTATCGTGTTCGGAAAAACACACTATAAGGCATTGCAGCTAATTCTTTAATGAAAAGGAATGGAGCTGTGGCCTTGTGGAGCCCACCCTAAATTAAAGCCGGTGTAAATTAAATGAGCGGAGATCGGGGTTGCTCAGATCTCACGCTCCCTTTGAAGATCTGGTTGCATACTCCGGCTCGCCTGCTGTAAACATTCTCAGGGTGCTTTTACAGATCCCTTATGAAGCATGCGGTTAGCTTTAATGACTCGCAAGCCCTGAGCGGGGGGGAATGTTTAAAACATAAGTGGAATTGTCTTGTCCCCCCCCCACCCCACCCCACCCCGGGACATACACTCTGCCTGCTGGAGGAAGCATGCAGAGAGATTAGGCTTCAGTGGGAGATTTCAGTGTTGTGCATAAGGCTGGGGTATTTAAAACGGCACCATGGTGTGTGTGTAAGAGAGCGAGAGAAGTTTCGACACCTATAGGCAATAAACATACAAGCAAGCGGGCAAAAATGAGAGATTTTAAGACCCGATAATGTAAGGAAGCACAAAGGTGTGCGTGTTTATTTAAACTGCGGGTGTAATTCAATGTCTCTGAGCGTGCATGTGAAAATGACCGTAGCCCGTGAGCGTGCACGCGTGACCTACAAGCATGCTTGAGTAAGATACAGGCGTCCACGTGCTTACAGTATGAGCATGCTCGTGTTTGTCGTGGGTGTTTACATGCGTGCTCTTACAGCTTACAAAGTGTCCCTGTGCATGCTCATACTCTCTCTAAGCGTGCACGTGTGAGCGTGCGTATGCAAGTTAAAGGTGTCTACAAGCCTGCGCATGTAAATAACAGGTGTCTAAAGGGATGTTTATGAATGCAGACTTGTTTATAGGGGTGGTGGCTTTCAGTGAGCGTGCATGTGGAAGATATAGGGGTGTTGCCGGGGTGTAAGTGTAAATATGGGTTACGTAGGGAAAAAGTTGAGTCAGTTATGATTCACGATTCGTTTGTGTGCTGATCTAAAATTGATTTTTAAATGGTTTGTTATATTTATAATAGAGATGCACTGGCTGGTCAGTGATCAGTTGCAACAGACATGCGTTTTTACGCCATTACATTATCGAACGTCTTATAGAATACTTACAGAAATCGCAACAGTCATCGAATCAGCACCGAGGTATCGTGATAATAACATATTGGGAGGTGACTGCTGATCCCTGTGCCTGATGCATTTGAAGGTTAAAGGTGTCTATAAGCATGCATGTGTAAGGTGTGTGTGTGTGTTTGCATATGAAAGTGTTTAGGATGTAGGTGTGAACTTGGCTGTCTATGGCAGGTTATAAGCAGACATATGTAGATTATAAGTGCTTCTGAGTGCGTTTATGTGAATTTTGGGTGTGTATGCACATGGATGCGGACATTTCTTTGTGCATGATCATGCATTTGTAAAGTGTGTGTCTAAATTGTAGGTTGTCTATGCCTGTACACGTGTGCAGTGTGGGTGTGTATATATGTGTGTGTAGCTATACATTCAAATGATGGGTGTCCATGTGCGTGCTTGTAGCTCTCGTCCAGTGTCCGGTTCACCTGGGATCGTCTCCTCTACAGGTATAAGTGCTATAGAGAATGAGTGAGAGAGTGCGTGAGGGTTTCCTTTTGCACATTTTTGTTGGTGTGTGTGTGTGTGTGTATACATTCAAATTATGGGTGTCTATGTGTACACATGTAAATTGTAGGGGCCTCTGTGTTTGTATATGTAAGCTGTGTGTCTTTGTGTGTACATGTCATGTGTGTGTGGTCACATGGCATCAGCTTTACTTAATTGCAGAGTTTATGATCATCAGCACTAAACTAGAAGATTTGTATTTTCCTTCCTACTGTGGATCTAAAGGTCTCTCTCTCTCTCTCTCTCTCTCTCTCTCTCTCTCTCTCTCTCTCTCTCTCTCTCTCTCTGCAGATTTATGGTTCTGGGTGAAATTGGTTACGGGAAACGTAGTTGTGTACATTAGCGTGTCCCTCTTGGTCTTTGTGGAACGCTATAATGCATGGGTTGAGAGAACTCTGAGCATTTGCAGAAGGTGTTGAGCTCTAATCAACAACAACAACAACAACCTGAGCTCCCTTAGAGATCTTTCAGCGCTACCTGGCATAGTTCTGACTCTTCAATGTTTAGGACATTTCTTATCCGTTAATTATCATGTTTTTACCATCAATTAGTCGAGGCTTATTGGTTATTATCAGCTTTGTCGAGTTTCAGATCATGGGTTTTTGCCCCTTATTAAAAGGCTCTTAATTTCCTACTTTCCCAAAAGCCTATTGTTTTTCTAACCTGTTTTACGTCTACACCAGGGAATGACGCATTTTAAATAATAGTGTTTTTTTGGGGGGTGAACCTTCGCTCACCTGTCTCACATTCCTGAGCATTCTCCTAAATACGACAAAGGAATGTAAATAGCTGTTACAACACCCGAAACAAAACATTTTGGTGTTGCAGGAACATGGTCTAATCCGGGGTTCTAGTCTATGGTCTGTGAGGCGGCCGTTCGGAGACCAAAATGACAAATTATTAATTAGTTTCACTTCCAAAGAACAATGCCAATCCGAGCCACCCCATGCCCTTACCTTGGACTAGCCAATAAGATGACAAGTTCTATCCGCTAGATCGGATTAAATTAATTCTTAAGTGGAAACATCCAGCACTGGGATAGGATAGGATCCCAGGCTAATCTTGACAAATCCCCCTCTGAAACACAAACTACAGTATGGACCTGCATTAATTTTGGAATAATATCCTCGTCCAAGTGGAAGCAGGTGCAGTGGTTGCAGATTAACAGGTTGTTTTGACTCGAGAGGTCTGAAGCCTGGGAAACCTATCGAGCAAGCCTGGCAACAAGTGCAAAGAGTCAACAGCCTCGTTTCAGTGAGGTCACAGCACTGCATGGTCAGCCAGACTAATGAAGGAAAAGCAAGCGCTTTGGCCTGTGCCCTTCTTGCACACTTGCGTCACTTAGACAAGATATACATCGACAAGCAGACCGAGTATAAAGACTCCCTGGGGCAGCAGAGTGTCTGATACCAAACTCTTCACTTCTTCTGTGAATGCCGCAGTAGGAAAAAGGTGAAAGGATCTACAGTTGCACAAAGTATAAAGTTAATCTCGGTCCCATCGTTAAAGGGTTTTCTTGTGAGCATGGTCACCTTTCTTGGTCTAAATGAATAAATCTACATCATATTTCTGATACGCAAATGTCTTGATAAGCAGACGCAAGTCTCATTGATCAACCAATCAATTTCCATGACATCCTACTACACTCTTTCTCTTTTTTTACTTAGTGTTTCCATCAAGGTGAATCAGTTGGTAGCTTTCACCAACTGCCATGTGAAAGGTTCAGTTCCCAGGCATTGGATGCAGCACCAGTCCCAAGTCTGGATAACGTGGGAGGGTTGAGTCAGGAAGGACATCGGGAGTATAACCTGTGCTTAGTTGTGTTGAGATCAGGTGGACCACTATGGTCACCCCTTAATGGCTCAGCATAAAGACCAACAACACCTTACTGTCTCTAATAAGAAAAGTGAATTTGATACAGTGGTAGCTGGTGATTGTAAAGTTGCACATAAGTATACATCTTTTCCTTAAACTACCAGAAAGCAGATAGTATACCCTTTGAAGGACAGTCTTAAGTGCTTAGCTTTACATTTGTTTTGGCTACGCCCTGGGTGGCACAGTGGCTCAGGGGCAACACTGGCACTTCACACATCCACGGTTGGAGGCCCGAATCTCGCCTCTCATTCTGTGTTCATGGAGTTTGCATGTGTTTGGTGGGTTTTCCCTCTATAGTCCAAAGATACTAAAACTAATTGGTTGATTGGTATTTCCAGTTTGCAGGCGGTGTGCTTGTGTCCTGCCAGTCAGGAAGTACCCTGCCTTGTGCCCTACGTTTTTGTGGACTCCAGACTCCCAGTGCACCTTCCTAGTGGTATGGACAATGGGTTGAGGATGTACAATATGGATGGATATGAACCAACTTTGGAAACTTTAACCAACAAGCCCATGTCTTATGCAGATACACTTGTCCACTCTACAATGTAATACCTTTCCTAGGGTTTGCAATCTTCTGGTGACAAGCACGGATCCTTAACCTTCACCATCAAGCCACTAAGCAACTCGTTTCAGTTGCATATACGCTTAAATTCTTCCTCTTCAAGTCAGCTCTGTTACTGCTGGGATTCTTTTATCATATCGAGCGCTACTGGATCTCTGGAGGTTTCGTCACTGCTGGAGCTCGGTGGGAGATTCTTAGTCGTCTTCAGTCAAGCAGATCTGGAATGCAAGGGCACGGCTGCAGCTTACGATTCACTGATCAGGAAAAAGAGGCCTCTCTCTCTCCCCCTCTCTGTCTGTCCCTCTTTCTGCTTTATCTCTCGCTACCATACACACTTTCTCTGACTATCTGTCTCACTCCTGAGGTCTGGTGTTTTCGTTGGCATGTTTTTTTTTTGTTTTTTTTTTGTTCCTTCTTTCTTTCGGCCTCCTGTTCATTTTTGTGAGAAAAAAGCACATTCTCGACTCCATGCTAAGCATCTAATTTACATGCAAAAGAGTACATACCCAAGCATAGACACGTTCTTGGCCGGCAGTGTGGATTTCTGAATATTTTCATGGGAATACTGAATGCATCGCCCCAAAACTCTCAGAAAACCAAAAGAGCCCCTGATTGAGAAACTGCTGTTATTTTGTTCTCGAATTCGCCTCTTCAGACATTCCTCTTCCAAGACTGATGGAATTAGGATTCGGGACGCGTTGTAATTAGCCTAATGAGAGCTCTCAGCACATGCTGATTATGGCCTCTATGACATGAGATGAGACTGACTGCTGCCATGCTGCTGAAGAGCAGAGATTTAGGGATATTGTCTTGCAGCTCTTCTTATACCGTTTCAAAACTCACAACCCACCTCAGTTGAGGCTTTTGTGTTGCTGTAAGGTTTCAGTAGTCACACAGCAGGCAGGTGTTGTCTTAATGTTGGACAATAGTCGACCAGCTCACACTTCATCACTGTCAAGATGAATAACGCCCCCTCCCCATTACTCCTGTCATTCAAATGCCTTTTTTTTTCTTACCATGCATGGCTGACTAAGAGGGGCATGCACAGGGCAGAAACACAGCCGGATCATATTGAATCTCAGAGCCCCAGACGTGTATCGCCTTCTTTCACTCAGGACATAATGCGCCTGTAACACGCCATAACAAGACATAATTCAGGAATATACAGACCTCCCCATTTTCATTTTCTTGTCATTCATGTCGAGTGCGTGGCCTGGCAATATAAATAAGACAAAGTTAACGCAGGAGGGTTCAGACTGTTCAGTCATGACGCGTGGTTAGTGGGTTTCTTCCATGTACACTGGTTTCCTCCAACAGTCCTAAGACATGTGGAGTAGGGTAACTGGTGTCCCCAAATTGTCTGTAATGTGTGTGTGTGTGTGTGTGTGTGTGTGTGTGTGTGTGTGTGTGTGTGTGTGCCCTGTGATAGATTGGCACCCTGTGCCTTGTGCCCTACGTCTCCTGGGAAAAGGCTCCAGGCCCCCCTGCGACCCTGTACAGAGGAAACGGTATAGAAGATGAATGAAATGTATATTTTTGAGATTTTTAAAGTCAGTACCCAATTCCCATTGTTTTTTTTTTTTCTAGACACGTGAAGTAGGTCTGCATGATATTAGAAAAATATGCGATATTGTTGAATACTGCGATAACGATATTTCTTGCGATATAACATTTCCCTAGAGAAATGCATTTTTTATTATTATTATTGCCTATTTTTTTAATCATTTATTTATATGTAATGATGATACTAAAATAAACAGGTAATAGATATTCATCTGATGTAATTAAATCTAATTCAGGCTAAAAAGAAACTATATGTCAAGGAAGTTGCAAATATTTAGACTTCAAAACACTATGAATGACTTAAACCCCTCAGCAGATATTCTGACTTCTGGTTTGCTGTTACTATAAACCTGCCAACACAATATGAATTACTTTCAAACATTACTGTTTATTTACGTGTAACCGTACACTCATCGATTTAATTTATCGCAATTCTTTGTGGTACAGATATTGCGTATACCATTATCGCGATACCGATAATTTTTCGATATATTGTGCAGCCCTAACGTGAAGCTAGCTAGGCTTTCTGAACCTCTCACTCTTTTCCCTCACATCCAGTTTACCTTTTCGAACCCCGTGCCGTGGACTCCCGTGACATCATAGAGATTGGAACTCGTCAAAAGGCGAATCGTTTAGATTAGACGTATTATGACTTCAGTTGTTGTGAAGGCTGACCACAGTGGTGCTTGGGCAGGTTCTTCAGTGTTTCTTCAGGACCATCTTAAACCTCCCGCTCTGTTCAGTGAAGCAAGAGCTTTGTAGTTCTTTAACAACATTTCAAGACTGGAAACCACCACCTCCGTGACATGCAGATCCTGGCTCAGGAGGTAGCACATGGTATTGGTGCACCGCGGTACCCGATGAGCACGAACGTCAGCCAAACAAGCATGTGTACGGAGCTTGTTCCTCAGTACAGCTTTACAACAGCCCCCTGCAGGAGGTCTAATTCCTCTCATTACAGTTTGAGATGGTGAGCAGGATTAATCACACCGTGGCTGAGCCCGAACATTAAAAAGCTGGTGCTTAGATTTATTACCCCATAAACATGTGACGCCTTGAGGCCCTACGTTGTGTTTGCGAATGACCTGCAGGGACAAAAGCAAGTCTCTGCCACTAAGGCATATTTTTTCTGAAAGCTTGAACAGGGTTTCCCGTGCTCACCGCACAGGGGTACGAGAACCTGAGATCCTTTGCGACACACTGGGATCCGGGGCCCCTGGGTCTTTGAGGAAGCACCCCAGTGTTAACCTTGTGATCCACTACTCCTTCCTTTATCATGCATCAGCTGTATCATTGAGGTTACCTTTTTAACATCCATCGTTAAAACATCGTTATGATACATTACCATTTCTATAGTAACAGCTGGTGCACAGGGGGCGTGTACATCAGAAGCTCTACAGAAACACATCAAAGGGGTAGTTTGGGGTCTTTGTAGTCTGTCTTAGGTCATAACTGTGGTGTATATACATACATTAGTACTGTAGGTGTTGGTCAGTATAAATGTTGCTGCTCTGCACACCGACAGTGACGGTATAGTGTAAGTTATTGGGGCCAAATTCCACAACCCTTGTCTCGTGCAAAAATTCATCCCAAATATCAGCTGAGACTCATATGAAGCTCCTGGGTGATTCCATCTCAAATCAACCAGTGGGTGCCACCACATGATCACAGATTTTGCAGATTTTTTTAAAATCCTCTTTTCCTTGATAACTCACTTGCTATATGTCATATGGAGATGAAAATGGGTGTATTCATGTAATTTTTCATGTAGATTCAGATTCTGCAATCAGAATTTGGCTCTGCGGTTATGGAGATATTTCTGAAAAACCTTTTTTTGGGGGGGTACCCCTTTTCGACCCCCCCAGAACCCAAGGTCTGCATGTATATATGTTACTCAAAAAAATAGGGGTTACTTCACATCACCTCATCTTGAAAATAAATAAAAACCAGGGGTGTGTTATGCCCTGTTTTATAGATAAGGGGGCGTGGCACATCTCGAAGCGCGTCAAGGCCAAAAATCAAGACGGCTGCCATTTTTTTACGAGCGGGAGTTGGGGCAAAAGAATTGGGGGCTTTTATTTTCATGCCAATACCAACAATTGGTGAAAAAATCAGCAAAATCTGAGAAGTGATGGTGGAACATTTCTCTTCCACTGGTTGATTTGAGCTGGAATTACTCTCCTGCAGATCCAATGATCACAAATACAGTTCAGTTACAGTGTATTTAGTGCCAATTTATCTCTTTTCTTTCCATGGAACTAACAGGATCCATCAGAACAGCTAACCAGAACTATTCAAAAAGTCTAACTGGAACTGTCTGAGCGGCTAAACAGAACAAGATGTGTGGCTCCAAAAATACACAACAAAATGTTTTTGTTTGTTTTCTCTTTAATGTAATACATTGTAAAAACAAGAATAATTTAATATTGTTATCATTATCAAAAAGAAAAAAATTCTGTTGTATAAAAAAACTTCTACTCATGTAGATGATTAAACATTAATCAGTCTGTAGTCATTAAGATTTTAACGTTAAACATGGATTAACACATAATGTTTGTTTTGCGTCATGTTTCTCCATCGATCCCGGTATTAGCGTGGTGTACTCCACAGCAGGATGCACTCTGCAGCTCGGCCCGTGTGTCGTGTACTTTATCATTAATTAACCTGATTCATTACAGCATGTTGACTGATTTTCTTCTGCTTTCAGTAAATAAGATAAACACACTTCACTTCCTGTACTCAGCTTTACACACATCTGGAGTATTTAACACTGATGTTAGTAATCTGATGACTGTGCGCGTGTGTGTGTGTGTGTGTGTGTGTGTGTGTACACTCTCGGGATCAGCTTACTAGCGTGAATGTAAGTGTGTGTTTTTGAGGACTGAAGGAAGTGAGTAACAGTGTGAGATAATGAGAGACGAGCACTAACAGGTTTGTAGTGTTTAGTGTGTGTGTGTGTGTGTGTGTGTGTGTGTGTGTGTGTGTGTGTGTGTGTGTGTGTGTGTGTGTGTGTGTGTGAGAGAGAGAGAGAGTGACAGATTTGTGCATGCTGACATCATTAGGGTAACTGTAGCTGTAGTGGTGCCTTTAAACACACTCACATAACGTGCACTTCAAACAGTGTGTGTGTGTGTGTGTGTGTGTGTGTGTTTCCTTTACATTACCCAGGTGAAGTGCTAAAACCTGACCTTGTCATTTAGTGTGTGACTCACGCTTCAGCACACTGCACTTATTGAGGTGTTGTTTTACTCACCGTGTGTGTGTGTGTGTGTGTGTGTGTGTGTGTGTGTGTGTGTGTGTGTGTGTGTGTGTGTGTGTGTGTGTGTGTGTGTGTGTGTGTGTGTGTGTGTGTGTGTGTGTGTTCCAGAGCACCAGGACAGTCTGCACCAGGTGGTTCATGAGCGTCTGGGCGAGCTGCTGCGTGTGTTGAAGTGTGTGATCGGTAAACACCCCACACTCAACTCAGTGGACATCCTCACTGCAGCGGGCACGCTCATCGCCAAGGTCAAAGGTCAGAGTCCACCTACTCGCCCTGTCTCATGCTGTAAAGTGTGTGTGTGTTTGTGTGTGTGTGTGTGTGTGTGTGTGTTTGTGTGTGTGTGTGTGTGTCTCAGCAGGTAGCTGTGTTCTTTTTCTCTGCACTGTTTTGACAGCTGTAAGGTCCTAAATGATGGAATATTATGCACACACACACACACACACACACACACACACACACACACACACACACACACACACCATGAATCTATTATTATTATTATTCACTCTTTGGTATGAGAGAAACAGGGAGTGTGTGTGTGTGTGTGTGTGTGTGTGTGTGTGTGTGTGTGTGTGTGTGTGTGAGACAGAGGGAGTCCTGTTCTGTATAGTTATACATTTTTACATCTCCCCACCAGAGGGCCAGAGTGACCATATAAAGTGTCACACACACACACAGTAATGATAAAATATATTTAGTGTAAAAGAGTTTATCTGCTGTAATAATCTGCTGCTCTTGAAGGTAATCAGTGATATTATTATTATTATTATTATTATTGATATTATTATTATTATTATTATTATTATTATTGATATTATTATTATTATGATTATGATTATTATTATTAGAGGTTGAAGTCCATGTCCGTGTGTCTTTCTGTACAGCAGAACTCTCTGTCTAACTTATTAATAGACAGAAATGACATTCTGTAAGGTTGAGTATCTGACGCCTTGTTTACACTAAGTTGTCCTTCTTTGGTGCTCAGACAAATACACTCCCTGTTCGGTAATCGGAGAGAGAATCACAGATGAGAAATGGAAAAAGTAGATCAGATAAAGATGAAGTTTTGTCTTAAAACGACTCCAGCGTGTTAAAATTCACTTATACCACTTCAGCGCTGTTATTTCAGACAAAGTGAAAATATGAACTAATCCCAGTCAAAATATTCACTTTATCTTTTCTAATTAATATCTATTGGTGCAGGTGTTTGTTTACATTGAGACAGAAGCGCATTAGTAGATTATTAAATTACAGTATTATTAAATCCAGCACATAACTGTTCATAACATCACAGACAGACAGACATCCTCTAATGCAGTGGTTCTCAAACTTTTTCTGTCATTCCCCACTTAAGGGGGTGAGTGAATTTTCAAGCCCCACCTGTCAACAAAATAATAACGAAATCGGCCAAGTTTACTGTTTATTGAAATATCAATTCCTAAACCAATACGATCAAACACCACCAAGTTAAAAAAAAAAGATAAAATACACGTGCAATTGTTACAAGGCTTAGGTTGTCACTTATCTTTGCATAATTGACCCCATGTTTATTATCTGCTCAACAATCGTTTGTAGTTTTTTTTTGCACT
Organism: Channallabes apus; assembly: GCA_030522415.1. NCBI lineage: Eukaryota > Metazoa > Chordata > Actinopteri > Siluriformes > Clariidae > Channallabes > Channallabes apus. The sequence goes on from CM060104.1 coordinate 27,367,943, forward strand.
GGCCAATTCTGTATGCAACTTTGAATGAAGCCATTTGTGCTTTGCTGTCCACTGATTCAGATTTTACCATGCGATTCTCCTGCTGTCTGTATTCTGCCAGCTTTCTTTCAAAGACGTCCAGTGGTTTATTAACGTGACTGGAGTGTGTTGTCTCTAAGTGTCTTCCTAATTTGTTGGGTGTCATGCGGTCTCCTGCCAGCAGTTTAAGACACAAAACACACACGAGCCTCTCCTCTGCCCCCACCATCACCACCATGAATCCAAGCTCAAGATAGCCTTCATTAGTGGGGGGCGATATAACCAAAATCTTCTAACACAGGAGAAGCAAATTTCTAACTCAATAACGATATATATCACAATATAGCAATTTGTATCTGAAAATGCATAAATAAAAATGAAAACACAAAGAAATTGTTTTACATAATTTCATTTTTTTAATGTAATTTTATTTAAACTGTGAATTGCTGAGGTTTGCCGCATTTTTTTTACTTTGGCCATATTCGTTTTGTATTTCAGATGATAGAAAAGGTCTGACGTGTTTCCAGCACTTGTTAAAACAGTGCACTTGCGTACCTTCCAAATCACGTTCATCTCATTCGTATCACTTTTCTTATATCCAAACCAATTCCACACCACAGACGAGGCAGCTTTTTTCTTTACAATCTCCTCGTCACATGTAAGCAAACTCACTGCTGCTGTATTCCATTGTCGAAGTGTATGTGAAGCCAAACACATCAAAAGTGGGACGAAACCGCGGCACCCGATTGAACCAAATATCTGCGCAAATACAGCGCAGCACGACTATCTGGATAGCGCAGTGATGATCTGGTTTATTTGCGCAGCCCGGTGGATCTCGCAGCGCCGCTCGAATCACAAACCTGCACGACCCACTGTGTTTTATTTAAAAACAATTTATTTAAAATGTCAGGACTGTTTAATATTGTTTCCGCCTTGCCATGCCTGGATTATACGTGCGCATCCCAGCGGGGTAAAATGTACTTTGATGGTCGGCGCGGTTTATTTCTGTCAGAGTCGCGCAGCGCTGCCCAGTGGCTCGCGCAGGTTTGTGATTCGAGCAGCGCTGCTAAAGTTTGTCCGACGTTAAACCGCTATTGTTCCACTATGGTTCCACGTTTTCTCCCGGCCCCCAACTGATGTTATTTTAAATTTACTTGTATTAATGATCCATTTATTTGTGTATGATTGTTTAGTTTTGAGCGTACGCTCTTCATTATCAATAAAGAAAAGCATGAATTAGAATAGGTACTTTCCTGTTTTTCCTCCCGTTCATTGCGCCCCACCTGTCATGTCTGTATTCCCCACTAGTGGGGCGCGCCCCACACTTTGAGAACCACTGCTCTAATGTATAAAATGTAAAGATATCATCTTCCCCATCATCTGACCCGTGTACAGACAAAATGTTTCTTTCATTTATGTAGATGTTTGTGTGTGTGTGTGTGTGTGTGTGTGTGTGTGTGTGTACTGGTTATTACTTCTGATGAAGTCTGTAAGTGTGTGCGTGCTCGTCTTTGACTCGTTCCTTCTGTGGAGAAAAGAATAAAAATCCCCTGGAACTGTATCAATGTCAGTACGAATGACTCTCAGCGCACACACACACACAGCGCCGTGTGATAGAGGGTCTCCTCCTTTCTGGCGTGTCTGTGTGCTGATTCAGCTTAAAACTAATCGCCGTGGAAACAGTAACACTCCTTTAAAGTGGACATGAAACAATTACCCATCAGTCACTGCGTCTTTAAAAGATACAGTCATTGATACAGTTACGGTCATTATAATCGAGGATGAAATAATGAAAATGTCACATGATAAGAATCTCGAATTGATATTTTATTGTAAAATAGAAAATGATTGACGTAATAAATGGGTGCGGTTACACCGGCTCGTGACCTGTAGTTGAGGTGACGCGGGGAGGAAGTGGAGGTCCCGTAGACCGACATGGAGCAGACAACCTCCTCGCACTGTAAAGTCCACTGTGGAATGAAACACAGCCCTGAGGGAGAGCGCACAGGAAGCCCAAGGCCTGAGGGGGCGTGTTCTACCTGCTTACAGGTCAGAGGTCAGAGGTGCGGAGTTATAATCTCTGTACAGTGTAGAGTGTTCAGCACACTTTCAGTACTCACGATAAACACTCGGTGTCTGTCTGTCTGTCTGTCTGTCTGTCTGTCTGTCTGTCTGTCTGATCTCTTCACTGTGACTGCTGTAGGACTGCCATCTGTCTGTCTGACCGTCTGTCTATCTGTGTATCTATCTGTCTGTTTTTATCTGTCCATCTGTCTGTCTTTCATATTGAAAGACAGACAGATGAGTTTTGTTATTATTTTATAATTATTATTTCATTATTAAAGTCCATAACGCTTTAGGCCATGCCCACGGTGGAGGAGTTAAACACCAGGTTTCTAGTGTGCACACTCAGTGTTAAACAAATTTAGTTTTCCTTCTCCAACACACACACACACACACACACACACACACACACACACACACACACACACACACACACACACACACACACACACACACACAAAGTTCATTTATTCATCAGGGGCGTTAGATTAGAAAACACCCTGGAGTGTTCAGCCAGGTGGTCACACACACTTTTGGCCTGAGGGTAGGAGGGTAAGTGAGCTGGATCAGGAGTTTTGGAGTGTAATCCGTGTCCTCGCTGCAGGAGGGGGAGAGCGGTTCTCCTCCAGAGTCTTCAGAAGAGGCCGAGCTGGAGCACTCCAACACTAGCAGGAGGTCGAGCAGAGGGACGAGGACGCCACACGCTGTTCTGTAGTGCACACTGACGGGAAGAAATGTCTATCCATGTCCTCCCTTAAGCCTTTAGCCATCTCCTCACACACACTCACACGCGCACACACACCACACACATACATTTAAACCTTCACGTATTCTTTGGAACTACACCAAATCTCACAGGCTGCCAGGGGAATTTCCCCCTCTCGGTCTCTCGCTCACCCCCCCCCCCCCCAGTGCTGTTTTTGGTTTTCTTCCAGGAGGCCAAGGTGCTTTCATGCACCACGATGGAAGTGTTGAGTTTCACAAGGAGGAAATCTGCACTTCCTGTCTTTTTTTCTGCAGAAGAGCTGACTCCATGGATCTGCAGAAGATGCTTTTATTCATTCCGTGTTGCTCAGCTTTCTACGAGACGTCTTTCAGATGACGTTCACCATGGCAGGTCCGCTGGAGACGGACGTTCCAGGATTATAGGAAAATGCAGAAATTCCGACGGGATTTAGACCGCTTTTCAGAAAAGCAACAGGGGCGTTCTCCGGGTCAGAGAGGGATTGCGTCATTCCTCTAAGCGAAAACAAACAGAGAATAACGTTCCTAGATATCAGTTTTTGTTTCAACACCAATAAAAAAAACAGATCTGCAACATCACTTCTTGAAAGTTGACCTTATTAAAGCACACTTTAAGCTTATTTTAAAACCTGACGTCACTGACGACGAACCAGATTGTCCTGGCATCACATCGCGTTTAGATTTTAATTTCTTAAGTAATTCTAGCATTTGATGCAAAACGTCTTCTGGTTGTGTGACATGTTGTGCAACTTGACGTCGTCGACTCACATTTCCTGTGCTTTCAACAGTCACACAAATGAAAAGAAAGGGAAGTATAAACCAAAACAAAACAGGGGTTACGTGGACAAGTCACTGTATAGCCAGACTGCAGGTGTTCCTGCTGGAGGATTAAAACCTAGTCTAGACCACAGTGCACCAGGCGTAAAGTCTAACATTTCATTTCTTTTGAGTTTATACCTGCTCTATAATGTTTTCATCTTATATACCACACATCCTGAACCGGGTCACGGGAGGACTGGAGCCTATCCCAGGAGACTCTGGGGTCGAGGTGGGGCACACACTGGACGCACATTCACACAAACAATACGGGCAATTTGGGAACGCCAGTTAGTGGGAGGAAACCGGAGAACTCTGAGGAAACCCAAGCACAGGGAGAACTCCACACACAGACCATGAATCGAACCCGGGAATCAAACCCGGACCCAGATTAGCAAGGAAACAGTTACAGTAATCAATAGAGACAGTAGGACAACACAGAATCCTGTGCAGTAGGAGCGATTATTAGCTAAGTTATGCTTCGTCTATAATCGTGATGCTTATAGAGTCGCAATACACATTGAATCGGCACCTGAGTAGTGTAATAATATCGTACCGGGTTCTCCATGGTGGTTCCCCTTCCTAGATCGTTCCTATAATCAATATGAAAACTATGCGAAGCTAAACTTGTATGTATACTCCATAGACGTGTCGTTGTCTGAAAGCTAAAAAGGCCTGATCTTTTGCATTGTCCACTATCAGATATGTGATGTATAGAACCCTGGACTTTGCTTTTTCTTGCGTATTTGCGTTCACGCGATAAATATCACGAGGTGATCACCTTTGCAAGTGTTGCTCAGGTTACTGATCATATTCGAGTTGCCTTCTTTCAAGACGTTAACACCTGTGAGCCGGGAAACTAATCCTTGGTAGGATTTTGGTGTTTTTGTTTTTTTTCTTTTCTGAAGACCCCAGTTCTGAAAAACAATTAATCAGACAACCCTTAGTATCTGTTTTGACCATAAGTTGCTGGAACTTTTGCCAGGTTTCCCTGAAAGCATAAAAGAAGAAGAAGAAGTAGAAGAAGAAAAGCAGGACAATACCCATTTTTACATCATGATGTCATTTCCACACTCAAGCTATGACTGGCTGAAGCGAGCTGCCATTGTGTTCTCGTGAGCCTCAGGATGTCCTGTCCGGGGGGAGGGAAAGCGGGGTGGTTGTTGGAAAGAGGACGTGACCGTCAGCCATAGCTTTGCCAACGAGGGTTGAGGACGCTCGACGGGCGACTCGGATACTCACAAATCCTCGTCTTCGAACAATCTATTTTGTAAAATATAGAAGCTGATCAGAGTCGAGTGCCTGGTACCCATCAGGCTGCGCGTTGCGTCTTGGAGTTCTTGTAGAGAACATAAACCACCAACAAATGTGAGGACGTCTACAGCTTGCAGGATCTAGGACCCGTATTTGGACCATAAAGAAGCTTGGTTCCGCCACCAGGCATTATTGTTCTGGACTGGATTCTGATGAGGTGTGAGTCACAGTGGGTAGGTCTCTCAACGAAGAATTTGGATCTGCTTTTCGTCTTGGGGGTTCACACAGGAAGTTGTGATTGTATAACTCTTTGTGTAAGGAGACGCTCTTATCTGTAACTGGTGAATAATTTGGTCATGATGCCTCGTTGTTAACTTTTTGCAAAATCTTATCTTTGAGAGTTGTTTAGAGTATGATCTATCCTAAAGTTAAAGTCTGGTTCCAAGAACTGGTTGGTAGTAACTGGATGTAGAGTTGATATGACATTAGTAAAGTGAGTAGAAATGCTGGTCAGTGTTTACGATGCGTTTTGAAAATGATAAAGTCATAAGCATGAGTTTCCTAGGAAGCCTTGGCATGCTCAAAACTTTCAACATCATATTCATTTTACAATCTGTTATTAGCCCCAGTACAGGACAGGTGTATTTGGGTGAAGAGAGAGAGATTTGTCCTGAAGTGTTGAAGCAAAATCTATGAATCTATGGAAAGGGGTTCTGGAATACAGGCTGATCCACAACCGCTACACTGCTGAGTGGAGATACAGTAAGAGTTCAGCTTGTATGAGAGGGAGCCCAGGATCCACTTCACCTCTCGCCTATTTGGCTGTTTAAACATTTCCTAAAAGCCTCCGGGACAGAAGTGAGATTTAAGGAATGCCGATGGCGTCAGCTGGTTTGGCGCTCTCGACTCGCGTTTATTTTTTCTGCGCAGAGTTTGACGGGAAATTTATCGCGGGTGGTTGATTGCAGCTCGTTTGCGCTCGTGTTTTCGTCCATCAGTGTTTCTGCTATCGGGGCGTTCGGATACAACACAGGAAATGGGTTACGACATCACACACACAGACACACACTTCTGAGCTTTTTGAACTGTACTAAAGTGTAGAGCAGTAATTGCTAATGAGGACTCCACCCCCAACAGGAAGATGCTTTGGTCTTGCTCAAGGGATTTGAACTTACAACCTTTTGGCATTAGCTTAGAACTCTAAGATCAGGTATAATTAAATATGATTTGATGTTTTTTTTTTCCCAGCCATTTTAAAGTCATGTGACCTATTAATGTTTAGTCACACCTCTTATAATAACAACAGACAAAACGATCAAGTTTGTATTAAAGTGACGAAGCATGAGGTTAAAACAACATTACTGAAGTCATAGTCAGTATATCCGGAAGACTAAACCCTCAGAAAGAACAATATTTGGTTTCTGATTTTTTTTATTTTTGCATGCTTTTGACTTTTATTAAAGGATCCAATATTAAATGTCTTCTTTCATTCTCGCTATATGTTTATTTCAGTGATTGTTATCTTGAAGTGAAACCAAGTTTAGATCAAATGTATCGAATGTTTGAATGTCTTCAATATCGTGATCAGTATCGTATAGTGTAGGAATTCCCTTTAGTAGTCATGTGATGTGTTGTTTATAACGGTAACCCCTGTGCCTGTGACAGGTGTGAACTTCAAGGAGGTGAATGAGGACAACAAGCGGGAGCTGCTCCGAGAGGTCTACTCGTCCATAGACACGCTGGCCTTCACCTTCGGCAATGTGTGAGTGTTTTTGAGATGTCCATGGTGTGCGGCGCTCCGAGCCTGAGTCAGCAGTGGAAGTGCTTGTGTCTGTTGTCTCTGATTAGTCTGTGAATGTGCCGTGCCTGTCTGTGATAGCGCCGCTGACTCAGAAACCAGACGCCCCTGATGCTTGTCTGTGCAACGTTCTGACTTCTTCTTTTATCCCTCTTTCCCTCGCAGAGTGTCCGACTTCCTTATGGGAGATGTAGAGAATGGATCGTCTTTGCGGCTCGCCCAGACCCGCAGGAGCAGGGTAAGTCCTCCTGACATGGCAGTGTGAGTGTGAGCTAGAGTAGGAGTGAGGGCAGGGTAGATCAGTGGAATGCGGTGTGTTTCATGAGGGAGTAAAGCGTCTGAAAAGAGACACGGGCATAAAGGAACCTGAGGAACGGCAGCCGTGTGGAGTAGTTCTGTGTAGGGGAGCCCGGTGTAATGTAGGGGAGCCCGGTGTCGTGTCGGGGAGCCCGGTGTCGTGTCGGGGAGCCCGGTGTCGTGTCGGGGAGCCCGGTGTAATGTAGGGGAGCCCGGTGTCGTGTCGGGGAGCCCAGTGTAGGGGAGCCCAGTGTAGTGTAGGGGAGCCCAGTGTCGAGGAGCCCAGTGTAGTGTAGGGGAGCCCGGTGTCGGGGAGCCCGGTGTCGGGGAGCCCAGTGTAGGGGAGCCCAGTGTCGAGGAGCCCAGTGTAGTGTCGAGGAGCCCAGTGTAGTGTAGGGGAGCCCAGTGTAGTGTCGGGGATCCCAGTGTCGAGGAGCCCAGTGTAGTGTAGGGGAGCCCAGTGTAGTGTAGGGGAGCCCAGTGTCGGGGATCCCAGTGTCGGGGATCCCAGTGTCGAGGAGCCCAGTGTAGTGTAGGGGAGCCCAGTGTAGTGTAGGGGAGCCCAGTGTAGGGGAGCCCAGTGTCGAGGAGCCCAGTGTAGTGTAGGGGAGCCCAGTGTCGAGGAGCCCAGTGTAGTGTAGGGGAGCCCAGTGTAGTGTCGAGGAGCCCAGTGTAGTGTAGAGGAGCCCAGTGTAGTGTAGGGGAGCCCAGTGTAGTGTAGGGGAGCCCAGTGTAGTGTAGGGGAGCCCAGTGTCGAGGAGCCCAGTGTAGTGTAGGGGAGCCCAGTGTAGTGTCGAGGAGCCCAGTGTAGTGTAGGGGAGCCCAGTGTAGTGTAGGGGAGCCCAGTGTCGAGGAGCCCAGTGTAGTGTAGGGGAGCCCAGTTTCGAGGAGCCCGGTGTCGGGGAGCCCAGTGTAGTGTAGAGGAGCCCGGTGTCGGGGAGCCCGGTGTCACAGATCGAGGGTAAAGGGGCCCTGTAAGGCTTCACCCCGTTACACCACCTCAGGAGGGTAATTTCACTTTCGTTTGTGTCTCCAGCACAAATCAAGGCCACACTGAGTAACAAAGGATTACAGAGAGCAACACAACACTTCCCCTCTTCTTCTTTCTCTTTTACTTAATGTTATTTCTCACGTTTCTTTCTTTACTTTTTCTCTCTTTTAGTCTGCTTTTCTTATTTCTTTATATTTATCTTTTTTCACTATACATATCTTTAATTCTTTAAATCCTTTTTCTTTTCCCTCAGTTTTTCCCCATTTTAATTTTTTTACTTTACAATTGTTTGCTTGTTTGTTTGTCTGTTTGTTTACTGTCCCTTTTTTATTATTGTACTTTGTTACTTTACTTTTCTTTCATTCTTTTTATGCTATCGTCATTAATTTTTCTTCTTCTTTACTTTATTTCTCTCTTTTAATGCTTTCTTTTCTTACCTTACTTATCTCTTTCTTTTCCTTCCTTTCTTTATTATTTTTTTTACACCTGTGTTAAAAATTTTTTTTACTCTTTCTTTTTGATTTCTTTTCTTCATTTTCTTGCTTTTCTGTTCTTGGTTTCTTGTTCTTTTACTCAGCCTTTATTTGTTTACTCTCCCTGACTTTATCTTCTTCTTTATATTCTTCCTTTGTGTTCATTATATCATTTTTTTCTTGATTCTTTCTTTTTCTTTCTTTCTTCACTATACCTATCTTTATCATTCTTTTGTCTTTTACTCTCTTGTTTGTTCTTGCTTTTTTTTTTTTCAAACTTTTTTTTTACTTAATTAATTTTCTTGCCTTTTTGTCTTACTCTTTAAACTGTACCTTTGCTTCTTTCTTTCTTTCTTTCTTTCTTTCTTTCTATTACTTTTCTTTTCTTTCCTAATTTTTTACTCTGCCTTACTTTACTTTCTTTCTCTTTTTATTCTTCCTTTTCATTCTTTCATTCTATCTTTTTTTCTTGTTTGAATCTTTCTTTTTACTTTGACTTTCTGTCTGTCTGCCTGCCTGTTGCCTGCCTGTCTGTCTCTTTGCCCTGTGAAGTGGGAGTGTGTGTGATTGGTGGACGTCTCTGCAGTCTGTGTGCTGATCGCAGGTGGTGCTGCATGGACCTCCAGCTTCCTCCTAACACTACAGAGAGAGTGTGTTTAATCATTACACACACACCTGAGCATTAGACACAAGAGCGAGTCGTAGGTTTTACACACAAGATCAGATCAGCGAGCACTGAGCGCTCAGGTCTGCACTCTTCTTCCATCTGATCTGATCTGTTCGTCTCCTCTTGCAGTCGTCGGAGAACCTGTCGGTGGACCTGGGTGGAGACGGTGCAGAGAAGAACGACCCTCCAGGTGAGAGGCGGAGCTCTGCGCCACATGTGCATGTTCACTGTCAGAATTGCTAATAGTTACTGTAACATTGATCTTAACGCCGAGCTGCTAATCGTGCCTTAGCGGGTTAGACTGATTGTGCGCGCGTGTGTGTGTGTGTGTTCAGGTCCCGCCTCCCCCCTGCGGGTGCTGGAGCTGGACGATGTTCTGCGGCGCAGCGAGACCGGTGTGGAGTCGGCCCTCCTGTACGCCAAAGCCTGGTCCAAATACACCAAGGAGCTCCTCAACTGGGTGGAGAAACGCCTTAGTATGGGTGAGTGAGTGCCGCTTGGCATGCTGGGAAATCCTCCTGATACGTGGGACAGTGTTAGCTAACTGAACTCTTCCCCTGACAGATGTGGAGTGCGCCAAAAGCCTCGCCAAGATGGCCGAGTCGGCGAAGACGCTCGCCAGCCAGCAGGTAAGCCCCGCCCCTGACTCCACCCTCTAAACATTCCTCAAGTTTATCCACAAGTAGTAACACAGGAGGGCGCTAGAGAGCTTCCAGGAAACCCGTGCTTTCTTTTATTTCTCTTTTTGCTCTTTTTTATTTCTCGAAATTATTTTATTATTTATCTATCCTTTTTTACTCTTTTTATTCATTTCTATTTACTCTTTCTTTTTTCTTTCTTTCTTATTTTTTTAGTCCTTTTTTCTTTTTTACTGTCTTATATTTTTGCTTACTTTACTTTTATTGATTGTCAAATTTTCTTTCTCTTTCTCATTTTATCCTTTAACTTTGTCGGTTTTATTGCACTTATTTTTATGTATTCTTGAGTCATTTCTTTCTTTCTCTTTTAGTTGTCTTTTTGTCTTTCCTTCATGTTAGCTAAATGTGTGTGTGTGTGTGTGTGTGTGTGTGATATTTCCTGAACAGGACCACATGCCATTCCGTGATATTTACATCTCTGCCTTTAAGAACGATATTGACTACAGTCAGGTGCTGCTGCACACAGCCTCCGCTCTCCAGGCCAACAAATTCATGCAGGTAACGTGTGTGTGTGTGTGTGTGTGTGTATATATATATATATATATATATATATATATATATATATATATGTGTGTGTGTATATATATATATAATGTGTGTGTGTGTGTGTGTGTGTGGTTTAACAGACAGTGTGTAGATGTGGGGATGATATGTGTGTATGATTTGTGTGTGTGTGTGTGTTTTATGGCTGTAGCCTCTCCTGGCGCGGAAGAACGAGCTGGATAAACTGAGGAAGGAGATGAAGGAGCAGTGGCAGCGAGAGCAGAAGAAAATGGTAAGTGGAAAACTTTCTGTCTCATCTGTTTCATGTTGAAGGACTCCAGGGGAGGGATGGTGGGTAAAGGGGCGTGGCTGTGGCAGCTGAAGAGAGATTGAGAGCTTTGCCTTTTGTCACAGCAGTGCGGTAAAGCGACTGCAATACCGCTCCCCCGCTGCTCCGATTCTCCAACCAACCTCACGTTCCAATGTTCCATCACTCGTAAACACGGCTCCAAGATACTTAAACTCCTTCACTTGGGGTAACAATTCACTCCCTACCTGGAGTAGACCATCCATCGGGTTCCTGCTAAGAACCATGGCCACATATTTTCAGCTGTAAACCGATCCAGCAAGCGCTGCAGGTCACAGACGATCCTTAACCCACCAAACCGGATACCCTCTCCTCTACGGCTACGCCTTGATATCCTGTCCATGAAAATGACCTCTTCAGTCGAGGTCAGCAGTCTCCATCCTTGCACAGGGAATCTGGAAAAGCTTCGCTGGAGGTGGGAGGTGAAGGTCTCTTGGACAGGAGCCTCCCCAAGAACTTCCCAATTCAGCCGCACTACCCGTTTAGGCTTAACATGTCTGTCCAGTGGCCTCGCCTGCCACCTGACCCAACTCATCACCACCATCCCTCTCTTTACCTGAGTGTCCAAGACATCTGGTCAGATGATACGATAAAAAAAATCAATCAATGACCTTCGGCCTAAGGTGCTCTGGTACCCAGTACACTTATGAGCATCCCTATGTTCGAACATGGTATTTGTTATGGATAATCCATGACTAGCACAGAAATCCAATAACAAAACACCACTTGGGTTTAGACCAGGGAGGCGGTTCCTCCCAATCACGCCCCTCCAAGTATCTCCGTCATTGACCACATGTGCATTAGTCATAGTCTTGTCCTCCAGCAAGACTATGGAGTGTCGGAGTACCCGATGCAGTTCTCCATTCAGAGTCTCCAAGAAGGAAAAATACTCTGAACCGCTGTTTGGAACCTAAGCACAGACCATAGTGAGTCCCCTCTACGCTCCGCCTCTCGCACAAGCTCCGGCTCCATCCCCCACAGAGACGTTACGTTCCACGTCCCCAGAGCCAGCTTCTGCCGCCTGAGTCTGGTCCGTCGAGGCCCTCGGCCTTCACTGCTACCCAAATAACAACGCACTGCTCGGTGCTGTTGATGAACGTGTTAAATTCTAGAACACGCTACATCATATTCTAGGACACACTATATTTTATTCTGGAAGAGGTGTTACATTCTAGAACTACACTGCGAGTTCTATTGCTGAAGGCTTTACATGCTGGAACACACTACATTACATTCTAGATGAAACTACATTTTATTATAGAACAGGTTTTACGTTCTGGATCCACTCTGAGAATTCTTTTGAAGAATCCGTTACAATAAAGAAGCGCATCGAGAGTTCTTGATGGCATTGCATTCTAGAACCACGCTGAAAGTCAATGACGCGACTGTACCTTCTACTCCATTAGGCCTATTCTAATCTACAGCCTCACTCAGAGTTCCATTAATGAGGTACATGCAGCTGGAAACTGATTGGAACTATTTTATTTTAGAACCAAACTGCGAGTTCTACTGATGGTGTAACACGTAGGCCAGGTCAGTTACGGCCAGTTACACTCTAGAACCACACTGAGAGTTCCCTTGATGATTATCTAAAAAATGGTGCTTGTCCATTCTGACAGAACATGAGGTTGTAGAAGCAAAGAGGGAATTCTAAAGCCCACCTAATTTTATCTCTAGCATTCTAGAACCCCACTGATGTGTTCCACTGGTGATGTCACAGTAAGTCGTTAGAAATGGTTTCTGTATTAACAGAACCCACAACCTCTGGAATCTCTCCTAATGCTTTTAGGTCAACGTTTGTGTAGATTTGGTGTGTGTCTGTGTGTCTGTGTGTGTGTGTGTGTGTGTGTGTGTGTGTGTGTGTGTGTGTGTGTGTGATGATTATATTGTTCATCAGTGGTTCTCAGTTTTAGTGGTTCTTTAATAAAACGTTACACAGTTCTATCCCCTTAACGCCTGGGTCGGGGTGTGTGGAGACGCTCCTGCACTTCAGCTGGAATGTTTATTTCTGAGATCAGTCTCCTAAAATGTTCAGAACATCTGGTTTCTCCAGAACATCTGGTTTCTACAGAACATCTGGTTTCTGCATGCAGGGTTTATGACGTCTAAGGGATATTAATCACATCTGGACTGAGTCAGTCTTACCTTTTAATACGTACAAGAATCTTCATAAACAATTGCAGTCTTTATAGGAATTATGCAAATTATACACAGACAGGTAGAGACTGTTGGACAAACAGGGTCACAAAGACGAATGGACATATAGAAGGATAGACTACAGGTGGACATGAGGACAAAGACTTGCAGATGAACATACAGAAAAAATTACAGACCGCAAGAGGGGCAGATGGAAAGATGGACAGTGAAACTGGGACAGACAGACAGACAGACAGACATGGATGCCGAAAGACGGACATGGACACAAACAGAGACTGGGACAGGACACAGACAAGCAGACAGACTTTTGACACAGAAACTGGCAGACATGAACACAGACACGGAGAGACAAACAGGCATGGGCAGAGTCAAACAAACAGGCATGGACACTGACAGAGACAGACTGTCAACAGAGAGTGAGACAGAGAGTGACAGGCATGCTTGAACACAGACAGAAAGACAAACAGGCATGGACGTAGACAGAGACAGACATGGACACAAAGACAGACATTATACCAGTAAGAGAGACGCACAGGCTTAAACATAGACAGAGAGACAAAGAGACATGGACACAGGTTGGGACAGACAGAAATATGGACGTGTGTGTGTGTGGATAGACAGACATGGATACAGACAGACAGATGCAGAGACAGAGAGACACAGAGACGGACTCAGACAGAGACACAGATGGACACTGACAGGAAAAAAAACCTGGAAACAGACAGAGAGAAATGAAAACCGGCAGAGACAGACATGGACACTGATAGAAAGACAGACAGAAGTGGACACTGAGGGACAGACAGAGACATGTCAGAAGAAAGACCGACAGACAGGAATGAAGACTCAGACAAAGACAGACATGGACGCTGTGTTATCAGTCTTATAGATACAGAGAGGCAGCCACATGTTCATGTTCATGTGTGTGTGTGCGTGTGTGTGCGTGTGTGTGCGTGTGTGTGCGTGTGTGTGTGTCTGCAGCATGAGGCTGAGAACGCTCTGAAGAAAGCTCGTCTGCTGAAGGATCAGAGACAGGAGGAGTACGAGCGAGCGCGCAGCTCCACCAGCCGGGCCGAGGAGGACCAGCTCGGGACAGGAGGCAAACAGCTGGAGAAGAGACGCAGGCTGGAGGATGAAGCCCTGCAGAAAGTGTGTACACACACACACACATTACACACACAATGCTCCTTATTCTCCTGCTTTGTTGTTAGAATACGCAGAGTGTTTCGTGTTTGCAGGCAGACGGAGAGGAAGTTAAAATAGGAACCAGTCCGCGGTTTGGCTGCTTCAGTCGCCTGTGTGTGTGTGTGTGTGTGTGTGTGTGTGTGTGTGTGTGTGTGTAAGATGTGTTTCACCAGAATTTGTGTGTGTTGTAGGCTGAAGAGGCCAGAGAGCACTACAGACACTGCATCACCGACGTGAGCGTGAAGAAGCTCGACCTGGCCAATGCGAAGAGCGACATCCTCGCCCAGATCCGCGCGCTCGTCTTTCAGTGTGACCTGACGCTCAAAGCGGTGAGTCATTCACTCACACACACACACACACACACACACACACACACACACACACAGCTGTGGTGAGACTGTAGTAAACGTGTTACAGTATGGGAAGCTATAATGAGGTAATAATAATATAATAACGTTAATGTGGCTTTGATTGTTTGTTTGTTTGTTTGTTTGTTTGTTTGTTTGCTGCATGTTGTGGTGACGCAGGTGACCGTGAACTGGTTCCAGATGCAGCAGGCTCAGGTCATGTCCCTGCCCGTGAATAACCAGACTCTGTGTGAGAGCGCGAAGCTGTACGATCCCGGGCAGCGCTACACCGAGTTCGTGAAGAGTCTGGGTCCGGACCGGAGCCGAGCCGGGTCGTTCGCCGACCACCTGACCGGATCTCAGGGCGCGGGGTAAGAGCACACCTCGCTCCTGTCACACCTCACCGTCACAGACACGCGACGTATCACAGCAGCGCCGCGTCTTCTGTAGTGCAACGTGACTTTTGTGCAACGTTTTTGATGCAAAAACAGGAAGTTCATGAGTAAATATCCGCGAGTCGCAGGTTCTCACATGTGTGTCGAATCGGTAACCACGTCCACGAGCTGAGGCTCTGAGAGACAGAGAGAGAGGGACTGAGAGAGAGAGGGACAGAGAGAGAGAGGGACAGAGACAGTAAGACAGACAGGAGACAGGGAGAGAGACAGACAGAAATGTACTGAGGATAAATTCAGCTAATTATACAGAGAGATGAGAGAGAGACCGAGAGACGGAGAGATGAGAGAGTGAGAGACAGACAGAGAGATGAGAGAGAGAGAGATTCATAGACAAAGACTGAAACTGTCAATAAACCCAGACTAAAAGCGAAAGAAGAAGGATGAAGGGATACACACATAGAGAGAGAGAAAGTTTATTTCCTTGTTTTACTTAAAGTAAAACAGGATGAGAGAGAAAAAAAAGAGATGAAGTGAGACGGGGAGAGAGAGAGAGAAATAGAGAGAGAGGAGCTGAGTGAGCAAGAGACACTTATGGTGCTTTTCCACTGCATAGTACGGCACGACACGGTTCAGTTCAACTCACATTTGGGGGGTTTTCCACTGGGAACAGTACCTGGTACCTGGTCCTTTTTTTAGTACCACCTCAGCCGAGGTTCCAAGCGCGCAGAACCGTTACCAAAACGTGACGTGTAAACTCTGCTGGTCACTGATTGGCCGGAGAAAATCGTCATTACTGCGTCACTGAACTTGCGACACGAGACACAACAGAACGGCTATATTTAGAAACAGCCAGAGAAGGATCGGACGCACCTTTTTGTATTAACCCAAAATTTTCTTTGGCTGCCATCAGCCTCTTTTGAAACAAACTCCTTCGTCTTGCTGTTAAAAACATCCACATGGCGAGAATGAAGAACACCATGCCGTCGATATGCTCCATTGTTGTGTGTTTGTTTGTGGCGCGTTTACGATGATGTCACGGCAGTAGAGGCGTCGCAACTATAACGACACGTGAATAATCCCGCCCACTCTAAAGCGTTACTAAACTGCAGTGGAAGCGCAAACCGAGCCGAACTGAGCCGAACCGAAGTGAGCTGTACTGAACCGTGCTGTGCCGTACTATGCAGTGGAAAAGAGGCAATACAGTACCTGATGCAGTACACTACACACATCTAACACCAAGTGAGGGGCAGCGAGTGACCCCACACACACACACACAGACGAACTCCAGCTGTAAGTTTACCTTTCACACCCTTTACGAACCCTGAAGACACAGACGCATCCCCTCAGATCTGCTCCTGATCACGGTGTGTGTGTGTGTGTGTGTGTGTGTGTGTGTGTGTGTGTGTGTGTGTGTGTGTGTGTGTGTGTGTGTGTGTGTGTGTGTGTGTGTGTGTGTGTGTGTTCTGTCCCACAGCTCTCCTCTTGCCAAGAGGTCTCTCAGCACCAGCATGTCGTCTCAGATGTCCATCGCCTCGGGGGACTGTCTGAGCTCGGACGAGGTGGACGCTCTGGCTCATGGACACACAGGCAAAATTGCAGAGAGACGCTCGCACAGCAGCACCGACATCCACGGTACACACACACACACATACATCATACAGCACAGACATCCACGGTACATACACACACACACACACACACATCATACAGCACAGACATCCACAGTACACACACACACACATCCTAAAAAAGCCTAATTTAGACCCATCAGTGCTGATTAATCATTAATCATTAAACTTCTCTTTTATGTTAAAAAATTTTGAGAAAATTGTGTTTTACCAACTACAGGGTTTTTTGCTTAATAACAATATCTTCGAGGTGGTCCAATCAGGTTTTAGAAAAAATCATTCAACAGATCATTCACAATCATTCACTGCTTAAAGTTCTGAACGATATTTTATTGACTCTTGATTCTGCCACATCTGCTGTTAGTGTTGTTAGATCTGAAGGCGGCATTTGACACAATTGACCACTCTATTTTAATTTCCCGTTTGGAGCAGTGGGTGGGCATCTGGGGGAATGCACTAAAAAGGTTTCAATCATAATTGAAAAATAAAAGGTTCTCCGTTAAGATTGGTGAATTTACCTCCGATGCAGTTCCACTTGTGTGTGGTGTCCCTCAGGGCTCTATTCTTGCTCCAGTTTTATTCTCTCTGTACAGTACATACTTTCCCTGGGTTCAATATTTAGAAAACATTGTGTCACTTTTCATTGTTATGCAGATGAACACCTTTGTATTTATCAGAATTAATATCTGTTCATAACTCCGGACGGTATCTTAGGTCTTCCAATTAGAGACTATTAAACGTTCGTCAATCTAAATTAAAATCAAGAGGTGACTGAAAATCAAGAGTTGCTGCTCCAAAACTCTGGAAAAGTTTATCGATATCTATTAGATCTATTTTTACACTGCATGAGTTTACAACAAAACTCAAAACCCATCTCTTTTCACTTGCCTACAATTGTAGCTAACTGGACTTGGACAGTACTGGTCTGTGCTGTATTTCATCAGGTTTTAATATTTATATGTTGTTGATATTTGACTGCCTGTACAGCACCTTGGTCAACAATTGTTGTTTTTAATGGTGCTATACCTATAAATAAAGTTGAGTTGAGAAAGCTGAGACATCATACAGCACAGACATCCGCGAGACACACACACACACACACACACACACACACACACACACACACACAAACACAGTACAGACATCCACGGTACACTTACCTTATTATTATGCACTTTATCCTAAATCAGTCATTATGATGTTTAATTAAAGCATGTACATGTACCAGTACACGGTGTGTTCCACAATTATTCCCTGAAATCAACTAAAATCAGCACATTAATGTTATAACTCGTAAAAAGTAAATATTTGTTTTTCTTACTCTTTTCTTAAATAGTGTGATTTTCTTACAGAAAAGGTTTTGAATATTTTTATGTATTTTTAATTTATAAGATAAATTAAAATTATTATTACTATGACCAATTATAATTTTTTTTATCTACATATTTTTATTAATAAAATATTATTTTATAATATACTAATAATATTTAATAAAAATCTAATGTTATTTACTCTATCATTGTTTATAATTTATGCACCATTTATTTATTTCTTATTATACTATATTTACTTAATTACATGAAAATTATAAATCATAATTATTAAATAAATAGTAATGTTATTATTAATGTAAAAATATTGTGTTTTTATTGTAAATAGTAGTTTAAAATAAGGCTAATCATATTTTTTTGTCATATTATATCATTATTTATATGATCTTTTTAAATTAGGTTTATTCATAATTATGTATACTGACAAAGCCTTTTTCTCTACTGCTGTTTCAGTGGATTTTTTTATCAATATGCATGATGTTTTATTTTACGTATTTTTGTTTTATTTTTATTAAGGGTGCCAATAATTCTGGAGAATGCAAAAACTATGTAAAAAAATGTTAAACCAAAAACAATAATAATGATGATGATGATGATACTCTTAAGCCTGAGAGATCAGCGAGTGTTTGTGTGTCGTGAGCGAAGGAAACCTGCAGCGTCGCGGGAAATCAGCTGAAGGCGTGTTCTGGGTGTTACTGCGTATTTCCTCTTGTTTCTGAATATCTACACGTATGTAATTAGCCTGGCCTTTACGTGCAACGCGTGTGACGGAGCGTGTATTATTCCTGACAGATTCAGCGTTACCCAACAGAAACTGTGTGATTATTCTCAGGTATGCTGCTGTGACCTCTGACCCCTGTCTCCTCGCGTACATGCAGTCTGTCACACGCACGCTCTCTGATAAAGGGGGGGGAGATGGGGGGGGGGGCGTGAGAAATGGGAGGGGGGTGGGGCGGGAGATAAACAGCCACATTGGCCCCTTCAGGGCAGACAATAGAGGAGGCGGAGAAGAAGAAGGAAGACGGGATACAGACGGACTGAGTCACGCTGGAATAACAACAGTGACACGTTTTACAGACGGCCAGACTGAAGCTCATAGAGCATGTGATGAACTGAGATTCATCACAACATATTCATCATTTAGTAATTTAGTCTCCTAAGGAAACATTGATTAGAAGAAAATCTGTGAAGACATGATCGTTAATGACATGTTTACTTTAAGCCCCTCCCATAAAACTCCCTAAAAGGCAATGCTCACAGCGCGTCACAGTAATTGACTGCTAATCATTCCGTTTTAATTTCATAAAATGTTATTTCTCTAAATTAAATGTTATTCACATTCCCAAGAAAACTAATTTAACCTGTAGTGACCTCGTATAATGCTATTAAACACTTATACACTGTATGACTATATCCTTATGAACATGAATTGAGACCCAGAGCATGGATGTTGTACAATGCTTAATAACTAGTAACTAGAATGTTATAGATGTTATAGTACAAGAAGTGTTGCCTTACATTATAACTAGGATATTATAGCACATCATGTATCATAATTCTGTAACAGACTCTTGTGTTATAATTCATTATAACAAACTAGATGGTTGCTATAGCAGAGTACTACAATGCATAATAACTAATAATACTAATTCGAGAGCATTTGCTATAATGCATAATAAATAATTATAAAAATAGTTGTATTATTATAGCAGAGAATGTGTTCTATTGGAATTTAACTAGCTGGATAGATGCTATAGTACAGGCTAGCCTGGAGCAGGTGTTATAATGCATTATAACTAGCAGGATGGATGCTCTAACACACCATGTGTTACAATGTCTTCTAACTAGTACGTTTTATAATGTCTTATAACTAGTAATATATATAGTAAAGGCAGCTGATGTGTTATAATGTATTACTGTATAACTAGAAATACAGTACATGTAGTTCATATGGTATTGCCGCATGTGTTATAATGTATTATAACTAGCAGAATGGATTCTGTAGCACAGCTTATATTATAATGCATAAATAATATAGCCGAGCATCTGTTGTAACTAGTAACACACATAGTCTAGCAGAGAATGTTATAATTCATTATAATTTGCAGGATATATGCTATAGCACAGCCTAGCCTGTAGTATATGTTTATATATAGTAAATGCATTATAATTAATAATACAAATAGTGTAGCAGTGAATATGTTCTAATGCATTATAACCAGCAGGATGGATGCTATAGCGGAGTCTGTGTTATAATGCATTACAACTAAAAATACAGATAGTATAATGGAGCATGTCTTAATAATGCATTATAACTATAGCATGTGTTATAATACATTATATCTAGAAATTCAGATATTATTACAGACCATGTGTAACTAACTGGCAGTTTAAATGCTATAACACTTGTGTAATGTGCAGGTGTTATAATGCATTATTACTAGCAACATATATGTTAGTGATGGGAGTCACCAGGAGCCGTCCGATACGATATTATCACAATACCTGCGTGATGATTCGGTTTGTCTTGCGGTTCTGTAAGTATCATGATTTTATAAATTGACTGATTCTATAACAAATGAGCAAATTGTAACAAAAAATATATATGTATATGTTTTTGGGAAAGAAATGTAAATTGAAATATAATTGACGAAAAAAAAGATCAGAAGTAAATAAATATATAATACATTTTTAAAAATTCAGTGAATATGCAGATTTAAAAACATCCCCGATTGTGTTTGCTCCGCCCCCTCCCTCTTTTAGACATCACACTGATGTAGGAATTTCCAGCTGAATTCCCTTTTAAAAGCGCGAGATGAAAAACAAAATAACCGAACTTTAACTTCACGGAAGGGGTTTTCCTTCTGCTGGATATGAAAACATATTTATAACGTATATAGTGTTGAAATATTTCCTGTGAAAGAGGAAGTGCTGTTTCTGTTCTGCTTCAGCTCGACTGATTAAACAGCGGCCCAGTTTCTTCTCTTTTTCTAAACAGAATCCTTATTGTAAGATCTGTCTCTCTCAGCCGACTAAAACGGGTAATCCAAAAATGTTCTGCTTCACATCACCTCCTGAGCGTTTCCTCCTGCCCCCCGTCGCTCTTTCAGAGCTCACGTCTCAGTTGACGAGTTTAATCCTGGCTTAATGGCTGCGCTCGTTATCAGCAGTGGAAGATTAATAACCATGTGAAGATGTGTAGCGGCGCCCCGAAGTGATTAACTCTGATCATTACCATGTTTTTGAAGTGTGTATTCAACATGTTAATGGGGGAAATAAACAGTGTGTGTGTGTGTGTGTGTGTGTGTGAGATGAATATCAGGCTTGTCCACCTTGTGCATTCCTGCATTTACTCAAAGCAGAACACACTCCACTTGATGAGCATGAAGAGGTTTTCTAATTTGCTAAAGTATTTTATATAGCTGGGTTCATTTCCTCTGTGTGTGTGTGTGTGTGTGTGTGTGTGTGTGTGTGTGTGTGTGTGTGTGTGTGTGTGTGTGTGTGCGCGCTTCACAGCTCTCCGGATCCAGGTTCCGTTTAAATCCTGGACTACGTCTGGTCAGGGAGGTGGCATGTGCAGCGACTCCGAGAGCGCCGGGGGCAGCAGCGAGTCTCGCTCCATGGACTCACCTACTGCTAGTCCAGGTAACCTGAGTGCATACACACACACACACACACACACACACACGTACAGACATATACACACATGCACACGCACTTCTAAAGCTCTGAAGACTTTAATCTTCTGCACTCACAATGCCTCGTGCTAATCACCTCAGGAAACCTTCACTCAGAGTGATGACACTTCCATCACAGCCTGTTGATGATAAACAGATAAGTGACGGCCTCTTCCGCATTCTTTTCCCACAATGCCCTGAACAGTTCACGCCCTCGCCTGTAGCTGCGCTCAGAAAAGAAAAAAAGTCGAGAAAAAGTCGCACCGACACGACTGTGTGCTTACTGTGGTCATTTAGTTGTAATAACTTCTTGGATATGATGGATGACACAAAACACATGTCTATAAATTCCGCCATTGAAATAGTCTAGTTGAATATGAATATGCTAATGAAGTATTTCCTTTTGTCATGATAAATTACTGTCATTGTTTTTTATAACAACACAACAGAATATTTTGAATGTGCTTGTCACATGTCCGGTACTCTCTCCAGTCTCTGTGTCCAGTGTAACCAAACTCATTTCCATAAAATAAATGAGATATAATGTTGATTAGGGCTCTCAGTACATGTTCCGTCTACCAAAATCTGTGTTATGATGAATAATAATAAATAATGCAGCAGTACAGATAGTATAGCACAGTCTGTTTTATAATGCATTATAACTACTAGTAGAGATTCTACAAGATGAGCCTGGATTTCAGTACAGTACATAGCTAGTGCTACATGTGCTGTGTGATAATGCATTATAACAAGCAAGTGAGATTAAATAGGAGACCCTGCATTTTAATTCTTTATATCTAATAGAAGTGATAATATAGCAGAGACAGCATGATAATGTTATAACTAGCTGGAGAGATAACATAGCCGAGGTGTATTATAATGCATTATAACTATCATGTGAGATGTAGCTGAGGTGAAATGTAACACATTAGAACTATCAGGAGAGACAATATAGCTGGGCCTGTATTATAATGCATTGTTACTAGCAGAGAGATATGTAATATAGGTGAACATGCATTATAATGCATTATAACTATCAGGACAGATGATATAGATAAGGTGTTAGGACAGATAATGTGACCGAGGTGTGTTATAATGCATTATAGCCAGCAACAGAGATAAGAGTGGCTGAGGTGCATTATAATGAATTATAACTATCAGTAGAGATAATATAGATAAGGTGTTATATGATGAATTATATCATATCAACAGAGATAATGTGACTGAGGTCTATTATTATGCATTATAACTAGCTTGAGAGATAATGCAGCTGAGGTGCGTTGTAATGCATTATAACTATCAGGAAAGTTAATATAGCAGGTCCTGTATTGGAATGCATTATAACTAGCATGAGACATAATGTAGCTGAGGTGTATTATAATGCATTATAACTAGCATGAGAGATAAAGCAGCTGAGGTGTGTTGTAATGCATTATAAATATCAGGAAAGATAATATAGCAGGACCTGTATTATACTCCATTATAACTAGCATGAGACATATAATGTGACTGAGGTGAAGCATTATAACCAGCTGGAAAGATAATGTAGCAGGGCCTGTTTTATAATGCATTATAATAGCAAGACGGGTGTATTGGGATGTATTATAAGTATTTATTTATTATTTATTTGCATCCTTGCTGGTAACTACTGTATAAGGTATCGTATACTTTAGTGTATATAATGTTTTAGTCATTTGTCACATACTTTTATAATCACTTGATTACACTGAGAGAAAGTCATGGTGTATGTTATAATGTATAATAACTAGCAGGGCAGATGTAAAAACAACCATGTTTTATAATGCATTATAACTTTACCATTGTTTTGCACAGATATTGTAACAAATTTTATAAATTGAGACATATGAAGACGATTCCTATAGAAATGACAAGTTATTGTGCGTCACATGAGATGTTATAATGCAGGATTTATGGCATTGCTGTTTTCAGTTATTAATTAATTCCACAAAATAAGGTCGGAATGGGATTAGATAAGGAGCACGAAGGTATCGCCAATATATCAAGAAGTCATGAATATGCAAATTCACCATTCCCCTTATCTCAACATGCTCCGCCCACTCAACTGCAGGTCACAACTGCATTTTCTCTATATAATCTTTGCTGTGGGTGTTAAACATCGAGTAATTGAGATACATTAATCTCCTGTATAAACTGGTTCATGAGCAGTGTGTGTGAGTGTGTGTATGTCCCAGCGCTCATTAACAGTGTTAGGGAGCACCCGGTCGGGGACTGATCAGGGACCCGAGGTGTGAACGAGTTTCGGGCGGGACTCGGCTCAGGCCGCGGGTCATGAGGTCTGACATGTACACACTTCTCTGTGAGGTGTTAAAGGCAGAGGGCTGGGAGATCACACTTCAGGATCTGATCAGATCAGATCAGCAGTGAGAGTGAGAGGAGTCTGGAGAGCCGGAGCTGAAAACAGGACGGCTCGGACAGCGCAGGGAGATACACTGCATGGACAGCGTGGACGTCATGAAGCTCATCGCTGCGCTTCTCTGTCCTGTTTTAGGGGATTTTAAAAGGAGGCTACCTAGGACACCGTCCACTGGGACAATGTCCTCAGCAGACGACCTGGACGAGAGAGAGCCGCCTTCGCCTTCTGATAACGGTAACACACTTTCTTCAAGATGGTTAATATCTTAATTGATCTTACAAATGCATTTGTTTTTATATTGTATTGTCACCTTAGTATTCTATCTTTTGTTTAGACTTAAAAAAATAAATAAATTAGCATTTAGTCTTTAAATGTTAGAGGTTGGGCCTTTCTTTCAATGTGCTGCTAGTCTTAAAATAAATATTTTTTTGAAAAACTTAATGGAAAAATAATTGTTGTTTAACCAATAAAACCCCATGCACTTTTATAAAAATAAATAAATGTCTTTGTTTTAATTATAAAAGCTGTTTTGAAGCCAGTTTTTAGGCAAGGTTTATTTGTATAGCACATTTCATACACAATGGTAATTCAAAGTGCTTTACATAAAAGAAAAGAAAATAATCATAAAATGAAATAGAAAATAATTGCAATAAAACTTTTTGAAGAAAAAATTTAAATTTGATTTAAAATAAAAGTAAAAACAGTTAGCAATTAAAATTTTAACTAATTAAAATGTAATTTAAAATAAAGATAGAAAACTAAAACAAATAAACATGTAATTTAAAATAAAAATAAAACAGTTTAAAATATTAGGTAAACATAAAATTTAACAATATTCAAAAATAATCGATAATCAAAAATTTTGTTTTTCTAAACTTCGGTTATAATTTATTTTAATTTTTTTTAAGTATTTTAAATGTCAATGTTTGACATCTAGACATTTGAGGTCAGATGGAGTTGAGATTATCAATAAATTGAGATTTTATTTTTATTTTATTATATTAACAGAAAATAACAGAACAAATATGCACAATTTGTATGTATAGTTAACTTTTTTTTGTTACTTGAAAGCTCTGCCACAGGGTGCAGCTGCGATCCCCTCAGGGCGTGTGTTTAACGCCCGCTCGGTGTTATAAAGCAACAGAATGTCAAGAATGTAATGTTAATAAAATGCCAAGTATGTGGACGGTCTGCTGACATGCCCGTCATTTTTTTCGTGCCTCTTTAGCATATGTGTGGCGTCTGCACTTAGAAGGACTACAGTTTTATTTTTCTTGCTGTATGTGTGTGTGTATGTGTGTGTGTGTGTGTGTGTGTATGTGTGTGTGTGTGTGTGTGTGTGTGTGTGTATGTGTGTGTGTGTGTGTGTGTGTAGGTTTGAGCGAGATGGTGACGGAGACGGCGAGCTCTCCCGGACCTTTCCGGAACACGCAGATGTCGAAGGCGGCGCAGACCCACAAGCTGCGGAAACTGCGCGCTCCGTCTAAGTGCAGGGAATGCGACAGCCTGGTGGTGTTTCACGGCGCCGAGTGCGAGGAGGTGAGCGCGTCCGTATAACAGATTCAGCTTCTATCAGAGTTCCCACCGTGTCTTCATGTTCAGTATTTAATCTGGAATCCTGTCTCCCACTCACTCAGTGCTCTCTGGCCTGCCATAAGAAGTGTTTAGAGACGTTGGCCATCCAGTGCGGCCATAAGAAGCTGCAGGGGAAGCTGCACTTGTTCGCTGTGGACTTCGCCCAGGCGGCCAGAAATAGCCCCGATGGAATCCCTTTCATCATCAAGAAGTGTACTTCAGAGATCGAGAACAGGGCTT
Source organism: Channallabes apus (assembly GCA_030522415.1). Lineage (NCBI taxonomy): Eukaryota > Metazoa > Chordata > Actinopteri > Siluriformes > Clariidae > Channallabes > Channallabes apus. The sequence goes on from CM060104.1 coordinate 27,393,540, forward strand.
TGGGTATTAAGGTACACCCGTCTTTACTACTGGATGCTTTTATGTGGAGGAAACACACACAGGATACGTCTCGATTGACACGCTGTGTGTTTGTGTTTCTAGGGAATTTACAGGGTGAACGGAGCCAAGTCACGTGTCGAGAAGCTGTGCCAGGCTTTCGAGAACGGCAAAGATTTGGTGGAGCTGTCAGATCTGTATCCTCACGACATCAGCAACGTGCTCAAACTCTACCTGCGCCAGGTAAACCTTCACATCTTACAAAAAACCTGATATTAAAAAAAATCAATTTGAAAAGCTATGGGGGGGGGTGCAAACTTTTGCTTGTGATTCTATGATGATGTATAAAGAAAGAAAGAAAAATATTGCTGTTTTCCTCTGTCAGCTTCCCGAGCCTCTCATCCTCTTCCGTTACTATAACGACTTCATCGGCCTGGCGAAGGAGAGTCAGAGCATCATCATGGAGGAGGTGGAGGCATCTCGCAGCGGTTCCTCCTCGGATCCTCCGCAGATCAGCATCGATCTCAAACGCGTCCTCTTCAAAATAAAGGACCTGCTGAGACAGCTGCCTTCTACACATCACAAAACCCTGCAGTTCCTCATGCAGCACCTGCACAGGTGAGTGTGCACATCTCAAGTCTAACGCACTGACACTTTCCTCGTTTTTATTATCGATCGCTCATTTTACACCTTCGCCTCGTGTTGTCCAGAGTAACAGAGAAAGCAGATGAGAACAAGATGACCGCCAGTAACCTCGGCATCATCTTCGGCCCGACGCTGATCAAGCCGCGGCAGACGGACGCCGAGGTGTCGCTCTCGTCGCTGGTGGATTATCCGTACCAGGCGCTGATTGTAGAACTGCTCATCAGACATTACGAGTTAATCTTCGACTCCCCGCTCAGCCCTGTGGACGGGAACTCGCCTCTGCCAATCAAATCCCGCTTCACGGCTCGGGAAAAGGAGCAGCGCCTGAACCGCCACTCCAGATCCCTGCTGGACATTAAAGAGGTGCGTGGATTTTAATTACTAAACAAAGTGTAGTTACAAAATGCATCAACAAGTGAAGGAATTACTAAATGTGTTTTAAACTGTAGAAGGAGACATTAATGCAAATAAATAGAGACATTTTTAAATGCACAATATTGGGAAAGTTTTCATTTTGGCAAATGCCACGCCTCCTTTACTGTTATGACTGGTAAACAAGCCGCACCTCCTTTGTTAGAACTAACACACACTGTGGACACGCCTCCTTCGCAAAGACTGACACACACTAAGGCCACACCACCTTCGTTAACCCTGAGGCAACGCCTCCTATATTAAGACTAATAGACACAAAGGACACGCCTCCTTCAGTTAAACTAACAAACCCTAAGGCCAACCCATCTTCATTAATACTAACAAATACTGAGGCCACACCTCCTTCGTTTGGGCTAACAAGTCCTAAGTCCACGCCTTCTTTATTAAGACTAACAAGTCCAAAGCTCCTTCACTTCAACTAACAAACCCCAAGGCCATGCCCCCTTCATTTGGACTAACAAACCCCAAGGCCACACCCCCTTTACAAGAACTGATGGATAGAAGCCACACCTCCTTCACTAAGACTGACAACACACTGAGGCCACACCTCCTTCACTAAGACTGACAACACACTGAGGCCACACCTCCTTCACTAAGACTGACAACACACTGAGGCCACACCTCCTTCACTAAGACTGACAACACACTGAGGCCACACCTCCTTCATTAGGACTAATTAGCACTGAGGCCACTCTTTCGTTATCAAGGCTAACAGACACTGATGCCACACTTTCTTTACAAAGAATAACAGACACAGAGGCCACGCCTCCTTTACAAAACTACAAGACACTAAAGACTTGCCTTCTTCATTTGGACTAACAAGCCCTAAGGCCACACCTTCTACATTAAGACTAATAAATCCTGAGTCTAAACTTCCTTCACTTGGCCTAACAAACCCGGATGCCACGCCCCCTTCATTTGGACGAAGAAACACTGAGGCCACACCTCCTTTACAAGAACTGATGCACAGAAGCCACACCTCCTTCACTACGACTGACAACACAGAGGCCACGCCCCCTTCATTTGGACTAAGAAACACTGAGGCCACGCCTCATTCATTAAGACTAGCAGACACAGAGGCCACGCCGCCAACATTGATTTTAAAATACAGAAGCCACACCTCCTTAACTAATACACTGAGGCCATGCCCGTGTTAAACATAAATTCTGCATATCTTGTGTGTTTTTGTGTTACTCTGGCTTGTCAGCGGACCTGACAGACTCCATTGTGTTTTGATTTCAGCAGCACCACAGCGCCAAGGCCTATAAAAGGCACTCGTCTGTGATTCCCTCTACACACCTGCTGGAGGAAGTGAAGGAGGTGAAAGCATTGCCTGATGTGACAGATTTTGCTCCAGGTCAGTGCATTATTCAGTGCCCAAAATGTCCAAAAGAGAACTGTCCGTCTCTAAATAGTTTATAATGGTCTTTATTATTTCTGTATCAAACCATTTGGGATTCCTTCTTCTCTAAAAGTGCACTTTCTGCTTGTTTTCTTTTAGCCGAGCCGGAGAACGTGAACGGCGTGCTCTCCTCGAGCGCCCCCGAAGTGCGGAACTCGCCTCGACTTGTTCGTCAGAACCACGTCACCCGAGTGCAGCTTCGTCCTCGTCCCAAAACCAGCTCGCGTCCCGTGAGCATGCCTCCCGAGCGGCTCCTGAACGCCCGCAACTCCACCTCCGAACCCACTGTGCTGAAAGGTCGCGACCCTGCCATCGAAGAGGTTTCTGAAGAGGACAAGCCCAAGGGCAGAGCTGCCAATCATTACAGGAACACATATATAGATACAAACACTCTGCGCAGGACGTGGGACAAACAATACAAACACTACGGCATCACTCCTCGCACCGCCATGATCGTGGCCAAGCTCCCTGGAGAGGCGGAAATAAGTCGCGTTACAGTTTCTTCCCCCTCCACACCACTGCGTAACAGCACTAGCATCAGCACTAGCAAGACAGACGGCGCCGACTACAGCCGCGTCCAAAACGCCTTTAGACCCCCTCGCACCCTTCAGCCTCCACCGGGGACTTTCTACAAACCGCCAGGGAGCCGGGACAAAACGTTAACCCTGGATCAGACGTTAGTGGACAAAACGTTAACGCAAGAGGAGACGTTATCAGAGAACACGTTAGAGGACGCAAGTGCTACAACGAAAGAGGACGTGCCGAACATTATCACCGCCGAAGACGAGGAGGACGACGAGGTGCAGGAAGGAGCGGAGGAGGAGGAGGAGGAGGAGGAGGAGTTCGGCCTGGAGGTCTCTGTGGATGAAGATCCTGAACAAGACCCCCAGGTCAGCCAAATCCAGACCAAACCAGTTTACCCCAGACTGAGAGCGAGACACATGCAGGACTTTGAGAACCGCGAGGCCCACTTTGTATGAGAACTGTATGTATAAGTACATACTGTATAAAGACACGTTGAGGACATGTTTTTTATACGTATATATAAGCTTTATATATATTAATATATTACTCCTTTTGTTTGGAGACGGCAGCTTGTGAATTTGGAACAAGCTCAGGAGCCAGTATTAATACAGGATGCACTTAGCTTTCTTACGCTTAATAAAAAAACAAAACAGAAGAACAAAGAAAAGGACCTAAACGAGAGGAGACTTGCAGTCAGAAACGTGTCTGGTATAAACGGTTTTGAAGACACCGCGAGCAGGACTTCATTGTGCAATTTCACTTTATTTTTTAATCATTCTCCGTGTACTGAACATTTAATATATGCATGTTACAGTGTATTGTGTATCTTTTACACCAAAAACAATTTCATCAACCATTTGTGCAAGTGTTCAGCGTCATCACTTCCTCTGTATGTACGTTATATAAAGATATATGCATAACATGAAGTACACAAAAACACAATAACAAGCCATTTATTATGGATGTATAAGGGTTTAAGCTCCTTTATCTGTGCAATATATCGTGTATAATCAGACGTTACTCTGCAACAAGAGCATGTGCAAAAAGGCACAAGATGCTGGAAAAGATCATCAAATGTTACTCAAATTGATGATGATTAATATACTGTAGGTTATTAACCACTTTTCAGCATAAGTTTATGGCATTATCATGGCTGACCCGTTTGCGAAATCAAAAGTCCCTCCGCAGTCTGCCGTCCTCAATGTCTTGAGATCAATTCAATTCATTTTTATTTATAAAGTGCTTTTAACAACCGTCATTGTCTCAAAGCAGCTTCACAAAATTAAAAGAAAATGTATGTAAGTGTGTATGAGTGAGAAAAAAAATGTGTTTAGATAATAACGAGATTGTGAGATTAGTGTGAGTCCCTGATGAGCGGGCCGAGGGCGACGGTGGCAAGGAAAAACTCCCCGAGATGGCAGCAGGAAGAAACCTTGAGAGGAACCGGACTCAACCGGGAACGCATCCCCATCTGGGTGATAACGGATAACAGGAATTATATAACGACATCATGTGTGTTACTGTAGGCTGCTGGAGGTTCAGTATAACAGAATGGGTCCAAGTTATCATGAAGTCAGGTTCAGCAGACAGGACAGGTGCAGAGGACAGAGGGAGGTCTGGATCACTGGTAGATCCAAACCATCATGAAGCACAGATCACGCAGGTCCAGTTTGATGGCGATGGTATAAATTTCTTAGGAAGAATATCAAATTCCTTTGGGTGCATTTTGCAAATTACTCAAAATAACTGACTTCCTGTAGAATGGAGCCCATGACATGCCATGTGACAGTTGTTCAGCTCACTGAGCTCTGAGTGTGTACCAGTTTTCGTATGCATATGTACTGTACAAGTGCAGCAACTCCCAGGCATCCTAATGGCAGCAGATTCCAACCTGTCTGCCAATTTTTGTGAGTTTTTGTTTCCCAAAAGCCCTGAATGGTGGAAAAAAATCCTTAGAAATTCCTAACTTTTTTTTCTCACTCATACACACTTCCATAAATTTGCTTTTTATTAATGAACATCATTAAAAGCGCTATATAAATAAAATTGAATTGATCTCAAGACATTGAGGACGGAAAACTGCGGAGGGATTTCGCAAACAGGTCAGCCATGATAATGCCTTAAACTTCTGCTAAAAAGTGGTTCATTCATTCATTCATCTTCTATACCGTTTATTTGGGGTCGCGGGGACCTGGAGCCTATCCCAGGAGACTCTGGGCACGAGGCAGGGTACACCCTCGACAGCGTGCCAATCCATCGCAGAGCACACACACACCCACACACTCATTCACACACTATGGTCAATTTTTTGGGAACGCCAATTAGCCTAACCTGCATATCTTTGGACTGTGGGAGGAAACCGGAGTACCCGGAGGAAACCCACCAAGCACGGGGAGAACATGCAAACTCCATGCACACAGAGACGGGAATCGAACCTGGACCCTGGAGGTGCAAGGCGACAGTGCTAACCACTACACCACCGTGCCGCCCTGAAAAGTGGTTAATAACCTATATTGATCGTCATCACATTGATGCTTTTATCCAGCATCTGGAAAGGACATGATGGCCCTGACACACTATGATAGCATTGCTTGTTACATTTAGCAGGAATTAAGAGACCTACATACTGTATGCTTAGATAGGTCTTTAGACACTATACAGGCAATGTTTATAATTAAAAACCCCTACTTCCTGTATTAACACGCTACACAGGATATATAATAAAGCATGACCTCTGCACTCCATGTCCAGTATGGAGCTTTGTCTAAGTTAATACCAAAGACCGTCTTTAAGTAAAATAAAATATACCATGTTGTGTATAAAAAAAAATCCCAAATCAAGCCAAGGTTGCTTGTTTGCTATGACGTCAACTAAAGGCTGTTCTAGAGGACTTTATTTGTGCAGAATAACAGAATACAGTTATGAGAGTAAAAACTCCCTTTATTTCTCTGCATAATCCCCTGATACACTAATGCACCTATCCCAGTGTTTCACTAGTGCTTGGACACCATGAAGATATAACGTTTTCTCAGTACACTGGAGCCATGATTAGACTGCCTGAAACCCTGGCCTCCCAGGAACTCCTTTAATGGCCCAGAACATGTAGAAATGACTTGGAATGAAGTCAGGACTGTACGGGGGACGTGGCGATAACTCCCAGCCGAGTTCCTGTAATGTGGGAGTGGTGTTAGTGAATGACTAAAAAAGGTGGTTGGAACGGAACAGACGAGTGGGGAAATGAGGTTGCTGCTGAGTTATGTAAACAACCAGTTTACATTAGGCACTTAGCAGCCCGTCGCAGTAAAACATCTGTTCACATTTCTTTCATTTAAAATACATCATCTAATTTTATTTAATATAAAGAAATGATGACGGTCAGGACATTTGCACAGTTCTGTATAATAGGCCTTAAAACATGTACAGTACATTTACATATTTGGCAGATGCTCTTATCCAGAGCGACTTACATTTTTATCTCATTATACAACTGAGCAGTTGAGGGTTAAGGGACTTGCTCAAGGGCCCAACAGTGGCAACTTGGTGGTTGTGGGGTTTGAACCTGGGATCTTCCGAACCGTAGTCCAATGCCTTAACCACTGAGCTACCCCTGGCCCCCCTATCACAGTAGTGATTTATTTGTAAGTAAGCCTCTTACTCCATTAAGTGCACTTCAAGAGTGATCAGGATGTCACAGGTTCAAACCTCAGCATCACCAAACTGCCACTATTGCTCCCCTGAGCAGGACCATTAACCAATTACATAAACATTTACATTCCTGCCTCAGATACAACACACCACTGTGGTTATGAATTCAGTGCAAAAAAATATAGTGAAGTAGAAGTACAGATATTTGCAGCAGTACATAGTGGAGTGAAAGTAAAAAGTATCCTCTAATAAAACTATTCATGTAAAGTACAGACATATGAAACATGTACTTAAGCACAGATACAAAGTTAATGTACTTAGTTACCTCCCACCTCTGAAGGCAGTGAACTAGTAAAGGAGACAGGATTCTTATGCCTCTTTTCCACTGCATAGTACGGCACAGCACGGTTCAGTACAGCTCACTACGTTTCGGCTCAGTTCGGCTCGGTTTGCGCTTCCACTGCAGTGTAGTACCGCTTTAGAGTGGGCGGGATTATTCACGTGTCGTTATAGTCGCGGCGCCTCTACTGGCGTGACATCATCGTAAACGCGCCACAAACAAACACACAACAATGGAGCATATTGACGGCATGGTGTTCTTCATTCTCGGCATGTGGATGTTTTTAACAGCGAGACGAAGGAGTTTGTTTCAAAAGAGGCTGATGGCAGCCAAAGAGAATTTTTGGTTAATACAAAAAGGTGCGTGCGATCCTTTCTAAATATAGCGGTTCTGTTGTGTCTCGTGTCGCAAGTTCAGTGACGCAGTAATGACGATTTTCTCCGGCCAATCAGTGACCAGCAGTGTTTACACGTCACGTTTTGGTAACGGTTCGGCACGCTCGGAACCTCGGCTGAGGTGGTACTAAAAAAAGGACCAGGTACCACGTACTGTTCCCAGTGGAAAACCCCCCAAAAGTGAGCTGAACTGAACCGTGTCGTGCCGTACTATGCAGTGGAAAAGCGCCATTAGAGTCGTCCATAAGGTGAAGAGGAACACTGTAGGAGCTCCACAGCTCAGATAGGAGGCGAATGAGCATTAAGAATGCAAAGGTGTTTGAAAAAGTTTTTCTGGTGTGATGAGACCATAAATGTACTTTAATTTAGAGATTGGGTAAAGCTTTTCTGTTGGCAGAAACTCAACAGCCTGAGAATATCACATGCTGCCTACTGCGAAGCATGGTGGTGGAAGCATCACATTAATTAATGCCAGTTAAATCCATTTCAAATCAAAACACTGAACACAGAACATAATATAATTATGATTTGTCTGCTTTTTTTTTTTTTCATTTTTAAAGTGTGCCAGGTGATGGCGATCCTCAGTTTAGGGAAAAGTGAGAGCAAAAGGCACGAGAGAAAGGCATCCGCGTTAGTAAAGCCGCTTTAACGCCTTTCATATGGAAATGTGCGAGTGAAGGAACGCAGGGCTTTCTCTTTTCTCTCTCTTCTCTTCTCTGGAGCTTTTCTCATACAGATCGGGGGGGGGGGGGAATCTCTGACTGGGTTCAGCCTTAGCAACTAATCAGATGGGCTGGGATGAGTGTGTGTGTGTGTGTGTGTGTGTGTGAGAGAGAGATAGAGCTGAGTGACAGGTTCACACACATACGAATCATGTGTCTTGTGTTTGCCAACATGCATGTGACCAACATACGTGTCTCTGTGGAGACTGCCATTGTCAGTGGTGTAAATAATATATAAAGAGTGTAAACACACACACACGCACAAATGCATGCACACACGCTGGGTGGTGTGTAATGTGTCGTGTGGGTGTTGAGGGTCAGTTTGTTGATTCTATATGTGTGTGCCTAGAATATAACTCTATAATATTGTCTGGTGTGTATGTCACGGTATGAAAAGCAGTGACTGCTGTAATTGTCTCGGTCAGAAGGAGACAGCACTACATCCGTCCGTCTGGCCGTCTGTCCTTTACGTGACCCGCTCCATAATCACCACGTTGTGCCTCATTGTGAGTCACTTTTGGAATTTAAATTGCCCTGTTGATTCTTCCTCAGAGTTTATTATAATCATTTACATCCAGATAAACGCACAGGAATGTCGATGTCCAAGCACGAGAGAATCAAAGCGGGAGAAAGAACGAAGGAAAGAAAGATACTTTTCATGTTGTAGTTTTATGATTTGAAAGCGGGGCTGAATTCTGGATTATTGTTTTTTTGTTTAACATCAGCAACTGGTGACAGGTGTGCAGTGGTTCCTATAATAACAGCTCATTCACTGGGACGTGTAGAAACTGATAAATCATGTAAAAGTGAATGTGGTGATGTAGGGAAGGAGTCTCCAGTGTCAGCGCTTTCTAACACTCAGAGGTAAAGCTGATCTACAGTATTATGTCAGAGGAGTTTACAGTTGTTGTTTTTTTCAGTAACATAAGAGAGAGAGAGAGAGAGAGAGAGAGAGAGAGAGAGAGAGACTATAAAGCTATACTAATTTCACAACTTTATAGGCAGTGGTGTCAAAAGTATTCACATTCATTACTTGAGTAGAAGTATAGATACTAGGGTTCAAAAATACTTCTTTAGAAGTTGAAGTATCAACCCAAGCTTTTTACTTAAGTAAAAGTTTAAAAGTACTGGTTTCAAAACTACTTAAAGTATAAAAGTAAAAGTACTGTGAGGGGCGACAAAAGCATTAAGGTCTTGCTTTCTGATCATGCGACCCGGGGGGGGGGGGGGGGGGGGGGTGCGTTGTGCGCGTTCTTATCATGCGACCAGGGGGGGGTTGCACATTCTGATCATAAAAATAGAGTAACGAGGCTATTTTTAAAATGTAAGGAGTAGAAAGTACAGATAATTGCTTAAAAATGTAAGGAGTAGAAGTAAAAAGTCGGCTGAAAAATAATTACTCCAGTAAAGTATAGATACCCAAAATTTCTACTTAAGTAAGGTAACGAAGTATGTGTACTTCGTTACTTGACTCCTCTGTTTATAGGTAGGGCTAAACTAAAATATAGTTTGATGTCATTATTAATTATTTGTAATTATAATTGTACTTACTGATCCTCTGATATAATAGAAGGCGTAGTGGTGGTGTAGCAGTTAGCACTATCACGTTGCACCTCCAGGGTCCAGGTTCGACTCCTGGCCAGGCTCGATTCCCGTCTCTGTGTGCATGGAGTTTGCATGTTTCCTCCGGGTACTCCGGTTTCCTCCAACAGTCCATAGACATGCAGATTAGGTTAATTGATGTTCCCAAATTTCCTGTAGTGTGTGTGTGTGCGCGCCAGCCCTGTTCTACAGAAAAGAAATGGGAACAAATGTTTTACTTCCACAGGCTGCAAAGTACAAAGATCTCAGCGGCAGCGACCTCATTTCCCCTCTAGTCTGTTCCAACATTCAGCATCAGCAGTATACGAATCACCACCTGATCATCTATCATCATCTGCACCTGTTTCTCACTGGGTCAGGACTTTAGTTAGATGTTTTTTTTTACGCTTGAATGATTCATATAGTAGGTCACTGTGTGGCTTTCCTGTCATTCCTCTGAAAGACTTCCTAAAAGAAAATAAGTGGCAAATAAAGTTCTTTAAGAAGCCCTGAAAACTATTTCTCAAGACTACATTAAACAATACAAGAAAGTTTGGAGCTTTGGAAGCTAAATATGAAAAAAAAAAAAATGAAGGGGGTGGGCATGGTGTCAAGACTTTTGCACAGTATTGTTATTTGGTCTTCACTCAGCATTTTTTATTCCTGTTAGTATGTAAGTGTTTGTGTTTAATGGTGGTGGTCTAGGAAATGCTCACACACAGGTGACTTCATTAACTAGAATAAGGTGGAGCTCATGTAGATGTGGAACCCAACTCTGAATACCCGGAACTTTCCATTGGTCTACACATATTACTTACAGCGTCTTTATGCCGGTCTTATCAGAGATTTAAATATGAATAAAAACCCAATGTCTTTCTAACTGTCTCCTTCCCATGTCCATGATGAACAGCCGCTCTGAGGTTGTACTTACTTACTTACTTACACACACACACACACACACACACACATGGTCCCGCAGGAAGGATATCTCATTCCGGAGCTTGTTTCCTAATCTTCACTCTATTGTATTTAGAGGTAACGTCTTCCAGGCATGGTGAGTACTACAGAAAACTATTTCAGCACTCAGGATGTGTGTGTGTGTGTGTGTGTGTGTGGGTGTGTGTGTTTATGCTTAGACTCCAAAAATGTGCTCAGCAAGTTTAACATTTCGTACCAGACATTGAACTTTGTATTAATATGTGTTTGTTTGTGGATTTATTTGCTGGGAACACTTTTGTCCATGATACTAATTACTGCTCATAAATAAATAGAAAAAAAACTCACTGTATTTGTTGTTCTTTTAATGTGTTTTGTAAATGAGGATAAGGGTATAGTGTTTTTTCATAGCATAGAATTATGCACAAACACAAGAGATGGACATTCTAATGATTTGCTCATTTCAATTTGCATAACATGATTGAATAAAATGACACATCAGTCAATGACCAGACTATATAAACACTCTGGCTAAAAAAAAAGTCAGATAATATTTCAAAAGCGGCGCGGTGGTGTAGTGGTTAGCACTGTCGCCTTGCATCTCCAGGGTCTGGGTTCGATTCCCCGGCCAGGCTCGATTCCCGTCTCTGTGTGCATGGAGTTTGCATGTTCTCCCCGTGCTTGGTGGGTTTCCTCCGGGTAATCCGGTTTCCTCCCACAGTCCAAAGATATGCAGGTTAGGCTAATTGGCGTTCCTAAATTGCCCGTAGTGTGTGATTGGGTGTGTGAGTGTGTGTATGTGTGTGTGTGCCCTGCGATGGATTGGCACCCTGTCCAGGGTGTACCCCGCCTAGTGCCCGAAGTCTCCTGGGATAGGCTCCAGGCCCCCCGCGACCCTGAACACAGGATTAAGCGGTATAGAAAATGAATGAATGAATGAATGAATAATATTTCAATCTCAGCTTTGATTGCACACACACACTCTGGTGTCCAGTTCATGTGAAAATGATTCCTCACGCTTCCAGAATCAATCTTTCACACTGGAATAAAACCTCCATAGATCTGATAACCTGGTGATTCAGTACATTCAGGTCGTCAGCTGACTTCATTTTATTGCCCCATAACGTTGCTGAGTCTCGACCTGAGTAACTGATCAATCCCAGATCATCACACTGTCTCCAGAGGCTTGTACAGTGGACACTATACATGATGGAGCATCGCTTCATGCGCTTCCCTTCTTACCCTGACACGCCCATCACTCTGGAATAGGCTCAGGTCACATGACCTTTTTCAACACTCCTTTTTACTCATGAGTCTCATTAACAAGTGGTTTTCTTATGGACACACAGCTGGATTGTCCCAATCCTGTGAGATCTCATCACACTTCATGATCTCCATTCATGATTTCCTTGATGGTTCAGGACTGTCCTTCCAGGATTTCATAATGCTATGGACGTGCCTTAACCCAATTCCAGTCACTACATCTCCTGTTTTATTTCATTGCAGCCCAATAATGTTATCCTGATCACTGAATATAAAGTAAGGAAAATAAGAAAACTTTTCATGTTTTTCTTCTTCCTGTGGTCTTCACAAACATCAGACGATCAGACAGGAAAAAGTTTCATATGGATTTATTTCTTCAGTGTTGATTGACTGAGTGAAATATCTAGATCTTTAAGTAATTGGATCTGGACCATGTACTACTGTACATGCTGAATCTCAGAGTCTCAGATTGTTATGTACAGTATGACTCACTCACTCTCTCTCTCCAGGGCTCAGCTATGTTTGGTATTTATAGTAGCCAGGAAATCGGTGTTTCCTCTGCCTGCCGTGTTTTTTACGCAAACGCTCAGCGACCAGGACATCACTCGTGCGTCTGTGGAAGACTAATTCCATCCGATGGCCTTTAGACGCTCTGTGCGGTTTCTCTGTTTGTAAATCTCAGCGTGGCAGCTGAGACAAGGCTGGAATGATGATGATGGTGTTTGGTAGACGCCGAGGCCAAACAGGGAGGCGGGGAACATAGCATCCTGTCGGCTCGACTCGGCCTCTCTCTGTCTCTGTCTGTTTCAGGAGACGCAGATGCCAAGGCCTTCAGCGCACTTACTCATTTATACCACTTCCATTTCTGTCACGTTCCAAACTGCAGGACGAGTGGAAAAAAGGAACCTTGGGAGAGGAAGAAAGATTCCACTTGAGAAATTTTCAAAAATATACCCATTGTTTCTGTTCAATCTCTATCAAGAACAAACCTGGCGAGGAAACACTCGTTCACAAATCTATTTATTAGAGCTGAGAATGAAGAAAGTCATCTGAGAGCAGAGGAGGAAAGTGCCGGTTATGTAAGGAATAAAACGTGTGTGGTGCTGTTATGGTAAAATAATCAACGCTGGAAAGGTTATGAAGCAGACTGACTGTCACCATCCTAAAGCTGATCAGCTTCCTACAACATTCTCTCTCATACCACATCATCTTACCAACAAATAAAGTGTGTCCACCATCAGTACTTACCAGAAAATGTTTCCTCCAGGTGCTCCGGGTTTCCTACCACAGTCCAATAGGAACCCTGTCCAGGGTGTGTCCCGCCTCATGCCCCAAGTGTCCTGGGACCGACTCCATGCCCACCGCGATCCAATGTCCATCATTTTATAGGTAGATTGTGAGTTTTGGAACATCTGTCCAGGTGACTGTTACAAAGTATTGGCACTGGAGACTCCTTCCATACTGTATGTGTTAAAGAAATGATGACTAAAAGAAAATATCAGCGTTCCCTGCAGACCTCAACAAGCTCCGGTGTCCCCGTTCTCCACATTCGCCTTTCACTCACACACCGCAGACTAAGAGGCTAGACACACACACATACACCTCAGAGGTGCTGTGTCCCTGTGTCTGCGCTATTAGCTATAATATACATTAGCACATAATATTATACTCCCTTTCAAAGTGATTGAACTCATTTTAATAATCTCTTCTGCAAAATTATAAGTGTACTAGATCATATATCGGCATAGGATTGATGTTTAATCAAACAGAAAGTACCAGAAATAATTTAACCCCTTCTCCTTTGTACTCAGCAATGGGTTCTTAAATGTTCCTACATCTTTTAAACCGCTAATTAAGAAACCTGATCTTGACCCCTATCAGCTGTCCAACTGCAGGCTAATATCAAACTTCCCCTTTAGCTCTAAGATCCTAGAAAAAGATAGAAGCACAGCATCTATGTTTATATCTACATAGCAATAACATATATGAACTGTATCAGTCAGGATTTAGGTCTCATAGAAAATGTAGTAGGAATTAAGGATACAGTACGTCCCTCTCCTGGCTCAGATCCTATTTGACTGATCATTATCAGTTTGTAGATTTAAATGGTGACTATTCTGCCTGTTCTCAAGTGGAGTTTGGTGTTCCACAAGGTTCAGTTTTAGGCCCACTGCTTTTTTTTTTCTACATGCTTCCTCTGGGCAACATAATTCATAAGCATGATATTAGTTTCCACCGCTATGCTGATGACACAGTTATACATCTCAGCAAAGCCACATAAGAGACACCAACAAGTCGAGCAATGTGTTAAGGACATAAGAGATTGGATTAACTTCCTTCTTCTTAATCCTGATTAGACGAAGTTCTAGTCATAGGACCACAAGCAGCTAGAAGTAAGATTTTAGATCACACTGTAACTTTAAATGGCCTTTCTGTTCCAGTGCAACAGTAGAAGTCCTCTGTGTAATTATAGATTCCAGCCTTTCATTTGAACATTATGTAGATAATATTACCAGGATAGCATTCTGTCATCTCAGAAATATTGTCAAGATAAGGAATATATTGTCACTAAACGATGCAGAAAAACTATGTCATGCATTTATTAAGTCTAGTTTGGACTAATTTAATGCTGTACTGTCTGGTTGTTCAACTAGAGTATTATTTAGATGCTGTCTTCCTCAATCTCATTGATCACTCAGGTTTGTTGACGGTGAGGTGGTTGGTCACTTTACATCCCAGCTCCCCCTCATGTCTGTGGTTCCTTCTGGCTCCTCCCTTTTAATTATGATGTCATAGTTAGACATTGCCATTGCTTATACATTACGTGATTGTGATTAGATCTGGTCACATGGAAGCCCCGTGTGGTCTGCTTGTGATGTGTGTGGTGACTGGGGACGGTTCCACTTTACCATGAGGACGGTCACACCACAACAAAACTCAACACAAAGTCTCTCATTCTTTGGCAAAGTAGTGTGTTTGATGCTGTTGTAAATAAATTTGCCTTTGCACATGTGTGTGTGGTACTTAGTAATAATGTCTGAACTCTTACGATTGGTTAAAAACAAAATGACTTTTATCAGCATTAGGCTTTTAAAAATCCAGAAATGTGTGATTAAGTGCATGCTGTGAGCCGGAGGAGTGATCAGTACCCAGTGTGTGTGTGTGTGTGTGTGTGTGTGAGGGGTGAAAGTGTGTTGGGATGTGTGTGCAGGAACGTGTTGTGGGTATCATTATGAGGACATTATCCTCGCCGGTGGCACGGCTCAATCCGACACGGTCCGGCTCTAATTAGGGCGCGGCATTGAGCTGTCAGACAGGCGGAGGACGGAATGTGAACTCTGCCTCTGGCTTTGTGAGGAGCTTCAGCTGAACGCTGAGACGCTCAGACAAACAAAGCAGATTTCTGGAACGAGACTGAGCATCAGTCAAGCAGCAAGACTCTCAGAGACCGTTCCCAACATCCCGGGTGAACAAACTTCACAACTATTACAACCCTCATGTACATTTAATAGATTTACATTTACTGTATATTATATAAATCTCAGGAAACTTCAAGTAGACAATAAATAATATGATGAAATGTAACATTTTTAAGCAAATACAGTACAACTAATAATAATAATAATAATAATAATAATAATACTATAAGATTCCAAGCTATAATTTTATTAATGTAAAGGTGAGAAAAAAGTTCAATTATTTTTTTTAAACAAACAAAAATAACTATTTAGTTATTTTTAAACAAAGTATATATAATAATAATCACAACAATCCAAAACACAATAAAAAAAATAGCAGACTAAACACATTAATTAATAAATAATTAATAGACATTTACATATAAAACAGTATTTAAGCACCAAATACAGAAGACAACATGTGCCTGAAGAAATCTGAGTTAGTAAAAAACAATGGGTAAAAAGTTATTATTCTTTTTAATACTTTGTTTAATAACTTATGCTTAAATATTTGTAACACATAATACGAGATAAGACATGACGTCTTAAAAAAATGAAATAAAAAATGCAAATGCTTAAGTTTTATTTTAATTAATTAATTATGTTAATACAATTTTTTATTAGTAATAAGAATTAATACACTTTTAAATAAATAATTTACTTAAACACCTAGGGTTAGAAAATGCCAGAAAAATGTCAGTATAACAAAGTCAGTATTATTATTTTGTTTGTTTATTTTTTGGTGATAATTAGCCTGGAAGACCAAACACACATTTAGAATTAACATCTGAATAGCTGGTATTGAATTTTAAGAAGTCTAAACAAACAAACAAACAAACAAACAAAAAAAAAAACACAAAATAAATACAATTATTTGTTAATTTGTTAAAACACATATCTAAATTCTTCCATAATTCCTTTTTTTAATGTTCTCCTCCGTATGACATACTCAGTTTTAAGGCCGTGATTTTAGCTTAATATATTAAACGTTAAATTTAATTTTATTCAATTTATTTAAATGAAGTAAATTTGAAATGCTTTAATGTTGAGATATTATACTATATTAGAGATTTTTATGGAATCTGAATGTGTTTATTATGACATACACCTGAACAGTTCCCCCCTGAACCACTAGATGGCAGGCGAGCACTTATTCTTTTAAATTTTCTTCTTCTGTGTCTCATTTCTTGTTTTGATTATCTCACGTGTGTCTTGTCTCCCTATTTAAGTTCAGAACTCATGTGTCTCTCTCCTGCTTTCAGTTTGTGTTTACTTACCATAAGACACATGTGTAAGACACTTAGCTCTGAACTAAGAACTTAGTCTTCTTCATGTTTTCTGAAGGGGGGGGACTTGTCTTATGGTGTGAATATTGACCCAATACAAGAATGAAGTAATTATCTGAACAAAAGTTTTTATGCTGTTTCTATACCAGAGTATATTAAACTCCATTTTGCTTGTATAGAACTTTTAACTAGTGTGATTGTTACAAAGCAGCTTTACAGGATTAAAGGTTTATGAAAATTAATTAGAAAAAAATTGTACAGGAAAAAAAGTATATAGAATATAACCATCAGCAATTTGTTCCTGATGACCTTTAATTTAGATTTTTAATCCTGATTATTATTATTATTTTTAAAGTGACTAAAATTAATAGCTCAGACTTATACTGTAAGTAGGACAAAGATAAAAAAAAATAGCCTGAGATATTAAATGACACTTCTTTAAATTAAATAAATAAACAAATAATAACGTGCTGTTTTGGAAGGTTCAGATTATTGGGCCACATCAGGCAAAGACAGCAAATATTTGAAATTAATGGACACATCAACACATTATCAAACCTGGTGGGATGGTGATGAACCGTCAACTCTGTGGAAGAAATGTGATAGAAAACAAAATCTCCATAAATGGAGATCACACAAACACTTGGTGACGTTGCATGATAAAAAAACACAACAGGAAAAACCACAGTGTGATAGTGACAGTAAGAGCATTTCTGTACACACACACACACACACACACACACACACACACACACACACACACAATATGATGAGAACTCACAGGATCGGGACTAAACAGCTGTGTGTCTATAAGGAAACCACTTGTTATTGAGACTCATCAGAACAAAGGCTTTAGTTTGCTAGGGAACGTAAAGACTGGACTTTAGCTCACTGGAAACATGTCATGTGACCTGATGAGTCCAGACTGACCCTATTCCAGAGTGATGGGCGTGTCAGGGTAAGAAGGGAAGCTCATGAAGCGATGCTCCATCATACATGGTGTCCACTGTACAAGTCTCTGGAGACAGTGTTATGATCTGGAGTTGATCAGGTGATCAGGTCGAGACTCAGCAACGTTATGGGGCAATAAAATGAAGTCAGCTGACCACCTGAATGTACTGAATCACCAGATTATCACATCTATATATATATGTGTGTGTGTGTGTGTGTGTGTGTGTAATCAAAACTTAAGGTGACTGAATTACATTTTAGTGTCTTAGTGTTTTTTTTGTCCAAGCAGTGTATGTTTAATTAGTATTTTAAGTCTAATTGTATCTTGATTTAAAACATCTAAAATGTTCCAGTTTAAACCTTAAATACACCTGAAATATATTGAGTACAATTTGTATGAAATTACTGTTATGTTATAATTATTTTGCACTTATTGTCGTCACTGTCTGGCCCCGATTCCCATTAGACTCCACACACACACACACACACACACACACCTCATGGCACACTTGTCATTTCTTTTAAGTTAGTGATACAAAACAGTACTTTGTTGTAGCACACTGACCTCTAGTGGCCATCACTATAAAACACACTTAGCAAAGTAGAGCTATATCAGTGTAGGAGAGCAAAAGTTTTTCATCCCCGTTTAAAAAAATAAATAAATAATTCTAGCAAAATATAAATAAAATAAGGCCACACCTTGTAATAAGGCATGACAAAAATAACAATAATATAACAGCAATTGATTAATAACTTTTTTGACTAAATAAAAAGTGTCATGTTGGCACAGAGTACAGACGCAGATGCAGGGTAAACTGAAATCAAGTGTTTTTATTCCAACGCACAGAAGATCCTTTCACACAAAATCCCCAAAATAACGTGACCCTTAATCCAAAAAAAGCAGCTGGTGTGCTGAGCACCTTAGTCCACAGCGGCAGCGTAACTGGGGCTGTCTCAGTCCTGGAAACAAAACATATAAAAAACAAACGTAAAGATCCGCTGCGAAAAGGCAGCCAGAACACATGTAAAGTGACAAGTCGCGTCAGTAACGAAGCACTCGCAGGAACACTTACGAAACACAGAGAACACGTATGAAACACGGTAAGATTATAACTGTGGACGAACAGTGGGCTACGGGGTCGGCTGGTTTAAATAGACACACACATCAGGAAGATACAGGTGACACTAATTAGTGCTTGTGACATGACGTACACACACAGACACACTAGGGGGAGACGGCAGCTCAGTAGTCCGGGGAACCCGATCTTCTTCCCTGAGGCCGTGCTGGCCCAGATGTTACAGTACCCCCTCTCCCAGGACCGGCTTCCTGAGGGAGGCGGGAGCGACCCCCACGCGCTGTAGGAGGGAGCGAGGCTGTACCTGTGTGCCGGCATCGCCGGTGGGCGGGGCGACCCGGCGGCCGCGGAGCGGGGCGATCCGGCCTGGCCCTATGGAAGTCCGTCACGAGTTCACGACTCAGTACATCTCGTGCCGGAACCCAGCTCCGCTCCTCCGGACCGTATCCCTCCCAGTCGACTAAATATTGCAAAGCCCCTGCTCTCCTCCGTGAGTCCAATAGCTGCTTGACTCGGAACGCTGGGGTGCCCCCTATGTCAACGGCCCCAGGGAGGGAAGGTTCCGCTGCTCCTTCGTCCAGCGGGCCCCGGACCACTGGCCTGAGAAGGGAGACATGAAAGACAGGGTTAATACGTAAATGTGTGGGGAGAGTGAGGCGGTATGAGACAGGGTTTATTTGTGCTGCAATGGAGAAAGGACCGATGAACTTGGGAGAGAGTTTCTTGCAGGGGAGGTGAAGGTGAAGGTCCCGTGTCGAGAGCCACACCCGATCGCCTACCTGGAGCGGAGGACTCTCCCGTCGTCGCCTATCGGCATATTTTTTAAATCGCTGCACTGCTCTGGAAATTTTTGCGTGTGCGTCTTCCCACACACTCTCCGCTTTCCTGAACCACTCATCCACCACCGGCACATCGGTGGGAGTGGCATCCCAGGGACAAAGCGGAGGCTGATAGCCCAATATGCACTGAAACGGCGTGAGGCCGGTAGAGGAGTGGCGAAGCGAATTCTGCGCATATTCCGCCCAGGGTAGACAGTCCGCCCATTCATATTGTCGGCTGCTACAATATGCTCGAAGATATCTCCCGAGTTCCTGGACAGTCCGCTCTGCCTGTCCATTAGACTCGGGGTGGTAGCCCGACGTTAGGCTAACTGTGGTCCCCAACTTCTGAAAGAAAGCTTTCCAGACCTTTGCGATAAATTGAGGACCACGATCGGAAATAATATCTTCGGGTATACCGTAGTTCCGAAATACAGAAGTGAATAGCGTGTGCGCCACCTGGAGGGCTGACGGAAGGGAACGAAATGGGATGAACTTGTATCCCTTAGAAAATCGATCTATTACCACGAGAATCGTGGTGTACCCGTTCGAGACCGGCAGGTCCGTGACAAAGTCCACTGCGACATGGGACCACGGCCTATTCGGTACCGGGAGGGGCATTAATTTTCCAACTGGTAGGTTACGGGGACTCTTGGTAGTCGCACAGGTGGCACAAGACAGAACAACCCTTTTCACGGTTTCCCGCATTTTTGGCCACCAGAACTTTGGTTCCAGGAGGTGATATGTACGTGTAACGCCGGGGTGTCCAGAAGCTAGACTCGTATGAGCCTCGATCGTCACTCGTTCCCGAAATGACTCCGGCACGTAGGTTCGATTCAGGGGGCAACCCCTAGGCGCGGGATTGGACCGCGCCCACTGAGTTAACTCCGACTCGAGATCCCACATGACCGGTGCCATGACGAGTGACGATGGTAGAATTGGTTCCGGTTCCGTAATGGGTTCCGGCGACGGATAACAGCGTCCGCTTTGATATTTTTAGAGCCGGGGCGATATGTGATAACAAACTGGAAACGCGTGAAAAAAAGCGCCCAGCGGGCTTGACGTGAGTTCAGTCTCTTTGCCTGTTGGAGGTACTCGAGATTGCGATGGTCAGTGAGTACCGTAAATGAGTGTTTCGCCCCCTCCAGCCAGTGTCGCCACTCCTCTAATGCCGTTTTGACTGCTAGCAGCTCTCTGTTACCGATATCGTAATTTTGCTCGGCAGGTGTTAATTTCCTAGAGAAGAAAGCGCAAGGGTAGAGTTTCTCGGGGTGGCCATGGCGTTGTGACAGCACTGCTCCTAACCCTACCTCGGACGCATCGACCTCCACTAAAAAGGGCTTGTCAGGGTTCGGTAATTTTAGGATAGGCGCCGTAGTAAATGCAGTTTTAAGACGTATAAACGCCTCGCGAGCTTCCACTGGGAAGTCGCGCAGGTGTTTCGGCTTACCTTTCAGTAGTGACGTGAGCGGTGCTGCCACCATGCTGAAGCCCCGAATGAAACGCCTATAAAAATTAGCAAACCCCAAGAACCTCTGTAGCTCCTTCACTGTCTTGGGTTCGGGCCATTGTTGCACCGCCGCAACCTTAGCTTGCTCCATCTCGACCCCCAGTGGCCCTATGTGGTAGCCGAGAAATGACACCTCCCGCTGATGAAATGTACACTTCTCCGCCTTCACATAGAGCCCGTGTTTGCGCAGGCGATGAAGGACGGCTGTCACATGAAGGACGTGCTCCGAATATGACCGCGAATAAACCAGGATATCATCCAGATAAATTATGACAAAGCGGTTGTACATATCCCGGAACACGTCATTCATGAACCCCTGAAACACCGCAGGTGCGTTTACCAATCCATAAGCCATTACGTTATACTGATAATGCACAGATGTAGTGCTAAACGCAGTCTTCCACTCATCACCCTTGCGCACACGAACGAGGTTATATGCGCTGAGGAGGTCGAGTTTGGTGAAAAGGGAAGCGCCTCGGAGTTGGTCGATTGCAGCCGGAACCAGGGGCAGCGGGTGCTTGTACTTCACTGTGATGGCATTGAGCCCCCTGTAATCAATACAGGGCCGTAAACCCCCCCCTTTTTTCTCTATGAAAAAAAAACCTGCCGATGCTGGTGACGTGGACCGGCTGATGAGCCCCTGCTGGAGTGCCTCGCTCACGTATTCCTCCATGGCCCCGGTTTCTGCCAGGGACAGTGGGTAAACGCGTGCGCAAGGAGGTGCTTTCCCCGGCAACAGTTCTATCGCACAGTCCCACGGGCGATGAGGGGGGAGTCGTGCTGCTGCCCTAACACTAAATACATCCTTAAACCGCTGATACTCAGATGGCACATTAATTTCACATTGGGCATTCGGACTTTCTATTGTGGTGGTTTGGACCGCCAACGTGGGCGGTTTGCATTGTTTTGCGCATCTCGGGGACCAGGACGAGACACGAGCTTGAGCCCAATTGAAATTAGGGTTATGAGCACAGAGCCATGGCAGCCCTAGCACGACGGAATGACCAGACTGTGGGAGCACAAAGAATTTTAGCTCCTCAGTGTGATCGGGGAAGGTTAATCGCAGTGGCGCGGTTATGGAAGAAATAGGCGATTGTTCTAATTCTCGGCCATCTAGAGCTTTAATTCGATATCGGCTGTGGTAGCTTCGACACGGGAGCTCGCAGCGAGGAAGCTAATGAGGAAGAGATGAAGTTCCCAGCCGCCCCGGAATCTACTAAGGGGAAGACAGACAAAACATTATTATCACATTGCAACTGTGCTTTTAGTACAAATGGGTGATGTGTACGGGGCGGTGTGTGCGACGTTACTTTCAGCAATGGGCAGTCTTTGATCTGGTGATTTTCCCCCCCACAGTACAGGCACAGCCCCGAGGTGAGGCGTCTTCTCCGCTCTGCGACCGAGAGGCGGGAAGTGCTCACGTCCATGGGCTCTGGCCGGGCAGGATCTCCGACCTCACGAGGGGGTGGTCGTCGTGAGTCAGAGGAGCGTGATGGTGCCACCCTGGCAGATGCACGTGGGCGCTGACTGCGGAGGTGCTGGTCGAGCTTGATGGCGAGGTTAATGGTCTCATCCAGAGAGAGACCGGTGTCTCGGCACGAAAGCTCCAGCTGGATCTCCGGCTGCAACCCATCCCGGAACCGTGCGAGCAGACTCCTCTCACACCAGCCACTCTCCGCAGCCATCACGCGAAACTTGATGGCATAATCCGCCACTGGGAGGCTCCCCTGTCTCAGTCTCATCAGGCGTTGTTCTCCAGAACGACCCTGGTCCGGATGTTCAAACACCGCCCTCATCGGGGCTGTAAACCTTGAATACCGGCACGTGAGCTCTCCGCCGTCGCTCCAGATGGCCGCGGCCCAATCCATGGCCGGCCCGGTGAGCTGTTGGATCACGAAGCGGATGCGTTGCGGGTCCGTCATGTCCGGGTATTCGGCCAGGTAGAGCTCACATGCCAGAAGGAAACGTTTGCATCCTTCCGGATCACCTGCATACCTCTCTGGCGGGGCGGGTCTCGGCGAGGGCGTGGCACGTCTCGGTGCTCCAGTTGATGCAGCTTCGGGGTCGGCTAAATGCTTGACGCAGTGCGCCAAGTCGCTGACGGCGCGCGCCAGCCCTTCGATCTCCTTCTGCTGCTTCTGAATGCACCTCATCGTGTGATCCCGAGTTGGCAGCGGAATCCCTGCTGCGTCTGGATGGGTTCGTCCATCTGTCATGTTGGCACAGAGTACAGACGCAGATGCAGGGTAAACTGAAATCAAGCGTTTTTATTCCAACGCACAGAAGATCCTTTCACACAAAATCCCCAAAATAACGTGACCCTTAATCCAAAAAAAGCAGCTGGTGTGCTGAGCACCTTAGTCCACAGTGGCAGCGTAACTGGGGCTGTCTCAGTCCTGGAAACAAAACATATAAAAAACAAACGTAAAGATCCGCTGCGAAAAGGCAGCCAGAACACATGTAAAGTGACGAGTCGCGTCAGTAACGAAGCACTCGCAGGAACACGTACGAAACACAGAGAACACGTATGAAACACGGTAAGATTATAACTGTGGACGAACAGTGGGCTACGGGGTCGGCTGGTTTAAATAGACACACACATCAGGAAGATACAGGTGACACTAATTAGTGCTTGTGACATGACGTACACATACAGACACACTAGGGGGAGACGGCAGCTCAGTAGTCCGGGGAACCCGATCTTCTTCCCTGAGGCCGTGCTGGCCCAGATGTTACAAAAAGTTATTATTTTTTTTACATCGTAGAACAATACAGAAGATCTCAAATCTATGCCATGTATGGAATGATGTAATTAAGAAAAGAGAAAACAGTCCATCATTACTTTAAGACATGAAGGTTAAGGGAGTGTATTTGTCTGATGAAAGAAGGACAACTTAGTGTAAACCATGCGTCAGATACTCAACGTTACAGAATGTGATTTCTTTGTATGAATAAGTTAGACAGAGAGTTCTGCTGTACAGACAGACATTTCTTTACATGTATTACAGCTGGAAAACTACCACATTAACGCCTCCAATAAAAAGGGGATTGTTTAAGTAAATATTAACTCGGTTAATGCAGTGGCCTTTTTTCCCCTTTCCCATAGCGCTAGTAACAGCCATCGTAATGTGTTTTATAGTCTATTATGTATTAATACCACTATTCCCATTTAGTACGACGGTGGTTCTGGTATCTGCTCAGCGTTTCTGCCACTTCCACATATGAAATAGTCATCATTCTGCTTTTCTTCTAAAGGTTTCAAATCTTAACTATTCAACATATAGATGTACGTAGACACATTCCTTAGATCATTGAAATGCATCGGATTTGTAGTTTTGTTTAAATGAATAACAATATGTGACAAGTTACATTTTAAAATAGTAATAAAATGTAATTAAGTTGGGCGGCACGGTGGTTTAGGGGTTAGCACTGATCGCCTTGCACCACCAGGTTCTGGGTTCGATTTGCATTTCGGGATCTGTGTGCATGGAGTTTGTATGTTCTCTCTGTGCTTGGTGGGTTTCTTCTGGGTACTCTGGTTTCCTCCCACAGTCCAAAGACATGAAGATTAGGCTAATTGGTGTTACCCAATTTGCCCTTAGAGTGAATGGGTGTGTGTGTGGGTGTGGCACCCCATCCAGGCAGTCATTAGCATATCTCTATTTATGTGAATTAGAGACGTACATGTCATACAGTGTGTTGGTGTCCTACGGGGTCAGTTAGCTCTTATTGCTGGTTTGGTGTCCATTTGCGATTCAATTTATTAACATTTTATCCATATGGTGCTTTTAAGAATGGTCATGAGGTCATATGAGGTCGTCAGGCAGCTTTACAGAATAAAAAAATGGAAATAAGTTTGATCAGAAATAGAATGATCAGTTTGTCTCTGATGAACAAGCCGAAGGCGATGGTGCTGAAGGAAAAATAGGAAGAACCCTTGAGAGGAACCAGACTCAACGGGGAACCCAAACTCATCTGGGTGATAACGGATAGCAGGAATTGATCCGCAGTCATACTGTGTGTCAGGAGGTGTGTTTAAAAGTTTCTAAAAATGTTTCTAGGAATTTCAGTCCCGAACTATCGAGCGACAGAAGTCGTAAACAATAACCCGGATGTTTCCTGCTTTGATAGATGCTCTGAGCTGCTCTGCTTTCACTTCTGAGGTCTGTTGTTTGCTCTCTGTAGACGCGTCTGATCCTTTTTGTCTTTTTATATGTATGATGGTTAGATAGCTGAGTCTCGAACAGAGAAACGGCGGTTGGTGTCCCTTAGAGTGCCGTGTGTGGCTGGTGTGTCCAGAGAGTTAATGTGTGATAGAAATGTTTGTGCTGCTTCAGTGAGCCGAAGTCCTTTCCTCTGATATCATGCCATTAACTAACCTAACATTTACTTAACCATTAAGGTTAAGCAATAATAATTATTCGGTTTATAAACAATATGCTCTATATTTAGATCTTGGACTTTGTACTACGTTTTCATGATCATATTTGGTTAAAATGCAGAATGAATAGAGGGAAAGAAGGAAGTTGAGTAGCATTTTGTTATGTACTGTATATAACAATGATTGTAGCAGTAAATGTGCATCCAATAGTTCTCTGGGACAACGTCATACAAAATGGGAATAAATACAATGGTCACCATTAGACTACAGAGGTTCCTGAATGGAGGGATGGAGGGAGTGTGATTGTGTAAAGCTTACTTGCAACACTGACAGTTGTTAAAGATGTGCAAATAGAATTTAATTGCATTCATGATTTAGCAAGGGGGCCATTATATTTTATAATCAGACAGGTTTGAAGAGCTTTTTCCCCTAAATAATTAAAATCATATAATAATAAAAAAAAAAATGCACATAAAGAAGAGCTCAAAAATGTGTCCACACTTCAACATGAAAAATATAGATGTATAAATAAAGTGTACAGATCTCCTGATGGTCACATGATGGCATCAACGATGATGAGACGACTGACATCTGAAACAATTTTTTTTATACTGTATATATATATATATATATATATATATATATATATATATATATATATATATATATATATATATAAAGTATATAATCTTATGAACAAGTATTATTTACAGTAGGGCAGAAAGATCATTACTTTTTATTATTGTGTAATGTTTATATTTCCAAAACTCATTTTTAATAAGACCAATAAACACGGCATATTACATAAATATTACATAAATAAATACATAGTTACATTGTTAAATAGTACATTGTTAGATGCAATACTAAGAATGCCGAACACTATATGTATTATGCAAATAAGCTGATTGGTTAACACTTTCCTTTATTCTAAAACTTTTATACTCCATTATGGAAATACGCCCATGCTGATTGGCAGATTTCTTCTGTTTATTCTTCAACACTTCCTGTACAGGCCATTGTGCTAATTCATTTTGTAAATAATTTTTATATAATTAGTGGACTTCAGTTGCTTGGTAATTTGTGCACAATTATGAAAATTATTTATTTAAATGATTGTTGCTACTTGGTGAAAACAAACTTCCATTTTAAGTGTCGTTGTTGTTATTGTTATAATAAAATTTATGTGGGTCATGTTCATGTAAATGTATACCTGCTTTAAATTGCTATTTTTATACTTTTAAATAATTAAAAATTACTTAACCAATCATTAATTATCAAACCAAACATTACTTGTTTTATAAATAATTTAATTCCCCTAATCTGAAATTGAAACAGTATCTATTTATGCTAATTAATCAATAATAACTTTCATTAATTTCTGCATTCTTTTAAGATCCATTATGAAAATGTATGTAAATGATTTTCTTGCTGCATTCTTTTGATCATGCTTGGATTCTTAATTTAAGTTAAAAATGGTAACTATTAGTTATTAATAAAATATTCTTCTCCCCCAGTCTCTCGCTCTGAGTCCTGGTGGTTCCGAACTTCTTCCATTTACAGTATGGATGATGGAGGCCACTGTGCTCATCTGGATCTTCAAAACTGCAGAGATTTTTCTATACCCTTCTACAGTATACCCATGTGTGCCTCGATACAATCCTGTACATGGGATTTTTTTTGTTTTGTTTTTTATTTTTTATTATTTTGCAAATATTTAAACAAACTTCTTTCATGTTGTCATTATGGGGTTTTCCTTGTAGAATTTTGAGAAAAATAATGATTTTAATCCATTTTTAAATAATGCTGTAACATAAACAAAATGTGGACAAAGTAAAGCACTGTGCATACTTTTCGAATGCTCTGCATTTCCAGTCTTAAATAATGCATTTGACACTTGGCAAGGGTATTTAAATAATCCTCAGTTGGAGTGAGTGTTAAATTAGAGCATTCTGTATACAAGTTAGAAATATATATATATATATATATATATATATATATATATATATATATATATATATATATATATATATGGTGCTCCATTAAAGCAATTTTTTTATAGAAAACAAACAAATAACAAAAAGCAGTTAAAAAAAAAAAAATTAGGTAAAGAGATCTATGATAACTCTGTGTTGCTGGTATTCCTCCAGTCCATGTCCTCAGGGTGTATTGGACAGGACATTTAGCTTCAGGCTTCTGCTGGAGGCGACACTCGTCCTCACTGAAAGAAGTCAATAACATGTGAATTTGAGTTGTCCTGAAGTCTGGTCTATAGAGGCTAATTAACTCTCTCTCTCTCTCTCTCTCTCTCTGTATGAGGGATAATAAATCGAACTGAGAGACTACATGACAGTTTTTAGTGTTGAGTACTTTAGAAATTCTTATATTATAAAGTGTATAAATGTGCATCAGTGGACATAAGCTAAATAAAATTTTTATTTGTCATAATTTTATTGTTAGAAGATTACATTTAAACATCTGGGTTAATATACATTCTTATAGCTATCTTGTATAAACATCTAACTAATCTGAAGTAGTGCCTCAAACAGTTAAGGAATGTTACTAGGTTACTGACTGGAAGGTTGTGGGTTCGAGCCCCAGCACCGCAAAGTTGCCCCTTTTGAGCCCTTGAGTAAAGCCCTTAACCCGTAATCTGCTTCAAGGGAACTGTATCCTGCCTGACCCTGCACTCTAACTGGGATATGCAAAAGAAATAATAAAAACATTGCTCTGGATATGAATAAATGAATATCACCTAACAAAATATTGAACCCACAAATAACTTTTTAATCACCCGTATTTCCAAATGTTAAATTCTATGTTGTGAACTAATTATACACTTTAGAGCTGAGCAGTGTCAGCTGAGCAGAAACAAGTGAAAGGGTTTTACGTAATTTTTTATTTAAACAGCAGAAATACATACGTCATCAAAACCATCATCGCCATCAAGAAAGTGCAGAATAAACACTGTTGGAGTTCCTCCATCATTAAACTTGGAGCATAAACTCTGATAGAGTTGGATTAAAGATACGGTGCTTCCAGAAGACTCGTGTATTTTACTGTCAGAGGATGAATGGGAGGATGGACATACGGAGAGCAGGATAGTTCTTAAATTCCCTGGTGTAGGTTTTGTGCTTCCACTTGGCCCATATCGTCATCTGAACAAATCCGATCAGTGTGAAGATGGCGACTAACGAGACCGGAGCAACAACACAACAAACAGTGACCCACAAATATTACTGAAAATCTGTCCAAACAAACTGTCTTATATGTCAAATGGACAATTTGTGCTGAAAGACAAAGCAGCATTTTATTAAAATCAACCATAACTCTTTTTTTGTGTTATGAAGTATCATCACCACTGACCTACATCATCTCCAGGCAGGTCTGGTTGTCTATATGAACAATGACTTCCAAACTAACTAACACCAAGCCCCCCCCGACAATCCTAGCTCCTCAATAGCCTTAATTCAGCCCTAACAGTACTCCAGCACTTAACCTAACCCTAACCCTAACCCTACATCAACCATAGACCAAAGACCATAGTTGAACTCTAGTTGACCAAGTCGTTTAACTCTATCCTTAGATTCACACTAGTCCTACTCCAACCCTAGTGCTAATCCAACACTAAGCCTAGGATTAGGGTTAGGCTTTGCCAACACCTAACCATAACCCTAGATCCAATGTAGCCACAGGTCGAACTTTAACCCCAGATCCACCGTAGCACTAACCCAACACTTAGCCAAGTCCAATCATTACCATAGCTCCACCTAAACCTAATCCAGTCTCAACCCTAATACAATTCAGTTTAATTCAGTTCCAACTCCTCCTAGATCAAACATCACTAACCAAATATTTACCATAATTCATCCCTAAATCTAATACCCTAGTCTAAACCTCACCCCAGTCCAACCCTACACCTAGTTTAATTCTAACCCCTGTCTAACACAAAAATTTAGCTCTAGTCCAGCTCTAAACCAGCACTGGTCCAAAACTAAACCTGGCACAATTTTAAACTATATCACTGATCTCTAGTCCAACCCTAAACCTAATCCATTTATTTATACATCTCTTGGTTTAGAAATAAAATCATGCATGAAGGGACCAACCCCAACCCTACACACAATCTAATCGTGGTGTAACTCGACCTTCGCCAAACCACAACCCTGAACAAACCCACAATAATCCTGACTGTCAGTAAACCTAACAAAAACCTAAAGTGATAAACACAGTGAAAACCAGTGTCTACCCTAATGTGTGCTTCCTCTAGAGGCTAAACTGATGACTGTGCTGGAATGACTCTGGTGTTTTAATTCTGCTATAGTTTTAATACAACTTGTAGGAATCTCACCTGGAACACACTGAGTCATGATGGAGAAACTCACCCACACACCAACCTGCAGATCAGACAGGGAGTACGAAGACAATTAGGAGAGAGTCACAGCGTGTATGAGACATTTTAAATGCCAATGATTTACTGACCTCATATGTATAGTTGGGGCAGGAAACAAAGAAGAAAAGCCAAGTGAAGGGGTTTTTAGAGGGATGAGGAAAACTCCTGTATTTAGCTCCTGCTAACCGAATACATCAGAACACACACTCAGATGGGAAGAAAGAAAGAAAGAAAGAAAGTAGGGAGAACGGTGGTAAAGTCCTCTATTATACACTTACTATCTCTTCCTGATGTGCTGAGTGACCAGTGGATAGAGAAACTTCCCATCTCACACAGCTGGAATTAAAATAAACCATCACTTCACTTCAGTCTAACTGTACTTGGAGTGTATAAGGAATGTTCATGTTACAGTACGTACTTACACACCATGAACATAAAGAGCGCACAGAGGATCTGGGGTTGTCCATATGCTGGAAATTACAAATATGATAAATAATTAAATAATAAGAATATATTTACCATGTGTGAGAAAGCACAATGTTGGTGCTGTGTAATGACTTACATGGTGGAGTGTAAAGTGGGTGGTTAATGTAGTATGCCAACCATGCAGCAAACCCCCAGTAATACATACAGTTCTGTAAAATAATACACAGTCACAACAAGAAAAAACCAAAACATTTCATTAGGATACACTACTGAAAGACGAGGAAAAACCTGGAAAGAAGGTAGGAGGTAGGTTCTAGCACAGATGGAGGAATGGAGGATGAAATCAGCCAGGATTCTCAGTTTCAGGAAGGAACTTGCACTAGATCTCAAAACGGATTAAATCTACAAACGCAGTTTAAAGACCTTCTTCTTAACAAGATACTTTACGAAAAAATACTTTCTGTTGTTCAAATTCTTATACCGTTTTTAAACTGGTACATACAGTCCATACATACACAGACTCTGGCAAAGAGCATCAGCCAAATTCCATAAGGATTCCACGATCAGCCATAACATAAACCCCCATGAACCACCCGTTTCCTGTCGAAGCCTGTACTCCACTAGACCTCTGAAGGTGTGTGTGATGTCTGGCAGCAGATCATTCAAGTCCTGTAAGTTGTGAGATGGAGCCTCCATGGAGCAGACTTGTTTTTCCAACACATCCCACAGACGCTCAACTTGAGTAAGACCTGGAGAGTCTGCAGACCGAGTCAAAGCACTGAACTCTGTCATGTTCTTCAAACAGCTCGTAAGCCATGCGGTGCAGTGTGTAAGTGTGCATTATCTCACTGAAAGAGGCCACTGTAATCGGGGAACCTCCATTCCATGAAGGGATGTAACTTTACTAGGTGGTACAGGTGAAAATTACAACTGGATAAATGGCAGGACCCAAGATTTCCCAGCAGAACATCAGCCAGAGCTTCACAATGACTTCAAGTGTTTAACCTTCTTCCCACAGTCCATCCTGGTGCCATCTCTCTCTTCCCCAGGTTAACTGATGATGATTCATGATCGGACCAGGCCACATTGTTCCTTTGCTCAGTGGTCCAGATCTGATGCTCTCCATCATTGCTCTGACCCAGGTGCTGAGTCATCACAATTTGATTCTTCTTAAAGTCACTCAGATCCTTACACTTGCCCATTTTATCTCCTGCATAATATATACCTTCACCTGTCAGTGGTCATAACTTTAAGACTGATCAGTATAAATTGTGGATTGTGTAATATAACAGTGGTGTGCGTAAGTATTCACCCCCTATAAACTTTTTATTTAGTGTAGTGTTAAATATTTGTACTGCTGTTTGGAATCGAAGCAGATTTCAATAACTAAATCACAATATAGTACTGCAATATTGTGTGTGTGTGTGTGTGTGTGTGTGTGTGTGTGTTTTGGTACTCACTCTCATGATGACCCCTACAGGTAAAGTGCCATGTGTGAAGTGATGCACAAATACTGTCTCTATCAATCTCTTAATGTAATGGACAGAATGACACACACATGCCAGACTGAGAGAGAGAGAGAGAGAGAGAGAGAGAGAGAGAGAAATGAGGTGAGACAGAAAAGCAGTATAATATAAACTGGTCTTCAGTATTAGTTGACACTGTATGTATCTGACGACGTACCTGACTGAAGGGTGGGGGCCGGGTGACGTGGGAGTGTGTGTAAGAGTGTAGACGTAGGGAAGCCGGAAATAGAAGAGCAGGTAAATCAGGAGCGGTCCCACATACTCCGACAGAAACACCTGCACACAAACCGCATACAGTCACAGTCAAGGGAAACCAGGAAGTAAACATATTTAGGCCGTGCTGCAGGTCGTACCACGGTCCAGCCGACTCGAGGCCCGAGGTCGCGGAAATACAGCGTGGCTGTCGCACCAACCGGTAAATTCTGTAAAAGCTCATCGTCTCTGAGCTCCTCGGATTCTGAAAGCATAGATCCACTGACATCATTCACAACAGACAGAAGTGTTATTGACTCATAAAATATATGAGCCAATCATGCTCCTGTATGCAAATTAAGGCCATAAATAAGTCCATGGCTATACAGAAGCATCAGAAGCTATGGGCTTATTAATGAGAGATGAATTAATGATGAAGGGTGAAAATATAAAAGATATATGAGGATATAGACAGTGAGAAGCAAAAAAAAGTGAAAATTGCACACAGAGAGAAAAACAGAGAGTAAAAATAAAGAATACTAAGAAAATGAAAGAGAAATATAATGTAATTTTCACACAGAGAAAAAAGAAAATGGAGAATGGACAGTGAAGACGAAAAAGACAGAAAGAAAGAAAGAAATTGAAACAGAAATCACAGATAAATACTAAAAGAAAAATAGAAAAAAATTGATTGAGATAAAGAGATAAAGACAAAATAGAGGCAAAGTCAAAAAATAAGATAACGAAAAAACAAATAAGGAAAAAGAAAAAGGTCAAAAGGAAAAGCAGATTTAAGAGAAGATCCAGAATTAATAAAATATTAAAGAAAAAAAAACGTAGAAAGACAAACAATGAAGAAAATGAAAACATGAAACTAACTCACAAACTAAAGAAAGAAAATTGTGGACAGACAAAGAGAAAAATAAAGTAAAAACAAAAGGAAAAGACGATGAGTACTAAAGAGAACAAGGAAAAAGGAAACTGAAAGAAAAGATAAGTAAGATGAAGATAAAAGAGAGGTTAAAAAAATTAAGAAATATTATAATAAACTGATTTCTAATACGCTGGTGTGTATCCATTATAGAACATTTGTATAAAACTATAAAATGAGTGGGTTTCCTCCGGGTACTCCGGTTTCCTCCCACAATCCAAAGACATGTAGGTTTGGTTAATTGACATTCCAAATTGCCCATAGTGTGTGAATGAGTGTGTGTGTGTCCTGCGATGGATTGGCACCCTGTCCAGGGTGTACCCCGCCTTGTGCCCTAAGTTTCCTGGGATAGGCTCCAGGCCCCCGCGACCCGGAATATAAGGATAAAGCGGTACAGAAAATGAATGAATGAATATAAAATGAGTGTTTTATTGAAATCTGCTGATAGTTCCATGTGTTGCTCCTGTTCTGTTCTCAGTAACTGATTGTGTGAATGAGGCGACGTCTATAACAGACACATGACCTGAGCTGGGTTTATTCCAATCTCTGTGAGACGTGTTCTTGTGTAAGAGCAGCAGTTTTTATACGACTCACTGATTTAATGTGAAACTGGAGAGATTTAAAGGGAAAGTGTTGTAAAAAAATCCCTGCATGAAATGAAAGAACTGGAGTGGAACAAAGTAAGGCATTTAAACGGCGCTCGTTCTGTACGTTCTGTCTCACTGATGTCCTTTATTCCACCTGCTGCAGAGGTGACCTGGAAGTCTATTTTTAGAAGTATTTTTGGAACATGATGATAACCTATATACCATTTGAAAAAAAAAACCTATTATAACACACACACACATTTGTTATACTAATTAAATGTTTAAGTGTTTTGATTGGCTGTGTTTCTCTCACTGGGATGGAGTTTGAGTGATTGTCTTGCTGGATACCACTGCGGATCTGGAATAAAGGGGGAAAAAATCTATGTTTATTTACCACGGATTAGTATTTATACCAAGACCACAGGCTAAAATACATAAAAAATAAAAATAAAAAAAATCATACAACAGTACAGTTTATTACACAGTGATGAAGGATTTGCTGATCATGTGTATTATGCTGTAACTGTATAGAGTATAATGCTGTGATTATGTTTTATGTTGCGATTAAGTATTATACGACAGTTAATTCCCACCGAGTAATCTGATTAGACGAGACAACATCCATGAGTGGTGATAATAGACAGTAACAGCAGTAGGCCATTTAACTCTATGTATCACTCAGCATCATAGGTGTTCTAATGTCACTAACTGTGTGTCTCAGCGTGGGTGAGAGTAGGACTGTACGGTCCGCAGTACCGAGGAGAGAACAGCTGCCTGACAAAACCCACATTCACACCCAGACACAGAAGCACTTTCAGTAAGAACATCAACACACCTGATAACGTTATGTCGTCTTAAACAACAAGCCATAATCACTTCTAAGTCGTTCTGATTCGCGTCTGAACCGTCCATGTCATTCTGTTCACAGTGTGGAACAAGGAGGATCGTACACCCTACATAGTGCACTAGATTTCCATTTAACACTATTTTGAATTTAATGCCAGGACCTGGAAGTTAACAGAGCTGATATAATAAAGCAGAATAAGTGTACGATTAGTGTATTGACTGTCCAACACCTCCATGGGTTATTCTCCTCACCGGTTAGTTAGTTAGTTAGTTAGTTCTGCCAGGCGCAGAGGGATGTGTGTAGGAGGAGCAAAATAACTCGCTAAATAAACAAACAAATCATAATCTGTTGATAATAAATGGTGTTTCTGGAACTGTTGTATTAAAGCGATATCACACTCGAGGCCGTGCTGTTGTACTGAATATCAGCACAGCTGTGATAGTTTCAGTGACCTCGTGAGTGCGATCATGTTACTGCAGCATCTCTAATTTGTATTATGCTGGGATTCTGTATTAAACTGTAAACAAAGTCAAATTGAAGTTAATCAGTGTCATTCATAAATAAGACAAAAATATTAGGAATGACTTACACACTCTGTGAAGAAGTTCTTTAATATCACCGATCGTGGAGTGATACTCAACCTGCTCACACACACACACACACACACACACACACACACACACACACACACACACACACACACACACACACACACACACACACAAAGCAAAATAATAATAAAAAGCCCTTAAAGCTTAGTTTTAAAACAATACAAATACAAGGGATGTACCTAAAGTCATGCACAAGTGACGCTAACTTTTATTTACTTATTGATTTATTGATTTATTTATTTATTCATTCATTTATTTCATTAATTAAATGACTATACACAGATACTACTCAACATGGTGTCCATCAGAGGCCAAGTTGATGGTCTCCCACTGCATGGTTTGTCTTCAATGCTTGTTTCCCCTCTTCCTCTTTAAACTTCTTTATCCATCATTGTCATTGGTAAAGTCAAAGACAGTGACATCATCTACGCATCATCATCAATGACATCACATACGCATCCCTCTGGTGCAGTGGGAGACCATCAACATCGACAAAAGGAAACTCAAAGAGAGTTGGGTTCAACGATTGCGCGGCTTGTGAAGGAGACGGTGTTGAGACGGACCTGTATAGAGTATAGAAGAAGAGTTACTCTACCTGAACCACCTACAGTATATCAGCTGATTAAAACAACAGTTTTGGCCACTTTTGCATTACTTTTGGTACCCCCGTCAAAATGTTATAAATATAAAATAATGACATCGGTAATTTCTTTATATATGGTAAACATAATGCTTTTGACCTCAGCGCTTGCTTCTTTTTCTTTCTTTTTTTCCCCTATAAATGTTAAGATGGTGGTGAATATGTAAGTGTTATAATATGTAATTATAAATGCAGCTCAAGTTCATGAATCATTTTAACACATTAACGTCACATGCGTGATTAATAAATGCAACAAATGTACCTGCACAGAATGAAATTGCACACCGTTATTTTTGTTTGCAAATTTATTAGTTTAATGTCATTATTTCTCAATCCTACTCATTCAGCTCGTGTACTTGCTCATCGTCAGTCCCAGACACACACTTTATAACTGCAGGTGTTAGAGTGTTGTAGCAGCACTACAATGTACAGTAGAGAAAAGCAGCTGTTGTGAGATGGTTCGGTTTACCTTGTCCAGAAAACACAGCGGTTCTTTGGTTTTATTGTCCAAAATCTTTACCTGGAGGAACACAGACACAATGTTTATTGACAGCCTGGTGCTGGTTTCGACTAATTATCTCTAAATAAGATCAGTCTATTCTTTATTTTATACAAAAGTGTCATTCATGCTTCGGCTTCCTCTCAGTTTTGGGTCTCCTCCCAGCATGTCCCTGTGTATTGGATGAGACACAGGTTTTACACCAGATGTCCTTCCTGACACAACCCTCCCCAATTTATCTGGGTTTGGGAGCAACACAAGCTGTGATCTGGCTCATACAACCCTGCCAGTGCATGGGGTTCCTTCCCTGACCCTGGAATCGAATCGAATCGAGACCACCACATGCATCGCCACTCATCCACCAGGGAACGTATATAGCAAATATAAAATAATTAATATTACCATACACGTGAAATCAATATTTGTAAAAGGAGATGTATGCTTGTTTGGCCTATTGTTCATCCCAGGAGCCAGAAGTTCTTAACAAACTATCAACTTATAAGCATGTTGAAATAGATTATGACATGGACATGATGAATATTTCTTCTCAGAATAAAACGAGCAGCCTGAGACGTGTGAAGAGATCATGCAGGTGATTTTAAATCGGAAAATCATCTTAAATAAGTGCATGCTTGAAATCCTGGAAAGACCATGAAATCACTAACATGTGCGAAACTCCAGAACCAGATCTTCAGCTCTGAGGCTTCAGAATATGAAATCCTACCTGCTTCATCCTGGAGCCGTTTAAACCATCTGCTCTGTCCTAGATCCTGCGTGAGGCTCTGAGCTGACGGTCTAAAACCGTTCCACTCAGGATCTCAGTGCCTCGGAGAGTACATGATGTCCTGATTAGCCTTTATGTGCCGGATGTTAGAGTCTTTGCTAATGCCGATGAACGACTCACGTTCAGCTCTTTATTCGCATCACACCTGTAGTGCTGAGAGTATAGACAATCCAGATTGGGGGAAAAGGACAGCTCCTGAAGGAGTCGGGTCTCCATGCATTTCTTCTGAAACTAATTCAATTAAAGAGTGTTGAGAGGGCAACTGTGTGTGTGTGTGTGTGTGTGTGTGTGTGTGTGTGTGTGTGTGTGTGTGTGTGTGTGTGTGTAATTTGGCCTAAAAGCACAGCAGGCCTGGAGATCAGCAGATCTGTCAGGCAGTAAAGCAGGAGAGGGTGAAGTCGCTCTAATGGAGAGCTGAAGATTGAAAGATTTAGAGATTTAAAGATGTACTGAGTGCAGAGTGAGGAGAGGACAAGGGTCACACGCACGCACGCACACACAAACACACACACACACACACACACACACACACACACACACACACACACACACACACACACACACACAGTCAGGGTGGATTTATTCTTTTTTTTTATTTGCTCATACAAAAGAATGTATGAAAAAAAAATCCTTAGAAGATGAAGAGGGAGCATACAGTAATCAGAGCATCATCTGAACAACATCAAAGCATCATCACTATCAGAGCTA
The DNA here is from genome assembly GCA_030522415.1 of Channallabes apus. Classification (NCBI taxonomy): domain Eukaryota; kingdom Metazoa; phylum Chordata; class Actinopteri; order Siluriformes; family Clariidae; genus Channallabes; species Channallabes apus. The sequence goes on from CM060104.1 coordinate 27,431,047, forward strand.
TGATGTCATAGTGCTTGGGCCCTAATCTAGAATTACTTAAATTCTTAAATTGCTTGAATAAAAAAAAAAAGAAAAAAGAGGCAGGAAAAAAGTAAATCAGTGACAATGAGTGAAAATAACAGGATAAAAGAAAGAAAGACGTCCCCGGGTCATCTGTACTCTTTGATAAGCTCCCCCCACAACCCCCCCCCCCCCACCACCACTATGACAAGTCCTTATTTCTCCAAAAAAGTTATGAAAATAATATTGAACAAAGTTGCTTTAACTGTATAAAAGTCTATATTCTGTAACATAGTTTGCTCCGTTTTTTTCTTTTTTCTTTGTTAATGTTAAGGGCTTCCACGGATGGCTGAGCTGCGGAACTTTTGGCTTCATACATACAATACTCTAAGTGAGAGGATGGGAGGATGAGGGAGGAGAGGCAACGTGAAAGCGCGGCACTCGGTCTCAGTCCACCGAGCGATGATGACATGGCAGTGCTCCAGCATGCAGGCTGCATTCACAAACATTTCAGCATGTGCCAGTCGAGCGCCGAGCGAGAACCATTTACACTTAAAAATGTAATCTTTAAACAATTTATTCCTTAATTTTATTATTTTTTTAAGCTTTATGTGATATATTTTGTTCTTAAATTAAGAACCGGGTTGGGTTTTTCCTACATAATTAGCAAATGCATAAAAACCTGGATAACTAGCATCAATCCCAACAACATAAAGATATCTGAATGAGTCCTGAACTTATCCTGTACAGGGTCACAGAGGGCCTGGAGACTTTGGGCATGAGGCGGGGTACAACCTGGACAGGGTGCCAATATATTGCAGGGCACACACTGCCACACTACAGGGATTTTGGGAACACTAATTAGTCTACTCTGCATGTCTTGTACTGTGGGAGGAAACCAGAGGAAACCCACCAAGCACGGGGAGAACATGCAAACTCCACACACAGACCAGAGGTGCGAACCGAACTAAACCCTGGAGGTGTGAGGTCACAATGCTAACCACTGTGGCACAGTGCCACTCCAAATGGTTCACTTAAAGTTTATTAACATGTAAAGGAAAGTCAGGCATAATGATAGAAAACAAAGAGAACTTGTAGATCTTGTAGACTTGTAGATCAGAAGTAATGCACATATCAAGGTCGGACTTTGATATGGAAACTAAACCTTTTGAACTTTGAAAACTGCTGATTCACCATTTCTTTTGAAATTGTGATTTTACTTTGTCTTATGTTTCTGCTTGCACACAATTAAACACTGTGCTTCCTCAAAAAGATTGTGGCCTGGGACTAATGTACGCGCTCTCCCTGTGGTTTCACTAAAACGCTTTTTAGAGAGGAACTGGATTCTACACAAAGTCAAATTGGCTTCTGTCAATTTCTCTTAAAGTTTTAGTTCAATTTCAGTAACTTCATATTAAAATTTTCTTCTTTTCGCTTGGTTGAATACTGAAATCAATAAAAAAATCCACCATATCCGTTTCCGTTTCCGTGTCTGAGAAATGACTTCCACACACGAGCGTAGAAAAGCAGCATGCACAAAGCACAATCCAGTGGAGAAATGCTTAGATATACATTGTTGCTAGATGATATGGAGATTAAATCATGTATGAAAGGTATGAATGCATATTTGATCTTTAAGGTGACCTTGTAATGCAGTCACGCAGCTCAGACTGAAACAACTGCATTGACATGTTTCCTTCCTATTGTATAGACACTGAAATGTGGGCTTCATTAGTTCTTTTGTACAAGTTTCATTTGTTTTTTTTGTTTTTTTGCTAAAATATCTTCACCCAAGGTCCCTTAAAGGCTTGAGTGATGAAGGAGCAGAAACCTTGACAATCCTCCAGACAATTCCACTGAGGGGGAAAAGCAGCTTCAGTCAATAAGAGTGGTCAAACACTTGACCTTGCATCCAGTCAGTAAGTAGTGACAAGTCAAAAGCACTTTGTATTAGAACAGTAAGTGAAAGATGTTTTGAGCATCACTCTATGAGGGTCTTTTTAATCAACTGAATGAGACGATTGAGGGTTAGATGAAACCTGGAGCTCGTTTGGAATACACTGAAAGAGGCAAAGTGCACAAATGCTGCAAAGATACTTCTTCAGGAACCAAAGCATGCAGCCAGTACATACAGTATTACGAAACCCTCAGCGACTGTGATATGTATACTGTATATATACTGTATATGTACTGTATGAACAGTAGATCTAATAGAAATAGCTCTTGTAGTAATGCCTCAGCATGTTGTTTTTGGGAGAAGGATCTGACAGTTTCATGCCTCAGACTTGACCAAGTACTGATGCAGGCTTAACAATACAAATTTCACAAAATGAAGAAATTACTTTTCTTTCAGCTGAAATCCCCCCCCCCCCCCAAAAAAAAAAAAAAAAAAAAAAAAGTTAGGGCTACTTTAAAGGATTTCTAAAGAAAATGTTTTTATCATGAACTTTTCAAAAAGCAAATCCACCTTGACCGCTCTCTCATGTTTCTAGAGCAGAGATCCCAAACCCTCTGTAAATTATTGTCGTAAAATGCAGGAAATGGCATTATAGAGTAGAAAGCATACATTTGTCACATTTCCACCAAAACCCCTAGATCTGGGATTCTCAAAGTTCTGACTGGCGAGTTATGACAACCCAGAGGAATACAATAATACAATGTAATGAAGTGTATGTTTCCAACTTTCAATTCAATGCAATTTTATTTATATAGCGCTTTTAACAATGGGCATTGTCTCAAAGCAGCTTCACAAAAATAAGAAGAAAAATTTCAAAGAAAATTCATGGAAGTGTGTATGTGTGTGAGAAAAAATAGTTTCATACTTAACAATTACTTGTTAATTTTTTTAGAATATGGTCGATTTGGAAATCGTTACAGCAATCCTTGCAGAATATAAAGGTTAAACGCAATGAGTTAACTAATAGCTAACATTTTTTTATGTCACAACTGTTGTGAGAATGTATGTGTTTTGTTAAACATCAGTGTGTGTCGCTTGTACGTTATAAGCATGTTTAATAAAATCGTTTCTAGACCATCGTCTCATCGTATATACTGCTTTATCTTGTATACAGGGTCACATGGGACATGGAGCCTATTCCAGGCGACTTGGGGCACAAGATGGGGTACACCCTGGATGGGGTGCCAATCTATAGGCACATACATACACTCAAAGGCACATTCACACACTAAGAGAAATCTGGAAATGCAAAATATGCATGTTTTTTGGACTGTGGGAGGAAACCAGATTACCCGGAGGAATCCCACCAAGCATGGGGAGAACATGCAAACTCCACACACACAAATCCGAAGTGGGACCCTGGAGGTGCAAGGTGACAGTGCTAACCACCGTGCTGCCTCGTTCTAGACCTTTTACCTTAAATAGAAATCAGATTTGGGCCTGTTAACATTAAGTTTGAGCCTTACAAACTTAAAGTTCATTAGAGCCTTACATCTTCAGTGATTCCCATCTCCACAGTAACTAGCATTCACCTTATCCATGCTAGGAATCTATCATCTCATCTAACAACAACAAAAACAAACCACATTCATTCATAGAATATGTTTGGGATGGGGAAAAAAGTCATATTATGGGTACTGACTTACCGTTAACATGGTTTACATCTATATTAGCTCACTAGCTAGTAATTAAGAAACAATAGCAAAACATTATCTCTATGGTTATGTTATGTTGTGTGGCTTATCAGGATGATTCAGACACTGAATCTAAAAAAAAATAAAAAAAATATGAGCAAATCCCTCACATCAACAGACACTCTTTCTCCCACGCTTGTGCTCTCAGTGAAAGAATAGAGGGGGCACACACGCCAGCCTGATTAACACACTTAACTTTCTCATTAGCATGTGAATAGCAGCAACACGAGCAATCATTTCTCTGGAAGACTTTCCTTTCTTTCACACCGAGATCGTTTTTTGTCCGAAACGCACCCAATGTTTTGCTCATAAAGGCAGCTGTGCAATTTTCTTCAAGGTCAGACGGATGGACTCATCTACTTTCCAATCAGGTAGACTTGTCCTTCGTGACTCTGAAGTTAAACGTACAAGCTCCTTGCTGGCTTTTCCTGGACAGGAAGAGTGAAGGAGCAAAGCAGAGATAAGGTCTGCTCGTACTTTTAGTACAACTTTTAAAAGCATGAATAACGCTTCCTTTTTCATTCTCTCTCTTTCTCTCTTTCCATCTCGGACCCTTCTGTTGTGTTTAGTATCAGTAATGATATCCCATAATCATCATACAGTACCCAGATAGCAGAACAACATTGAATCATCGTTGAATCAACATTAAAGCATCAACCAACTTGTTATTGAATCAATGTTGAAATTTCAATGTTAAATGTTGATTTTTCATCAGGTTTGCACCTTGAAATAATGTTATTTCAATGATGAAAAATAGATCAAGATGGGCATAAAATCAATGTTTGTTCAACGTAAATTCAATCACTTATTTTACATTGAATCAACATTGAAACAATTATAGTTTAGTCTTGCTTTATGAACAGCAAGATTCTATGACAGTAAATCATGTCCGTTTTGATTTATTTCTTTAAATCAGAGACCATGTAGGGCTGAAAAGCTTTTTTTTTTTTTTTTTTAAACAAAAAGTCAGTAACTCAACATCCTTCAGTTTACATGTAAACATTTATTTATTTATGCTCCATACCCATTTAAACAGGAAGTAACATCACAATTACAATAAAACAACTATATAATAAAACACACTACAACTTACATACAAATTATTATAAACTGGATGACAATATGACTTTTTAGAAGAGAACTATTAGAAGAGATTGTTAATTCTGAATTCATAAAACAGAATCTAACTGCCAAGAGAAGAGGCTGGAAAACCATAATATAAAAATGGCAGCCTGCCTCAGCAAAATTCAGTCAAATGCAAATAGAAACAACCAAGTCAGAAACACAACAGATGACTGAAACATTATTCGTAAGTTGAAATGTATTTACTCAGCAAAACAGATAATAAGACATGAGTCTGAACTTATGGTTTTCCACCACGAGCAATTCCCCCCAGCCGTTCTGGGGCATAACGAAGCCATTTCTGAACTGTTGAAGCAAAGAAACTCTGTGGCCTCCTTTTCTTCAGCTTTCAGCTGTTGTTGTTGTAGTGCATCTAAAGAATGAAAAACAAACAAAAGGTTAGAACTATACAATGCTCTAAAAACTTGGAGTGGTAGTTGTTTATGAATGACAGAAGGTGGGTCCTAAATTTTTGGAAATGTGACTTTTACAAATGTACAGATATGCAACATATGTTTTGAAATGTCCTACAATCTTCCATAGATACAATGCACACATTAGATTTTTTTTAATATACAGGTCCTTCTCAAACAATTTGCATATTGTGATAAAGTTCATTATTTTCTGTAATGTACTGATAAACATTAGACTTTCATATATTTTAGATTCATTACACACAACTGAAGTAGTTTCAAGCCTTTTATTGTTTTAATGTTGATTATTGTGGCATACAGCTCATGAAAACCCAAAATCCCTATCTCAAAAAATTAGCATATTTCATCCGACCAATAAAAGAAAAGTGTTTTTAATACAAAAATAGTCAACCTTCATATAATTATGTTCAGTTCTGCACTCAATACTTGCTCGGGAATCCTTTTGCAGATTCTTGTGTCTTGTGTCTCTCAACTTTCTCTTCACAATATCCCACAGATTCTCTATGGGGTTCAGGTCAGGAGAGTTGGCAGGTCAATTGAGCACAGTAATACCATGGTCAGTAAACCATTTACCAGTGGTTTTGGCACTGTGAGCAGGTGCCAGGTCGTGCTGAAAAATGAAATCTTCATCTCCATAAAGCTTTTCAGCAGATGGAAGCATGAAGTGCTCCAAAATCTCCTGATAGTTAGCTGCATTGACCCTGCCCTTGATAAAACACAGTGGACCAACACCAGCAGCTGACATGGCACCCCAGACCATCACTGACTGTGGGTACTTGACACTGGACTTCAGGCATTTTGGCATTTCCCTCTCCCCAGTCTTCCTCCAGACTCTGGCACCTTGATTTCCGAATGACATGCAAAATTTGCAACCTGTAGCCCATTTCCTGCACACGCCTGTACACGGTGGCTCTGGATGTTTCTACTCCAGACTCAGTCCACTGCTTCCGCAGGTCCCCCAAGGTCTGGAATTGGTCCTTCTCCACAATCTTCCTCAGGGCCTGGTCACCTCTTCTCGTTGTGCAGCGTTTTCTGCCACACTTTTTCCTTCCCACAGACTTCCCAGAGTGCTGTATCAAGGCACCTCAGTGGGAACAGCCTATTCGTTCAGAAATGTCTGTGTCTTACCCTCTTGCTTGAGGTTGTCAATGATGGCCTTCTGGACAGCAGTCAGGCCGGCAGTCTTACCCATGATTGCGGTTTTGAGTAATGAACCAGGCTGGGAGTTTTTAAAAGCCTCAGGAATCTTTTGTAGGTGTTTATAGATAATTAGTTGATTCAGATGATTAGGTTAATAGCTCGTTTAGAGAACCTTTTCATGATATGCTAATTTTTTGAGATAGGGATTTTGGGTTTTCATGAGCTGTATGCCACAATCATCAATATTAAAACAATAAAAGGCTTGAACTACTTCAGTTGTGTGTAATGAATCTAAAATATATGAAAGTCTAATGTTTATCAGTACATTACAGACAATAATGAACTTATCACAATATGCTAATTTTTTGAGAAGGACCTGTATGTGTTATTTCACAATCTGCAAATGTTGTCCTACAATGTACATATTCAATGCTATGAAAACAAATATACTTAATGTAACAATGTAGTCTTTTATGTACAAAAAAAAAAAAAAAAAAAAAAAAAAAAAAACCTGTAGGACCAAAAAAATAAATAAATAATAAAAGAAAATCAATCCGTGGCGACGGTTTTGCAATTTGTCCCCCGCACTCACAAATACTTAAACTGTTCCCTCAGTTTAACAAATCGTGGCCACGGATTAACAAACTGTATGCACAAATTTCCAATCCGTACGCTCAGATACCGTACTGTTTGCATATTTATTCTTAACATGAAGACTTATTTTGGTGATTTTATTATAAGCTTTTTACCCAGAGTTAGATGCATGCTGCACTGTTAATGTTATTATTAAATAACGCCTATTATTACATTGCATTTAGTTTGAGAGCAAAGTAATGACAACATAAACTGTACATTATTTGTTTTGTATTGCTTTTTACCTTCTCCTCAAACTCACACTGCATGATTTTCAAAGTCATCGGATCACTCTGTCTGGTGTGCAAGCTACAGCCAAACGCACACAAGAAGTGATAAGGAAACAACGCAAGATCATGCTGACATTGTGGTCTATAATTCCTCCCCGAACAAACAATAATTAAAAAGAGATGACGTCCTTGTTTAAGATCCCATATGGTCAAAACTGAAATTTCATGGCTTTTTTCATGGTAACTGAGGTTTAGGGGCTATGTAACTACCATATAAGTTTCAAAACAGTCAATCCACAGTAGAATGCACACAGCCTGCATAAAGTAGCTCTGCCTTTTCACGAGCTGCTGTGACGTCCAATCTACTCAGTCACCGCTTTCAGTCACCATCAACCACCATCCCACCCTTCTTTTGCCAAAACATCACGTCCATGCCATTGCTGAACAACAATAACATGAAAACAAGTCGAAAAAACGCTGTTCAGTCGATAGATGTCGAAACTACATCATTACACAGGCTTCCGAACAACATTAATATAAAAGACCAGTGGCACGTCAGCTTCAGCATCTTTCACACAGCCATTCCATTAAACTTTAAAAATTTACATTAAAAATTTTATTTAATTAATAGAAGTTAATTGATAAAGAAAATCTATTTATGACATTATTTTTGACAGCATTATGATTATTTATTAAAACTTCAGACAACAGTGCCACGAGGTTATTTGCAACACTATATGTTCTACAAAATAGAGGACTACACACCTTACAGCGCAATATAATGTGGCTTTAGAAGAGGAAAGGTAGGATTCAGAAGTGAGCAAGTGATGAATTAGTATTATAGGTCCCAAGCAGATACAGTAACAATAATGGGTGCCCTACCTTATGCAGTCTCCATTGATGGCTAATAAACATTGATACAAGTAGGTTATGGTTAAAGTTGTGAACTTATAAAGTCTTAAATGTTTTGTTTTCCCTTCTCAACGCATTATGCATTTACTCACCAATAATGGCTACCTTTTTAATTTGGTCAAGTCTCCAAGTCGAAGGTGCCCAGCAGCAGATTCCGTACCATGGCAGTAGCAGAGGTGGCAAGGCGGGCTGCTCTCCACACTTCTGCCTGGCAAAACACCCCAGAGCCCTTTATAACTTCAATCTGAAAAATTATTTCACATCACAATATTAATTTATTGGCAACTTTTAGAAACTTTTCATGTTTCATACTGATTCTTATGTTTAGCTTCCCAATAGTTAATAGGATTTTATGTATAAATGCAGATTAATGATAAACATAGTGCAGGGTAAAACTGCAACAGGAACAGTACAAAATAAAAACTGAAAAAAGACGGACATTCAGAGTAAAACAGTGCAAGATAACAAAAAAAAAAAAAACTGTACAAAACATACATGCAGGGTAAGCATTGGTGGGAGCAATGTCCAAGCAGTGTAGAGAAATATTTCTGTACGACTTCATTGTTTTGTGCTGTGTAGTATAGTATTGTAATAGCTGATCAGAGTGATCAACTCCCCATGTGCTGGTTGTATGCAGTCACAGGACATGGAAATGTCTTTGTAGTCCATGTACCTTGTAATTTCACCCTCATCTTCACCGCGTCTACTGTATGGATGGATGGTAGAACAGGTAGATACTTCTCGTGTGTCCATCCACTTCACAAATACAAGAGGTCCATCTGAACGGAGCTTGCGTGTCCTGATGTGAGGGGCTGGTGAAGGCAAGGGTGATGCAGACACATTCCTAAAACCAAATAAATAAAAAAAATGTTAGCCTATACTGTTCAGAGTAAATGGATGTGCAATTAATATGGATGCACAATATATACAGTACAGAGATGACCAAAAATGTATCCACACTTCAACATGAAAAATATACACCTCTCTTCTGTAGGTCACATGACAGCATCAATGATGGTGATAGATAATACTACACACTGCAGCCATAATTCAATTTGAGTTTTAAAAAACACCATCCACTGGACATTACACACATATTGAACACATTCTAAACAATTACATCTTATCAGGTATTTGTAAATACACGCTAAACAAAAGGGATTATATACATTTACACCAAAGAAATATTCATAAGCATCACTTAGCTACATAAGGCTGTATTTTAGCCACCTGCAACTTGCTTGTTTGTGCTAAATAACATTACCGATAGCAGTGTTATAAGCTAACCAAAATGGAGCCAAATACACATTAGCAACCATAATCTAAAGCTATCCAAAACAAGGTGAATATAAACATCTGTAAACTACATAAGGCATTAGCTTAGCCACCGGGAAATATCATGTTTGTGCTACATGAGGCAGCATGTTAGCATGATTTACCTAAACTATATAAATGGCATTGAAAGCCAATGTGTCACACAAGCTGACAAGAGCTAGCTGTAGTGAGGAAAATATTTACTAATATTAGTTTAATATTATCAGAATAAGAGTTATATAAGACTTAATAACTTACCCAGTGTAGCATGGGTCTATTCTCTCTTCAAAATGCTCCCGTTCGTCGTCGGAGTCACACAGTCTTCTTCTGAGGTAAATGTAAACTTTCCAGAACATTCTGAAGAGTTTCCTCGGATGTGTAAGCGCGTGCCATCTTCCAAAACGTGCTGAAAACTCACTGAATCGGAGTATTTTCAAACCTGTCTCTCTGTGTTCGTTTTTTCATGCCGGTGTCCGGGGGCGTGGTCTAGTATGTAAATTACCCGGACTGATTTCCGTGTGATTGGCGCATGGGCGTGTCCTGCCTCGGGTCATTAGCATATAAGTGTGACAGAAATTCTGTGCCTCTCCTTGGTTTCATACGGATTACATAAACTGAGAATATTTGTTTTCAATGTGACTTGCATCATTTAAAAGTAGACACTTTAAGCTTTCTATAGATATATTTCTCATTTCAGTTAATTTTAGTGACGTGTTTCAAAAAGATTTTCACGGAGACTGAGGTTTCATATATGTGCATATATCCTCATATACTGTATGTGGCCAATTAGGATTAGTTTTTTGCATTTTTTTTGTTAGTTCTTAGTTATTGCCTTGATAATAGAAAATATGAGCTAGGCATCATGTATGACAGTTGCCAAAGTGAGATATGAGCTAAAATGACCAGATCCTGCCATAGGAGACATATCTTGTATGTACATATACAGTAGGGCTTATATGTGGATATAAAGAAGCAATACAGGAGACCTATATGGCCTGTATATGCACATATATGCACCTCAATGTTGCCTACATGTGGCATATATACGCATGTATGCAGCATATATACGCATATATGCAGCATATATATTATCATATATGTGCATATACAGTATACTGCATATAGGTTTCATATATGCGCATATATCCTCATATTTACATTTACATTTAGGCATTTGACAGACGCTCTTATCCAGAGCGACTTACATTTTTATCTCATTACACATCTGAGCAGTTGAGGGTTAAGGGCCTTACTCAAGGGCCCAACAGTGGCAACTTGGTGGTTGTGGGGTTTGAACCTTAGTCCAATGCCTTAACCACTGAGCTACCCCTGGCCCCATATAGGTGCGGTTATATGCGCATATATACTGCATATAGGTTTCATATATGCGCATATATCCTCATATAGGTTCTTTCCATGTGGGGCACGCACACTGCTCTGGGTCAGACACAGACAACGGGAAACAGGAACTAAGGTCTCAAACAAATGCTTCCCAACAGAATACCGTAGGTCGCATCGCCAAAATTCTTTCACCGTGAGTGGCAGGAACTTCCAGACTACAACATATTGAATTCTCATGCCTGTAGAGTGTATTATAATGACGTGGCGACAGTGTAAAAACACCCTCCGATGTTAAATGCGAGCCGAAAATTGAGTACTTTTGAACGGCAACCAGGAATTAAGCTCTCAAGTGAGTAAACTAGACAGCAAGGTAAATACACAAAACTTACCGTCAAATTATTTTTTTTCCTCAATAACTATATATATATATATATATATATATATATATATATATATATATATATATATATATATATATATATATATATATATATATATATATAATTATTATTATTATTATTATTTTTTTAAGCACCGTGGCAAATCTCTTGTAGTCAATTTTTTAACCTGTTTTAAACACATACACACATACACACATGCATACACATTTTTATAGAAATGCACTTAGTTAATTTAATTTGCCTTACATTGTTGAATGAGGATGGGTTCCACAACCAAAAATCAACATTGATTCAATGTTTGTCTTTTCAACACTGAAAAGCATTGAATTATCAACATTGATTCAACATTATTTAGCATTGAAAAATCAACCTCAACCAAAATGATGATTCTGATGAAATTTCAACATTGAATCAATGTCACCTTGCTTTCTGGGTACCCATACTGCGGATACAGTACACAGATCTCCATAACTTATGAAATACTCAATAATAACACTAACGCTAAAGGAAATACAGAATCCCTCTGTGATCCATGCTTTTCATAAAGGCTTCTTCTAAATTACATCAGACTGCAGTGTATAGTTATTACATTCACCACCAGAGGGCAATGAAATCATGCTGCATCAAAGACATTCAAATGATAGGAGAATCTGTTTCTTGAGGTGTCACCGCATCCAGGACAGATTCATGTAAAGTGTAATCTAATATGTGTTATATCTCATGATAACTGTATACTGTTAGAAAATGGATGGATGCAATTGTTTTTTTGTTTTTGCTGAAGATCTTTACAACCTCAGCATCCTTCTACCGAAATATTCCCAATCTCTCCTCTGAACATGTCCAAACCACCTCAATCTGGCCTATTTGACTCACCTCCAAAACCTCTAACATGGGTTGTCCCTCTGATGGACTCATTCTTGATCCTATCCATCCTTGTCACTGTCTCTACATCCTGTTAATGAAGACTGCATTGTCTTTATAAATGGATAAACTAATATGAAGATGAGAGCTGTCTATGGGGAAAACATTCATTCATTCATTCATTCATTCATCTTCTATACCGCTTAATCCTGTGTTCAGGGTCGCGGGGGACCTGGAGCCTATCCCAGGAGACTTTGGGCACTAGGCGGGGTACACCCTGGACAGGGTGCCAATCCATCGCAGGGCACACACACATACACACACTCACACACACACTCACACACTACGGGCAATTTAGGAACGTTATATAGGAACGCAATTAGCCTAACCTGCATATCTTTGGACTGTGGGAGGAAACCGGAGTACCCGGAGGAAACCCACCAAGCACGGGGAGAACATGCAAACTCCATGCACACAGAGACTGGAATCGAGCCTGGCCAGGGAATCGAACCCAGACCCTGGAGGTGCAAGGCGACAGTGCTAACCACTACACCACCGCGCCGCATGGGGAAAACAATCAAACCATTTTAAAGCCATCCAACAGCTCCACCAAGGAGATCCATGGCATTTGCTGACTAAAACATTGTGAGAGTGCTGGCTTGATGCAGCAAAGAAATATGCAACCAAATATCTCAATGTAATTTGCTTTAATTTACTTTGAAACTGTCTGTTTCCATATTTTCACACCTAAAATTTGGATGGTCTACCATCAAAGGTGTTATGTTGTTTGAATAAATCTAAATTTATCATATTCAACTTTTGATTTCAAATCCAAATGTTTTATTATATAGCAGAAACATTAAAACTGGCCTTGTTCTAATAATGGGGTCTTTTTGTCATAGCTAGACCTTAACATCAACACAACCACCAGATGAACTGAACAACATTGACCACTACACTCTAGCAAACTGGTGACAGGATCATAAGCATCCAAGGTTCATTTATGCCTGTGGGAAGCCAGTCTGTCCAGTCTGATCCCACAGAAAAGCCAATGAGGCACAAATCACTGAAAAAAAAAATACTGGCCACAATAGAAAGGCACAAGAACACCCAGTACACAACAATGCAATGCTAAATCCAACATCCATGGGGTGCACCGCACAAACAAGAGTGATCCATGGATCCACTGCCAACATTCTATTGTTAGAAACCACAGCACACCCCCAGAGGCCCTGCACACCCATGTCTCGAGAGGCCAGAGCCCAAGAGCACAAGGGGAACCCAAAACCTAGGTGTTTGTATTGTTGATATTTCGTATGTTATGTCTGATTGGTGTATATACATATACTGTATAATGGACCATTTGACAAGCTTGACTCTGAGCATTCGTTACTAACTCATTGGGTTTCCAGGTTTTGGACCAGCCTGTTTACAGCTTAAGTACATTTGCACATATTAATGCTGTTTTATAATCTACCCTGTTACAGATTCCGATCACAAATCTGGGATTAGTCTAAATAAAGAGCCAATGCAGATGCATCCAAATGACTCCAGCTTTCAAGACTCTAGAGATCCTCATGGTACCAGGATTAAAATTACTCCTTTAAAAAAAAAAAAGAGTCTTTTCTCTCTTATGTTATATGGCTTAATTAAAAGTAGCAGCCTGGGGCCTGTAGATCTGTAAGGATATTGCGATGAGATTGGTTGTGTTTTTTTCTTAGAGAAATCTACTACAATAGTGATAGTAGTGTCAGGAGATCACAAATTGACATCCAATTCCCAAGATGCCTATGGCATCCCATGAGCAGTGGCTCTGTAAGAGCTTAGAATGAGTAGGTTTTAGTCTTCACCCTCAGTAGCTGATATGTGGTAGGGCAGAGCTAAACCATGGGTGGAAATTGGCACTTGCCAAATTGAAAGAATTTGGGTAAAAATAAAATAAAAATGTTGCGGTGGCAGTTTGCATGTTCCCCCCGTGCATGGTGGGTTTCCTCCGGCTAATTGGCGTTCCCAAATTGACCATAGTGTGTGAATGTGTGTGTGTGCTCTGCGATGGATTGGCATGCTGTCCAGGGTGTACCCTGCCTTGTGCCCTGAGTCTCCTGGGATAGGCTCCAGGTCCCCGCGACCCTAAATACAGGATAAAGCGGTATAGAAGATGAATGAATGAATGAATGAATGAATGAATGTTGTGATGGTTCAGGCGGTTGAGGCTCTGGGTTTCTAATCGGAGATCCGGGGGTTTAAGCCCTGCCACCACCAGTGTTCCACTGTCGCATCCATGGACAAAGCCCTTAACTCAATGAGCAGGTAAATAAGGCAGGCCTATGCCAATTGCAAGCCTGGAGAAATGGGTGAGTTGCAGCAGAGAGAGTACCCAGCATTAAAATTGTGCAATTAAGTTGCGGATCAAATGATCTGGTGTGCTGATCCCAATAAATGGAACGCAGACCACACCTCCGAAAGGCCACATGAGATACCCCACTTTCTTCAAGGCCACACTTCTTTCACCTGCAGTAACAGACACAGAGGCCACACCTCCGTTCCTGAGTCTGAGACAAATAGGCTTCTGTGGTTTAGAACAGTTACTGTAGCTTTTATTACGGATGTAAACCCTGCATGGTACGCTGATTCAGGTCTGGATACAGTACAGCATGTTCACACTACTCAAACTTTCCTGACTGTGGAGTCAAGTGTGCTCTGAACCATGTCAGAGTCCCTAGTGTGAAATCTCCTTGTTCCTGTTCCAGGAAATCAGGTAGTCAGGATGTTAACTATCATCGTTTCAGCCACTGGGGATCTGCATTATTAAATTAGCTGAATTTCTTTGGAACACACTTATCAGGTTTTCCAAATTCTGTCCACATTCACTGCATTTAATATTTCATTTGTTTCTGCTCTAGTGAACCTGATAAAGTGTTCATTTTCATGAAATGCTCATTTTCAAGTTCTTCATCGGATGAATCAGGTGTACTGAGGCTAAAAAAAATACTTTTTTCCCTATTAAAAGTGTGGTTTAGTGCTGGGACGCTCCAGGGCTGAATCTGAAATGACTCCAGACGGCTGATGAGCTGATGACTTCTGCACTCTCCTTATTACACTTCCTGTCACACTGAGAACTCAGGCTGCAGTACAGGAATGCAAGTGGGAAATATTTTCTCTCATTCATTGAAGTCTTTACTGAAATCTAGAGCAAAGTTTAGAAGTTACTGTATGGTTAGTGTATTGTTTTGAAACTTTATGATGAAATAAAACTGTCTGTGCAAAAAAAGTAATAATTTAACAAAGTTCAAATTAGAGGGCTGCAACAAGCAAAAAAAAAAAAAAAAACAACTAAGGAAATTTTAAACACGTTGTTAAAACCTGGAAGAACCTGAATCGTCAACTTTGAGAAAGAAATGAGAAAAACATCAGAGATCACAAGTAAAAACCAGACTTATCTTTAATAAAGGTAAACGCATTTCCATAAACACACACACACACACACACACAATGTGATGAGAACTCGCAAGATCGGGACTAAACAGCTGTGAGTCCATAAGAAAACCACTTGTTATTGAGACTCATCAGACAAAAGGCTTCAGTTTGCTAGGGAGCGTAAAGACTGGACTTTAGCTCACTGGAAACATGTCATGTGACCTGATGAGTCCAGATTGACCCTATTCCAGAGTGATGGGCGTGTCAGGGTAAGAAGGAAAGTGATGCTCCATCATGTATAGTGTCCACTGTACAAGTCTCTGGAGACAGTGTTATGATCTGGGGTTGATCAATCGCTCAGGTCGAGACTCAGTAACGTTATGGGGCAATAAAATGAAGTCAGCTGACGACCCGAATGTACTTGTAGATGCGGACATATTATTTCACTAGTTTTGACGCGTATCTTTGGTTTGAAGTTTCACTCACACAACAGAAGTCCGATCTCTTTGTCTCTTGTAGTTTATTTGTCAGCATCAAAGAATCAACACTTCATACAGTCGTCTTGAGTAAATCCACTGTGATTACAGACACCAGTTGCTGCATCTTATAAATTACATTCTTAGCTTGTGTTTCCGTAGCCTTCCGCATCTAAACTGACTTTTCTATCATGCCATAGTCATACAAATACATGTGATAGTGGAATGACATCACAGACCAACTTACGATTGTCAAAATGGATGCATAACTAACAAATTTAAAGCTTATGGCTTATGTAATAAACTTAATGCTTACTTCTTAACTAATGAATAGAATAAGGTAGAATAAATAACAAATAAAATAAAATAAACATAACAACAAATTCATAGCAAGTACGATATGGCTCTTACCGTACTGAATCACCAGGTTATCACATCTATCATAATCAAGTATGCAGATGATTCCACGATGTTAGGCCACATCACCAAAAATGATGAGTCGGCCAACAATGAGGATATTTACAGACTGGTATTCCTCCAACAACCTCATCCTTAATGCCAAGAAAACTAAAGAGCTAATTGTGAATTTCTGGACATTATAAATCAGCAGACATTCTCCCTTCTACATGAATAGAACTGAGGAATGTGGAATGTGTCCCCGTGTCAAATTCCTTGGTGTCCAAATCTTAGAGGATCTGCCATGGTCCCATAAAACTTTGCTTTATTGTCTTTATTTGCTTTATTTGTCTTTATTGTACTTTTTTACATAACCATGTTGCATAATATTTACTGCATTTCCTGTGTGTATAATATTCTCTTCTTATTTAACCTGCACCTTATAGTTTGGACAGTTCCCATATTTGCACTGATGTATACAATACTAGTACTTCTGGTAAATACTAAATTGGATTTCATGGTTGAGTACCTGTTCTATGCAGTAACACTACTGTACCTACCTACATATGGAATTTCTCTTTCCTGAATGTACGGCCATATTTCAGAACTCAAAGTGTCAAAAAGTGGTTCTGGAAGAATGAGGAATCATTTTCACACATGAACTGGACACCACATTTTGTGTGGTAATCAAAGCTAAATCTTCTTGGAGTGTGTGACTTTTTTTTTTTGGGCCAGACAGCATAAGTTTGTACTGTAACTGTTCCTACACATGCTGCAGCATCGCGTTTCATATCACTGACTTTATGTCTTCCATTTACATGCTTTTACCCAAAGTGATTTTCTAGTGAAGTACATTCCAATTTAAACATCAAGTGGTTACAGGAGCTCATAAGTGCTGTGTGACCAAACACAATTTTAAGCGACTGCTAGCACTCAGGAGTGTTAAACATACTACTTACCAAAGCATCTAGTCTTTCTAAAGATAATCTCGCAAGTTTAAGAAGGTTTTATTATGACAGCATGTTGAAAATATTCAGTATTGTTATGAATCAGTGGCGGAACGATGGCTTAGTGGTTAGCCCTGTCACCTTGGATCTCTAGGGTAGGGGACTGATTCCTGCCTTGGGTCTGTGTTCATGGAGTTTGCATGTTCTCCATATGCTTGGTGGGTTTCTTTCGGGTTCTCCGGTTTCCTCTCACAGCCAAAAGACATGCAGATAAGGCTAATTGGCATTTCCAAATTGCCCGAGGTGTGTGAATGTGCGTTGTGCCCTGTGATGGACTGGCACCTCATCCAGGGTGTACCCTGTCTTGTGCCCTAAGTCTCCCGTGATGGGCTCCAGGTCGACCACAGCCCTGTATACAGGATAATGCGGTATAGATATATAATCAAACAGAGTTCCTGTTACCACTGCAGGCTTCGTCCATCTGTTTAGTAAAGGTTTCCTCCCATAAAACATAATTTTTTTTATGTAAAGAATGTAAAGAATCCACTATATACCCTCCTGTGGATGAGCTTTTACAATAGAAATAATAAAGTATTATAACATGCACATGTGATTTGCAGCTGCACTACAGTTAAAAAATGAATCAACATTTTCTGACCAATCAGAATCCAGAAATCAACAGCTTTTTCTTCCAAAAGTAGGTGTCAGGATCTACAGTTAATCCTACAGCATGTGTTCGACTGTCTGTTGCTTTAATCAGCTCTGTTCGTGGAATTAATTCAGCTTTCCTCCTAAAACCCTCTTCGGATAAAAGCATCTGCCGCGTGCACAAATGTAAATGTGTAATTTGATAGCGCTGGAGCCCGAGCCTGTGGCTTAAAGCTTCACCAATTAGCACCTGTGTGTTTGCGCTTCAATTCTTTGTACTCTTTTATATTTGAACTACATCAGCAAGTTGTTTAGAAAATCTGTTGTGTTTAAAGAACTTTTTCGCTTAGACTGAGAAAAAAAAATCTTCAAAGTGCTGTGGTGTACTGAAACTCTGCAAGCAGAAAAATAACATAGCACAGGTCTTACTTTTACCGTCGTCCTGCAGTGAAAACTGTTCTACACACACTTCAGAAGCATGCAATTAAAATAACAGAATTTAAAATGTAATCATGTGTCACTAGATTGCATTTGACAGAAAAATTTAAGTGCCATTTTACAGCACATTTGAGAAAACAGATCATTCCAGCATTACGAGAGCGACATTTAAAAACCCTCGTTACAGAGGTGACATTTGAGTTTCTTTAATTAAAGTGACTTATTACCACTGAGACAGAATTTCCTGGTCATGTGACCTTTCACTGAGAAAGCAGATGAATCTGAAAAAGTCTTAAGCATTTTACAGACTCTAGTGAACCTTTTGTCCTGTTATAATCTGGAACCCGGAAGAGAGTGAATCTGTGGACAAATGCTTGGACAAATGCCTTAAATGAAATTATAAAGACTTTCACCTAATCTATCTGATTGGATGAGAGGCATTCAAAGAGTAGTCATAGAATTAACATGCCAGTGTTTTTACCATCTATATGTTTCACTCTGTGTCCCAGGTGATGTCCAGTGGTTAATGACACTAACTGTGTGTCTCAGCGTGGGTGAGAGTAGGTCTGTATGGTCCGCAGTACTGCGGAGAGAACAGCTGCCGGACAAAACCCACATTCACACCCAGTCACAGAAGCACTTTCAGTAAGAACATCAACACATCTGATAACGTTATGTCGTCTTAAACAACACGCCGTCTCAGCACTAATCACTTCGAAGTCAATCTGAGTTTACAGATACATAGCAAACTAACTTCTAACACAAGATTGAATACCAAATCTCTCTCTTTAACCCCTAATCAAGGAGATAGAGCGCACTACTGCACTACTGGTTTGTGGATTTAATCCTGAAACCTGGAAATTATCAGAGATGATTTTATAAACTGGAATAAGTGGAAAATAAAGTAAATCTTGCAAGTTTCTCAGGACTATCTACCAACTCCATGATTTATTCTCCTCACCGTTAGGCTAAATAGTACCGCTAAGAATAAAATTATTCCACCCCTGTTAATTACACCAACTGTCGCTGGCCAGTTCAGACAGTCAAGGTTAGTTAGTTAGTTCCACTAGTTGTGGAAGGATATGCGTTGACGGAGCAAAATAACTGGTTAAATAAACAAACAAAACCATAATTAATTAACCTATTGATTAATAAATGGTGTTTTGGAATTGTTCTATAAAAATGAGTTGTAACCTTATACCTAGAACTGCATCACCGCTCTGCTGATATTCATCACAACAGCACTCCTCCTTATGTGAAACTGCTTAATTATGTAACGTGAATCTACATAAAATGTCCCAGATTATTGAAGTGGGGAAAATGACAATATAGTTAGCAAAATAATAATAATAATAATAATAATAATAATAATAATAATAATAACTGTCATTCTTTTAGGGCAGGGGTGGCTCAGGCCTTTAAGGACCTCAGTTGCTGATCGGTCAGGGGGTCAAGACCTAACACTGGCAGGTTGTCCTGGAGACATGGACGGGTTGCAGCAGAAAGGGCACCCAGATAAAAGTCTATCCTTATAAATTTTGCATCAAATAATCCAATGTGGCAACTCTGAGAAAGACAAAAAGCCCAAGTGGGTTTGAGGTCATTTATTCCAACAGGGGTTTTTGGTTGTTAAAACATTGGGGCAACATTAATTTGGCACCATTATGGATCTAAGCATTGTGCATGATTGTTTACATGGCAAATCAAATTTAAGAAAATTTCCATATTTTTAATTACAATTTTACATTGGAACTGCACTGGTGTTAAGTGGTTTATGAAAGAATAAATTTGACAAAATGACTTTGGACCAATTTCAACTACATGACATTGCGGTGACGTTGAACAAATGCCCCAAATACAACATTGCAGATATGATAAATAAACAATATTTATTAAAATAACTTATTTGATTTTCTCCCCAAAATATGCATTTATGAAATACTTATTTTGCTGGTAAGTAGGCATGTTTTTCTTTCTGCAACTAAGCAGATGGCCTGAGCAGGACTTAGACTCTCAGTCTATGGGGTGAAGGCGCTGAGTGCTAACTACTAGTCCACCAGGGAACCTGCGGCTGAGCCAAACAACGAGCACCACTAAATAACTCCTTCAAGTGAAAAAGCACAAGACAACTGTGATTTACCAAACCATTAAATTGAGAAGGGAAAAAAAACAAAACAATCACACTTAGCGTCTGAGGTTTGTTCTGTGACACCAGATGTTATGTAGTTTGGATGCTGTGTGAAGACACAATATTAAAAACATTATATACAGTATATGCAGTACTTAGCAAAGCTGTGGGATGCTCCAGTGTAGTGTCTGTGTACAAGTGAGACCTGACTAAATCCGGAACAATACTGCTGCACAATTAATCATGTAAATAAAATTGAAATTACAATATGGACCTGTGCAAAAATGTATTGCAATTTATTACAGATAATATACACACAGTCATACATTTATGTAAAGTTTGTCAGTAATTTAAATATTTGTTTATTTAAACAAAACAGTTTTAAGATAATCATTGGCAAACATTTGGTAGATAAATTTAAATACAAAACAATGTACAGAATACCAAGTAATCCAAATGTGTAGTAAAATAATAAACGCATGGTGCTTTAAAAAAAATCATGTAGCCTTACTCCTGAGAAACAGGTGCAGATGATGACAGACGATCAGTCGGTGATTAGTTTACTGCTGATGCTGAGTGGCGAGAACAAGAGGGGAAATGAGGTTGATGCTTAGGGTGTTACATAAACAACTGTCTCTTTAGGCACTTAGAGGGCTGTCACAGCAATGTACTCCTTTATTTATAATTATAATTTAATCTACGTTATTTAATCAAAACGAATATAAAGAAGGATTGGAGGGAGGGGTGTCAAGACTTTTGCACATTACTGTGAGGAGTTCCTTCTAGGATGTTAAGAGTACATAAGTATTTGCCTCTGGCCCAGCTTTGGTACAGAAGTCACATAATTAGTTGAATAAATTAAACTTGTTTGGAATTAAAGGGTTTCATGATTTCAGTGTTAATACACTTATTCTTGCAAGAACCTAGAATCCCTAAATCAATAGAAATATAAAGCCAGATGAGACGAGAGTCCGTGCAGGGTGAGGACTATATGCAGAGCTAAGCTTCATGGTGAGAGCTATGAAATCAGATTGGGGTTTACTTAAAAAGAAATGTTAAGGATTTAGTAAGCAAGTAAAATGGTTCTTCCGGTGGTGGTAGCATCATGTTAGGGTTCCTCTTGACTTCTTTCCAGTTGTTATATCATAACATCTTCATTTTAGTTGTTATATCATTGTGGTGACATTAATTTGGCAATGTTATGGATGTCAGGACAACGTTGATATTGAGTCATTTTTGAAAATTGGAAATGCTAATGCAAATACTTCAAAATAGTTTCCTATTAATTATTATTATTTTATTTATTTTAAGAGTTTATACCAAACGGACAGCTTGTAGATCCACATTTATCAGCAATAATTTGACGGAATTTTGACATAATCAGTCTCCTTCAGTTCATTGAGATTTTTGGCCGTTTGCTTATGTACAGCTTTCTTAAAGTCCCACCACAGCATTTCAACACTGGGTTGAGGTCTGGACTTTTGAATAGGTTATTATCCAAAACATAGATTCTTTTAAATTTGTTGTTTTACTTGTTCAGTCTTCTCCTAATTGTGCTGTCATAACCTTTTAACATACTCAGTAAGGTCTGAGATGTAATTCTTGTTTTATTTTTTATATTTTTGCATGTCTCTGAGCATGGCACAGTCTGACCTTGGGGTGAATTGTGCTGTACATCCGCTCCTGAGAAGATTGGCAACTTTCTTGAATGCATTCCACTGGGAAATAATCTTTATAATCTATGAACTCCAAAGTGTTTCAACATGGTTTTATAACCTTTTCCAGAAGTGTTGCTTTCCCTCTCTGCATTGTGTTTACACACGCCTGAATGCTCTAGATCAGAAAATTACCAAAACTTCTGCTTTCTGCCCACCAGCTGATGGTCAATTAATCAGGGACTGATGATGAGAAGAACCTGGTGATGATGATGATGATGATGATGATGATGATAAACTTACCCACTTAAATCCCATGTTACCAATAAGTGCTTAGTATTGCCTGCATGTTTTAATTTTTTCCTTTTTGGCTTCATTTTTGTTAAATAAATAATTGTACAGTGGAAAAGAAGTCATATGTTGTTGTTCATCTGAGGTTATATTTGCCTAATTCTATGACACACTATGATCAGATGATTTTTATGATGTTTTTAACAAAAAAAATAATCACAAGCAAGTTAAAAGAGATTTGGAACATGACTGGAAAATATATAATTTACAATATTATATAAATTCTAAAAGGTTCTATATCTAGGCTATGACTTCTGGTATGTGCTTTGAAAAATGTTTCTACCTTCATATACAGTACAGTAATTCATATACATAATCTTATCTTATATCTCAATCCTCTAAAAGGGATATATGTTTTTTTAAGTGACAAAAGGCAATGTATTGTAACATTTTATTTTCTATCAGACTATTTTAACTATATGCCTATTAATCACATTAATCAAGCTAACAGGCTGTTAATTATAATAATGAGGAAAAATGATTGTGCCTTACTGGCCATTTGCCACCTTATTATAATCAAGAAGCTACATTTACCTTTAAATGGTTTCTGTGGATGATTAGTTTAATTAAAAGATCATTAGCTTAACTTACAGGGGTAAAGTTGAAGTACTTAATACCTTTGTTCATGTTATAAATGAAATCTTTTTAAAAATTATTTTTAGCCCTATAAAATAGCAATAACCACAAAGGTAATGTATAAGGAATTACAGTGAAAGGCTTGTACAGTACAGCCACTTATGACTTAAAATAAAAAAAGAAAATATTCAAATAAAGAATATAAAATATGAAATAATAATATAATAAACATTATAAAAAATATAATAAACATTATAAAAAATATAATAATAATAATATTTACCTGCATGGATTGGCCCCCTGGCCCCCCGCGACCCTGAATACAGTATAAAGCGGTATAGATGATGATGATGATGTTTAGCTGCAAAATTTACAATACAGACAATCTATACAATCTGTCATTCTAAAAAAGAATGAATTGTGTTTGTGGAATTACAGCAAAAACATGAGTGGGATACTGTCTGAATAAATAATGATTTAAATATCAAAAGCATATTTATGGAACCATGTTATGGAACAATAGAAAAGTTGTACTAATGTTTTTAAATGTTGTAAAAATATCTGTGAAAAGTCAGATAACAAAATATTTAGCAACATGGGAGCTTGAATTTTAAAATACATTATCCAAAGAGTATTTTAGCTGCGGAATTTACACACACACTTTAGGGGGGTTTTTGAGACCTGTGTTAATTTGTTTAAAAAATCACCAAGAGATTAAGAGGCAGCAAAAATGGAGAGATAGGAAACGTAGGTTTGATGCGCTCTCTCTCTGAGTGATCTATGTTTCTGAAGAATATCACATGACGTCACGTGCTCAGCTTCATGTTGATCATCTGTAAGCACCATAAAGAGTTCATTACAGTACGAGTCAACTCATAAGCTTCATAGCCAAGTTAAGGACATACTGTAAGTAAATGTACAGTGGTGTGAAAAACTATTTGCCCCCTTGCTGATTTCTTATTCTTTTGCATGTTTGTCACACTTAAATGTTTCTGATCATCAAAAACCGTTAACTATTAGTCAAAGATAACATAATTGAACACAAAATGCAGTTTTTAAATGAAGGTTTATGTTATTAAGGGAGAAAAAAACTCCAAATCTACATGGCCCTGTGTGAAAAAGTGATTGCCCCCCTTGTTAAAAAATAACTTAACTGTGGTTTATCACACCTGAGTTGAATTTCTGTAGTCACCCCCAGGCCTGATTACTGCCACACCTGTTTCAATCAAGAAATCACTTAAATAGGAGCTACCTGACACAGAGAAGTAGACCAAAAGCACCTCAAAAGCTAGACATCATGCCAAGATCCAAAGAAATTCAGGAACAAATGAGAACAAAAGTAATTGAGATCTATCAGTCTGGTAAAGGTTATAAAGCCATTTCTAAAGTTTTGGGACTCCAGCGAACCACAGTGAGAGCCATTATCCACAAATGGCAAAAACATGGAACAGTGGTGAACCTTCCCAGGAGTGGCCGGCCGACCAAAATTACCCCAAGAGCGCAGAGACAACTCATCCGAGAGGCCACAAAAGACCCCAGGACAACATCTAAAGAACTGCAGGCCTCACTTGCCTCAATTAAGGTCAGTGTTCACGAGTCCACCATAAGAAAGAGACTGGGCAAAAACGGCCTGCATGGCAGATTTCCAAGGTGCAAACCACTTTTAAGCATAAAGAACATTAAGGCTCGTCTTAATTTTGCTAAAAAACATCTCAATGATTGCCAAGACTTTTGGGAAAATACCTTGTGGACCGACGAGACAAAAGTTGAACTTTTTGGAAGGTGCGTGTCCCCTTACATCTGGCGTAAAAGTAACACAGCATTTCAGAAAAAGAACATCATAGCAACAGTAAAATATGGTGGTGGTAGTGTGATGGTCTGGGGTTGTTTTGCTGCTTCAGGACCTGGAAGGCTTGCTGTGATAGATGGAACCATGAATTCTACTGTCTACCAAAAAATCCTGAAGGAGAATGTCCGGCCATCTGTTCGTCAACTCAAGCTGAAGCGATCTTGGGTGCTGCGGCAGGACAATGACCCAAAACACACCAGCAAATCCACCTCTGAATGGCTGAAGAAAAACAAAATGAAGACTTTGGAGTGGCCTAGTCAAAGTCCTGACCTGAATCCTATTGAGATGTTGTGGCATGACCTTAAAAAGGCGGTTCATGCTAGAAAACCCTCAAATAAAGCTGAATTACTACAATTCTGCAAAGATGAGTGGGCCAAAATTCCTCCAGAGCGCTGTAAAAGACTCGTTGCAAGTTATCGCAAACGCTTGATTGCAGTTATTGCTGCTAAGGGTGGGCCAACCAGTTATTAGGTTCAGGGGGCAATTACTTTTTCACACAGGGCCATGTAGGTTTGGATTTTTTTTCTCCCTAAAAAGTATCTTTGACTAATAGTTAATTGTGTTTGATGATCAGAAACATTTTGTGTGACAAACATGCAAAAGAATAAGAAATCAGGAGGGGGGCAAATAGTTTTTCACACCACTGTATATGTAGATAATGTTTAGAACTAACATTTATAAATGTTACGTAAAAGGATGGCAGGAAATCCAGTCACAGATTCAAACTGTTTAAAACTGAAAATACATAGAAAGCTTGAGCTGAGCGTATACCTGAGACACTGTGTGTCCTAGACAAGGCATCTTACTGTACGTAGGTGTGTGTGGGTTTCCCAGAAGGCAGCAAGTGTGGTTTGAATTAAATTTTCATGGCAGACCTGAGAAAAGTTAATTGCTGCCTGTCACCAAGAGCTGTATGAATGGGAAAAGCTGACATAGCAATACAAAACGACTGCTCTTTCCTGTGGCGCTCTCACAATAGACAAATTAGCTTAATTTCTTAATCTGCACTAAAGGCCTCAGGCTGCTGATTGAGCTAGTGGAAACCTCTAAGTGGCCCTTTCTTTAATGGAACGCTTCATTAGACATTTTAGCATTCAGACTGCAGAAGAAGAGTGTTTCTGAGTGTGTGTGTGGGAGACATGGGTCCAAACGCACCAACAGGGCAGATACGAGCACATATTCATCTCCATTCACCTCAGACCTCAACCAGCACACCTCATTCCCTTTCTCTTTATGTACAGTTGCTTGTAATTTTTTTTTTTCTATTTTGGTGTAACTCCCACCGGTAAGGTCACATTGTCTGCAGTAAAATACAGTCTTAGACAGGCAAGTGTGCAATATTTCCATTTATATGCACTACATCTACTCAGTCTCTCATAGAGCATGCACAAATTAAAACTACAAAATGAGACAAATCCATTTCAATAGTTAATTTATCATTTTATTTTATTATTATTATTAAATATTATTTTTCAAACCGATAGAGAATATTTTGTGCATGGCATCTTTAAGTTATACTGTATGGATTTTAAAATGCACAAATGCAAAAATAGCATGTTTACACTATTTTGGTTAAATTACTGTGAATGTTTAAAATGATTATTTAGCAAAATGCTGAATTTTTTTTTACAAATCATTCAAATGCACTTATTTCATTCACAACGGCCACTATTTTGCCCAGTTTGTAGTTGTTCTTCATTGATCACATGCAGAGGTGGAAAGTAACGAATTACATTTACTCGCGTTACTGTAATTGAGTAGCTTTTTTGTGTATTTCTACTTTTTAAAGTAGTTTTAAAAATCTGTAATTTTACTTTTACTTAAGTATGTTTTGTTTGAAGTATTGTAATTCGCTACATTTTAAATCATATTCGCTACTGAGTAAAAAATAAATGAATGAAAATGATAAAATAATAAAAATATTATGCTTTGTATAAATGCGCGTGTGTGTATCATGTCCTGGTCGCGCGCCGCTCCAGACTCCACTCCAGGTTTCCTGACATCAGCATCACCTGACCTTCCACACGGTCGCTTCCGCTTTTAGAGTGACGTCATCGACTAGCGCGACCATATTTAAACCGGAGAGAGACGCGGGAAAGATGAAAGAGGTTGTGATCCGTTCTGCTAACCTGATTCAGCTGACAGTTCCTAAGGCTTCTTCTGCTTTTGGCCTGTCATCTTTTCAGAACGCTGCTGCTAGAGATTGGAATGATCTGCAAAAAACGTTAAAATTGGACAATCTCATTCCTAAGTCTGTTTTTCATTCACGGATTTCAGCCCACTTCAAAGACGTCTGTAGCTGTTATTTTGACTAGCTGCTCTTATTTATTGCTGCTCCACTCTTCACATGTCTATATGTGTATGTATGTATGTATGTGTGTATATGTATGTATATGCATATGCTTGTACATATGTGTGTATATATATGTGCATGTGTGCCTATGTATCTGTGTGTGTGTATATATATGTATTTAAATTATTATTATTATTTTTTCGTAATTTCATTTATATTTCTTAAAATGTTTTATTTTTTATCAGTTCCCCTACGTCCCCCAAAAGGCTCTGCCTTTGCCAGGCCACAGTTGTAAATAAGAAACTTGTTCTTAATCTGTCTTGCCTGGTTAAATAAAGGTAAATAAAAAAATAAAAATAAATTTGGCGTTTTGATATTTGGTTGTGTATTCTGGTTTTACTTTTTGCCTCCAATTGACTTTGATTATTGCTTTGTCCCTTTGGTTTGGTTGGTCTTTGTATATATTTATAGATAATTTCACTGTTTTTGGTTTAGGGAGTCCGGGAAGCTACCTTTATTTTTGTTTGTGTTTTTTTTTTTTTTTGCAGGTAATCTAGCTACTAAATATAAATACCATTTAGTTTATTATTTTGGCCTGGGTCCATCCTGAATCTGATCCTCCTCCTGGTGTGTGTGTGTGTGTGTGTGTGTGTGTGTGTGTGTGTATACAAACCTCATTATTTCATCAGTTAATGATTGGATCTAGTTCTTTCTGCCATATGCCACCATTTCCATACAGTTTAAAATAGAACCCTGAACCAGTCTTTTGCTGGATGACCCTAGACTGGGACGTAACACCATATTTAAGTGACCACTTTGATTTTCAAGCACAAGAAAAACAACAGCTTTATTATGTAAAGGTGTTCCTTCAGTTAAAAACAACTAGTTTGAGATTTTATATCTGCTCAACTTTTTTGAACTATGCTAGAATGCCTCATCCCACCCCCGCTGTTAAAAAAAATTAAAATAAAAAAGTAACTCGGTAACTTTTACTCTGAGTAAATTTTTTAATGAGCTACTTTTTACTTTTACTTGAGTAGATTTTTATAATGGTAACGTTACTTGTACTTAAGTAAAATTTCAGTGAAGTAACAGTACTTGTACTTGAGTACAAAATTTTATTACTCTTTCCACCTCTGATCACATGAGAGACAGAAGTGCAGTAACATGTGGTCATTCACCTAATCTGTTTGCCAACATATTCTAAGCTTCTGCAAGAATAAAGTATAACAATTGAAAAAATGGTTATAGACATTTATTTTGCCTGAGGAAATAAATTATTTCCTGATTTCTTAAGATTCTATATTCATAATCTTATTTTCTATGACACTCGTCTTATAAACAAACATTATCTCATGAATTTCCTCATTAAAATATTATCCGATTATAATATCAGTCTCTAAAAAATGATGCTGGCTCTCATTTTAATTAAAGGACACATTTACATCCATAATTTTCTGCATAGAATCTCAGTTACCTGATCGACAAATCGGTGAATATGTAGTCCAAGGTAATCACAGAGTCATTAGACACCCACTCGAGTAATGAATTCTCAGTTTTGAAGTCCAAGTACATTTTCAATTGCAAGCTTTGATATCAGAATCAAAAGGGTTTGAGTCATAAGGTTTGAAGTCTCAAAAGAGAAATTAGTCATAAGCTTTGAAGTCTCAGGACAGTAACAAATAAATATTAGCACAATAATGAATCATAAGCAAGTCTCTAGCTATTGCTCATCAATGATGTTAGATGTTAGTTGTTAGTCTGTTAGATGCAGACATTTTTATTTACTGCAGGAATTCAGTTTTAATCGGAGTGTATATTCCACCTACTGTAGCACTAATGCTAAGGAACTGTATGGAAAGATTAGTGAACTGCTGAACACACATCCAGATGGACTGTTTATTGTAGCTGAAGTTATCAACCATGAAAATCTCAAGTCAGTGGTTCCTAAATTCCATCAGTATTTCAAGTGGCTTGATATGAGACACATCAAGACTCTGCTGCCCCCCTCACTAAACTCGCTGCAGTTTGTGAATCATCCAATCAACTGTTTGATAGACCATGCCATCTCCACCACACTCCATCTCCATCCAACTTCATCCAACAAGGAGACCTACGTTCGAATGCTCAGCACTTAATACCATCATCCCCCAGCACCTGATCAGAAAGCTGAACCTGTTGGGCCTGAACATCTCCCTTTGTTACTGGATCATGGACTTTCTGACCAGAAGGCCTCAGTCGGTGTGGATAGGGAAGAGCACCACCTCACTGAGCACTAGGGCCCCCAAGGGATGTGTTCACAGTCCCCTGCTGTTCACAACACTGACTGGTGACTGTGTAGCGACTCACAGCTCCAATCACATTGTCAAGTTTGCTGATGACCCAACCATGGTGGGTCTCATCAGCAAGAGCAAGTCAGCATAGAGAAAGTTCAGGGGCTAAATGACAACAACCTGTCTCTAAATGTTGACAAAACAAAAGGGGTGGTTGTTGACTTTTAGGAGGACACGGATCAACCACTTTCTGCTGAACATCACCAGCTCCTCCGTGGTGATCATCAAGAGCGCCAAATTCCTCGGTGTATATCTGGCACCTCAACATCAGCTCTTTAACCAAGAAAGCCCAAGTGTGTCTCTTCTTTCTGAGAATGCTAAAGAAGGCCCAGCGTACACCACCGGTTCTAATCATCTTATAGGTGGACTATTGCAAGCTTCCTGAGCAGCTGCAACACCTACTGTAGGCTATAGCAGTTTTCAAGCTGCTCCCTCATTTGGGAATTGTGGCAAGACCCTATAGCAGATAGTGAGGACACCTGAGAAGATCATCAGGGTCTCTCTTTCCTCTATCGAAGACATCAACATAACAAGCTGCATCCGCAAAGCCACCAGCATTGTGTATGATCAGACACACCCCTCTCACTCACGCTTCACCCTCCTGCCATCTAGGAAAAGGTACCAAAGCATTTGGGCCTCACATCCAGACTGTGTAACAGCTTCTTTCCACAAGCCATCCAACTCCTCAATACAATGGGACTGGACTGACACACACACACACACACACACACACTCAGATGAACACTTTTCAATTCTAGCAATTTGCACACTAACCTGCAATTGATTTTTTGCACAAAATTTACTAGCTGCTATTTGCAAATGAACATTTTTCTTTGCTGCTACTTCAACATGAAATGTTTATTGCATTTACCATCTCATGGACAATTTATTTACACTACCTCGACTCAGCTCTGTGTACTAGTCGGCGCTACATTATTTCAGTGTATTGCATTGTTCACTTTATGTTGTCCTTTTATTGTCTTTTTGTATAGTTCTTAGATAGTTTTTGTAAATTTATGTTGGTTATTTTATGTTGTATGCAGCACCTCTGTCTTGGAGGAACATTGTTTCGTTTCAGTGTGTACTGAACTGTACTATATGGTTAAATTGACAATGACAAATGACTTGACTTTAGTAAAGAGTCATGAGCTTCCTCTCTTGAGAACCAAATGTCTTCACATGAGGATATGAAATTTCCTCTCAACGACACTATCAACATAATCTTTGTGTGATCCTTATACACTATGAGGTTCGCAAAAAAGTATAATTCTTTTGCCAGACATTTTTCTATTTGTAAACATTGATTAAGGTTATAGTTATTGGATGCTAATAAAGAGATACAGTGAGGATTAAACGCAGTGTGCAACATTAGAAATCCAGGTCTCAGAAGTTTAGAGTCAAGTGATAATTTTAAATGCCAAGTTCCAAGATAAAAGCTTTGTAATCCAATTAACATTGCAATTTATAACCTGGCAAATCATACCCATTTGAAGTCCAAAGGAAAAAAAGAAATCACACAGTAAGCTTTAATGTTGGAAAAAAGTGAGTCAGAAGCTTTGAAATCAGTATCAAATTGTGAGCTTAGCAGTCAGAGTGGTTCATTCTACATTCTGACCCTAGTCACAAGTCATAAGCTTTGAAGTTTAAGGACAGTTATTACATACTTATTAGTTAGTTGCAGTCTATCAGATTTAATATCGCAATCAAGTTGCTAGTTATACGCTTTAAAGTCCAAGTAAAGTTACCATTTCTAACTTTTAATGTGCACAACAGAGTTAAGCTTTACAGTCCAAGTTAAAAACAGATGGAAGATTGAAAGTCAAAATCAAAGTTCAATCCTTAATGAGTAATGAGTTACAAAGTTTGCATTCCAAGTCCAATAATAAATCGAACAAACCATAAAACAATAATAATAATAATAATAATAATAATAATAATAATAATAATACAGTGGAAGCTTGGATTGGAAGTAACTTGGTCTGCTAAAGTTTTGCAAGATGAGCAAAATTTTTAAATACATTTTAACTTGATGAACAGGCAAGGTCTTGGTATACGAGTACTGTAGTACGCATACGCTTTGTATGAAGAGCATCACGTGATCACCACTGAGCCGGTGGTTCTTCTCTCTCATGCTGTGGGATTTGAGGTAATCGTCTTCCTTGCTCTGTCTTAGTGCGCATGCATCACAGTCAACATCCGTGCACACGTGTACTGTTTACTATAACATTGTGACCACAGGTGTGCGGATAAGGCATTAGTGTATTTTGTGTCCAAGTGTAGTGACTGTTCTTTAATAAGTGTACAGCAACAACGGCTTCCGTGAAGAAAAAACAGTTGGCTGTAAAGGGGATGATGATGAATTTGTTTTATAGGAACAAATCACGATTGGCCTGTCTATGCTGGCGAGGCATAAATGCAGAGGCAAAGACGATGGGTTCTATGTTCTTTTAATGAAAATTAAAGCAAAACAGAAAACAACAACTTTCACTGGAGCACAACAAAAGACTTTAATATAACAACAACAAATGCCAGACGATGCAACAGAACTTAAACAGGGTATTTATAATCTAACTAATCAGCCACCTCGGTTCAGGTGAGTGCTCTCATCACCTGACCGAGGTGCATTATGGGAAATGAACGTCAACTCAAAAGAAACCACAACAAAAACACAAATGGAGTCTTTGGGCTTTAGCCGCCCTCTAGGGGTTAACCCTGACACAAGCACGCTTGCGAAATACTCGCAAACCAAGGTTGAATTATTATTATTATTATTATTATTATTATTATTGCTGCCAGAATTAAATAACATAACTACAGAGAAAAAATATTTTAGAAGAATAGCCCTGAGATCGATACTTTAAAAATCTATAAAATGCATGATGGCTGGAAACTGGTGTATTGATGTGCAGGTTTGATCTTAAAAGATCTTGAAATTCATACAGCAAATGTAATATTAATGTCTATAGATTTTACTCTGCCTTTTAATACAATAATCCTGTGCTTTTTAGCCAAAGGCCCTGAACAAAAGTGAAGGTAAACTTAAGTTCCATAATGCATTGTTTTTATTATTAAACTGCAGAGCAATCCAGCAGAGACCAATAAAGAAGAAGCTAAAAACACTAGGAAGTGTAAACTAATGAAAAAAAAAAAGGAAATCAACCGTAACCTGACATTAAATAAATACCTCTATGTGTGTAAATATACATGTACAGGTTATGTTAGTGTCCAGATGTACAATATACACTTTGATGGATGTTAAAGGACGTATGTGCAGTAAATAAAATAACAATAAGTCAGACAGTTGAAGGTTTGTATTTTTAATGTTAATATCAAATCAGTTATGTAATTATATAGGACAGAGTTTGTGTGGTTTGTGTGTGTGTGTTTATTAGGTAGAGGTGGAATTTTAGAAATAAACTGAGTGTATTAAACGTTGCATTGCAGGCTAACACATTGTGACAGGTGTATAATCATAGTTCTGTTTCAACAAGGACATTATCAGCACACCAAATTAGATTTTTTTGGAGATGGGTGAGTTAAAGACTGGAAATGCAGCTTCAGAGCCAAAAATCTGTCCGTGCCGGTGTGTGAACAATACTTAAAGGTCATTTCCAGAACAGACAGATGGAAATGTAGTTAAACGCTCGCTCTGCGTTTGGCAGAGACGACTGGCATCCAAACAGCGCTTAAGAGAAGTTATGTTGGAGCTGAGAACATTTTATCACAGTACAGTTACCATGCAGTGGAATTTCCAGAAGCTGTTGATTATTTTTCTATATCAGCAGCCCTGAGAGTTGTGCAGTAAGATGTTAATCACTTGTTTGTACTGTAGTAAAACATCTAAAATGTTTCAATTCACAGGGACTCGTGTTGAGATTATATAAAGATAACGATCGCTTTCTTTTCAGTAGTAAGTAAGGAGATGCCTATGTAACCTGTGTGGAAGGAGTCTCCAGTGCCAGTGCTTTGGAACACTCAGAGCTAAAGCTGAAACTGTATCTTCTTCCCTGTGGTTTCTCAGTAAGATAGAAATGAGGACTTTGACAGAGAGAGAGAGAGAGAGAGAGAGAGAGAGAGAGAGAGGGAAGAAAGAGGCTGGTGAGAGTGAAGATGACTTTATAGATGCTGTAACCTACAGTAAGTTTTTCACTTGTTTTTGTGGACATTCAGCAACCCTTATATAAACGCACTATACTAAATAAGTATTCGCTCACCTGCTTTCACATGCATATGAACTTGAGTAACATCCAATTCTTAATCCATAGGGTTTAATATGATGTTGGCTCCATCTGCAGCTACAACAGTTTCAACTCTTCTGTGAAGGCTTTCCACAAGGTTTAGGAGTGTTTTTATGGGAATTTTTGACCGTTACAGTTATGAAATAACCACTACTAGAACTAATCCTTATTAAAGTTAAGTCTTCATTTGTCACATATACATTACAGCACAGTGAAATTCCTTCTTTGCATATCCAGCGTAACTGGGGTCAGCCATGATACAGCGCCCCTGGAGCAGACAGGGTTAAGGGCCGCGCTCAAGGGCCCAACAGTGGCAACCTGGTGGAGCTGGGGATCGAACCGCTGACCTTCCGATCAGTAACTCAGTGCCTTAGCCCTCTGAACCACCACTGCCCTAACTCATGTCAGTATTATTATTATTATCCCTGATCTGTTCCTAATCCAGATACTGTTGTTGTTTATGTAAATAAATCAATTTATATTAAAAAACATCTGCTCATCCCATGCTGGCTTTGATTATTTTCTTCTAACACTATAACACTGTATTTTATGTACACATTATACACAACATAATGCATTTAAATGACATTCACTGAACATAGCTAAGTGCTGCAGTATAAATGCGTCTTAATGATTTCATTACTGGCCTACAGAACTGGTCATGTTTTATAGTGAATTGACTCGATCTAATGTCAAACACAATCTTTACATCTGCCTCCGCTAAATATCTCTCAGACGGAAACAAACCCAGGAGGTTGTGTGTCTGTCAGTCTGTGTGTGTGTGTGTGTGTGTGTGTGTGTTTTGAGGTTCTTCCTCTTTCTGTAAAAGTGTGTTGGTGTTAAACACCACCCGAGAGTCTGATTCACGCAGTCGAGTGATTTATTACCCAATTACCACGCCAACTCAGCCGGCATTTACATATAAACACTTATCATCACTGCTGGACACCCACATTTAATTCATTTTAATTCAATTCATTTTACTGCCACTGTACAAATACAAGCAAAAAAATAATAATATTGAGTTATGCAAATAAACAGGAGAATATAAACAAACCGTAATGAAAGACACCACTGAATGAGCAGGGCTTTATCTGAGTATGAGTAGTGTTTCAGTACTGAATGCATAAAGCACATTTCTCTAAAATAATCACTATATAATTAAATTATTGGTTAAAAAGACACATATATCAGTAGAATATAGTGCGGTGAAAACGTATTTGACACATTCATATTGTTTACTTATATTGTAAACTTTTGCAGTTTTCTTGTACACTTAAATGATTCAGATCATCAAACTAGTTTTAAGGTAACCCAAGGATAACCTGAATAAAAACTAAATGCAGGTTTTTAAATGATCATCGTTGTGTTATATTAAACATTGTTTATTGACCTGAATCATAACTGTGACAAATATGGGGGGGGGGGGGGATCATGGCATTGTATTAAATTAAATTTATATGTTATGAAGAGAAAATGTAAATATCTATCTATCTATCTATCTATCTATCTATCTATCTATCTATCTATCTATCTACAGTCTTACACACAAGGTTGTCTGATGTTTTCCTTTGGGAAGCTTTGAATTCACACTTGATCAGCATAATGCACCGTGAATGAATGAATTTCACAGCAAAATGAGATCTTTCAAGAAGAAGAGAGAAAAAGCCAATACTATTGCTTCTTTCTGTCATGTGATCAGTGAAGTGAAACTAACAGCCTGGAAAAACAGTGGCTAATTTTAAAGAACAACATGTATTCCATCGACTTGTGGATAGGAAAAGAAGGTGCAACAAAACGCAACACACTTGTCACTCACTACAAGAATACAAACCATGAATTAGATTATTTTTTTTTTTAACTTAAAATTCAGTCAACACATGAGGGGTGTTCAGGTAAAACTGGGACTTTATTTCTCTATCTAATCTCCTGCTACACGAATGCACTTATCCTAGTGTTTCACTAGTGCTTGGACACCATCAAGGTAGAAAGTTTTCTCAGAGACATGGTCTCATCAAGGTAGCAACTGCTACAGGGACTGCCTGCATCATGTCTGAGACACTAGCCTCCCTGGAACTCCTTTAATTCCTTTTACTGTATGAGGAATGTTGGGACTGCACGACGGGGTACACCACTTGTACTTACTGTAATATACTAGTGGTGTTGGTAAATGAGTGTACAGTTCACATAAACAGATGCGACTCTTCTGCAAGTTGGTGACAAGTCATTCATATTGTTTTTGAATGGATCAGGCATTCCACTCATTGAATGTTCACAGGAATAACTGCTGTGAGCTCAGAGCCCCCTCGACTGGGATCGTCATTCGTGGCTTTGTTTAAAATGTTTGCACCGTTCAAATGTTTTACTGCGGCTATAAGAGTCTCATCACAGTACTGGGCTTGAAGTCTTCTGTAAATGTTGGACAAAAAAAAGAAAAATGGAGACAAATAAGTCCAGACTCGTCCCTATTTCAGTCCTAATGTTAATTGTACAATATGCAGATCAGTGCCTTATTCATTACAATACGATTCTCTAATTAGCTTAATTAACTGCCTACTAACCTTATCAGTAATTGCTAAGCAGTATAATAAAGTTAATTATAGTGTAATAATTCGATAACTTATTTAAAATGACCATGATTGCTTAATGACTTATTAATTAATAATTAAGTTTATATTAACTTCCTCCAAATTTAATTGAGTTGCTGCAGACCAGTTAGTAAACTTATATGTGTGGGTAATATACAGTGCCTCTGGGGTGGGTGGGGGTGGGGGGGTTAAGGGCCTTGCCCAGGGTCTCAGCAGTGGCAGCTAGATCTTCTGATCAATAAACCATGAGCCACCGTTTGTAACATTAAAGGAGAAGTGATGTGGATGATGTACATAGCTACGTTTTCCTAAGTTAATAAGTACTGAATCATTAATAATGAGCTGATAAAAATGAGTTATCACAGAAATTCAACATAGCAGTTTATAGAACTGATTATTACTTCTTATTAAAGTACAACTAGAAAGCATTGCCAGTAAATTGTACTTACTTAGTCTTTTACTCATGTAGGTGTTAGAGATAAAGAAGAAAAAAAACTGTTAGAGCATTTCCCTCTTTAACTTAATCAGAAGGTCGGTGGTTTGAGTCCCAGCTCCACCAGGTTGCTGCTGTTGGGCCCTTGATCAAGGCCCCCTCACCCTGTCTGCTCTGCCCCCAGCCATTAGCAAGAAGCTGGGATATGCAAAGAATAAAGAATTTCACTGTGCAGTAATGTTCTGTATATTTGATGAATAAACACAGAACTTAAACTTGGACTACTTCCTGTCTGAGGCTGTTAAACTCTGTGTTCCGGGTGAGTTGAATATTTCATGCCATTGAAATGTTTCAGGCAAATGAAAATGAATGTTGTGTTTTATTTTCATTTCCATTTTGAAAAAAAAAAAAAAAAAACTATTGTTATTGTTAGCTGTTTTCTTCTTCATGGTGTCAGCTGTGATTCCAGACGCATTATAGCTGCTAGCAGCAGAGGAAAAAAACTATTTCATTTCATTTTCTTAAAATTTTAACCTCCTGAGAAACAAAAACTCTATTGTTGTGTCCCTTGTAGTTTCTGTTCATTAACACCTGATAGCTATTAACTTTTACGATTTGGAAAAAAGAATAATACCTACAGTAACAGTACTGTATACTTATTCTATTTTATTAATTCTATTTAATATTGTTTTTGTATCTGAGTATCTTTGTGTGTTGTGGCAGTCATCACATAAACTATTTCTTGCGGGATCAATAAAGTTTTCTGATTCTGATATACACTGCGATCTTGCAGGAATGTATAGACAATGCAGTTGGGAGAAAATGTCATGTCTTCTTATGAGGCCATTCAGTTCTTATGAAATTATCTTAACTGTCACAATTGCTATTTGCCATCTTTAAACTTTAAATGATTACTATATTACAGTATATTGCTGCTATTGTTGTTATTCTGGTCACTTTTGCTGTCTCCCCTCCCTCGGACACCTTAAAACCTGGCAGTAGAATTCGTTACTGATGGTCCTGGCCCCTGGGGACAAATTCTGTACACAGGACAATGTATTTTAGCACACTGACTTATGAATATTAATACTGTGGCCAAAGCAAATGAAAATAACAAGCCAATGTACCCAATCTCGCAATAACAAATTATAAGGGATTAACAATAATAACAACAATAATAATAATAATAATAATAATAATAATAATGGCGGCGCGGTGGTGTAGTGGTTAGCACTGTCGCCTTGCACCTCCAGGGTCTGGGTTCGATTCCCCGGCCAGGCTCGATTCCCGTCTCTGTGTGCATGGAGTTTGCATGTTCTCCCCGTGCTTGGTGGGTTTCCTCCGGGTACTCCGGTTTCCTCCCACAGTCCAAAGATATGCAGGTTAGGCTAATTGGCGTTCCTAAATTGCCCGTAGTGTGTGATTGGGTGTGTGAGTGTGTGTATGTGTGTGTGCCCTGCGAGGGATTGGCACCCTGTCCAGGGTGTACCCTGCTTAGTGCCCGAAGTCTCCTGGGATAGGCTCCAGGTCCCCCGCGACCCTGAACACAGGATTAAGCGGTATAGAAAATGAATGAATGAATGAATGAATAATAATAATAATGTCTCTATAACATGAATAGACATTACAGGTGTAGTATACTGTAGAAAATGCAGATACCATACATGACGTTAAATGCATTTTTTATTTAATGAGTTAATCAATAACATAAATGCTTATTATTTATTTATTCATTTATTTATTTATTTACTCACTCACTGACTTACTTTCTGAGTTGCACACACACTGACTTTATGTTGAAGTTGAAATTAACAGTACATGGCATTTCACATTGAGTGTGTTACATCACACATTGTGTATAGTGCCACTTCACATGCTGCGACCAAACCTCATTTCATTTTAAAAAGCATTTTAAACTGCACTTGCAATGTTCTGTGTCTTTTGTTTTTGAGTGAAGGGTCCCAAAACCACTTTCTATATTTTGTGTACAGGAGCAGCACGTGCAAAAAACTTATTTGGGGGGGTGCAAACAAAATTTAAATGAAACCTTTAATAATCACATGTAAATAGGGATTTATCAGGTGATTAAGCATCATTACTACGAGTATAAAATAAATCACAAATCACATCCAGCTCCGTTTGCCATAAGAAGTGGTGGAAAAGCATTGAGTGTAAACTTTAATTCTTTCTTCGTGCGATCGCCTTGCGAAGGGGGATTTTAGCAAAGAAATTGCAGAATTTCATCTCATATTCAGCTGGCTTCCACGCCAATCACTATTCAATACATTAACTAACAATCTGCTGAGCGTTAATAAGACTCGTTGAGAATCAGATGAGCCCAAATATTTAAAAACAATATTGATTCGCTAAGAACAAAAGTGGGAGGGTTCGGGGCACACAGTACTGCGCCACAAGGATGATTTGAAAAAAATCCAATTAGAGCTCAAATGCTTTCATAAATTTACGTGGCTACGTAGACACTCGTTTGTCCGGCGCCTGGCGTACATGCACACAAATGAACCTAATACAGTTTAGATTTTTTTATTGTAAATAAATTATATATAAAAAAATACAGCTACTGTAAATATTATGAATAAATGACTTCATTTCATTATTAAAGGAAATAATTATTATGGTAAATAATTAGATGTTAAAGTAGCATTCTTCTCTGCCTAACTTTAAGGGGGCGGCTCCCCAGCACCCCTTGTTGACCGGCCGCCACTGGTTGTGTATTTTATTTAAAATTACAGTCTAGTCAACATCGTGTAATCCCTATAGTCCTATGATGCTTCTTACAGTACTTATAGATACAGTATGCACACACTCACATGTCTAATGTCAGGTCTTATGATGGTCGGTTTTGTAATTACAACATGTACTTGTAATGACTTAGATGTTCTTATTAAGACAAAACTCAAGAGCCAACTAGATCTACCCATGTTAGCGCCCCATCACCAGGCACTTCAGTGTTGTTTCAGTGTCATAGTTTTCCTACTTGATCTCTTCCTTAAGATCATGTTCTGTACAGAAGACATTCTGTTTCTTGACGGCTCCTGTCCTACAGTTTTCTATTAAGTTTAGGTTTGGAGATGACCTCGGCCATGGCTCCAGAAGCTGAACACCAATGTCACATAGACACTAGTTTAATTAGTTAAACACTCCAGCCATACACTTATACAGAGATCCTGAGAACGTAAGGAGCAGCAGCTGTGAGTGGGTGTGGCTGAAAGGGTCTGAAAAAGGGTGTGACTTTCAGCTTGGAATTATATTTTATTCAGAATTAAACATGGTAACCGTTCATGTTTCTTTCATCTGTTAAATAAAAACCACTGTGAATTTAAAATGTAAATTCATCTTGACTTAACAGAACGCTGGAGCTGTTAAAAACTCAAGAGTCACATGAAGGTGTGCAGCTGCACCTTCTGCTGCTTGCAGTGAGAAGGGAAATGCATTTGAGAGGTGTATAAGATCTTTGGTTGATGTCGGTTGTGATGTGTCCAGTCTGAATTCAGAGTAAAACCTGCGCTGCGGACTCGAAATGTTTGTCAGTCTAACACACTCCTTTTTTTTTTGAATGGACAAACTCTCTCCTCTTAGCAATGCTGGGACTTACTGAGCTCCACTGCTGCTGTGCCCTTAAGCTAGAGTCATTCACACACCTTCATGCTTAATTTATATTATCTGAAATGTGTCACTTTATAAAGGCCCTTCAGCTATATATATAATATGTGCAGTGGAACAACAGATTCGGAGTGGACTCGGAGTGCCTGTTAGACGCTGCTCCGTATCAGCATGCGGAGAGCGTCCCTGTAAGACAGTGCCGTTGGTGGTTTGCCAGTATATGCATTCATTTTTTTGAAAAACAGAGGTCTTGGCTTGTCTTCCAGCACTAATAACAAGAGGGTAGCCGAGGGCTGTGTGTTTCCCTCAGGGTTTCGGCTCTCAGGTTTTCTCTTCTGCCATCAAAGACAGAAATGGAAAGAAGATGTGTTTTGGATTTATTCAGGGAGTCAGACAAAGGTGGATGAAAGTCCTGTCATATCTTCCTATAGGTCTCGCTCGTGTGCTCTTTGTCTGCTTTCAGGCTGACAGTGAAGATTGAAAAAAAAATTTTTCAATAAAAAGACAAGTTCACAAGTGCACAATCCAAAACAGCAGCTCATTCATAAGAATTCTCAGGACATTCTCTCATATGCATGTAGAATAATTTGCAGATTTAGCTCTGAGATGATTGTTCAAGTTAATTCAGTTTTGCTAACAATTTAGGGAGAACAATACTCAAAGCAAATAGGTGTGTATTCGCTTTCTGCTCTTTTTTAGACCATGTCCAGTTTGTTCTAGCATGAGGAACTTTCTTGATGGACTTTACAATAGAAAAAAAGTAATGAAGAAAAACTATAAATGTAAATTGAGAATTATGCTTATTTTTAATTTTTATATTCTAAACATTCATTCATTCATTCATTTTCTATACCGCTTAATCCTGTGTTCAGGGTCGCGGGGGCCTGGAGCCTATCCCAGGAGTCTTCGGGCACTAGGCGGGGTACACCCTAGACAGGGTGCCAATCCATCGCAGGGCACACACACATACACACACTCACACACCCAATCACACACTACGGGCAATTTAGGGACGCCAATTAGCCTAAACGGCATATCTTTGGACTGTGGGAGGAAACCGGAGTACCCGGAGGAAACCCACCAAGCACGGGGAGAACATGCAAACTCCATGCACACAGAGACGGGAATCGAGCCTGGCCGGGGAATCGAACCCAGACTCTGGAGGTGCAAGGCGACAGTGCTAACCACTACACCACCGCGCCGCCATATTCTAAACAATAGATTATTAAACTTTTTGCTAAACATATGATGTTATACTGTACCATCAGAGGAGAAAAGTAACAGAGTACCTTTTACTTTGTTACTGTACTTACAGTAAGTACATATTTCATGTATGTGTACTTGAGTAGTTAGTAGAGTAGTATAGTGGTTACTTTGTATTTTAGTCCACTACAGTACATCCTACAACAAATATCTCTACTTTCTACTTCACTACATTTCTGTATGGCTTTGCGTCACATAATTGCAGTGGTGTTTAGTATTTGAAGAGTTACTGTAATATCGCTACCTGTTTATCATTTTGAAAGAGACTTTTTAAAATATGACTTTACGGCTACTGTGAGCTAATACAAGCTCAGTACATTTGATACTTATGTAAATGTGAAGGTGAGTATGTCTGAAGTGTGTGTGCACAACCTCGCTGTAGACAGTGTTCATATTCTTCATGCAGATTCTCAACCCGGATTCGATTCCCAGGATAAAGGTTGTTGCAGACTCCTGCAGGAGGAGATGATCTGCACACTCTCCTTTAACATTCCCCCACAAGTATACAGGCATCAGGTAGTGTAACATCGGGGAATGCGATAGGGAGGAATTGTTCTGACACATTTTTCAAACTCCGGCCCCAATTACGACCCCTTCCGTATGAGCGGAAATAATGCTCTACTCCAACAACAACTGGACAACACAACTTCCTTTTCACTACTGGGAACACGTGCTTCTGGAGCTATGCCAGGTCGCCAAATACTGTACATATGCGCGTCCGAGATGTCCGAGGTTCAGTACTGTATATTTTGGTGCATAGTGTACTTCAACAACTTTTTATCCATTTATTACTTAAAAAATGTAAGGATTTAAAAGTAACTTTCTGTCCTTAGTCACATTATAGCAGCTATAAACCCTCCCCAGCCCCTGACTGATACAAAGTGCCGATACTAGAGACCCCTCACACACCTTGTGTAATTTTACATCCTTTGCACACGTCCCTGTGAACAAGATGTTTACATTTACATTTACATTTCTTATCCAGAGCGACT
The DNA here is from genome assembly GCA_030522415.1 of Channallabes apus. Taxonomy (NCBI): domain Eukaryota; kingdom Metazoa; phylum Chordata; class Actinopteri; order Siluriformes; family Clariidae; genus Channallabes; species Channallabes apus. The sequence goes on from CM060104.1 coordinate 27,473,728, forward strand.
TACATTATTATCTCATTATACATCTGAGCAGTTGAGGGTTAAGGGCCTTGCTCAAGGGCCCAACAGTGGGAACTTGGTGGTTGTGGGGTTTGAACCTGGGATCTTCCGAACCGTAGTCCAATGCCTTAACCACTGAGCTACTCCTGGCCCGATGTTACTATGGAAAGGATTACTTATTAGAATGAGTGCATTAATATACTAAACCTGTACTACTGTCTGAGCTGCTGAAATAATCAACACCTTCTGACTGAGCATAATGCAACACACCATTATATTACATCCAACAAAATCGAAGTATCAAACATTAGTTAAAATTGGATATCAACTGGATATATTATTGTGTGTACATTTTTTATACTTACTTATGTTGAACAAAGTGCAAGTTTTATTTTAAATAATGATAAAAAAAACATATTTTCTTTAATTTATTTCTAACACTTGCTCAGGCTTTAGTGCTGAGAGGTTCAGTAACACCAGGCTGTCAGTAGGCTGTCAGTGTCAGAATGCTGATGCTGAAATTGTCTTTAAAGACAAGAAGAGCATTAAGTAGGGTCGGCTGTAGGGTCGGCTGTAGGATCGGGTCAGTGATGGAGTCGAACATTTCAGAAGCCTGAATGATGTTTAATTCCACATCCTAAAAAATGCTGGGTGATGTTATGTCTGGATACACTGCTATTGATTCACCATCCATTCCAATGTCAAATTAAAACTAGTAGCCTGAGTGGAGTTATGTACCGAACATATGAAATAATTCACTGAAGGCTCCAGATGTTTTGTTGTCTAATTCTCTAATGAACAAAGCTGTCACCACAGCAGCAAGGAAAAGTCCCTTAAAACCAGAGTCGTGCTCCTGGGGGGTAAGACCTGAGAGTGGGGTAATAAATCATCACACGATACAGGTGTAGAGGAGTAACAGCGCCTAACAGCACCGAGTGTGTTAACAGGATGTTCGTTCTGAGCAGAAAGAGGCTGAGGGTGCAGTGTTTATGATCACAGCAGCAGTGCTTAGGGACAATCTTATACTGTCCCAGTGAGATACAACTCCGTGAAGCCCGGCCAGCATCTGGGAATTAACTGATTCGGGAAGCTGCTTTAGGAAACAGAAATTACAGTAACAGAGTCCTGAGTGAAGGAGAAGAAGAAAAAAAGAAGAGGAAGAAGATTAAGAAGGTTGAGGAGAAGAATAACAATGAGAGTTTAAGATGAGTGTCAGAAGAAAGGTATGAAATAGAAAAAGAAAAATAGAAGAACAAAGAGAGATAAAGAAGGAGAAAAAAAGGAAGGATCAGAAGAACAAGATGAATAATACAAAGATGGAAGGAATAAGGTAGAGGGAATGAAAAAGAACAATAGCAAAAGGAGAAGGAGGAGGACAGAAGGAGGAGAAGAAGAATGAGAAAAAAGAACAATCTAAAAATAAGTCCAAGAAGAAAAAAGAGAGAGGAGGAGGAAAAGGAAGAGAAGCAGAAGACAAAATAAGACAGATGAGGACAAGAACAAGAGACAAGAATAAGACAAAGACGATGGATGAAGAAAAAGAAGAGAAAATGGAAAAGGAGGAAGAAAGGAGAAGGAAGAGAATAAGAGACAAAGGAAGCCAAGAAAAAAGTAGAGGAAGGTTAAAAAGGACAAGAAAGAGAAAAGGAGGTCATGAAAAAGAACAAGTAGAAAAAGGAGGAGGAGGAGAAAAAAGACAAAGAAGAAGAAGAAGAAGAAGTAGAAGAAGATTTGGAAAGTGACACGTGGTTTACAGGCAGCTCTCAGTATGGATATTCTCATCATCAAGGTTTAAGGTTTTAAATGTAAGTAGTTTTGCCATTTCAGGATTCTGACCTTTTCACTTTCAACAACAAATTATGAAATAAAAAATACTCAAAAACAATAACTTTTCATTTATTTTTTACTCCAGGAAATCTTTGGACCTTCTCGGGGGGCTTAGTCATCCCACAGCTTCTCCTCAGGGTATAAAGACTCGAACTCCACTCGGTTGTTCTGTTTCTTTTTCTTTTTCTTCCTTTCATGCTGAACCTGTTTGTTGCATGCTGCCTCCTGGCTGATGGTTACCATGGCGGCGATGCTTTAAAATCTCTCTGTGTACCCACAATCCTCTCCTCTGAGTCAGCAGAGGAGAGCAAACACAAGGGACGCAAGCACACACACAGCAGAGGCGAGCTTCCAGCCCCGTGCTTTTATTTACCTGCACTCTGCATCCTGAGACAGACTGAATTTAATCAGAGGGGTGATTGTCACTCCTGCAAATAAAGTGCTGGAGGACTTTACAACACTCTTAGTCTGAGTGCGTTCCTCATGTTTCATGTTCAATATGCTGCGGATTCGGAACGGTTATTATCAGGGAAGGAAGGGCTTCGGTTGTTTTATTCTTCATTCGTGCATTGCAGACGTTATTAATTTAGGGTTCATATTTTGCGAGAAATGTAATTACTGACTCAAGGAGCATTTTCCAAATCATGCACTTCAGCTGAGTGAGAAAAACGCTGGTGAGCCAGAGTTATTAATTTCTCAGGAGACACGAATCGATGCGACAAGCCTAATTAATCTTTCTTTGCTCAAATCTTCAGGGTGAGTTTTATTCCTAGCATGTCTGGATATTTGCTAAGTGACAGATGGCCCATGATCAACAAGTTAAATTTAGGGCCAATTAAGGACAAAATGACATCAATATGTACACAGGGAAGTTCTTTCTATTTGGAAATCGGGATCTGAAGCCAATTTCTGAGCTCTGCATCCCGATTATTAAAATCACCTGCATGTAGTTCATGCCTGTAGAGCTCACCTGAGAAGAAGCACCTGAAATGAAGTTTTCATTTGTGTCTAGACGATTGTGTTTAAAAGAAAAAACTTTAAAAGGTGAAAGAAAAAAAAGGGTTAAAATAAAGAACTGAAATTAAAAATTGCATTTTCTTTTGTTGTTAAATGTATAACATTATTACACAAATACACCAGGAAAAAATTAAGAAATGAAACATAAAATCAGTGGCTGTTACTGTAAATTTATGCAACAAAAACACAACATTATTCATTTATTCATTAATACGAAATCTGACTATATGCTTAAAAATATTCAAATCATTCTGTAATTGAACTGAAATCTGGAATTGAATTGAAAATTGTAAAGCTGGCCGATTATGCAAAATTAATTAATTCATAATTGTTTTGTCAATTAGACGGGTCTCCTACTGTATGTCAGAAACGAAAAAAGAAACACCATTATTTTGTCCTTTCTGCATTTTTTAACAAATCTATAGATAACCTCATAAAAAAACCCTTCTTCTTGTTTCTCAGATCTGCTGTTCTTTTGAGGGGCGTGGCTCAACACTAGCTCAATTACAGAGACACTGAAATGGCATGTTTGGAGGAGAAGCGTAACAGAAGGAGATTGAGTTATGAAATGAATTATCTAAGAGGAAAAAGAAGAAGAAGAAGAGGAAGACTCTGGATTACTCATTATGTACAAAACACTTGAAGTGAAAAAAAAGTATAAATTTCTGTCAATTTATTTCCAGAATTTTAAATTCTGTAAAGCTGCTGTGTGGAAAGGTCCATTGTTAAAAGCTGTATATGAATAAATTGGAATTTGAATTTAAAAGAGCATACAATAAGGGTATGAAAAAGAAGAAAGAGAAAAAGAGGATTAAGAGGAGGAGAAGGAAAAAGCTAAATAAGATGATGGAGAAGAAGAAGAAGACTGTGAAGAGAGTGTGTGAACGGGTCGGTGTGGCTGCAGGCTTTCATTCCATCCAAGCAGAAGCCATACACGATATTCTACTGAAAACCTGGAACAACTAATTAACCAGGTGGAATCAGGTGTGGCTTGTGCTTGTTTGAAATGAAACCCTTCACTCACAACAGCCCTTTCTGGAGAAGGTTTGACACCCCTGCTGTAGGTGCTGCATCTGTGTGTGGAGTGTCTAATTACGGGGCTGGAGCTTCTGAGGCTGCAGACAGTCTGAGACACTGAACAGTGTGTATAAAACTATAGACATCTCTTACATATTGCCAAGATGAGATACATATAATTTCAATAAAATGATGCAGAAAAATGAGTTCATGTTTTTGTCCTCTAGGTTGGACTGTTGTAACGCCTTACTGTCTGGTTGTTTAACTAGGTGCATAGTCAAGCTTCAGTTAGTTCAGAGAGTCCTCACTGGAACCAGAAGATCACGTCACCCCTATCTTATCTTCACTTCATTGGCTCCCTGTGAAATTTCGCATAGTCCCCAAAGTTATGGAAAAGTCTTCCAAATAATATTCGGGACTCAGACACATTCTCAGTGTTTAAGTCTAGGCTAAAAACCTATTTATTTATACAATAGATTGTGAATAGGTTGGCCTTAGGTAAAGGAGAAGATCTCTTCTCTTCTTTTCTCAACTCTTCATCCTTCACATCTGTCGAGCTACACATGCTGCTCCTGAGCCGCCAGTGATCCAGACCCCCTATGTCCACCTGTCTGATTAATCCTGGAGATCTCAGACAGCTGTTCTTTGAGGACTTGTGTCTGCAGTTGCTTAATACTCCTGGTTCAGACCGGGAATTTCCTACTTTTTTGTATCTGAGCCTCCATATTAACTTAAACACATCTCCTGTTATACTGAACTTCCAGCCTCCTAACACTCAGTATGACTGCAGATCAATCCCTGCTATCCGCTATCACCCAGGTGAGGATGGGTTCCGTATTGAGTCTGGTTCTCCTCAAGGTTTTTTCCTATTGCCGTCTCAGGGAGTTTTTCCCTCAGCACCGTCGCCCTTGTCTTCTTCCTCGGGGACAATCTGATTTCATTTTAATTCATATGTATTTTCTCACACAGTTCATGCACATTTCCATAATTTTCTTTTGATTCTACAGTATAAAGCTGCTTTCTGACAGTGACCACTGATTGTTAAAAGTACAAATCCAAATAAAATTGAATTGAATTAACGTCTAAGGGAGAATGTCTGGGACTTGAAGCATATGAGGTGGTAGGTGGAGTCTCAGATGGGACGTTTGCAACACTGACCTGTTACTGGTCACCCAACCCTATACAAACAGTACCAGTAGTCATGGTACAGTAACTGGTCGACTGTGAGCCAATATGAAAACAAAACCATTGTTTTTGTTTGTTTGTTTGTTTTTCTTCCAGAATGTACTAAATGTACAGTTTTTATTTCTGCAGACTTGAAATAAAATCAAAGAAATCACTTGTAATGGCACTTGTGTACATGCTTGTGCACGTGTGTGATTTCCCACCGTTTTGTGAGTGTTTCTTTGTGAGATTGGAAATCAGGAGACTGCACATGAGCGATAGGAGGAGAGCCGTGAGTCCCGTCTCTCTGTCAGCATGAGATAAGCAGACGGCGTAAACACTGATGTTAATGGTCTCCTCTGGCTGTGTCCAGCCCCCCCCCAAACCCCCCCCCCCATTCTTACTGCCCCCTCATGTCACACCAATGCAATCTTCAATTTCCCAGTGTTCAGGGTTTCATCTTAAATCAAGCATGTTGTTTGCCCCTCAACTCTGAGTGCCTGTGTCTGTAATAATTACAGCGAGTGAGAGAGAAAGAGACAGTCCATCCTTAATAGACAGGCAGACTGATGGAGCTGAGAGAGAGCGCGAGAGAGAGAGAGAGAGAGAGAGAGAGAGAGATGGGCAAAAATACTAGTAGGTGAGAGGTGGAGATTCAAAGAGTGAAAAGAAAAGATGTAGAAGAATTGACAAATTTAAAGAGAATGGGATTGGACAAACAAAGAGAGAAAGAAAGAGCGAGAGAATAATGGAAGGTGTGTAAAAGAGAAGCTGATTAATGACAGTGAAAAGGAAAAGATGGAGAAGAATGCGAATGAAAGAGAAAGAAGCAGTGATGATGAGAGAGACAGACATTCAGGGCAAAGAGATGAAGAAAAGATCCACATATGGAAACAAAGTAAAGGCTAAAAGGAAGAGAGAAACAGGGGGTGAGCAATGAAGGGGTTGAAAAAAGAAACAAGTGAAATTGAAATATGGAGAAGAATGTTAAGAGAAAAGCAAAGGAAAGTGTGTGTGTGTGTGTGTGTGTATGTGTGTGTGAGAGAGAGAGAAGATGAAAAGTAAGAGAATTTTTTTTATGGAAGAGAAGATGTACAGTATATGGTGAGGGAGATGGAAAGATGAATGAAAGGTAAAGGAAGAGAGTGAAAGGGATGAAAAGACTGACAGATCACTCAGGCAGTGAAAAAGAAAGGGTGAGAGAGAGAAAAGATTGAGGGGGGGGGGGGTAAATAAACAGTGACACAGAAAGAAATGGGGAAATACAGAGAGATTAAAAGAAGCGATTGCACGAACCAAACACTTGACCCTGGAGGTTTAAGACCGCAGAGCTAACAACTACACCACCATACTGCCAAGATTCTAATTCATCCTTTCATTTATTTATTTATTTATTTATTTATTTATTTATTAATTCCGTCATTACTTCATTGTTAGTAGACGTTTGATCTTTATCTGGGTTGAGACTTGGAGTCTGTGCTTTAAAAACTGAGAATTTGGAATGTATAGCCCTTGTACATGCCCAGTGTCAATTTAGAGTAGGGTTGCAGAACCCAGAGAAACGCCACACATCAAGTAACCATGGGGGCGCTCTTCTGGCTCAAACAGGGCTCTGGGGTATTGAACAGAAGGTCAGTGATTTCAAACCCCAGCACTGCCAAACTGTTGAGCCCTTAACCCTATCTGCTCCAGGTGCATGGTACCCTAGCTGACTCTGTACTCTGACCCAGGTTTCCTACGTACCTGGGATCTGCAAAAAATTCCTTTCATTGTGCTGTAAGGGACTCTTAATCCTATCCTGAGATTGAATCAGGAACCCGGAGCTGTAAGGTTCTACCTGGTGCACCACCATACCACCTTTAGTGAAGGAACATTCATTCATTCATCTTCTATACCTCTTTATCCTGTATTTAGGGTCGCGGGGACCTGGATCCTATCCCAGGAGACTCAGGGCACGAGGCAGGGTACACCCTGGACAGCGTTAGTGAAGGAACATTCGTCTTTAAATACGGAGAATGTTTAAAATAGTACAAATGCCCTAAGCCATGCAGAATATATTTCCTGCATAATTTAACAGCGACGAGAAAAAGAAACAACTGGCGGCGGGGTACCACTAATATTCAGTCATTATTATTCAGTTGTAAAATGTAGGCAGTTATAGAAACAATGCTACTCTTGTTCTCATTAGTCATTTGTAATATTCGAAATGTTTCCCCATCACATTAAATCTCATTACTATTGTAAAATATACTGTATTTCAATATCATTTAATATTGTTTTATTATTACTTTTATAGTAATGGTGATGAACTGCATGGAATACTCAATCTTTCAGGTTATTCTAAAAAAAAAAAAAAAAAGCTGATCACATGACCCACGATTCAGTCTTCATTTAAGCGACTGCAATGATCTGTCCTTTTTTTTTTGATGTAAACGAAATTACATTTAGACTTTGCCTTCATTTGCATTTATAGTGTTTTTAGTGAAGTTGTTAAAATAGCATGATCGTAGACAATAATCCAAGGTCTCGAGTTGCCGTTTGATTGGACACTTGGGAGTCGTTATGGCCACTTGGGTCTTAACTTTGTTTCATTTTCAAGCTAAAGTTACTTAGACCACGGTTTAATCCCGATTATTTTAACCAAATTGCGCTATTTTAAATACATAATCAACTCTTGAACAGATCATTGTCTTGTCTTGAGAAACTGAATTAAAGTCTTCAGGCAGATTTAATTTGAAGTTGCAATGGCTGTACAACTTCATGTCCAGAGATGCTTGTCTCTCTGCGAATGATGTAATTTATATTCTCATACACTGAGCAGGAAGAACACCAGGAACGAGTAATTCATTCCAAAGGTGACACATATTTCCAAATCGACGAGTGTGCTGGGAATAAACAGGAGTCAGTTCCTATTAATAACAGCATTACTCTCAGTTAGTCGTTCCCTCCAAAATGGCCACGAGGCCACAGGGACTCTGATCCCATCACCCAGATTAATCTAACTGCTGGAATAAGGGGGAGGGGGTACAAGACATTAGCATTCCATAGCATGTTCAGCTCCTGATAATCATCCATCTTTAGTAAGGCACTATCCTGGTTCACACATGTATCATAACCAGTTACTTCCTTTTTGGGGGAGGTAGGAGGAAACCAGACAACCACAAGGAAGCCTTGTGAATCCCTGGCTGAGCACGAATCTTCCTGTCCAAGCACTTGTACCTCCTCCATGCAGGCATTCCACTGGTATCCCATAAGACTTAGAGCTTGACTCACTCTCCTTCCTTGTTCTCTTAAATTTCTTTTAAAAGAAATGTTCTTAACCATCCCAATCTGCTCGTACCCAACTAAATGATAAAACCCACTTCCATTGACCTTACATTGAAGGCACTTATGATTCATATAGGATTTGCATTTAAGTAGCATGGGTAACACCGCTAATAACCATATCCATATCCATAACCATACACAATACTGGTTCTTATAATGATGTGTTTCAGAACACTGGTTGCATATTGATTCATGTGAAGACACATGAATGGATGTCTAAAAACGTGCTTTCTGACTATAAGCCCTGGATGGCCAAAGCTTCTAATAGAGATAAAAAAAATAAGAGAAAATTCCAATGTCCAATGTCTGTGTAAGCTATATGATTTCTCTTCAGTGGAACTTAGAGGCTAGAACGTGTTCCAGCATCACACCGCCCCTGTGCACAAACCCAACTCCATGAAGACATCGTGTGTTAAAGCTGGTATGGAAGAACTCAATTTTTCTGCACAGGGCCCTCATCTTCACTAAACACCTTTGGGTAAAACTGAAGCTGGAGTCTCCTCACCATCCTACCATCAGTGCCGGCATCTACTAAGCTCTTGTCGCTGAGTGAACACGAATTCCCACAAGAGCCTTTACAGAAGAGTGGGGCTTATTATAAGAACAAAAAGGGGAGCTGAATCTATAATTTGATGTTCAACAAGCACATACTGTATGGGTGTGAGTGACGAGATGTCTACAAACAGTTAGATATATGGTACATTCCTGGAAATGCATGCATCTCTCTAATCTTATTTAACTCACTGATCGGTAATGCTGCAAAAGGAAGAAAGCCCAGTGGAGAGTGAGTTTGATATCTCATCTTATAAAAATTGTTCTTCCATGGTTCTTTAAGGGGTGATTAGATAATTGAGGGGATTAGGTTTCTGAAAGGCCATTTCTTTTAATTGTTAGAGATAAGGAGATCAATTTCAGACAGACTATAGTAATCATTTGGTCATGCAGGTTTCTTCAAAACAAAATTGATGATTTAAAGACGAAGATTTAAAAATTTGGCGCTCAGACTCTGGGTTACTGATGAGAAGGTCATGGGTTCAAGACCCCCCACAACTGAGTTTCGGAGTAGAGTGGACAGTGGAAGGGCAGACTGAGATCTGGATGCCTGAAAATCGGCCCATTAAAATCATAGCCTACCCTCACTAACAATAAATAAATAAATAAATACATAAAAATGTCCATTTCCAAATAAGCCATTTCCTGAGCTTCTGCTGATCCAAATGTAATAACTCAACTTCTGTTCAAGCTCTCAACATTTTCCTCCATTGGCTTCCTGTAACTGCCTGCATTAGAAGATTTAATTCAATTCAGTTCTATTTATTTACTCTTTAACATTTTTTTATTGTATCAAAGCAGCTTTACAGAATCAAATATGTATAAATTCTAATTATCAGATTGTCCATGAAACACTTGCAAGGGCTTTCAAACTAAAATAACTATACCAGGATTGTCCATACCTCATGGCAACCATCAAATCCTGTGCCATATTTGATATTTTAATCACTCAGATTTGTTTCCTGTTCCTTTGGGATTGGTATGAATGCAAATGTTGAATGGGACAAAATTGCAGCTTCATCAATTATACAACAAGCTGGAGATTACAGCATTAGAATAGACCACAGCAGATATTTTAAATCCTTCTAAAGCAGAATTTTATAGCCACCCATTCCAGCAGTGGACTGGAACAGTGCCAGATACTTCCTAGCATTGCATTTATGTAATACCATTAAAAAGCCACCATCATTTAAATATAAAAGCCTCTCCTCTCTGCTTAAACACAGTGTAATTTGATGAATTAGCTCTGCGGTCTCCATGTCTTTTGAGAGATCTGTGGAGAGGTAATGAGCAGGAACGTTCCTAAAAACATAAGAACCATCTTTCACTTCTGTCTCGTGTTTGTCTCTGACAGAGTCATGGAGATCAATCTGCTGGCAGGAAGGGATAAAATACTGCTTGTCTAACAGAGACTTTAACTATTAGTATTTTGGTTTGTGTGTTTTCTGTGGGTTTAAACGATTTGTTATAATTGCTGCCTAGTCATTTCTAGTCTGATATTTTTTTGTATAACATAACACTATGGACATAAAACTGTGTCCAAAACTACACCATCTTCAATCTACTGTGGGTGTTTTCTGAATTACACAACCTATTAAAAAACTCAAGAATAACAAAAATTCACTGTGTTATTTATATTGATACAAAATGTATTAAATCTATTTATGTTTATTACAATATTTCAGAGGGATCTCAATTCTTTTGCCTTAAGAGTACTGCGCTTTTGTTGTCTTATTGACTCAGCTACACTCCTCTGTGTGTTCTTATCAACCCTGTTTATATTAGTGACGGATGATGGATCCTTGCTGAGAAATATAATGTGACAGAAAATTTGACAGTTTCATTTACTCTGCAGCTTTCTTCACTATCTTTAAAAAAAACACTGAGAGTGTGAATACTGATGTTTAAAGACTTCAGGATGTGAATACTGGGGATGTGAATACTGATGCTGCAAAACCCGAACCCTGAAGACATGAATGTTGACGTCAAAACACCCTATCCCTGCTGATGTGAATACTGACTATGACCCACCCAGTTCTTGAGGATGTGAATACTGACGCCCGAGGTTTGTATTAAACATGAATGTGTATGTATCAAAATTATCAGATTGTCCCTGATGAGCAGGCCGAGGGTGACAGTGGCAAGGGAAAACTCCCTGAGATGGCAGTAGGACGAAGCCTTGAGAGGATCCAGACTCAAAAGGGAACCCATTCTTATTTAACAGATAGCAGGGATTGATCTGCAGTCATACTGGATGTTAGGAGGCTGGAAGTTCAGTTTAACAGGAGATGTGTTTAAGTTAAAAAATGGTGTCTGGTTTGTTATTGGAGGCTCAGGTAGACTGTAGGAAATTTCAGTCCTGAACTATCAAGTGACTGCAGTCACAAGTCTAGGTCCAGAGGGCAGAGGGGGTCTGGATCACTGGCAGCTCAGGAATGACATGTGTAGCTCGACAGAGAGAAAGCAAGAGGGAAAGAGAGAGACAGAGAGGAGAAGAGAGAGAAGAGGAGAAAGCAGAAGAGAAGGAGAGATAACAGTTAGCTATGGTCACAGTCAAACAATGTATAATGTGAATGTATATTTAGTGTAGAGTGCAAGCAGGGACTCCGGAAGGACTAACTATGACATCATAACTAAAAGGGAGAGTCAGAAGGAAACACAAACATGAGGGGGGACTGGGATGTAAAGTTGATCAATGAGAGTGAGGAAGACAGCATCTAAACATACCAGTTCACCATAATACTCAACGTCCATGAGTCCCTCAGATCTACATTTTACCTAAGGCAAATCTATTTACAAAAATGCTTGGCTAAATAAGTTTTTAGCCTAGACTTAAACACTGAGACTGTGTCTGAGTCCGGAACATTAATTGGAAGACTACACCATAACTTTGGGCCTTTATAAGAAAAGACTTGGTCCCTGCTGTAGATTTCATTGTACAAGGTACTAACAAACAGCCTGCATCCTTTGATTGAAGTAGGCGTGGCGGATCATAAGACACTTAGCAGTTCGCTCAGATACTGCGGCGCGAGACCATTTAATGCTTTATACGTCAAAATTTGTATTTTAAGATCGATGTTAAATTTCACAGCAAGCCAGTGAGCATAAGATAGGGGGGATGTGCTCATATCTTCTGGTTGTAGTGAGGACTCTCGCTGCTGCATTCTGGACTAGCTGAAGCTTGTTTATGCACCTAACTGAACAACCAGAAGGCCTTTACAATAGTCCAACCTAGAGGTGATAAAAGCATGAACTAGTTTTTCTGCATCGTTTAGTCACAATATATTTCTTATCTTGGCAATATTTCTGAGGTGAAAGAATACTATCCTGGTGATGTTATCTACATGAGCTTCAAATGAAAGGCTGGAAGCTATAATCACACCGAGGTCTTTTACTGTTGCACTTGATGGAACAGAAAGGCCATCTAAAGTTACGGTATGATCAAAAATCTTGTTTCTAACTGTATGCAGTCCTTTGACTAAAACTTTCTGTCTTATCATTATTAAGCAAAGGGAAGTTAATTATCTAGTCTCTTATGTCCTGCACACATTGCTCAACTTTAGTAAGCTGGTTTTTCTCATCTGGTTTTGCTGCGACAGTGTGTCATCAGTATAACAATGAAAACGAATACCATGCTTACGAATTATGTTGCCCAGAGGAAGCATGTAAAGGGAAAAAAGCAGTGGGCCTAAAACAGAACCCTGCGGAACGCCAAACTCCACTAGAGAACATGCAGAATAATCACCATTTAAGTCTACATACTGATAACGATCGGTCAAATAGGATCTGAGCCAGGAGAGGGCTGTACCCTTAATTCCTACTAGATTTTCTAATCTGTGAAGAAGAATACTATGATCAGTGGTGTCAAAAGCTGCACTAAGGTCGAGTAACACAAGTATAGTGACGAACCCTGATCAGAATCCAATAATGCTGTCTCTTTGCTGTGATAAGGTCTACTGTAAATCCGGACTATACAATTTGTATATGCTATTTCTAAGTAAATATGAACATAGCCTCTGCGCTACTAACTTTTCGAGAATCTTAGAGAGGTTTGATATTGGCCTGTAATTGGACAGCTGACGGGAGTCAAGGTCAGGTTTCTTAATTAGTGAAGATGAGTGAAGAGTTAATTATTTTCAACAGGGGGTCTGTTATTGCTGGTACTATCTGCTTGCAAAGATATTGGTATGGGATCTAATAAACAGGTTTGATGATTTTGCCGAAGATATGAGTGAAATTAGTTCATTTTCTTCCACGGGAGTAAAGTATTCTGGATTCTGATCTGATTTGGTAAGTTTATCATCTATCATCATAAATTATCTGGTTTCAAAGCCTGAATTTTGGGCCTAATATTTACAGTTTTGTTATAGAAAATTCATGAAGCTCACTCCTGTATGTTGTTGTTGTGGTGATTCTGTTGTTGCGAAGGTTCTGATATCTGTTTTATAACATATTGAAAAAATATGTAATGTAAGCACTGCTGTTTAGTTCATCAGTTTAACATTTGGGTGGATTCTGTTATCAGGAATATGGAAGAGGTGAAACTTAAGTGCAAAGATATTTCATTAGCAAACCATTAATAGCACAAAACAGAGCAGGATATGGTGTGGATGCCAGACGGGGTTTGCATCTCAGACAGAAACTGAGAGTGCTGGAACTTGACTAGGGCTAAAGCTTAGGACCGGAGAGGTCACCCCATAGGCTGTCTGGGAGGGTTCGACAGGAACAAAGCCTGGCCTTAGGACAGGAAAACCAATTTGAGCCCTTTAGCTGCGGTTCAATACCAGTACAATGTACAGTACAATCATTGAAGATAGGTTTTTCATGGCTTCTTCACAGCCAGAGTGCTGAGCAAGCATGATGTTTTCAAAGTCACTGTCAGAATTTGGCATGGTTTATATGAAGAATGGTTAGGCTTGAGTTTGGCTCAGACAGAGTAAGGTTAGGCAAGAACAGAACAAGGCTAGACTTGGACTGAGCATGGCACCACTATGACATGGTGTGGCTTTGCTGGGAAAAAAAAAAGCATCACAGCATCAGGACAGATTAATGCATTCCTGGCAAAGGGAATTGCTATATCAGGTTATGGTACTTCTGGGAAATAAACCTGGCATTGTCATTGTATTGATGGAACAGGGCACAAAACTGCTGAAGCAAGATGAAGTCTTGTTGTGACTGGACAGGTCATGGCATTGCTGGGACAAGTCATGGCATAGATCAGGAAGCGCAGGGCATAGTTAAGGCAGAATATGGCATGTTTCTATCCAGGATTTAATAGGAAAAAACAGGAAAGAACAAATAAACATGGAACGCAAGCTGTTGTTGGTCTTTCGGCTGCTCCTGACAAGGGTTTGCCACAGCGGACTATCCAGTCCGCACTACAACTTGGCACAAGTTTTACACCGGATGCCCTCCCTAATGCAACCCTCCCATTTTATCCGGGCTTGGGACCGGCACTGCTTCCAGTGGCTGTGGTTTGGGCACTGGCTGGGAATCGAACCCGGGCCTTCCGCATTGGCAGGCAAAACACCTACCACTGAGCCACCAGTGCCGGGTTTCACATAATGCTACTAATAAACAGAAAATGTGCAACACCTGGAATTAACACAGAAATAAATTTAACTCAAAACAGGAAGTAGGAGAACAAAACACCAAATGTTAACTAAGTCCAATAAAAGTCCCATAGGCATACGAGAAACACAAAGCCCTGAACAATATCATGAAGTCAGCAAGCAGATGAATACTGTTTGTTGGAGTTGTGATGATCTTACAGCTGTACCTCACTCCAACAGCCTTCATGCTCTTGACCTAGTTTACTTTCCACACTCAGCAATCTGTGTGCTCAACTGGCTAACTGAGCGAGCTAATATTTCATCATAAACGTCAATTAAGATGATAATTACTGATGGAAATAAAGATGTATGAGCTTCATTCGCTTTTATACTCAGCTGCATTGTATTTAATAACTGAAGCAGTCAGAGGACATTACAACAACCACACAATGTCCATCAGACAAGACATACACAGCCTGCATCATAAATACAGTAGATACCAAAATGACTTAAAATACCACAGTGATTTTAAATCTGGGACTATGATTGATTTAAAATTTGTTGATTAGTTTTATTTAATAAATTAAATAAATAAAATAGTTGCTGGGCGGCGCGGTGGTGTAGTGGTTAGCACTGTCGCCTTGCACCTCCAGGGTCCGGGTTCGATTCCCTGGCCAGGCTCGATTCCCGTCTCTGTGTGCATGGAGTTTGCATGTTCTCCCCGTGCTTGGTGGGTTTCCTCCGGGTACTCCGGTTTCCTCACACAGTCCAAAGATATGCAGATTAGGCTAATTGGCGTTCCTAAATTGCCCGTAGTGTGTGATTGGGTGTGTGAGTGTGTGTTTGTGTGTGTGCCGTGCGATGCATTGGCACCCTGTCCAGGGTGTACCCCGCCTAGTGCCCGAAGTCTCCTGGGATAGGCTCCAGGTCCCCCGCGACCCTGAACACAGGATTAAGTGGTATAGAAAATGAATGAATGAAATAGTTGCTGTAGTGTAAGAGGAATAAAACACTTCAGGACATGCTGATATAGAAAATAACTGTGAGGGTTGCCCACTAGAGGGCAGTGTTTTTTATGTGTAGTTTTTGGTTGTAGACCCAGTTTCCCAGAAGGCTCCTCGGTCAGCTGACGCGGATGCCCAGCTGAACTGAGGAGGCCCATTAGCATTAGTATAAATACTTGTTTGTTCTGGGAAACTGGGTCGAGCATTAATTTAATTTCAGTTCTGTTAAGTGGGTTTTGTTTTATCTGATTCTGTTTCAGTTGGTTTAATTATAGTTGGCCTTTTGGTTTCTGGAGCTTTTAAGTTAAGGTTATATTTGTCTTAATTTAGTATGTTGTTGTGTCCTTGTCTCCTAGCAGGATTAGCCTCTAGGAGAATTAGCCTTTTGTGTTTACCCTTTTGTGTGAGTAAAGTTTGTGCCTGTCTTGATCTTAGTCTGTACAAATACTAATGAGGGTGATACTAACATGTCTAGATCTTAGTCTGTCTAGTCTTTGAGTCTGTCTAGTCTCCTTGTCTGATTAGCTTGTAGTCTGTTTAGGTACTAACCCGTTTAGCAACTAACCTTCAGAGTTCTTAGTCTGTTTCATACCTAGTCTGCTGTGTACCTTGTCCGTTCATTCCCTTGGGTCTCAGGCTACTGGCCTGTTTAGCCATTAGTCTGATTAGTTACTAGCTAGCTTAGCAGCTAATGTGCAGAACCAGTAGTAGGCCTAGCCAAGCCGGTCTTGTGTGTTTATCGCTTGCATGTGTAGTCCCTTGTGTTTAGTCCTCTAGTCTGTTTAGTGTGTCTCGTCTCGTCCAGTTTGTATCCCCATGACTGTACTGTATATCAGTTTGTGCAATCCGTAGTCTGTGTATGTTTTAGTTTCTTATGAGTTTGTTATAGTATGCTCCAGAGTTCCTGCCAACTTGTTTTGTTCATGCTTGTTTTGTTTATTAAAGACTTGTTTTACATATCTCTCTGCGTCTAGGCCTCACCTTCATGCCCACAGTCCAACATCTAGCAGAATGTGACAATAAGTTACTCTTTACTATAAAAGCAAGCATTGTTGATTATTTAGATAAACCAAAGATAAATTTCAGACAGGAAAGAAATGCTGCAATTAAATGTGATGTATTTAGGTTATAAGCAGTCTTCGTTAGTGATCACTGGCTTAATGTCACCTCAGTTGTCTTTAGATGTTCATGTGAATATGGTTTCTAGTTTTAATCAGCTCTTATTTCTGTCGCTCTCAAACGTTTTCCAGATTTGCATTTTCATCTTTGTGAAATATTTAGCCCAGTGGTGTCACTGAGAACTCTTCAGTGAGAAGAGTTGCTAAAATAACAGAAAACCTGAATTCAGAGCTCTGGATGATAATAATAAGGTCCGGCAATTCATATGGAAATCATCGGCACCCTTTCCAGTCCTAAATGAACCCTTGCTGTTGATTTGCCCTCGAATTACTCCTGGCTCGGTCGGCCGTTGTGGCTCGCCTGCTTGTTTTTATTTATGTGGGAAAATAATTAGGCCTCGTTCAGAGAAGAGCACATACTCTCCACATCAATCGTGTGAAAATATCGAGCTCCATGGTCTGCGTTTTATGAGGCTTGGCCTGCTCTTTGTGTTTGATTTCATTAAGAAGCACTGACATTTTAATTTATTAGGCACGCAATCACAGAGCTGCCTCTACAGTCAGGATCATTCGTCGGCTTTTTAATTTGGCTGCGAGGTCGGGTAGGAAAATGAGTTTAAACATAAAAGCAATGTGCATGCATGGTTGTTAAGGTAAAAGGCTTTTTTTTTCTCCCTCATAGCGAGTTCTTCTAAAGCTGGAGCTGAAAGACATTCCCTTTGTTCGTTCCTTAAACATTCAGAGAAAAGATAACTCCACTGACTGACAATTACATGGCAGCAAGGCTGAATTCAGGTCATTTCTTGGACAATGTTGTTTCTTTATGTGTGTGTGTGTGTGTGTGTGTGTGTGGCAAAGATATCCAACAAAGGCTTTAGCAGAAAGGAAGGAACGTGAAGAAATTACCATTTTATGTCTCCAGAGGTGAGAGCCACCTCGCTGCAGAGCTGAAAGATAAAAAAGTTTATTACATTAGGGCTTTAGGGAACAGAGACCAGATTTAAAGAACGATTGTATTTTAACCAGAGAATCTGGCCTCCATTTTTTTTTTTTTTTTTTTTTTTTTTTTTTTTGCAATTGATTTTGACTTAGACAGCATTTAAAGTTCCATCTCAGCCTCAGGCCGGCATATCAGAATAATCCCCATCTTATCAAGTTTTCTAAAGCTAACTGACACTTAAGAAAAAAAAAGTCATGCAATCGCTATCTGAGATTCTGCCTCAGTGGGCCATATACAGAGTGGCGTTAAGCACACAGTGAGGATTTAATGCCGATATTCAGATCTCAGATGTACAGTACTGTACACTAAGTGCAGACTTAAATGCTATTCGGAGGTAATGCAAGAGCCATGCATGGGGTTGGAGATTATTAATATTTCCCTGTAAGCCTAGCAGATGAGCGCTCAGCTTATCCTTCTAACAGTGGAAATGTTATAGCGTTATTGTGTGAATTTGTCAAATCAAAAGATTGACATAACATTTGGGTTACACATTACAACATCATGACCTTGATTAGTATCGTGCATGAGTTCATGAGTCAGAGCATGCTATGAAAAATGAAAAAAGTGAAATAACAATGTGCTGAATCAAGTGCTATTTATTACTGTACGCTGCCGAATGAGTGTAGAGTGTAAAAGAGTGAAGCAATTTTGTTCAATTATACCAAAAAACTGTCATGATTACAACTAGGACTTTACATGGAGTGTCCAAAAATCTGCAGGTTAGGGTAACTGGAGATCCCAAATTAGCCATTGTGTGTATACTGTATGTGTGCCTATTCTTCGCCTTAAGCATGTGTGTAACCTGATTCTGAATACAAGAAACTTTCCACACGTAAATACTGTATTGATGCTTTAAACTAGAATCACTGATTATGGCCCTATTGAATTTTAAATTATAGACTTGACTGTCTAGCTCCTGTTTTGCACTGAACTAAACTGACAGGTCACCACACAATCTATTATTTTGGGAATTACCTTCTCAGTACGTGTCCTGAAAATGGCTTTTAGTGTCTCTTCTGACAGTTAATCTTATTCTCATCCGTCTGCTTGATATTTTTTATTTCTCCAGTTCTTATTCTTCCTCTGATTTGTTCAAATTGAAACACATACCCAGGTTAGGGCTAATCTTCAGTTCTAATTTTACGCCCTGCTAGTTTGTGTCTATTAGATTCGTCTGTCCTTTTTTGTTTCTTGCTCACAGTGTCTGCTTGTGCTGGTTTTAGGTCGTGTATTTTGTGAGCATTTTGAATTCATGGACGTGGATTTGCATTTAATTTGCTCAAGAGTTCTTGGGTAAATGAAGCGATTCCAAATGAACATTATGAACTTGTTCAACCCCAAGCCTTGCCCGGTCAACATAAAAAAAATATATATTATTATTACTATTCCTGATTTATAATTTAGGACTACTTTAACATATGAATGTATTCTATTTCAGCAACATGTGCTCAATATGAAAGTTAGGATGACTTTCATAAAGTTATGTTGAGATAATGTTAAATAAGCGACCCAACGGCAACCTTAAACCAACAAAGTTGTAATCTTTATTTGGAGCATTTATGGTGATTAACATCCATTCGCACCTCTTCTGACCACAACCACGGTCACGAGTCTAGGATTCCGATTGAAGATTGGGACAGACACAACAGCTTCCCATATACAGTGTGCGTCTCTCCTCTCGTGTGGCTCTTAGTGCTGTAATGTTCTCTGTTTCATTTTCTTTTGGAAATATAACCATGAGGTCCATCTTAGCTTCTAAATTACTCTACTACAATATGCTGCAAGCACAATATCCAAACTACTAAGCGGGTTTTTACCCTTTTGCCTGCTTTACAATGTAAATTGCAATTTTGGTAAATTTTTGTGCTTTTTTTTTGTGCTGCTCATTGTTATTTACACTCATTTACTATCTTTAACAGCATGCCCCCTAGTGGTCCAGTGATAAACATGCAGTGTTCTCATCACAGTGACTGGAGCTTGACTTCTCCTCCCTCCATCGGTTTGGTATTAATAATAATGTTTGCAACGTTGTATTGGGGCATTCGTTCACTTTCGTCATGTAGCCAACACTTCATCTTGTTCATCTCATCATCACGTAGTCAGGGCCAGGTGTAGCTCAGTGGTTAAGGCATTGGACTACGGTACGGACGATCCCAGGTTCAAACCCCACAACCACCAAGTTGCAAGGCCCTTAACCCTAACCTGCTCAGATGTGCAATGAGATAAAAATGTAAGTCGCTCTGGATAAGAGCGTCTGCCAAATGCCTAAATGTAGTCAACGCTATTCTGACATCACTTTGTCAGATTCATTCTCCATAATGTTGCTACCACAATTAAAAACTCGTTCTCAGTGGGTTTCTATTGTTTACCATTACACTTATAAACTCATAGTCAGTAAATCCTTGTGCATGTTATTGTGTCTTTTTCCTTGATGTCTGTTGTTTCACTGAAAGTCACTTTATTTTGTTGAGGAACTAGCAGTGCAAGAGTCAGGATAATGAAAAATACTAAAATAGCATATACACTTTTTGTTATGGCCTCCAGTAACACCAATAATAGTTTATTACTGTAGCATAGTTTAATAGCGTTTATTATGTTTGAAGATAATATACAATACATATATGCACACAATATGTATGTACTGTACTGTAAATGAAACATAAGACTCTTCTCATGAACTTTGTGTAAAATCATTTATCTGAATGGCATTAAGACCTTAGTTGAGAGACTCCTGTATAAACCTGCCACTATGTGCTTCATCCTTATTAAAGTCAACATTCAATAATGAGACTTTATCAAAAATGCGTGTGCAGGGTTTTTATTTAAAATCAAAAAGTGGTCAAGCAGACGAGGGCAAAATCATGATTGAAACAGGTGGGCTTCTTCACAGCTTGTGAGGGATCAAACAGCACGAAAAGCATTAACAGAGCTCAAACACCTGGAATCAGGAATTAGAAATGGTACAGGGACAGGAAAGAAGCCGAAAACATAAAAGCTATATCTGTAAATTGTTCCAGATTGAAAAATGTATTTTACAGTATGATGTCAATAATCTTCCAAGGAGCCCTAAATTCCAGTCCTGAATTGTTCACTTCCTGCATGGTGAAAATGCCCCCTTTACTTATGACAAAAATGACCTACAGTATGACACCCATCGTAAACGATCATCATTTGGAGGAAAAAAGACAAGTGTCAGGTGACATTAAGAACTAGCAGTCGATTGTTGATAGTCAACAAGAAATACCTGCCAAATAGTAGCAATGGATACTCGATTGACAACAGATTGATGTATGACAACACAGTAGATGCTGGAAAAACAAATTGTCAGTGGTTATCTTGAGTGCATGCATTAAAACAGCTAGTTGGACAAGTTACATCAGTCAATCGAATCGTGCTGATGAAAACATCTGTTTGCAATTTATCTACTTATTCAAAGCAATTCCTGTAATTAATTCTTTTGTCACAAGTATAAGGGCTGCTTAAGCGACGACCTTATGTTAAATTACCACTATAACAAGGTTTGTGGAGATCTTTGTTCTATCATTTAAGTTTTTTTCTTAATGCTGCAAACAAATGACAATGTAAAGTAGATTTATAATAATAATAATAATAATAAAGATGATGATGGCATGAGGGCTTAGAGTGGTTAGAACTGTCGTCTTGCACCTCCTGTTTCTAGGTTTGATTCTCACCTTGGGGTCTGTGTGCTTGGTGGGTTTCCTCCTGGGTTCTCCAGTTTCCTCCCACAGTCCAACGACATGTAGATTAGACTAATTGGCGTTCCCAAATTCCACATAGTGTGTGAATGAGCGTATGAGTGTGTACGTATGTGTGTGCCTTGCGATGGATTGGTCCCCTGTCCCAGGGTGTACCCCGCCTTGTGCCCCAAGTCTCCTGGGATAGGCTCCAGGCTCCCCGCGACCCGGAATACAGGATAAAGCGTTATAGACCATGAGTGAGTGAGAGTGAGTGAATAATAATAATAATAATAATAATAATGCAAAAACGGTACACATTTCTACTTAAATTCAATGTTTGGTTTTATTTGTACCTTTCGTTTTCTATAAGCAGAATAGGATATCATATGTAAAAATGAATAAATAAATAGATAAATAGATAAATAAATAAATAAAACATTAGCTACTTAATTTTGACAAGTTTCCAAACAGAAATTGCTGGAGCAGAAACATATAAATACCATTTCTTTCCTTAAGGAACTGAAATGAAAATAAACAGTTTGGAAATCACACAGACTTTGGGAAGTGTATGTGTAATCCGGGTCATTTTCCAGAGATTCTGTGAATGCACAAATGACATGGACAAATGACGTGGGAGAGAATTCAGGTGTATTAAGTTTTGATTAAATGTGAGTTTTTCTGAGGATTCGGGAAGTTTGTGATTTTACACTGAAGTTATTAAGTTAATTCTAATTATTCTATTAACACTTGAGACATGAACAGAGGTGCCAATATTTAAGGTTAAGTTTACATCAGACTATTACTGACAAACAATAATAACTAATAAAAGTTGTGCAAATCTATTTATTAGTAGATCATTCATCTTTTTAATAGCAATATTCACCGAGAAGAAACAGATCACTAACATATCAAAATTTATGTAAATATACACTATATCCTCAAAAGTTTGTGCACCCCTGCCCATGACATGAATATGTCCTTGTTGAATATCTCATTCCAGATGTTTGTTTGTTTTTTACTCTTCTAGTGTGCTCCACTCTTCGGGCAAGACATCTCCACATGTTAGAGCGTGGCTGTGAGAATTTGTGTTCATTCGGCTACAAGAACATCAGTCAAGGAGGCTCCAGCTCCAGTTCATCCCAAAGGTGATGGATGATTCAGTCAGGTTGAGTTGAGCCAGGGCTCTGCACAGGACACTCAAACTCTCCTACTATAAATTTAACACACCGTTTCTTCATCGAGCTGGCTTGTGTACTGTTGTCATGCTTGACCAGTTTTGGACGAATTTTTAGTTCTCAGGAAAACTGTAATCCTTCTGCGTAGAAAGACATCCCTAGAGAAGTGTGTCCTTCCAGAGGTTGTGGGAAGAGTTTGGAGAAAGAACAATAGGTGTGATGGTCATGGAGTGCGCAAACTTTTGGGCATACAGTATAGTTGATATCAGAACCAGTAAGTATCTTATTTCAGTTTCAGTTGTATGAAACCTTCAATATGTATCTGGTTGCTTATAAAGTAAAAAAAAAAAAAAGATCTGTTCATGTCTCAGCGTTTATGCACCAATAGATCCTATGGGTGTTTAATTATAAATGCTTTGTTAGGGATTTAAAAAGCATAAGTAAGAAAGTTTCTAAAGTATGTAAGTAACTAATCATCTTGTTAACACTATTGGCTGCAGGTACATTTAATACTTTCTCTGTAAGTCACAATTTGCACCACGGATGTTTTCATGTTTTGCAGTATGAACACTGATTTAATGCAGATTCTCAGACCGAGCGAACAGGAAATAATAACAAACGCAAATGCCATCAATACTTAGAGGGGAGGAAATGCTGGAGGGCTCACGGCTGCTTTCCTCGTTTTTCCTTCACTGTGGGGTTTTTATTGCTGTCTGCGGAATTGAGAATGAGAGCCAGGAGTGCTGTTTGATTTGTTCTTTGCTTCCACTATTTCCCACTAACTGCTTCTGAAGCAGCTGTCACGTCACTGCAGGAAAGGGAAAATTTGCAGATCCATCTGCAAAACTAGCAGTTAGGAAACCAATCAGGACAGCTACACGCCTTTTTTATTTTTTTACTTTTCTGAAAATAGAGCTTAGTATTACCGGATAAACTTGTGACCTTGCGTGATTGCTTGATTAGATTCGCGAGTCGGAGTTTTGCTTAGCTTGAGGCAGAAGAATCAAACTGGTGTGGGTGTGGCTATGAAACAATCAACGCTAATTGGTGGAAAACATATGGAAGAACTATTTTAATCAACTGTAAAGCAACAATAAAAAAAGAAAACCCCACAGAGGGCATATAATAATGCTTTGTGTAAGTGCGTGTGGGACTGAAGGTCATTAGTATGTGATAGCACAGGTGTGGTGGAGGCATAAAGGAAATCCCGGAGGTGCTGCCATTTTCTCCTGCTGAACTGCCTGGCAGCATTTAAATTCCCTTTGTGCTGGCAGACAGAGGATCTTGACACCGACATGAGAGGAAGAAATTGCAGCTAAGGGACTCCAATCATCGCTGCTCCTCTGCCTTTCATGTTGATTGAAATTGCAGAAGAGCCGCACTCAAAGTCATCAAAGGAAACGCGTGACAATTTCTGATTCGAGAGAGCCGGCCCTGTCACATGACTCAGCAAAAAAATAAAAAATAAAAAAAAACAGTCCTTATCTTATAGCCTTCGTCATTTCAATCATTCTCTGTCGTTTATATGCTCTTGACTACTGAATTTATACGAAATTATTTAAAGAATAACCATCTAAACTGGTCATTAATGTACTTCATTTAAGCAAGTAATTCAGACAGACATGAAGAATTATACCATCGTTCACATTCGGTTGATATTTAGATGCTTTATACAAACAAACACCTAATCAAGTTCTTGCCAAAAAATAAAATGGACTGAATTGAATATTAAAAACATATTCCACAAGACAGCTATCTCCTTTTTAACACCAGGACAATAATAAATTACATTGAATAGAAAAAAAATATACAGTATATCTACATTCATGCAGGAAAAACGTCTAAAAAGCTGCACAAAACTAACTGATGTGAGGTAAGGCGTGGTTGTTAACATAAAGAACTGAAGAAGTTCAACTAAATTCAGTTTTACATTCATTCATTCATTCAAACATTTCAGGCCGTTCTTATCC
Source organism: Channallabes apus (assembly GCA_030522415.1). NCBI lineage: Eukaryota > Metazoa > Chordata > Actinopteri > Siluriformes > Clariidae > Channallabes > Channallabes apus. Next base: position 27,498,146 of record CM060104.1, read on the forward strand.
ATTTATTCAGCAGAACATCATTTTGATTTGTCATTCAATTTGTCTCTTTTTGTCGCTCATTGTCGAATAAAAAAGGGAAAGACTCCAGCGTATCTCTCTGTTTATCACTTCTTATCCATCACATTCCTCCTGCTCCAGTTTCCATTTTGTCCTCATCAGACTTGATGATAATGCGGTTTAAGAATAATAATAAAATCATATTTTAACCACTGAGCCATCTTCACAAATGCCTCGTGAGCAATAAAACCGTGCTGCAGTGGCCTGGCTCCTCTCTGTACTTAGAAATTGCCCGTATGAATCATCTAGAGTTTACATGAAGTGACATGAGCGTGACGCTGAAGATGACATGATCCGTTACACTCAATCAAGGTTATTTAACTTGCCCTAACCATTAACCATTATTGATTTGTTCTTTGTCACATTACTAATTAGACGTCATTTCTCGAATAATGTTCTGCACCTTTCAGCTAAAATCTAATGTGTAAATGCACGTGACTGGCTGCCTTTTATTTTTCTTTCAATTCTACATCTGGATCATGTTGATATCACCTGACCTACAGTAGGTAAATCCTAAAGCAAAAAAAATAATAATGATGCAGTGGAGTTTATGAATTTGATGGTTGTCCTTGCTGAGAAAACTGAACACGCTGTAAACAACAAACAACTTTCCATCTTGTTACACATGGTCTTTGAGTTGTCAAATCCTCCTTTGAATTTTCACATCGTCTCTGGTTTGTTCTGGTCCTTCATCAGTTTCTTCCCCCCTCCAAATTGTATCAGTAGGTAGATTGGGTATGTTAACTTGTCTAGCAATTTGCTGGCAGTCCATCAAAGGTGTATTTTTGCTTCACACCCAATGTTTCTTAACAAGCTCTGGAGCAGCAATACCCATGACTGGATAACAGGGAAGTTCAGTTCAGTTTGCGTGTTATAGCCACTTCACTTTTCATGAATTGTGTTTGTTTTTGATGATGTCGTAGCCTGTGCCATTAAAGACCTTGTGGGTGTTGTTTCAGATGAACAAAAAAAAAGCCACCAGACCTTTCTTCTCTGCTTTTATTACCCTTTTTACATCCTGTCCTTGGTTTTTGATGAGCAAGTTTAGAAAGAAAATAGCCTTGAGAAAATCATCTCATAGCTCTTTTGTGTTCTGTGTAGATTTGGATAAAATAGTCGACCATAATGTTGAAGATGACCTGGTGGATCCTGTTCCAGGCAAACAAAAACACACGGTGTCATAGCCGCGGAGCACCCGACCCCTATCTTTACCATTAGTGTCTAAATGAATAACGTGGTAGGACATGACATTGAAGATGGCCATTGTTCCAGGCAAACAAGAAAAATAAACTGGCACAGAGATTCTCGGTTGTTTTTATGAGTCATCTTCAGTTTTGATCACATGATAGAGCGTGACGTTGAAGATAACCTGGTGGCCATTGTTCCAGGCGTAGAGCGCCCTCTCCCGCGCATTGTAGTCGAGCATGGAGATGTGAAAGTATGGGTTGTGAAAAGAGATGTCCACATACTCGTAACTGGATGTCTTTGTGTCATAGGAGTAGTAGACCTTTGCACCAGTAAGGTGCGAGTTGGTAACATAGAGTGTTCCACATATCATGAATGACTCGCCAGCATTGCGTTTTGAGTACTCGGTGTTCCAAGTACTAAGAGGCTCCAACGTCTCAGGCTCCAAGCTAGAAATCACTACATTCCCTGCGTTCTGGTTAGTGGCATAGACAGCCCACAGCCCCATCTCATCAGCCATTAGATCAATGTCCGAAAAGCCTCCCCAGGTGTATGGGTAGACATTGTGAAATCCGGCATACTCGAGTGCCCGCTGAGCCAACACACGGCCTGTCTCAAAGCTGTACCTGACCACAATGTTGCTTTGCTCCTTGTTGTAGTATAGCGATCCATTATACACAACGTGATTAGTCCCAGCCCACTTAAATGGAAGGTAGTATGTTCGAGACTCTTGACCCGAAACAAAATCTGCCATGGATTTGTACTCTCGCACCACCTTGCTGTTGGTGTATGTGTCCATGTACCAGACCTACATGAGAAACAAAAGCATGTTTAAATTAGAGCACTTGTTAAAGGGTGGTTTCAGGTGTGAGTTCAAATACCTGCATTGTAAAATAGACTTGAGCAACACATTGTACCCTCTCAGCTAATCAGGTCAATGCTCAAATTGGATTCTTTCCTTGGAAATGACATTTTATAGCACTTCAGCCAAAGTCATGTAATTTAAAGACACTGAAGAGGTCAGACGGGAGAACGCGTTTACAGTACAACCACAGCCACAATACTGGAATTTATGATAGAATGCCGAACCATATGAGATCCTGTTTGGATCTTGATAAAATGAATATTGAAGATTGAAAAATATTTGGTAAACATTGGTAGAACACCACCATACAGTAGTTCACCACTCCAAAACACTATCTACTGTACACTGTGAAGCATATTGGTGGTAGCATAAAGACTTCCAAAAAAGGTTTCCTGATTGATTGATACATGCTGTAACCAATCACTGAATTTTGGTGGGTGACCTACTTTAAGCCTGTCTTAATAATGAAAGTAATGTCCGTCCATGAGATGGTGAAAGTTTGGTAAATTTGTTTTTATAACCAAACCCTTGTTGATAACTTGCCAGAACTGTGTAACAGAAATGATGGCGTTGATTAGCTATTATCATGTACTGTATCACATGACATATTCAAGATACTAAGGAACCTATACCTTCTGTAAATAAGATTTCAGCCATGGGTTTCTACAGTATACCTGCCTGCTGTTGGACAGAAGGAGTACAAGGAGTGTGGTGCAAAGTTAAGTATCATTAAAGCCACAACTTTTTGAAGCAAAATATTTCATAGTTTTTTTGGTTGTTTGTTTCTTCCATTGTGTCTACAGTTTGGTCTTGCTAAATCCCACTCACTGTCGAACTCTCCTCATCATATGACATTTACCAACCACAGTGGTGGGGCTCTCTAATATATATTACAATAACTTCTATATAATTTACAAACTGCTGCGCGTGCTACAGTACATGTGACAAGAGGTCAATAAAAATAAATTTGATTTTTTTTAAACATCCTTACATCCTAGTACAATCCTACATTCAAATCCCAAACGGTAGCAGGACATTCACCAGAGAACAGACCTTCCTTTTTTTTTTTTTTATTTATGAGGGGCGTTCAAGTCAAACTGGGACTTTTTTTGGTTAATGAAGGCGTTAACTTTAGAGAAGACTCCAAGCACAGAACAGTAATGAGACTCTTAGCCAAAGTAAAACAGCTGAACGATACAGACGTTTTAAAGGCGGCCGCATGTCCATGAATAATGATACTGGCCAAGGTGGCTCGGAGCCCACAGCAGTCCTTTCCATCAACATTCAGCGAGTAGAACACCTGATCCTTGAAAATCGACAGATAACTTGCCGAAAACTTGCAGAAGAGACGCATCTGTTTGTGTGAACTGAACACACAATCATTCACCAACACTACTTGCACATTACATGAACTCGGCTGGAAGTTATTGCCACATCCCCTGTACAGTCCTGACCTCGCTCCAAGCCATTTACACATATTTTGGGCCATTAAAGGAGTTCCTGAGTTCATTTCAGACATGAAGCAGGCAGTCCAATAATGGTTCCGGTATACCTAGATAACTTTCCACCTTGATGGTATCCAAGCCCTAGTGAAATGCTGGAATTAGTGCATTATTGTAGCAGGAAATTACTGTTTATAGAGAAATAAAGGGGGATTTTACTGTCATAACTGTAATTTGTTATTCTGAACAAACAAACGTCTCGCTTTAACTTCAACACCCCTGTAGTTAGGAGATAACTAAATTTACAAAATGAAAAATCACTCATTAGACAATTGTCTCCAATTTAATGAGAAAATAATGTATTACTTATTCTCAAAGAACATGACAGTAGCAATGCTCTAAGACAATAATGCACCTAGAAAAATTCCTTGTTATTTTCATAGTGTTAATGTCCCAATTATTAAAAATTAAAACCTTATGAGTAGGAGTGTACAAACATATGACTAGTAAATAAATAGTATGTGTAAGACAGCTCCAAAGCCGCGGTCTGCATCATAACGGTAGTGTAATGAAGGCATCATGTAGCTTTTCAAATTAAATGAATTAATTCACTAGAACGGCTGAAGACGTTAATCATAATGCATTATTGATTTGTTGATGCTGACATTTAACAGGATTAACAGACAGCTCTATTGTATTGCTTTGAAAGATAGCCATCTACACAGGAAGTGAGTGTTTATCTACTGCATGACCACAATTACCACACGATACAATAGGACGTCTTATTGATTCCGCCAATTCTCTGAAACCCTATTGCTCTAAACCATTAGGGACACAAAAAGAAAGAAGAGTGACTCACTCTGTTGTTTCTCGAAGATGCCATTGGGTCGGTCATCCATGCACCGAACCGCGTGCCTGATGTTTTTATGGTCACGGGTCCTGTGATTTTCATTAATTTGCCGCACGCTGTGAAAGAATGGAACACACCGATAAGATGTAGGCCTACTAACTAGATTCCTGAAGGCAATTTCATGGCGGCACTGATAATGCGTGTTGCTGTGTTCTGCATATTAAATCAGAAATATGAAACCGCTTTTGTATTAAGGCTGTTTGGTGGATTGTTAGTAAGGTTTTTTGGTGACAGTTTTATGATTGCTGGTCTATTGGAAGAGCAGTGATCCATGGTTGTGGTGCCATTGGTGTCACATTAAAGGTAAATTAAAGATACTTTACAACAACTTCACCTTTCAGTTAAATAAACTGAAGCATTCAATTACCTGAACTTCTGTCATACATCCCCAAACGCAAAAACACTTAACTGTCTAGAACCTCTTTGTTTGTCTGTTCCCTAGCAAGGCTACACTCGATGCTGCGTGAAAACGCTATGGGAACCAGTTTGTCGCGTTGCCGGTCGTTGAAGCATGCTGTGAAAACACGCCAAAGTTTTTGGCTATATATAACCTCGACAGGTGACGTCATCTGATTAGATGTAGGTGGAGGTTATAAAAACAGGTGAGCCGGCAACGACCTCAGATCATTTGTCTTCAGCCTTGTTGTGAAGCGTGCTTGTGATAAACCAGCAAAATAGGAAGGTGTTTAACTCACCGATTTGACGAGTTTAAATCCCTCCGTGTGTGATAATCCATATCGGAGTGCGATCTCTACACTGCTTCGACTAGTGCTGCGCGCGCCGCGCATTCCGTGAGAAGCTGCGAGCCGCCGCGCGTTCCTGGCTTAAAACTCGTGCATCTGACAGAGCTGCGGCAGACGGAGGTAAGAAAACTCCTTTCTTCCGCGCTGTCATCACGAGGATTCCTCTCTTTTTTACCGGAGATGAAAATAGCCTTAAGCACTAAAACAAGCAGTAGACGGCAGCTTCTGTCGGGTGGCCGGGGGGCGGAGCCTCAATGACGCGCTCTCTCCCCCCCCACCCCCTCTCAGCTCTCTTCATATGAGTTAACCCTTTCATGGAGTAGGCTGTATTCATGCTGTGTTTTTCATGCCATCGACTTATTTGTTTATTTAAATATAGTCGATATGGAAACGCGGCATTGTATGATGACGCCCAGATAGCAGAGACGCTTCACAGGCTATCTCTCTCCTGGGACATCATCCTCCCTGGTAAGCTTATACTTCCTTTCTAGCTGTGTAGACTTTTATCTGCCCTAGAGGGAAAAGCTTTCAGGCAGTGGGTCAGCTTGGTGCTGCACTGCACACAGGAGGTCAGACTGATTTAAAATATATATATATATATACATATGCGTGTATAAAATAAATGGGGGTGGCCCCCCCAATAGGGAAAGGCACCCAGAATTCCTTTTTAACGAATATGTGTTCTCCCTGGCACCCCCAGGAGGTCGGTGTTTTGCTCCGCCACCACTGGTGTTCGGGCAACACCAGTCTCCAATAGGCTGTTAGTTCTTCGGTTTTTCCTGCCATGCTTCAGGATGCCGAACATCTAACATCCCCCCCCCGTTTAACCAAGCTGCCGAAACTTTTGCCCTTTTAGGAGAAACTGGCAGCGTGGAAGCTACTGCCAAGTATATCTCCTTGGGTACTAAGCACTGGAGAGAGGAACTACAGGATTCAGTTCTCACTTCACCTTCTGTGTTTTCAATGGCGTGGCCTCCACTTCCATGAAACCAGAAAGTGCGCATCTGCTGACAGGCTGCCGGGGAAGGGGGCCATGGAACATGTTCCCCCACCAGACAGTGAGTCAGGCTACTACAGTCGGTATTCTTGGTTCCCAAGAGGAACGGGGGCTGCGTCCAATATTTCAGATTCTGCGGGCTCTCCCGCTACCTGAAAATCAATGAATACAGTTCAGTTCTTGACTGTAAAGGTGATTGCTCTCAACCCTACCAAGCGATTGTTTCTGACAATCGATTTAAGGACGCTTACTTTCATACAGAAACATTGCCACAACACAGGGAGATCCTGAGGTTCGCTTTCGGGGGCGAAGCTTACCAGTATCGGGTCCTTCCATTGGTCTAGCTCACCCGCACACACACAAAATGCACGGATTTAGCCCTGGCTCTTACGGGAGTCCCAGGGCATCCGGTAGCTAGTGCTTCGACATCAGCATGTCGTCCTAGCTCATCTCTGTCCTCAGGACTGGGACCCAACGCCACGAAAGCGTGCTCTTTCCTGTGCAGAGGACAACACATTGGGTGCTATATGGGATTCCGTCGTAAGCGGGCACAGCTGTCTCCCGCTCGTATCGAACCCATTCTCAACACCCTCAAGGAGAACAAGCTAGACCAGAAAGTGACCATCACTTTCAGACATCCTAGCTCTCATGGCAGCTGTATCCACGGTGACACCTTTGGACCTTCTGCACATGAGAGCATTCTAAGTTGTGGCTAAGAACCAGGGGATATCACTAGGGCCAATCCCCAATATGGGTTACGCGCCAGGTGCTTCGTACCCTTTCTACGTGGTTCAGACCCCGGTCTCTACTCTGGGTCCCACTCTAAGTTCATCTTGTCGTCGCTGAGGCTAACGACAGATGCTTCCCTCATAGGCTGGGGTGCGGTCTCTGATGACTGTCCAGCCCAAGGGAGCTGGAGAGGCTATCTTCTCGCATGGCACAGCAATTGCCTCGAAATGATGGCTCTATTTCTGGCCCTAAAGCACTTCCTCCAGCAGTTGAGAGGCTGCCATGTCCTAGTGCGGGGGACAACACTATGGCAGTCTCATATATTATCGCCAGGGCGGACTGTGCTCGCGCCGCTAACAGCTAGCGCACCAGGTTCCTGTCCCTCAGAGCGATTTACATTCCAGCATGGATGCGGGAGCAGTAGTACTGTCCAGTCTATCTCTGACACACGGGGAATGGTAACCCCACTCCGAAGTAGTCAGGGAGAGATGTTCATGTAGAAAGGCAGACCTCTTGCCTTCTAAGATATGCTTCGCCTTTTTACTGCTCTTCAGATTTACGTCCACCGCATCAGCTAGTGGCGTAGGTCAGAGCAGCTTCTACATGTTTTGGATGAGAGATGCTATTGCCCTCTCCTATGAGGCGTGTGGGTTCACTTCGCCTCTGGGAATCAGGGCTCTTTCAACCCTGGGGATTGCCTCATCTATTGCATTAGCAAGAGGAATTCCCCTGCAGCAAGTATATGCTAAGCAGGTAAACCCAGTCCACTGCCGAATTGTTTCAGTGCTGGAGTTTCCCTCCTCGGGTCTGTGCCCTAGTACTCTCAGGACGTACGTGACTGCATCCTCTCTCAACTATCTTCAGAAAGCCCCATAAACCCAACAGGCACCCTATTGCTCTTGAAGCCTTCTGTCCTCCGCGCTTACAGCTTCGGAGCAGGAGAGACTTCACTTGTAGCGTCCAGCTTGTGCTCTTCAGATCTACGTCCACCGCATCAGCTAGTGGCGTAGGTCAGAGCAGTTTCTACATGTGCTGGATGAGACATGCTATTGCCCTCTCCTATGAGGCGCGTGGCCTCACTTCGCCTCTAGGAATCAGGGCTCTTTCAGCCAAAGGGATTGCCTCATCTATTGCACTAGCAAGAGGTATTCCCCTGCAGCAAGTGTCTGCTAAGCAGGTAAACCCAGTCCACTGCCGAATTGTTTCAGTGCTGGAGTTTCCGTCCTCGGGCCTATGCCCTAGCACTTTCAGGACGTGCGTAACTGCATCCTCTTTCAACTATCTTCCAAAAGCTAAACTATAAACCCAACAGGCACCCTATTGTTTTTGAAGCCTTCTGTCCTCCGCGCTTACAGCTTCGGAGCAGGAGAGACTTCACTTGCTGTGTCCAGCTTGTGCTCTTCAGATCTACGTCCACCGCATCAGCTAGTGGCGTAGGTCAGAGCAACTTCTTCATGCTCTGGATGAGAGATGCTATTGCCCTCTCCTATGAGGCGCGTGGGCTCACTTCGCCTCTAGGAATCTGGGCTCATTCAACCAGGGGATCGCCTCAGCTATTGGATTAGCAAGAGGTATTCCCCTGCAACAAGTGTGTGCCAAGCAGGTAGACCCAGTCCACTGCCAAAATGTTTCAGTGCTGGAGCTTCTGCAGTAAAAGCTTGTCCTTGGGCTTGTGCCCTAGTACCCTCAGGATTTTCTTAGCTGCATTGTTGAAGCCTTCTGTCCTCCGCCTTTTACAGCTTCGGAGCAGGAGAAACTTCACTTACTATCCAGTATGTGCTTTTCAGATTCACGTCCACCGCATCAGCTAGTGGCGTGAGTCAGAGCGCCACTATACTGGGTGGGAGACGCATATTGCCCTCTCCTATGAGGCGCGTGGGTTCACTTCGCCTCTGGGAAGCAGGGCCCACCCAACCAGGGTATCATCCCAGTCTCACCAGCAGGAGGTATCCCCTGCAGTAATTGTGTGGCGCGAAGGGTTGGTTCCTCCCCGCACACATTTCTTACATTTATAAATCTGGATGTTCATGCTACTCCGGGCTCACTGCCCCCGAGTTAGCTGCCCAGGCATAGCTCTGAGACCTTCTTGGCTTTGTGCGCACACGCTACACAACCTTGGGGTCCAGACACCTGTAGTGCGGCAGCGTTGGTATTCTCGTTCCCATAGCGTTTTCACGCAGCATCGAGTGTAGCCTTGCTAGGGAACGTCTCGGGTTACATTTCTGTAACCCTGTTCCCTGAAAGGCGGGAACGAGATGCTGCGTCGCAATGCCGCACTACCATGTGACCGGACGGCTGTTCAGACAAATTAATCTGAGGTCGTTGCCGGCTCACCTGTTTTTATAACCTCCACCTACATCTAATCAGATGACGTCACCTGTCGAGGTTATATATAGCCAAAAACTTTGGCGTGTTTTCACAGCATGCTTCAACGACCGGCAACGCGACAAACTGGTTCCCATAGCGTTTTCACGCAGCATCTCGTTCCCGCCTTTCAGGGAACAGGGTTACAGAAATGTAACCCGAGACGATTTCTTTTATCTGGAATTATATGGTCTAGCTCAAACCCATTCCTGCATGACAGCGAGCTCCATTGTGACATGGTGTATTAAGGCTGTAATGGAAAAACTTGAGTGTCCTCTACAGAGCACTCTTCTGGAAAGCCAACTTCCTGCCATGCTCCAGTCTTTTTTTCCCGACCCAACTTCTTGTTCTTTTGTGGCTGAATGGACACATGGTTTTAAATTGGGATGTTTAATGATCAGGTGTTCACATACTTTTAGAGTTTAGAGGTACAGTATAGTGTACACTTTATTTCCGTTAATCTACCCTGTTACCTGAACACATTCACCCCCATGAATTATTTATAATGGTATTGTATGTTCCATGTCACATGGTCAACAGGAAGATATTTACAATCAGTAATCAGATGAGTTACAACGAGAGTGTTGGGAGCTGGAGGTCATAGGAAGGCCAGTAGTTCTTCATCAAAGTAAAAAGATCAAAGTATCTTTTCTTAACATCTACAGTGTGGTAACTACAATGACATGTTTACATGGTCAAACATCATGTTTACATGGTCAAAAGTATAGGAACAGTGAACATAATTCAAAGCTTGATGGTATATTTCTTGCTTTCAACTGCATTAGGTTGGACATCAAACTGTTGCATTCTTTTTTTTTTTAGTTTTTTTTTTCACAGCTTCTGCTTTTAGTTGTTGTGTATTTTGGGGTAGTTCTCCGCTCAATCACCTATCCAGGAGGTGAAATGCTGCTCAGTACAGTATGACAGACAGAATTCATTCTGCTGCTCCATCATCAATAAAGATTAGTGTACCCATGGCAGAAGCAGCCTTGAAAGTACATGCCATGTCACAATCTCCGTCATGCTTGATCCATAACCTCATATGCTTTCAATCATTAGCAGACCTTTTCTTACTCCACACATTGGTCTTTCCATCACTTTGGTAGAAGAACTTTTGTGGAACATCTCTGTATTCATCGAAATTTCCAATTTTATTCTTGCTGCTGATGAGGTTTGTACCACATGGTTTGACCTCTACACTTCTGCTATCACAGTCTTATTTAAATGAAGGAATGTCACCCCATCACCCCTATACAGTGGAGCTTACTGATGTCACTGATGTAGTTGATTAATTTTTCATCAATTTCTGTTTTTTTCCCCTCCTTGGTCTATCTATTTAAAAAAATCAATGCTGGCCATAGTAGAAAGGCACCAGAACACCCAACCTGACATTTATAAGACCCAGCAGGCAAAGAGCCCATTGCCACTGACCAGACCTCTAAACCAGTACTCATGGGAAGAACTGGACAAACAACTCCAATTTACAAAAGGTCTCATCCCACAAACCACAGAACCCAAAGGATCTGTTGCCTGACATCCTGGTGCCAGACACCACAGAGGCTGTGTGGAGTCATGTCATGAGAGGCCAATACTGCACTGGCAGCACGAGCCAAACCTACACAATACTGAGTATAATGTTTTGCATTTAAATATTATGGCTGATCTATCTATCAATAATTAAAAGCTAGTCTCATTCATATTACATTATATACAGTATGATGAATATGAGGAGGCCAAATACTGAGCCTTGAGTAACACCACAGGAAGAGGTGAGAGATGCCTTAAATCTTTTAAATAAAATAAACTGTTTTCTGTCAAAATCACATGATAAAATAAGGATAATAAGGAACCAAATGAGGCCAACCATTTGTTAAGTTTACATTGAGATACTGTGACAAAAGCAGTCATAAATGTCCGGAAGAATAAATATATATATATATATATATATATATATATATATATATATATATATATATATATATATATATATATATATATATATATATATATATACAGTATCAGTGATTTCTGGCCCAATCCAATCAGAAGGTTATTTGAAAATTGTTTCACTACTATGATTCTGTCAAACAGATCATTGTTGCTAAGTGATGCTTTGGTATCCTCAAATATCTTTTAACAAAATGCAGCTTAGAAATTGGTCTGTGGCTATGGAAGTCCTCAAACGCAAGTCCAGGCGTATAGACTGGTGTAATTGCAAGTTGGTCCATGTGACAGGTGGTATCTACAGTATAGGTACTTTAAATAGCTTAATCAGCATATATGTTTGTTAGATGATATCTGTAAGCCGCCATATACTGTACATTAGCCGCACATATTCCTGCCCAAGCATTCTACTGTAGTTTTAGGTGTTGGTGTGGTAGAGGGAATAGTCAGGCCAAACATTACAGCCTTGTCATAGGAAATGGCAGAATCCTTGTGACTTCGATTTAGGGGTTTGATACCTAATACGCACACCTTGTCCTCCACATGTTTGAGTGCCCTTTGATCTTTTTTAAACATTACTTTACCTTCTGATCATGGATTTTAAAGGTGCCAGATTGATCAGGAGGACAGTTCTCACTTTTTTTTTTTATAGCAGCTATAAAAAATTCTTTCTTCAACAGCATCTCTTCTCTGTCTCAAAACAATATCCACACAATGATCTATTTGGTGATGCTAAAACTGAAACAGCCAACAAATGGTTTCAAACAGCAAGCACACGACCATGACCAGTAGTGCATGGTTTATCCAGGTTCTGATATTGTCAGGGTTTGGCTTAGGTTAATGTAATAAAGCCACTAGACTGTTGTCAAATTTTGGGATACTGTGACAAAAGCAGTCATAAATGTCCGGAAGAACAAACGAAAAGTAAATGCTGTTGTCCAAGTTTTACATTAAAGATAAACAGCACCTTATTAGTCAGCAAGCAGATTTTTAAAAGTTTGGTGTTTTCAGAGTTACTGTAGGTGGGTGTACAATGTATTGATGCAACCAAGCAGGGCCTGCTTTAGTGAGTCGTTTTAATAAGTTAAACTCCATGCCACACTTTAGACATAAACAGAGAATATTTCCAGGTTTTGACGAGCAGGTACAAATTTTAAATGGAAACTGTACAACTGCATCAGACTTCATGATTAGCATTTGATGCAGCAGAGAGTTGAATTTACTTACCTACAGTAAGACACATTAACATGAGCGTGGTAACGCAAAAAGAATGGGAAGACATAGTTGAATGCAGCCAGACCATGACTGGGCAGAACAGGGTAGAACAAGGCAACACAGGATCATCTTATCTTATCTGCGATAAGTATTAAGTAGTAAATATGGTAAAAACAGAGCACTGTCGGTCAGTTCCCAAATTCTAATGAATGAACATTTTACTTTCATTTAAAAAAAGAAGGGCTAAGACAAAACCTAGAAATAATAAAATGATAATAACTGACAGAGATCTCAGCAGGCAGTAGTGGTTAGCATTGTTGCGTTGTACATCCAGGGTCTGAGTTCAATTCTAGCTTTGGGGTTTGTGTGCATGTTCTCCCCTTGCTTGGTGGGTTTCCTGTGGGTGAGTGAGTGAGTGAGTGATTTCAGTAATATAATTGGGAAAATTCCTAGCATGGTCTTGAATTTCTCATGACATTATCATGAACTGTATGCTAATAGTATTTTGTGCATTCTGCACTAACAGTTCAACCGTTTTACTTATTCAAGAGAAAACTGCAGCAAAGAAAACCCTTTAAAAATGCAGTGCAATTATTGCCATGAGATGTGTGAGCATTTTTAATGAATAGTTAATCACATATCCAAAGATAAAATTACTAAAAATCGAGTTTATTTTAAAAGTTAAAAGAAGTAAATGGCACCCCAAACACGGAATCAACCAAATCATGATTCGGACCATTATAAGTCAAACTGTATTAAAATCAGCTTGGATTAGTTCCTGAATTTACTGAAAGGGGTGAAGCATTATTGTAGCAGTGGATGCAGTGTTAGTCATCCTGGTAATGATATTTGGCAGTGCAATGTTTATTGTTGATTCAAACAGAAGGGAAATGATTATGATGATGGTGTAATGACAGTAATAAGAGAAATCACAGTAATACCAATAACAACGGGAATAGCGCTGATGATTGGTGGTTTGATTGTTTACATGAGTAATGATGATGATAGTGTTTCTAGAAATGACTGTTGTTGCAAATTCAGGCCACACCCCCAAATATTTGATGAAAGACTGTGGAACTGCAGTATATAAATGGTGCAATCTCTGAGATCCTAAGTTGGCCACACCCTCCATTAAAGGGTCCCTCCCAAAAAATAAGAATAGTAAGAGTGGTGTTTGAATGTTTGAAGGTCTAAAAGACTAAAGCATCACTTTATTCAGGTTGAGATGAAAAGCCGTTTAACCGCACACAAAATATCTTTTGTCCTTATGGCCATAAAATTATACAACTCTTCTCTGTAACGTGGACACTATAGACAGAGTCGCCTTTAGTAACATTAATGCAGTATTACATACCTGGACAATTAGTGCAATAGCTACCAATGCTCTTAGGTCATACCACATTTCAAGTGCAATTTCTGATTTTAATTACACCTATACAGTATGCCTTTGCAATATTTACATACACATATAAGCTAGTTTATTTACACATATAATAGAATTTATTTACACATATACTTTACCCATGCAGTATTTACTTAACAATGCTCTTGGGCATTACCATAGCAAACCCTGAATTACTCATATAACTACACATATTGCGATTGCACTTTTGCACATATAACTGGTGCAATATCTTTCCTTTTTTTCCCCCTCACATGTGCAATATCTGTATATAGAATTATGTTTAGCATGCAACTTAGATTTTTTCATTTGATTTATTTATTAATCTTTTCCTTTCCTCCTGTAAATGACTGTAAACAACTGTTACCAAGTATAAGCAATTTCCCTCTGGGACTAAGAAAGTTCTTTGGATGTTGAACCTTAATGGAAGAAAGTGTTAAAAATTAAGAAAAAAAAAGACTAACATGCTAATTATTTTTTTTCCCCGTTAAGTGTGTGTATAAATGACAGTGATCATGGTAATGGCTATATTAGGCTCACATGACGTGACACTACTTACTAAGTTTGCTCATGCAGCTGCGCAGACGACTCTCAAGGCTTATGACTCGGTTGTAAAGCTCGTCATAATCATACGCCCCCAGCTCGTCCTGGATCCCCGTCAGCACCGCAGACAGGTTCCTGATCTCCTCTTTGAACTGCGAGATGAGCTTAGTGTCTGTTTTGTATTGCTCCAGCACTGGGATGAGGGGCTGCAGCTCATCCATTCGATCTTTCAGCTCCTATATACACACACACACACACACACACACACACACACACACACACACACACACACACACACACACAGATTTGTCTTGCTATCTTGAGCAACTGCCCAATACCTTCACCAACAACTTACCCTAATGTCAGTACCAAAGAGGCACAAGCTGTACTTTTTTATTAAAACCCCACAGCCAAATCTCTATAAAGAAGGTAAATTGTCATCTTTTTCCAATGCCATTGTGTTATTACATTTCCAGGTGCATGTGGATGACAAGGAGCTGAATTTCAATCTGTTGTATGGACTCATGTCTAAAGGTGTCCCACAAGGTTCAATTTTAGGTTCACTTTTGTTACTAAGGATATTGTTTCTTCTGTAGCAGCCTATTATGTAAATCTTCTACTGCTACATATTAGAGAGAAATAATAAATTCTAGTGTCTGAAACCCATTAGTGTTTGATCATGGTGAAAAACTAATTATATGGGGATATGCCTATTGCATGGGAATATAAGATATTATAAGAAAGTTCCACATAACACAAGTTTTCTGTGTTACATTAATGTGCAAAACACATACTTAACAAGTTGCTGTAATTAAATGCCTATACCAAATACTTCCTTTAATATAAGTACCAATAAACATTGACTTTTTAACTTTTGGATCTCTCCTGGGAACCAGTCTGAATATGTTCTCTTACTGAGTGTAAATACATTACGCGAGCGGGGTAAAGAATCTGATCTCAATAAAATTTAGTTTTATTCATAAATTTCAGTACATTCTACTCTTAGTGATAAATCTGGATTTAGAGAAAAATACTGTAATTTTACTGATTGTCTGAATACATACAATTTTGCACAAAGACTAGCCTTCGGGTCATCTGCAAAACATCTTTAAAACGACTCCTTAAACGGTCTTTATGTTGACTAGGTAAATAGTCAGGTATTAATATTTTTTCAAGCTTTAATGGTTCCTGAAGATGTCCCCAGTGGGTCTCTGGTCCTGAAGACATTCCCAATTTGTATCCAGCTCTGGAGACATCCCCCATGGACCTCTAGCGTCCCCGGCGGGTCAGCAGTCCAGAAGACATCCTCAATGGCTTTATTGTCTTTAATGTCTCTACTACTGAAGCTGTCCTACAGTCCTACCTACTAGGATTGTACTTTTATACAATATTGCTTTGCACTTGTTTCAGAATTAAAATAAATGAATAAATTTTAAGCCTGAAAGGTATCCCACACAGCTCAGTTGTTGGTCAGTTTCTGTTTTTAATTTATAATTAATGTTATTTGTTGGACATGTTTTTTTAATTTCATTTAATTTAATTTTAACTTTAAACATGAATCGGAGAACAAACAACATTTTGTCTGTTTTCCTTGTTGTTTTTCCCTACTGTCTATACAGCAGTAATAATTGGATAGAAGAGAATAAATATATTTCAAGCCTTTGAAAACTTTTTCCTGTCCCTTTGAACATTTGCCTGATTAATGTTCATTAAGGCTTGTAATTGACCTCACCAAGCCTCAGCAGAGGATCTGCTACAGAAACCATGTGTAAAAAAAAACATGGAGTGCATTACATTAGCACCAGCCAGTTTTCTTCCATCCATTGGTGATATATATATATATTTTTTTTTTGAGCACTTGGTTCAGTCTGATGAAATACTTTTCTCAGTATGCAATCTGGAATTGCATACATCCAGTTGATAACTTCTCCGCTAAGCATTAAAATTCATAGCATTAACTTATTTTCAAATGCAAATACAACCAAATTGATTTTGTTGATAAAAGAGACCATAGTACTCCAAGTCTCTCCCCTAAGTACCTGCACTGAAAGGCTGACAGGACATACACTGCCTCAACATGAGGATATAAGTGATCTCATGAACCTATTGATTTCCTTTACAAAAATTAAATATAGTTTCCTTCTGTACTGCAGCTTAATGATTGTGGAAACATATGTCCTCTGAGCTCTTACCATAGTGTTGTGCTCCACAGGCATGCTTTCATTACCATGCTGAAGTCTGTGGGTGTGTTTATCATTCAGAGGTCAGATTTATCACAGCATGCAGCCACAATATGCATCACCGCACACTGGATGCTAAAGTCAGGTGCACCGCACTAGCAGCTTAAATTAGTTTCTGTTTATTTACGAGGCTCTCATTGGTTTATATCTGTGTCGACCTTGAAAAATCGGGTCTAGCGATGGAGTTTCCTAACAAGCTGCGATATGCGGAAAAAAAACTTAATTCACTGTGCTGTAAAATACACTGCATGGCTAAAAAAAGTTGCACACTCTAAGATTTCATTCAGTCACATTTAGTTTTCATTACACACACACACACACACACACACACACACACACACACACACACACACACACACTGTGGTGACCAGAAAATGATTGCTCATGCTCCCAGAATTACTCCTTCACACTTTCTGGACATGAGGAATATGCCCTGTGCCATCAGGAAAGAACAACTCCATAGATGTGATAACCTGGTGTTTTCTTATGAACACACAGCTGTTTAAGTTAACCCAGTTCCAGTAATCTCCTTAGTTGTTTTCTTGCAGGTTCACAGGACGCCTGGCTGCTAGCACAGGGATCTTAGGGCACAGGATGGGGTGCCAACTCATTACAAGGCACACACACGCACCTATCCTATATAATTTTAAGGTGACAATCTTTTTTTTCTCTACTTGGCTGTGTTGCAAATAAGGTTTAATAAAATGAGTCTGAATTACAATCAAATTTGACCAAATCTTTCAACAATAAAGCACAGCTGTTGCAGAAACAAAAATTGCTTTTATCTTCTATAAAAACTGTCTAGACTGAAGTATGGATCAACAACACAAGTTATCATTCATTCATTCATCTTCTATACCGCTTTATCCTGTATCGCGGGGACCTGGAGTCTATCCCAGGAGACTCAGGGCACGAGGCAGGGTACACCCTGGACAGCGTGCCAATCCATCACAGAGCACACACACACACACACACACACACACACACACACACACACACACACACACACTCATTCACACACTATGGTCAATTTGGGAACGCCAATTAGCCTAATCTGCATATCTTTGGACTGTGGGAGGAAACCGGAGTACCCGGAGGAAACCCACCAAGCATGGGGAGAACATGCAAACTCCATACACACAGAGACGGGAATCGAGCCTGGCCGGGAATCGAACCCGGACCCTGGAGGTGCAAGGCTGTAAGAGATATACTGTATATGCTTAAAATAAAGTTTTAGTTAATCGTATAAGAAATTGCAACTACTAAAAAACATTATGGAATTGAAATTGACAGTTTATTCATGATCCATACTGTAGCTCTAGAAGACACTGGTTAATTTATGAAGTTTACCTTAAAGTTTCTGGCCATGACGGACTTGCGGTCTTCCTCGATCTGTCTGAACTTTGTCCTGAGCCCCTTCATCTGGTTCTCCATCTTCATGACGTATTGGAAGTCCCGCTGAGTACGCAGGTTCAGCACTTCAATCGACTGCGACATGTTCTGCACCTGCGTCATCCGTCACTGCACGTTAGCACGTAGCGCCATTTATCAATTCCCATCAGTCCTCTGGCACTCTATTTCATTCTCTAAGGCACTAATTCATCAGGGAAAGCTGAATCAGGCATGTTCGAGCCCAGAAAAAATACCACAATGCAATACAGAGTCCTGCTCTGCTCTTACAGATTTTAATATTCTCCAGCATGACTCGTTCGGTTTGTCACACATTTATCCAGCAGTGGTCAATGTGGAAAAACAGAGGACTGTGGGTACAAATGACCAGGGTGGGGGTTTGGGAGATGATGGATCTGTGGATATACTGTAACCATTAGCGGGTAAGATGCTGGTTATGACTAGGTATGAAATGAATCTCTGTCCCTTTAGAACAAGGGGTGAATAGCTGAGCTAGCAATCTGGACTCGGGGAAAAATCATTCTTGCCTTATTAGATTTTAATAACTTTTATTTAGCATTAGTGTATATGATCAGAGCATTAACATTGTGTGATAGGGAAGATTTACTCTGTTTCTTTTAAACTCTATTTTCCATTTACACCAATTATTGTGAAATGTCCAAAAAACATCTTGAAACAGCAGGTTTCCCTACTAGCATTTCATTGACTCTGTAGATGTACTCCGCACAATTAAGTTGAATCTAATCTAGTCTAGTCTATCATATTTGATTTCTTTAAGTTATTACTACAAAATTGCCTGAATATGGCGAACAATATTTCGGTTACTGAAACTGGAGACTACTTCTCTATAGTTAAATAAATGGCTCATTTAATTAATATCTCAATTATCATTCATCTTCTATACCGCTTTATCCTTATATACAGGGTCGCGGGGGCCCGGAGCCTATCCCAGGAAACTTAGGGCACAAGGCGGGGTACACCCTGGACAGGGTGCCAATCGCAGGACACACACACATACACACACTCATTCACACACTATGGCCAATTTGGAATGTCAATTAACCTAACCTACATGTCTTTGGGAGGAAACCGGAGTACCCGGAGGAAACCCACCAAGCACGGGGAGAACATGCAAACTCCATGCACACAGAGATGGGAATCGAACCCGGACCCTGGCGGTGCAAGGTGACAGTGCTAACCACTACACCACCGTGCCGCCTATCTCAATTAATTATTTTTTTTAAATAACACATTTTAAGTCCATTTGTCATTAGGCTTAGATTATGTGGATTGTCCGAGAAGCGTGATTTTCTATCAAAGCAGAAACACATGATCATTTCAGCTTTCATAAAAATAACAAAACGAACCACTATAACAAGTTCTGTGGTGTTTCTGTAAAATACATTCATTAGTTACAATAACAAAAGTAGACTAATCTATACATTTGGAGTAATAACCAACCTGTACATTTGATTAATAATCTTGTTCAATCGTCTTCATTCTGAACGTCTTTTCTTATCATGAAGATATTTTTGAAGTGTTGCACGTTCCTCTGCCTAATGCAGTTGAGCCAGTGCTTCTTTTCCGTTTCTCCTGCATTAACAAATGTGTGAAAATCTGACATGATGAACAGTCTTAAGTGTTTTCACCTTATCTTACAGCAGGCATCGTTTCTTAGGTGGCAGCGTAGAGGATCCATAAACCAGAAGCGAGGACTCATTCAGGGGATTTAAAGAATATCGAGCCATTAATAAATATCAGTGATGTTATTAGCATATTGTACGGATCTGCTAAATTAAGTACATGCATTAATCACTAATGTAGCTATTAAGCATTGGACTTCTACAGTAATGAGACTGATACTGTAGAATAAACTCTACTGACCAGGCAGCAATGCACCTGTGTCTACTGGAGGACCCATGGCTCTTGTTCCCCTACAGTAAGTCAGTGTAGAAGGCCTCTTTGCCTACGATTCTTATTATGGAAATTATACAAATAATAACTATATTTTTTACCATGATACCCCAAGTGACTCTTTTAAATGAAAAAGTATGGATAAGACATGGTTTGTGTCCTACAAAAACTCTATGTTTATGCAATTTAAAACATATTTCCGCAATGACAGAGTTGCTTCTTATAAAATACTGTGCAATTTATTGAAAATATGTTTTATACAAGGGGCATTCAAGCCAAATCAGGACTTTTAATTGTGCACAATAAAAGAACACAGTTCCTTTATGTCTCTACTGTATATAATCCCCTGATACACTAACGCACTTATCCCAGTGTTTCACTAGTGTTTGGACACCATCAAGGTAAAAAGCGTTCTCAGTGTGCATTAGCCATGCTCAGCCTACCTGCTCCACGTCTGAAACACTAGCCTCCCAGGAACTCCTTTAACGGACTGCAGTTCCTGTAATGTGCAAATGATGTTGATGAATGATTGTGTGTACAGTTCACACTGACGGGTGCGTCTGTTCCTCAAGATGGCGACAGGTTAGATCAGCTGTTCCACTCGCTGAATGTTCACAGGAACGACTGGTTTTCCATGGTGTATTCAAACGTTTCCACTTTTATTCCAATTTGAATAAGAATTGAGTAACATGCATGGATTCGGTCTTGTTCTGTGAAGCACACTTTACCTGGATGAATCAAGCACTATGTTGTTAGTGATATTACACACTTTGATTAAAAATGCCGGTACCATTTTAACTTGGCTTGCACCTGTTTGTGTGTGTGTGTGTGTGTGTGTGTGTCATTATTCCAGCTCTGTTCAGGTTCATACTGAGTTGTCACTTTCTCAATGTCAGGGTTTTCCACACACACCTGATCCTCTTCTGTAGTTGTGTGCTGGCTGGCTGACAGTCGCTGCCCTGCAATAGCATGGAGTTGTATTCAGACACTCATCAGGCTGTAGCTGTGAAAATTGTTTGGCTGACCTGTCATATCTTGGCTTTTGGTATGGCTGATGTTTTGCTCTTCTGATGTGCACATGCTATTGTGGTGTGATGTGAATGTGCAGGTGAGATAAAATTGCGATATTCCAGAAGACAGAGAAAAAAAATCCACTGTTGCCTTTAACAGTATTTCGTAGCGTTACTTTGTGGACCGTCTATGCTGCATGATGGTGACATGAAAGAGGCAAGATTATAATCCCCTTTGTAGTCGGGTTGAGGTCCGTTTTGGCTGTTTTGGTTATGCTCTGCTTGGTGCAACCTGTTTACACTTGTGTATGGATGTGGTGTCGTAAAGGTTGTCAAGGAAACAAAATCTAGCACTAATATGACCACATAGCCATTACTGTTGTCCATCTGTGGTCATTACCTATTATGGCCAGTTGGGGGTTTTGTGCTTGAGCAGTAGGTGTTCTAGGGCTAGGGGTAGCTCAGTGGTTAAGACAGATTTCCCTAATCCTATGGAATCAGTCACCTATTGTGCTCTGCTGGATTAAGGTCTGGTGACAGGATGAATCCATGCTTTCATGATGTTTCCACCAAATTCTGACCCCAGTATCCGGATGTCGCAACAGAAATCAAGACTCATCAGACCAGGCAATGTTTTTCCAATCTTCTGTCCAATTTTGGTGAGTCCATGTGAACTGTTGCCCGAGTTTCCCGTTCTCAGACAGGAGTGGCACCTTGTGTGGGCTTCTGCTGCTGTTGCACATCTGCTTCAAGGTTTCATGTGTTGTATATTCAGAGATGCTCTTCAGCATGCCTCAGATATAACAAGATATTTCTATCAGCCTTTCCATCAGCTCCAACCAGCCATTCTCCTCTGACCTCTGGCATCAACAAGGCATTTTCACCCAGAGAACTGTCCTCACAGGTTATTTTCTCTTTTTTACACCATTCGCTCGAAACCCCAGAGATGGATGTGTGTGAAAATCTCAGTAGATCAACAGATTTGGAAATGCTCAAACCAGACCGTCTGGCACAAGAAACCATGCAATATTCAAAATCACTTTTCTTCCCTATTCTGATGCTTAAGTTGAACTTCAGCAGCTTGTCTTGACCATGTCTACATGCCTAAAGGCATTGCTAATAAGGTAGCCAGTGAGTGAATGTTGTCTGTCTTATTTATTGTTAACAAATGATGCCAGTACCACCAATGGTCATTAGTAGACTTACACATATTGTGTAACTTTATACACATTGCGTATGCATAATACAGTAGTTTAATGGGACCCTTGGACATGAGACTCAATTGTAAAAATGATTTTTTGCAAATATTTCTGGTTGTCAAATTGAATATCATAACCAGTCACATGTGCAGATAACCAGTGTATTGTCACCATACTGTACACAGTAAAACTTCTGTTCTTAGTAAGTGTGGAACTACGATCATTTTCACCTCTGAAGATATCATGCAGTTCATTGCTGGTTGCAGAAACCTTCAAGGGAATTTGATCTTTCCTAAAACCCTTAATGCATTTCTCCCCCCAACTATATTGCATTGCTTTTGCCGTGTCCTTCTGGACCGCAGCCAGTTGGGCATGAGTGCACTTTGATATCCATGCTGTCGCTGAAACTGTCCCGGTTGGTCTGACAGATTTTCTGGAAGGTGTGTCTGCAACAGCCAACAAGTATTGCCTTACTGGGTTTATGGATGATTGTGAGATCATATCAGTGGAGCTGGAGTATCGTCCTCTGTAGTCAAAAAGGTGAAGATGAGAAGTTTGCGCATGAATGAGCCAAGCACTTTGTGTTCACTTTCTAAGATGATCAGTGGTTAAAGGGTGTTGGGATTCTGATAGGAAGGTAGTGAGTTTAAAGCCCGGGACTGACAAGCTGCCACTACTGGGTTCTAGAGCAACATTTAAACTAGGGCTGCAACTAACGATTATTTTGATAATCGATTAGTTGGTCGATTATTGTTTCGATTAATCGGATAAAAGCTAAACGCTTCTTTAATTTGATGTTTTGCTTAGAATTATATATATATATATATATATATATATATATAAATAAAACACAGTCAACTTGCCATCTGCATATAATATATATATATCACGATTAATTGGATAAAAGCTAGACGCTTTAATTTGATGTTTTGCTTAACTATATAAAACCATAAATCAGGGTATTATTTATGTATAAAAGTAAACTTTAAAAAATGCAATAGCCACATAGAGTTTAATTATCTTTAATTTTGACATTTAAACCTTATTTTTTGTAAATCAACATTTTTGTTTTTAACAGTATGATTGCAGATGGCAAGTTGACTGTGTGTGTATATATATATATATAGTTAAAAAAAATACACTGACATTCAGTTAAGAATGACTTCAATTTTAAATTCTCTTAAATTTAATTCAACTTAATAATAAGAATAGACTTCTAGATTATGATATTATTTTTAATTGAAGTGTCTACTACATCCTTTTCACGGTTTACACGGTTTATTTCGATGCTCTCGTGTGTATTTTATCCTTTTTTTTTGTCTCAATAAAAAAAATAAAAATTATAAATATATAGACCATTTTGCTACACTAGACATTCTTGTAATACGGCGACGTGGGGAGAGAAAAAAAACTCGCCGCTACTGGGTTCACTCTGTTTATTTTGCCCTTTTCCTGCATTTCCCTCTGTACAGCCTGTAGGATGATGGGATATATCCGGTCCTCTGAAGTGTAAAATGAACGTGAAGAAAATGAACTAGAAGTGTTTTCCGTGCGTTCGTTGGGATTTGAGCGCCAAGAAAAAGCTGCATGCAATGTTTTTTTTGACACCGTATAACCGCGCAGCCGGACAAACGCACGTCACCAAAGCCTGTGTGAACTCTCTCACTGACTCCTATGTGTAGAAAACCCTCGGCACTTCATCCGCGCTCACCGGACACTACGACCGGCAGAAAACGCTCGATTTTAAAGCCCGATTAGAGGTGTTTAATGTAAATTGCTCCCATACCTTGGAGGACTTGGGGAGCGCGCTTTTTCCTACAAACGCTTCTGTAAACTCCATTGCGTGAGCGACTGTGTATCTGTGTGTGTCTTTGTGTATTTGTGTATCTTGTGGTCGCGCTCCTCAATAATGTGACCAGCTCAATTAATCGATAACGGCATTCGTTGACAACGAATTTCATTATCAATAATTATCGATTTTATCGATTAGTTGTTGCAGCCCTAGTTTAAACCCTGATTTTTCTTAGTTGTACTGTAAGTCACTTTGGCTTGTCACTATAAGCCACATGATCAAATTTAAATGTATAGCCATTTTTTATTTTTATTTTTTTTGTGATGACATCATTAAACATTTTAGATCATATACATGATTCCTTGGCTCTTTCAGGTGATGCAGAATGGACCATTTGAACAAATTCCTTCTCACAACAATTAAATTGATTATTTTATATCTGTTTTTCTATAATCATGTGATCCATGTGTTCGTCCTTCATGTTCTTGGGACTCTCAGAAACTCATTAACATTTCACATTCTCAAAACGTTGTGACTTTTACTAAACTAGATTTGTACATTTGCTGAATCGATTCCCAACACCATACAGTTCCTCACCATTTCTTTCAGCTTATTATAGTTACAGTTTCTCATGAGAAGGTGTCGTTTCATCACAGGAGATCCTAACATCATGCAAGCCAGATATTTCAAAACTGATAATTATTACTGATGCATTAATTTTGCGTTCTCACCTCTGAGATGCTACAGTATGTGCTGTACAGGTATTTTTATTCTGCATCTTTCATTGCACTATTTTGAATCAGCACCTATTACCTCGAAATGAGAGGCAAATTCATGATGATATCATTTATGAATAAATTTATTCATGATATCAGAATTCAAGGAGTATCCTTTGCTTTTGGCAAATCGAAATTGTCTAACAGCATGTCATTCGGTGTGTATAAAGTGTGTGTTGTGGTACCTTCTCCAGCAGTTGGCGTAATTGCCTACTCTTGGCATCTCTGGAACAGAGGTTCTGCTCAGGGGCAACAACGGTGCAGATACAGCGACCGTCTGCATCCTGAGCTGAGCTGTACACCTGCCAGCCCTCTTTCGGCCCGATCGTCTGCGCGCACACACACACACACACACACACACACACACACACACACACACACACACACACACACACACACACACATAATGGATAAACAATACGTTATTCTCAGAGGTGGAAGGTAACTTATGTACAATAACAAAGTTTATGTATTAAGTACATATTTCATGTTTCTGTACTGGAGTAGTTTTATTACCGGATACTCTTTACTTTTACTCCATTTAATCCTACCACAGAAAGATCTGTACTTTATACTTCATTCTTTTCGTGTGCAGTGTTGCATTACATAACAAGAGTACTGTAGTGTGCAGTATTTAAAGAAGTAATATCGCCACCTGAGTGTCTCTTTTACTATGACTTCAAGGTTACCGTGACTCTTGTACTTTTATTCAAGTAATATCTATATCCCAGCATTTGAAGCATATACTCCAGCCTGACCTTAGATCAGTTAAATTGCATTTATGCTGTATGTTCTTCTGTACATGAGACATGTAACATTGTTCCCTGCATTGGAATGAGTAATTTGTACACAGTTGAACACTGTACTGTACATGTTTCACATTTTGGCTTTTTTAGAGAAAAAAAAAACTAAAAGCAAAAAAAAAAAAAAAACCTACTATAACTGAACTCGTCCAGTGTATAGTGTTGCACTGTAATATACTGCAAACCCATTAAGATGCATTAGTTACATAAAAATTAAGTCAGACGAACTTTTGAAGAAGGAAATGCTTTGGATTTGGAAATAGACAAAAAGCAAATCAATATCAATGAATAAAACTAGAAGTGTGTTTTATCTAGGGTGTCTATAAAGCGTGCTCAGTCATACTGCAGATTTCCCTAACTGCCTGGGGATTCTGGGTGGTTAAGCTTATTTCACGTATCAGTGATGTTTCTTCCCGGAAAGAAATTTTCGGCCCCTCTGGGTCAGTCTAGGAGCTGATCTTCAGTCTATATCTATAATATGAGGCAGGATTTTCAGGGCACTGGGGCAGGAATCTCTTGTGACAACCTGGAATCAAAGATGTCATGAGCAGGAATCCATCTTCTCTCCTCTGGGCTAAAGATTATACAGACTGACACTTAGGAGGTTTGGGGAATGTAGGTAAGGTTCCTTTACTGTTTTCTTACATGGGCTCTGAGATTGAATGTCAGGGTTTGGCAGCTCTATTTGGGGCAGGTTAAGCTTGTTAGAACCTAATTCAAACCACTGTTTTTTTTGAGCAACCGCAACCATGTTGGCTTAGACACTTGTTCACAAGTATTAGTGATAGTTATGGTACAAGGCAACAAAGTCCTGGAGGAACCAAGCACACACTGGAGAGGGTTCAGCTGGGCATGACAGATGGTCTAAGAAAATTGATAGAATTATTTTCATAGAATTTCCCCTTAAATTTAGGACTAAATCTTATTAAAGATAAAAATGATTTATGAAACATCTTAGACATAAAAACAGCTCCCAAGGTAAAAATTGTTAAGAGTAGAGGAGGATTTTAGGGCTGTCGGTTAAGGCTGTGGGTTACTGAGTTACTGATCGGAAGGTCAGGGGTTCGAACCCCAGCATCGCCAAGTTGCCACTGTTGAGCCCTTGAGCAAGGCCCTTAACCCTATCTGCTCCAAGTGGCTCTGTAAGCTGGCTGACCCTGCGCTCTGACCCCAGTTTCCTAATTGGGATATTTAAAGAAGACATTTCACTGTGCTGTAAAAAGTACATGTGACAAATAATTTAATATTCTTCTTCTATTCTAAGCAGAGGACAAAATGGCAGAAAGAAGAAATATTCTGAACTTAAAAGTAAACATTGCTCTTCTGTCTAATTTGCTTTACTTGTTCTTTTACTTCCTTCCATCTGTCTTGTTTTGTTGGCTACATGCAATTTAAAAGTCCGACTTAAACAGACGGTCCTGCAATCATGTAAATTAGTAAAAGCTGAACCATTTTTCATAAATCTGAAATGAATTACAAGTAATAAAATCAGCATGGTAAGTAAATGTAAGAACTTAAATATAGTCAAACTACTGCATGGAAATCACTACTGCATGGAAGGCACATTTTCAACATCTGGCTGTTTTAATTAACTTTAAGATATTTAACAGAAACTTTGCATGAAGTAGCCTGTAGTCATGATTCTACTGTACAATTTCTTTATGTACAAACATTCATATATTCTATTTTCACAAAGAGCACATTTCAAGACCTTTACAGAGGTCAGAGGTTATTTTTTATTAACCAATCACAGTCCTTGAATTGCTGCGTCATCCATAGCAACGGAGTCAAACACACCCCCTCACTAAGATAAAGGTTTTTGTACTTTCCTTACTCAGAGTAGCTCTGAGAAGTTTCCTAAATCACTTTTAGTCTAGGACTCCCAGCTAGGACTTTTTAAGTTAAGATAGAAGCTCTCTGAGAGAATTCTAAGAATCTTTGTGAATACAGACCCGGTCTATGAGGCATCTAGTCTGTTGAGGTTGTGAGACACAGTGAATGCCTTTGAGCAGAATGAAGGCTTGGTCAGCTCGGGTGGGTTTTTACTCATCAGATGAACTTCCTGTAAAAGTTTGTAAAGCCGAGAACATTCTAAAAATGTACAGTGGTACCGGAATACATATTTTCCATTAACTAAAGAAAGAGACAGCACAGAATGTCATCCCCTACTATACTTGGAAGTCTATCCACAGTGTGTTTAACCTGCCTTAGGGGAATAAAGTAACAAGAAACAATATCTCATCTCTCATCGAAAGAAAATGTATTTCAGAGTCAAAGAGGAATTCCAGCATTGTCACGTATTGATGTGCAATGGCATAATTTATTCGAATGTGTTGATAAAAACACAAGTCCTGTGATGCCATGTAATGTGACATTTGACTCTCTGGTGGCAGAGTGCAGGAGAGATCGTCAATAAACCGTCTCAACTCTCGAATATCAGACAGTTAATCTTTCGCATGAATGAAAGTGTTCATGGAGGGATTATGTACCGTATGCTAATGTGACAGGTAAAATATCCCAGCTTGACCAGTGAATGAATAACTTACACATATCAAAAGCTGACAAACAAGACCTTGGGCAATACCACTAGCATTTCCTTTAGCAGAGACCATGAAGAGAAAAGGCTCTCTGCTTTTAGTGGATGCACAAAGCTTTATTTAGGCAGCGTACTGTATGTTTAATCCCAAGTCTTGTCTACAGTACCGTATGTGACATGAAGTGGAGGACGTTTTCCTGAAATCCAACATCAGGAGCTGGCCATTTTAATAGATATTCAGCACAACAAAGAAAAAATAATCCCAGCAGTTGCGAAGGTGAAACCAGAAAGAGGAAAATGCAAAACCTCACAAAGATGATAAACTATAGTACTTTTATATGTATATCCACTAATGAGCTAAAGAAGGAGTCGACAGCTAACAGGTGCAGGCAGTAATCAGCTGAGTGGGAGTGATGTAACGCGGTGGCTCTTGGAGCTTGATTTGGATACAGATTTGAATATCATAGGTGAGTAATAAAGCAAAAGTAGGAGAAGTTCTGTCTTTAATCGTACACAAGCCTGGATGCAAATGCAGGGGTCTCAATAATTGATCGGATCTAAGGAGCAGATGATCAGGAAACAGAATAATCCTGCTTTACACTTAAGAAGTGAGCTTGGCACGTTTGAGTGAAGTGTTATGTATTTAACCGACTAAGGCTGGAGACACACTTCAAGGCTTTTGTCATTCTAAAAGACTTGGGGTATACTGATCTACACAGATTAAAAAAAAAATTCATGATGACTGTGGATAATAGTGGATCGTACACCTAATGAATGCGCCAGATGAGGGATCACAAGCTAAATGATTTGTCCAAGTGAACAAACCAAACTCTCATGTGAACTCTCATGAGAACAAGATTAAACTTTTAAGAAGAAAATCTAACAAACAAACAAACAAGCCAGGCAGCAGCACTTTAAATATGTGCCACCATCTGTGCTGAGAAAGATATTTTGAGCTTACAGAAGCTTGTTTTTTGCTTTTGGTTCTGTTAATACTAAATGTGTAAAAGCCTGCCCCTAAAAGGTTCTGAGAGGGTTATGCATTTGGCTTCCTTAAATGGCATACAAATCCCCATGCTCTTTAAGTAAACTCTCAAATAAAATCACAACATGTGAAGAAACAAGTAAAAAAATTCCGGGTCATGCTCCATGTGTTATTCGTTATTAGTTTCATTTTGGATTTAAAGAAATTGGAAATGACGGAGCACATGCCCCGGTCGGGTGGGTGACTGTGTACATTAGGCCACCCACCGGTCCAGAGTCAGCTCTGGACAATCAGACATGTTAGATATATTGCGACTCGTGTCAGGAGTCGTCTGTCCTCCAGGTTTCCAGAGCCAACTTGTCACGCCAACTGGCCACAACTTATGCTGACTGGTGCAGACTAGAACTCGGCACCATTTTGAATCCGGTACAAAATTCTGTCTAAATGCATGAAGTGTGACTCCAGCTTAATGTGTCTGTGTTGATTTGTTTTAAATTAAATTCTACCATTTAAAGTGGTGACGTGATATTTTATTCCCTGTTTTCTTTTCACATTTCCATGTAGAAATTCCAAGTTGGTTAGTGTTTTATTTGGTTTTAGTAGCTCCAGATCAAAACATTTAGGAGTTAGGAGTTTTAGTTGAGTGTAGCATTATATAAGAATAGTGATAATTAAAGTGAGCGAACAAACCAGAAAAGCAAGCAGATAAACATCAGGGCCTGTATTCACAAAGCTTCTTAAGCCTAAACGTTGCTCCTAGTGATGAAATTCTAAGAAAATTCTTAGAATTATGACATTTTCTGAGAATTTCCCCTTAAATTTAGGACTAAATCTTAGTAAAGATAAAAATGATTCACAAAATATCTTAGCCCTAAGCTCCTAAGGTCAAAATTGTTAAGATTAGAGAGGAGGACTTTTAAGAAGCTTAAGAGTTTCTATAGCAGAGGACAAAATTACGGAAAGAAGAAATATTCTCCAGACACTGAACGTAAAGCTAAAAGTAAACACTGCTCTACTGTCCAATTTGGTTTTCTTGTTGTTTTACTTCATTCCATCTCTTGGATTGTTGGCTACATACCATAAAAAAAGCAACTTAAATAGACTGTCCTGTAATCGTGTAAATTAGTAAAAGCTGAGCCATTTTGCTCCCATCAATCTGAAATAGATTAAAAGTAGTAAAATCATTATGATAAATAAATGTAAGAACTTAAATGTAGTATACATTTGGCGTTTAATTATCTTTAAGATATTTAGCCTATAACAGAAACTTTGCATACAGTAGCCTGTAGTATTATTGATAATACAATTTCTTTATGTACAAACATTTTGATTTCACTGTCTGTTCTATTATCAAATATTCTATTTTCACAAAAAGTGCATTTCAAGACCTTTACAGAGGTCAGAGGTGATTTTTTTTTATTAACCAATCACAGTCCTTGAATTGCTACATCATCCCTAGCAACGGGGTCGACCACACCCCCTCACTAAGATAAAGGTTTTTGTACTTTCCTTACTCAGAGTAGCTCTGAGAAGTTTCCTAAATCACTTTTAATCTAGGACTCCCAGCTAGGACTTTTTAAGCTAAGATAGGAGCTCTCGGAGAGAATTCTAAGAAGCTTTGTGAATACGGGCCCAGGGCCCATATCCACAAAGCTTCTTAACCCTAAACGTTGCTCCTAGTCATGAAATTCTAAGAATATTCTTAGAATTATGACATTTTCTTAGAATTTCCCCTTAAATTTAGGACAAAATCTTAGTAAAGATAAAAATGATTGACAAAACATCTTATCCCTAAAAACAGCTCCTAAATTTTAAAGGGTAGAGAGGAGGACTTTTAAGAGTTTCTATAGCAGAGGACAAAAATGTTAGAAAGAAGAAATATTCTCCAAACACTACTGTAAATGTAAGGCTAAAAGTAAACACTGCTCTTCTGTCCAATTTGGTTTTCTTGTTCTTTTACTTCCTTCCATCTCTCTTGGATTGTTGGCAACATACCATCCAAAAGTGCAACTTTAATAGACTGTCCCGCAATCATGTAAACTGTAAAATAATTTGTTATTTTGCTCCCATCAATCTGAAATGTATTAAAGGTAATAAAATCAGTCTAAAAAAAGTTATGCAAACATTATGATTTCACTGTTCTATTATCATATATTCTATTTTCACAAAGAGCACATTTCAAGACCTTTACAGAGGTCAGAGGTTATTTCTTATCATCCAATCACAGTCCTTGAATTGCTGCATCATCCCTAGCAACGGGGTCGACCACACCCCCTCACTAAGATAAAGCGTTTTGTACTTTCCTTACTCAGAGTCGCTCTAAGACATTTTATAAATCACTTTTAATTTAAGACTCCCAGCTAGAACTTTTTAAACTAAGATAGGAGCTCTCTGGGAGAATTCTAAGAAGCTGTGTGAATATCGGCCCTGATGTAGAATCATCTCTAAAATGGTGCTAGAAGGAAGATTTTGCAGATTTTGAAAAATCCTGCTGGGAATGCTGTAAAGTTCATCATGATATCCATTTCTCTGAACATTGTTACTATACTCCTGTATAGACACTGTAAGGTACAGTATTGGAGATAAATGACCTTGTAGCGCGGCCACATAAAGGGGCGGTTAAACTGCAGGGGAAAAGGGAAGGAGCTAATGTTGCTCACCTGCACACACAAACTGACCCCTTTCGGTTATTTTCGTCCCCATGGCAACGGTGCCTTGGTTCCGGGGTTAAGCTCTCGCGCGCATGCGCAGCTGTGCCGCGAGGGAACCCTGATGACCTATCAGGTCACGTGTGCCGGTATAAAGCCGGAACCGGCATGACGTTCGAGACGGGGAGATGAAGAAAGCAGCGCTGTATATGGAGAAAGAGAGAGAGCTAGTTTACTGCCATTGGATTATTCTGGTCCTGGACGTCAACTATACCCCTCTGATTCCGTTTCTCGAGCTCCCGGACTTACCATCTTTCACCGGTGAGATCGAGCCGTCTCCCCATTTCATCATTCCCTCCATTTACAATAACACGGACTTGGACATTCATACATACGCACTCACACACTCGCACACACTACTGACATTGTATATATTTGTATATATGTTGTATATATTGTTTTTTTGTTGCACTTCATTTGTTTGTCTTTTGTACATAATACACTTTGGTTTGGTTTTGGGAAATTGTTGTTGTGTCCGTCTTTCCTTGCTCCGCGAAGGTTGCGCAATACCGGAAGTGAGTGTAATCAACCCGTTTATAGATCTTAGACCCCGATTTAGTGTAATTAGCTCAAATAATAAATCTGAGCGTTACAACCTCCCACATATTTTACTGAACAGACCAGAGATCAGATAACTGTGCATGTTTGGAAACTTAAGTCACTGGATATTCCTGATCCGTATCAAGCACCCGCTGCCCTCTAGAACACTTTCAAGGACAGTACTAGGCTGTTTTTAAGTCTAGGCTCAAAACCTATTTATTTAGCCATGCATTTTTATAAATAGATTTGCCATAAGGTAAAGGAGCAGATCTGGGGGACTCATGGACGTAGAGTATCATGGTGAACTGGTATGTTTAGATGCTGTCTTCCTCACTCTCATTTGATCACTCAGGTTTGTTGACGGTGAGGTGATTGTTTGCTTTACATCTCAGGGAGCCCTCATGTTTGTGTTTCCTTCTGGTTCTCCCTTTTAGTTATGCTGTCATAGTTAGTCCTGCCGGAGTCCCTGCTTGCACTCTACAGTAAATATACATTCACATTAGACATTGTGACTGTGACCATACCTAATTGCAATCTCTCCTCCTCTTCTCTTCCTCCCCCTCTTTCTCTTTCCTCTCTCCCCCTGTCTCCCCCTTTCACTCTTTCTCTCTCTCTCTCTGTCGAGCTACACATGTGGTTCCTGAGCTGCCAGTGATCCAGACTCCCTCTGCCCTCCGGACCTGTCTGATCCATCCTGGTGCCCGGTTTCTGGTTGGAGGTCTCATCGCATGGATGCCCCGTGTGTCTCTTTGGGATGCGTCTGGTGTCTGGGGATGATTCTCTATACTTAGAAGATGGTTCTGGCCTCGACTGGTGTGGTCAGCTGTTTCTCTGAGGACTTGACAATTCGATAGTTCAGGACTGGAACTTTCTACAAGTCTATCTGAGTCTCGAATAACTACTGGACTCCATTTTACATCAAGTATTATAACATCAATTAACATCAAATATTATAGCTGAACCTAACACTTAACACTGTATAAATGCAGATCATTTCCTGCTATCTGTTTCACCCAGATGAGGATGGGTTCCCTGTCGAGTCTGGTTCCTCTCAAGGTTTCTTCCTATTACCGTCTCAGGGAGTTTTTCCTTGCCACTGTCGCCCTCGGGCTTGCTCACCAGGGAATATCTGAACATTTTGATTCATACACATTCACATTCCATACAAACTTAAATAATTCTTTTGATTGTGTAAAGCTGTTTTGAGACAATGTCAATTGTTAAAAGCGCTATACAAATAAAACTGAATTGAATTGAATTGAATAAATTGAATACACACCCAGATTTACAATATTATGATCTATCCAACTGTCCCATCAGTTTTCTGTCACAATTTCCTCCAGTTGATTTGCACTTCTACAAAATCTCATTTTTTCAACCGGTGTTTTAAACAAAAAGTAGGTGTGTAACAAGTGTAATTTAGGAATAAATTTCAAAGTTCCATTGAGTGTGAAATGATGGAATTGTGAATCTTATATACACTAATCAGCCATAACATTACAACATAAAAACGTTAAGCACGGTATCGTCTAGGTTCCCCTTTGTGCTGCCACGGCAGCTCTGGTCCCGTGGTTGATGACTCTACACACTCTCTGGGAGGGAGCTGTTGTGTCACCAGGACAGAAGCAGTGGATGCCTTGAGTGTCATGGGTTTTGAGGTGGGGCCTCCACAGATTGTGACTTGTTTGTCCTGTGCATTCCATGGGTGCTACGATTGGATTGAGATCTGAGGAATTTGGAACAAACTTAAAACACTGTGCCGGCTATTTTTTTTTTAGCTATTTGTGCTACACAGCCTGGACTTTGGTCATCATGAGCCTTGGGTGCCCATGATCCTGTCACCAGTTTACTGGTATATAATTAATAATTAAGCAAAATCACATTAAAGGGAGAGCTGTTGTGCTGAAAATCAGCATGGCTGTACACAGGACATAATTTTTTAAGTGGTGTTTATTTAATGCACTAACATCAGACAGATGCTGCAAAAGCTGTATTTTGCTCCCTTTATTATTATTATTATTAGTCAAATTTTTTGATTTATTCAAATTGATGCTCAACAGGGTTGCAGGAGGCCAGGAGCCCTGGTCCAGTGGACCACAGGCCAAAGGAATCAAACTCACGACCCTAGAGGGGTAAACCCTAACCCTAACCCTAACCCTTAGATTCACCTTCTTATTCCTGTGTTCTTCTTGGTCCTGTTTTAACCCCAACCATGGACATTTAAGACTAAACACTTTCATGCTCACTCAGCTTTGATCTAATAAACATCTAGCTACCTTTCTACGGTACCACGTTGCCAACACCCCTGCAGTATGTAGAATGTGGAAATGCTTGGTCCTGGGTTCGATGAGGTAACTCAATCTTTAGCAGTTCCTACTGTATATTAGTTCCTGGTGAAAGTGCTGTAGTCACATTATAAACAATACACTCATCAATGATAAACTTTCTACTCCTTATTTTAATCATGTGTAGCTTTGTAGACTGCTCACACAATGCTGCCTCCAGGGTCGAAGTGAAGCAGAACAAAGCAAACCTTTTTGCCATTTACACAAGCGACACACAACACAGTAAACGTGAGCAGATGCAGTGTGGAAGATCATTGCCGGAGAAATTCTCAAATTAACCCCATGTTTAAACCAAGCAAACAAACAAAGTACAAAGACGAGCATCGATTATCTGTGTCTGAGTTGTGCAGTCAATGACAGACTGAGAGTTTAGATTTTGCGAAGTCTATACCGTACATACTGTATGATAAAGCAGCGAATCCAAGGCCTTGGCTTGAATGATTCCTCTGATCAATCCCTCGGCACATGTACTGTTTTTGTTGCTTCGCTTTACCTGGCTGATGCCATTAACCTCACGTTAAACGTGTATGGAAAAATGACAATGATTAGGAATAATAATCTGGATGCTTATGCAGGAGGAAGAATGGCAGCAAGATCATTTTGATGACCTTTCAGACATCAGTGTTTAGCAGTGTAAGGGAAATCTTCATCTCTATACACTCAAGGAAATAGCTGTCTTATGTCGTATTGATCGAGCTTACTAACTTACCCCAGATGCTGACAAATGCATAGCATCTGTAATTACTGCACCAAACAGGGGGAAAAAAAATTACAGAGTCAAAGATTTGTTTTGTCCTTTATTTTCCTTATATGGTCTATACTTCCTGTTTCCATTACTCTGTTGCTATGGTTGTTAATTATCCTTGCCTGTAGCTTGGAACCTCTGAATGAATAGTCTGTCTTTTTAAAGTCTGTAAATTCACAAAGCTTTGTCTCATTCATAATGTAAGTCTTGCAGAGGTGTTAACCCCCTGATCTGTCTGTATAAAGGTGATTAATTATGAATTACTCTCCTCTGTTCTTCCCTCCTGCGGTTTGACCCTGACGGGTGAATTGACAACTATTTTTCAATTGACTTTAATATGTTTCGTGTTCGCACATGTGTAACGCTCTCTCTCTCTCTCTCTCTCTCTCTGGTGCATGTTGGGAGTTAATACTGTATAGGTGAGAGTGATGTGAGTGGAGCGTGACTCTCAGGGCTCTGGATCTTTATCTGAAGCAAATTCACTAAAGTCTGCATCTAAGCTCAACAGAAAGTAAAGGTGGATATCAGTTTCATTCCTCACAATGTAAAGCTGTTGCCCATGTTGCAGTAATGGTGTGTTACGTGGGTGCAGTGTGAGGTGAGCGCCAAGACCTACAGTAGCAGTGCTGGAGCAAGAGACGGCACAGAGCAGTCAGACACGGACCGACCCACTGCGGGGGATAATGTACTGAACAATGTTGAACAGTCGGGTGAAAAGCAAGGAATTAAAGTATATGTCAGATGTGCAGACATCTGCAGAGAAAGGTGCAGCGGTGGAGAGGTATTTTTTTTCTTTCTTTTCTTTTTTTTTTTGCAGAGGTAATGGCATGGAGCAGCAGGGGGGCAGTTAGCACTGGGAATTCAGACGGCATGGAGAGATAAATTGCACAAAGGTGAATTGGTTGAGGTTAAAGATCTTTTCCCCAGACACTGACAAAATCATATCGTCTGTTATAAAGATTCAATGGACAGTAAAATATGATTAACGTATAACTACCATTATCATCATCATCATCACTCTAACTGGTCCATTGCGACCCCATGTTGAGTGCCAGTGCTTTTATCCACAAGTGGCAGGAAACTTTTCCTTATCCTGTTTCTCTCTGAATTTACAACCATTCAGTAAGATTTCTGTAGCGTTTCCAGGCATTATCAGAATAATCCGCCTTATTAGTACAGAACAGGACTAAATTTGTCTAATTATATGAGCAATACAGTATATTTCAGGTGTTGAGTCAAGGCACTGTCGCTTGGCACCTCCAGGGTTTGGGGTTCATTTCCTGACCAGGTTCGATTCCTGTCTCTGTGTGCATGGAGTTAGCATGTTCTCCCCGTTCTTGGGGGGTTTCCTCCTGGTACTCCAGTTTCCTCCCACAAGTCAAAGACAAACAGATCAGGATAATTGGCGTTCCCAAATTGCCTGTAGTGTGTGGGTGTGTATATAAAGAGTGTGGTTTTACCCTGTGATGGATTGGCACCCTGTCTGGAGTGTGCTCTTCCTCATGCCCTAGGTTTTCTTGTGCTCCAATCCCTGTATATAGGATAATGCGGTAGAGACAAGTAAGTGAGACGAGCAGAAGTTACATCCACATTGAAAAATGTGATGTAACTGTCAGCATCCAGAAGAAAAATCATCCACATTGACTCCAATGTTGCCAGAACACCGGGATTAAGGATACCTACAGTATGACCTACAGCAACCTGTGCTAGACTTGTTAGAGAGAGAGAGAGAGAGAGAGAGGAGACATGCAGAGAGACAAAGAGAGACAGGGAGGGAGAGAGAGACACTCAAAAAGAGAGATGCTGTGAGAGACACAAAGAGAGACAGAAAAAAGACAAAGGAGAGACAGGGAGAGACATATGCAGAGATAGACACAAATACAGAGGGAAAGAGAGATGGAGAGAGAGAGACAGACAAGCACAGAGACACAGAGAGAGATGGACAAAGAAAGAGACACAAAGAGAGACAGAAAGAAAAAGGCATGCAGAGAGAGACAGAGAGAGAGAAAGAGACACAAAAAGAGAGACATGCTATGAGAGACACAAAGAGGGACAGAAAAAACAGACAAAGAGGATAGGCAGGAAGACATAGAGAGAGAGAGATAGACATGCAGAGACAGACACAAAGAGAGACAGAAAAACATACAAAGGAGAGACAGGGAGGGACATATGCAGAGAGACACAAATACAGAGAGAGAGAGATGGACAAAGAAAGACAAGCACAGAGACACAGAGAGAGATGGACAAAGAAAGAGACACAAAGAGAGACAGAAAGAAAAAGGCATGTAGAGAGACAAAGAGAGAGAGAGAGAGAGAAAGAGACACAAAAAGAGAGACATGTTATGAGAGACATAAGAGGGACAAAGAAGGGGACAAAGAGGAGAGACAGGAAGACAGAGAGAGACATGCAGAGAGACAGAGAGACAGAGAAAGAGACAAAAACTGAGTGAGGGACAGAGTGTTACAGAGAGACAGTCAGAGAGACACCTGATTATATTAAGGATACAAGCTTGGATACTGTATGTGAGCTGATTGCGTCCACTGTTAGTTGGGAATTTTATATGAGTGGACAGCATCACTCAAGGGTCTCTATGTAGAGTTTTTAGCGCATTCTGCTTGTTATGAGCTGAGGCCATGTATTGAATGGTAAATGCTGTTGGAGACGGTGTAACCGAGCCGGTTAGTTTATAAATGCATGTGTCTTTCAATCGAATCAGCGAATTCATTGCTTTTGTCTCAGGGAGACATTAAGACAAATCACCTTCGTTTTCGCTGCCGGGATTGTGTAACCGAAAAAAGCGAGATACCATTAAAAGAACCCATTTTCATTCTTCTTTCTTTTTGTTCATCTAAAGGAGAAGTTAACAATAGACTCTTTAAATATCAGTGGTGGCAGGGACAGACATAAAAGAGCCGTAGTTGGAGAACTAGTTGAACAAAAAAAAAAAACATTGATGTAATTTTCTTACCAGAGTCTTAGAAATCGAGCTAATGAGACAAATGGGGTGGGAAGTGAAACTTTCTCACCGGTCTAACGTCAGTGCTGGGGTGGTAACACATTTCAACAGACCGTTAGATGAAATTATCACACAAGTAACAGAGCTAGAGCATCGCATAGATGTGATGGTGAAGGTGGAAATAATGACGATAGAGCGTATTTTTTATAAATGTTTACACCCTTTTATAACAGAGGGACGACCCATGTTAGATGTTTTGGAGATAAAGTCAAAGAGGCCAGATTGAGGTGGTTTGGACATGTTCAGAGGAGAGATGGTGAATATATCGGTAGAAGGATGTTGAGGTTGGAACTGCCAGGCAGGAGGTCTAGAAGAAGACCAAAGAGGAGATTTATGGATGTAATAAGAGGACATGAAGTTAGTTGGAGTGAGAGAAGAGGATGAGATGATTTGCTGTGGCGACCCCTGAAAGGGAACAGCCGAAAGACAAAGAAGACCCTTAATAGTAGAAAAAATACAGTGGTGTGAAAAACTATTTGCCCCCTCCTGATTTCTTATTCTTTTGCATGTTTGTCACACAAAATGTTTCTGATCATCAAACACATTTAACTATTAGTCAAAGATAACACAAGTAAACACAAAATGAAGTTTTTAAATGAGGGGTTTTGTTATTTAGGGAGAAAAAAAAATCCAAACCTACATCGCCCTGTGTGAAAAAGTAATTGCCCCCTGAACCTAATAACTGGTTGGGCCACCCTTAGCAGCAATAACTGCAATCAAGCGTTTGCGATAACTTGCAACGAGTC
Source organism: Channallabes apus (assembly GCA_030522415.1). Classification (NCBI taxonomy): domain Eukaryota; kingdom Metazoa; phylum Chordata; class Actinopteri; order Siluriformes; family Clariidae; genus Channallabes; species Channallabes apus. The sequence continues at coordinate 27,537,308 of CM060104.1, forward strand.
TTTTACAGCGCTCTGGAGGAATTTTGGCCCACTCATCTTTGCAGAATTGTTGTAATTCAGCTTTATTTGAGGGTTTTCTAGCATGAACCGCCTTTTTAAGGTCTTGCCACAACATCTCAATAGGATTCAGGTCAGGACTTTGACTAGGCCACTCCAAAGTCTTCATTTTGTTTTTCTTCAGCCATTCAGAGGTGGATTTGCTGGTGTGTTTTGGGTCATTGTCCTGCCGCAGCACCCAAGATCGCTTCAGCTTGAGTTGACGAACAGATGGCCAGACATTCTCCTTCAGGATTTTTTGGTAGACAGTAGAATTCATGGTTCCATCTATCACAGCAAGCCTTCCAGGGGGGTGTTCTTCGTACGTCGCTAACTCAGTTAGCTGGATTTGATTGTTGTGGATTTGTCCTGATCTTGGATTGTTTCGTTCTCCGATGCTCATCTCGCACTTGTTGTCATAGCAACATGTCCGTAAGCTTGAACCTGCTCGGTAGCAGGTTTATTTCATGTAAACAGGATTAAGGCTGCGCTCCTGCCGGGTTATGATTGGTTGAAATGGTGAGGTCACATCTGATTGGTTAAAGAGCGCTGACGTGGACTGACTCACGTGGGGAAAGAAAAGTATCTGACGATAGAGCGTATTTTTTATAAATGTTTACACCCTTTTATAACAGAGGGACGACCCATGTTAGATGTTTTGGAGATAAAGTCAAAGAGGCCAGATTGAGGTGGTTTGGACATGTTCAGAGGAGAGATGGTGAATATATCGGTAGAAGGATGTTGAGGTTGGAACTGCCAGGCAGGAGGTCTAGAGGAAGACCAAAGAGGAGATTTATGGATGTAATAAGAGGACATGATATATATATATAATAAATATATATATATATCGGTATATATATATATATATATAATTGATATCAAATATTATATTAGAACATAAATTCATAGGTTTTCTATTATTATAATAAACTCTAGGCACGAGACAGCCCTCAAGACCATTAATTCAAATTCTTGTATAATGTTTATTTTGTAACACATTTATTTTTCAGGGGTTCGTTATAAATATGCAAATATAGATATATGATATATATATATATATATATATATATATATATATATATATATATATAGAGAGAGAGAGAGAGAGAGAGAGAGAGAGATATGTATAAGAAAAATAATTTTTTTATAATGAAAAATTGGACAAAACTAATTTTATTATAAAGTAAACAATATAAAAGTATACATGTTTTTTTTAAAAATATTCATATTTAAATTTTTCCGTTATACAACATATTTTTTTCATATTTCTTATTTTATTGTCTCATGTAATTTGTAAAACATATGTGCATATTATGTTCTAATATAATATTTGATAGTGATTATGTGTGTGTGGTGGGAGGGGGGGATCCATGGCAGGGAAGCATTTCAGCGCATAACACGTGGGGTGGGGGAGCATTTCAGCGCAGGTGTTACAAAAAAAAATTAGCTTGTTCTTTTTGTCATTTCGTCAACCAATCAAAATGCTACTGTCGATGCATATCGCCTTTTAAACCAACGCACGAACGCGCAATAATCCTAGACAACTCAATCCGGCCAGACTAATCATCAACAACAGGTGTGCTCGAAGAACCGACTTAGCCCGGTCTTAATTAGCACGATGATCTCATCTTAGATGTGTCAATTCATCCCGGATGTTTCAAGTGACGTACGAAGAATACCCCCCAGGTCCTGAAGCAGCAAAACAACCCCAGACCATCACACTACCACCACCATATTTTACTGTTGGTATGATGTTCTTTTTCTGAAATGCTGTGTTACTTTTACGCCAGATGTAACGGGACACGCACCTTCCAAAAAGTTCAACTTTTGTCTCGTCGGTCCACAAGGTATTTTCCCAAAAGTCTTGGCAATCATTGAGATGTTTTTTAGCAAAATTGAGACGAGCCTTAATGTTCTTTATGCTTAAAATTGGTTTGCACCTTGGAAATCTGCCATGCAGGCCGTTTTTGCCCAGTCTCTTTCTTATGGTGGAGTCGTGAACACTGACCTTAATTGAGGCAAGTGAGGCCTGCAGTTCTTTAGATGTTGTCCTGGGGTCTTTTGTGGCCTCTCGGATGAGTTGTCTCTGCGCTCTTGGGGTAATTTTGGTCGGCCGGCCACTCCTGGGAAGGTTCACCACTGTTCCATGTTTTTGCCATTTGTGGATAATGGCTCTCACTGTGGTTCGCTGGAGTCCCAAAGCTTTAGAAATGGCTTTATAACCTTTACCAGACTGATAGATCTCAATTACTTTTGTTCTCATTTGTTCCTGAATTTCTTTGGATCTTGGCATGATGTCTAGCTTTTGAGGTGCTTTTGGTCTACTTCTCTGTGTCAGGTAGCTCCTATTTAAGTGATTTCTTGATTGAAACAGGTGTGGCAGTAATCAGGCCTGGGGGTGACTACAGAAATTGAACTCAGGTGTGATAAACCACAGTTAAGTTATTTTTTAACAAGGGGGGCAATCACTTTTTCACAGAGGGCCATGTAGATTTTGAGTTTTTTTCTCCCTTAATAACATAAACCTTCATTTAAAAACTGCATTTTGTGTTCAATTATGTTATCTTTGACTAATAGTTAACGGTTTTTGATGATCAGAAACATTTAAGTGTGACAAACATGCAAAAGAATAAGAAATCAGCAAGGGGGAAAATAGTTTTTCACATCACTGTATATATACAGTAGCTCTTTTAGAAAATAAAGAATGTACTACAGTAAAACCGAGTGGTAGCAAATCCACAATGGTAATGGCTGGAGACTGGAACTACGCTACAGAATTCACTCTCAACAGAAATGTGGAGGAACCATATCCATGGAATACTGTATAAAATTAGGTAATTAAGTAACAACAACAAGCAGGTGTTCTGGAACAGTTCTGGCAGGAACAGTATTGTGTCGAGTGTGTTTGTGAAACCCATCGAGCTCCATGATGATGAAACTGTCTCTCATGAAAACCTTCCCAGGAAACAAGACCAAAACTGACCTCTGCTGCAGAGGAGACGTTCATTTAGAGTCACCAGCCTCAGAAATCACTAATTAACAACCAGCACCTCAGATTAGAGCCGTTATGAAGCTTCACAGAGCAGAAGTAGCAGATAAACATCTCAATATCAACTGTTCAAAGGAGATTATTGTGTGTTTTGTATAAACGCCTTCAGTATTATTTTACAGTGTAGAAAGAAATCAACATCAAGAAAGATCATGAAGTCAGAAGGAGCGTCCAAAGTTTTGACTGGCAGTGTGTGTTACAGCACTCATGTTCCCCATTGGTGTTCTTGATGGATCTAATGATGTCTGACAACCAAATGCATAAGACATAGTTTCAATAAAAATTACTACTACTATTATATATATATAAAATGAAGATGGGATGCAGATCCGATCTGAAAAACATTTAATTTAATTGTATTTATTTATATAGTGTAGTGCTTTTTAGCAATGGCCATTGGCTTAAAGCAGACATCAGACTATCAGACTCGTGCATTCAGACAGTCATAAAGAAATCAGATCTGGATCATATTGGGGTAAAAAGAAATCAGATTTGATTGACTTCAGACTGGAATGTGAACTTAGTCTATGGGTTCAGAGCGTCTGTTCTGCGGCAGTGAGGAATCGATGGACCACCTGTTTGTACTGTATGCTGCAGAAGATGAGCAGATGGTCCTCAGTGCTGGAAGCCTGGTGCAGAGGGATGGGAGTCACATAGTGAAAACACCTGTACGCATGCAGTGTTGGACAAAGTATGTTTCAAAGCAGAAATCTTTTTTTTTTTTTTCCAAGCTACAGTAGCACTCTGGCTTAAGGGGAAAAACAAAATGCATGTGTGGTAGCACTCAGGATGCTGACAAAATGCTGACTGTATTATTAAAAGTCAGACTCAAAAGGTGCATGTGGTTTTTTAAGATGACTCAAAGGTTGCCAGAATTCTGTCAGGTTTCGGCACAGGGGAGGTTGAAAGGAAAAAGGGAAACAAAAGAAATGACTGAATGCATATTATTTTATTTATCCATCTTTGGCTTCTAACGTGCATTTTGGAATGACGTTTAGATTTTTTTTTTTGGGGGACCCTCTTTCTGGAGGAATCTGTCTTTCTCTTTCTCTCTGTCTCTCCCACTCCCTTGTTCTTTCTCTTTCTCTTTTGTACTCCAGCCTTGAGGCAAGTAACGCACTCTTTTATCCAAGTCATATCCAGAGCATCCTTGCTATAAAAGCAGCAGTAGAGCAGGCATCCGATTCCCTGGTGACAGGCACCGGGTAAAAGACAGATGAACACCAACTTTCACTCTGCCTCGAATTCCCACAGCCCTAATTTAACAGGAAATGTGTTTTGGTGTTGAGCGTGAGACTCGGGGGTGGGAGGTCTTTCTCAGATCACAGAGAGAGAGAGAGAAAGAAGGTGGGACATGCTTGCCACATTGCTCTTTATATGCCCACTCTCTCTCTCTCTCTCTCCTCCCACAGTGCACCTGATCGCTCTCCCCTTGGCTTTGATCTATAATTCGGAGGTGGAGTTGAGATTCGAAGCACATCACAGCATAGAACAAAAGCAAACGGTTCAGGTGGCTCCACGATTACCCCAGTGGAAAGATAGATAGACAGAGAGAGAGAGAGAGAGAGAGAGAGAGATGGGGAAATTGGAGTGGTGTTAGCTCCCGTGGATGTGCCTTATAGGATGAACACACTCAGAGTTCATCATCTGTCTATCCATCAACACTTTCCTTCGACTGAAGCTGCACACATACACTTCTCCACACTCAATATTCTCCTGTCATTCGCAATTGGCCCTGTTGCATCACTCTCCTCATCTATCTTTCTCCTCATCTATCTGTCTATTACCCTCCCTGTTACCTTCTCCTTCTGCTGGAGAACAAGCCTTCTATCTGTCATGGACACACACGCAGTACGGCTTGTCCTTAGGAATCTTCCGATAGCTGACATTCAACTTTGAAACCCACGAGATGTTGTAGCAGAAGATAAAGTCTCCTCGTGTCCACAGTGAGGTCCTGATTCAGAGACCCCTCTCTACACGATGCAGTTATGCATCAAGAACTCAATATAACACATGCATTCTTTCATTTCTTTAATACATACTGACATATGACAGCTCAGATTAGCAATGCGTACGTGACACGCACTCACTATCTCTCAAGCTGTAAAATGCTGTAGTAAAGTGCAGCAAATATTTTGGCTGAAAAAGAAAGAGATTAAACAGTCCTACAGCAAATAATATGCAGGTGATAGGGTTAGATGGAGGCAGATGAAAGGGAACAGCCGAAAGACAAAAAAGAAGATTATTATTATTGCGCAGGTTTTACACCGTATACGACTCCTGATGCAACCCTTACCTTTTATCTGGGCTTGGGACGGTTGCTGGGGTTTGGGCATCGGGAATCGAATGTGGGCCTTCCTACTCCTACTACTACTACTACTACTACTCCTACTCCCACTGCTACGCCGACTCCTACTACTACTCCTACTCCCACTGCTACGCCTACTCCTACTACTACTCCTACTACTACTCCTACTCCCACTGCTACGCCTACTCCTACTACTACTCCTACTACTACTCCTACTCCCACTGCTACGCCTACTCCTACTACTACTCCTACTACTACTCCTACTCCCACTGCTATGCCTACTCCTACTACTACTCCTACTCCCACTGCTACGCCTACTCCTACTACTACTCCTACTACTACTCCTACTCCCACTGCTACGCCTACTCCTACTACTACTCCTACTACTACTCCTACTCCCACTGCTACGCCTACTCCTACTACTACTCCTACTCCCACTGCTACGCCTACTCCTACTACTACTCCTACTACCACCTTCCACTTACAGTATACGGAACGTTTACTGTTTCTCCTCCCACTACCTCAACTCATTACCTCAATTCCACAAAGTATTGGAATGTCATGTTGTCGCATTGTTAATTTGTCGCTCTTGTTTACACATTTGCACGTGCACTTTATGTCGTGTCTTTTGTATAGGACTGAGTTTTTTTCTGGTAACTTAAAATGTCAATCTAAGCTAACCAGCTAATCTAAAATAGCTAGTTAGGTTTTTGTTCATTTATGTTGTAAATTTATGATGTCTTGTCAATCTGTCATGTCTCAGCTATTACCTATATTAGGTTCCAAAGTTAGCTAGTTGGTTTTTGTTAAATTATGTTGTAAATTATGTAGCACCTTGGTCCTGGAGGAATGTTGTTTCGGTTCACTGTGAACTGAACTGTACGTATATGGGTGAAATGACAACTTGAACTTAAACTAGTGTTCAAGTCAACCCAGGACTTTCCGGTGAATGAAGGCGTAAAATTGATTGACGTTTACTTTTACAAAAACTAGTAAAACGCTATGATAAGTGCATGAGTGTTGCAGAGGATTATATAGAGGGGTTTTACTCTCAGAACTGTTACTCTATTATTCTGCACAATCAAAATCCCAGTTTGACTTGAACACCCCTCCTAGTAGTAGTAGTAATAATAGTGCAGTAATAGTAGTGCAGGTTAACATACGGATGAACCCATTGTACAGTACACTGCACTGTAATGGAAAGGAACGACCTTCTGATGCTAAATGATTTCAGTAAACATGAGCAGAATGACGGAGCTGCTCGACCCACTCGTTCATCACACCATTTCATTTAGAGACGAAGAGAAAAAAAATGAAAGGTTGTGTGGGCTGGCAGAACAGACACGACTGCATCCTGACCGATGATCACGCCTTTTAAACCGGTTAACATTTTGTCTCTGGGGACGGACTCCATGTCTCTCTGCTGAGTTTCCTTTAGTGGTTCGTAGCTCTTCCTAAACATCACCATTTATCATCGTGGGCCAGTCGTTTTTAATACAGTTACCTCGGCCCGTGCTTTCTGCTCTAACTGCATGAAGACGGACATTAATGACGCCGTGACAAATGGGATGACGAACAGTACGTTAAAGCCCAGCGAGACGTCTGTGCAGCCTGTGTGTGTGTGATGCATTTCTCTACACATCTTCACGTTTCATATTTCTCCAGCAGAAAGAAAGAGAGAGAGAAGAAATATATAGACAGACACAGTATCACGTCCTAATTCTTTATCTCCAGTAATATTTTGCTGTGTACTGCTGCTCATCAATTTCTCCCCCAAACAAAAGCCATTAGAAGGTTGTAGAACCTGCAGATTTTATTACTTACTCTGTTTATTCTCCATCACTCATGTGCTCTCTCTCTCTTCCACTCTTTCTTGCCAGGGTGTATCAGCATTCACTACACAGTGTGTAATGTATTATCTGTCCAAACAAGCCCATGTAGAACAAGTGCAAATTGAGAGTGGGAACGAGTGCGCTAACAAATTCACACACTTATACAGGAAACTGATTTACAACCATTTATGGAACCGGTTCTAATGACCAACCAACATGCTGATAATGTCTGATAACATGACGTGCTACAGTAGTGAGGTTTGAGGTTGATATTTGGGTGGCAGTAGGAGTCGTGTCCAACCTGTAGACCACAAAAAATGTTCAGTTAGTTTTTCATCAGGAGTGTGCTGGCTTAGAGGGAACACACAATGCAGGAAGGGGGAGTGAGGACCTTAATGGCTGGAGGTTTCCAGTTAAAGACGCGACAAGGGAAGCAACTGCACTTTAACATACAGTACACTGTCTGTCCAAAAAAAAAAAAAGTCGTACATTCTAAAAAAATTATTCGATCACCTTTAGGTTGGACAACAGAATACAATGGGGTGCCCAGGTCATGTGTGAAAATGATTCCTCGTGCTCCCAGAACCATTTTTTTCACAATTTAAACTACCGTTCAAAAGTTTTAGAACACTTTCTAACTCCATGATGGTTCCTGATGTTTATTTCTTTCTACATTGTAAAGTTTTGCTGAAGGCGTCCAAAAACTGCATGAATCTCCTTTGAACAGTTGATATTGAGATGTTTCTGCTACTTCTGCTCTGTAAAGACTTCATAACGCCTCTAATCTGAGCTGCTGTTAATTGGTCATTTTTCAGGCTGATAACTCTAAATGAACTTCTCGTCTGCAGCAGAGGTAGGTTTTGGTCTCGTCCTCCTGGGACGGCCTTCATGAGAGACAGTTTCATTATGGTGCTTGACGGATTTTGCAAATGCACTTGACAATACTGTTCTTGCAGGAACTATTACAGAAAGGCCGACCTCTGTGTCTTAAAATAACAACTAACTGGTGTTTTTCTTGTTGTTACGTAATTACCTAATTCCATATGTGTTATTTTATAGTTTTGAAATCCACAGTATTGTTGTAGAATGTAGAAAATAAATCACTAAACAAAAACAAAGAAGTTTGCAAGTGACCCCAAACTTTTGAACGGTAGTGTGGGTCCTGGAATGCACTCATGCTCTATAGATGTGATAATCTGGTGATTCAGTACATTCAGGTCGTCAGCTGACTTCATTTTATTGCCCCATAATGTTGCTGCGTCTCGACCTGAGTAACTGATCAACTCCAGATTATAACACTGTCTCCAGAGACTTGTACAGTGGACACCATGTATGATGGAGCATCGCTTCATGAGCTTCCCTTCTTACCCTGACACGCCCATCACTCTGGAATAGGCTCAATTTGGATTTATCAGCTCACATGACACTGTTTCCATCACTCTAAAGTCCAGTCTTCATGCTGCCTTTCGGATAAGTCTCACTAACAAGTGGTTTTCTCATGCACATTGTGTGTGTGTGTGTGTGTGTGTGTGTGTGTGTGTGTTGCTCTGGTTTTTACTATTCTTTTATTTATTTATTTTTTGACCATGCAGCTTCACCAACCGTGAATTGATCTCCATTCATGATTGTTTTTTTTTTCTGACCAAGTTTCTTCCACAGTGTTGATGGTTCAGCAGGATCCTTCCAGATGTTGATAATGTGTTCTAAACTCAGTTCCAGTCATTTTAAATCTCCTTAGTTGCTTTCTTTGCTTGATGCAGCCCAATAAATTGACCCTTATCAAATGGTGATGATTATTTTTGGCCAGGCAGTGTGTAATAAGTAAAATCAAACAAGTAAATAAATATGAGTATGAAACCTGCTTCTAGCTTTATTCCTGCCATTATTTATAGTCTACACAGACATTTACACAGCCACGTTTATTAAACCGACTTCTTATCTACCTTTTGCAGAAAGCCCAGGCAAGGTTAGAAAGTTAATTAAAAACATGACTGTTTTTAGGGAACTTTTAAGAAGTATAGGTGTAGAGTATATTAACAAAAAAAAGTTCAGTCACAACATTTTTTTTGTCCGTTTCTTTTCCTGAAGTGAATCACATCATTGTATGTGCGTGTTCTCGCAGCACCAGAACCTACAGTACACTACATGCACTACATTACGTTTATAAGATCTCTACAAGGTTACTCTTTGTGTTCCTACGACCTAATGGAAGGTCTGGAAAACATGTTGAAATACCTGATGATTGAAAGTTTTTTTTATATTCTGCTGCCAGTGGTAGTCGTCAATTTCAGGGTCGTTTTATATAAAAGTAAGTAAACAAAAATAAAGTAACACAACGAGGGCACAGTGGCTTACTGATTATCACGGTCACTTTGCACCTCCAGGATCAAGTGTGAACCCCGTGCTTGGTGGGTTCCCTCCGACAGTCCTAAGACATGCAGATTAGGCTAATTGGCATTGGGTCGAATTCACAAAAGTTCTAGAAATCCTCTCAGATGCAGTAGCTCTAACTTAGCTTAAAAACTTTTGTCTAGGACTCTTAGTTTAAGAGTGATTTAGGACTAATCTCAGAGCAACTCTGAGCACTGAGCGAGGAACAGACACAAACTCTGTTGACCATGTTGCTAAGTATGACATTCTTCTGAAGACTGTAGTTTGTTGTCCAAAAAAATTAAATTAAATGTAAAAAGGTAGTGATGTGTATTTTAATGCACTATCGGGCTGAGTGGGTGATCTTTAAAGGAAATATTGATGTTTTCAGGTGGGCGGGTCCATGATTAACACATTATATTCAGAGTCAGGCTAATTATTAATTAATGTACAGAAAATAATGTCTTACACACACACACACACACCCACACACCTGCAGGGAGATTTATTATTAGAGACTGACGCATTCCCCTAAATGTTATCCATGACTTCTGTTTACACTGCGCTTACACCGCCGACACAAAAACTCTTTTATGATTTTGTCATAGGTTTGAACAATTTGTTTGTTCTTTTTATTTTTAATTTACTATATTTATTAGATCCTCCCTCTTCTGACAGCAGGGGGACAAACAGTAAAGTTCTTCCTTTGTCCCTGCTGTCAGTGCGCATCTGTAGTACATTAATCAGTCCAGTGTTAATGAATTACATCACTGTGTGTTTTGCAGGTCGGTGGTGCCGGTGCCAATGAGGTGCCTGGTTTGTGAATATTAGAGAGCGACAGGTGGGTCAGGTCGGGTCTATTATCGAGTCGGATGAAAAATGCATAGCCTGTGCATATTTCAAAATGGTGATAAAATAATAGTGATATAAGCCTTAAAACAACATGCGGATTTTGCCTATTTGACCCAAATCGCTCATATTTGCCTTAATTTATTTTCAGTTTATTCACCATGATGGTAATTTTTGTACTTCTACAGTATATGAAAGTAACTGGAGAGAAATGGCTCGGCTCTTCACTTTGATTGCCGGCGTGTCCAGGTGCAAGCACTTCATCCTAGTCTTTGCTTAAGAAACTCTTAAGACTCCTAAGTCCTCCTTCCTACTCATAACGTTTTTTTTACCTTAAGAGTTCTTTTAAGCGTGATAGTGTTTAACCTTGATGAGAAATCTTGGGAAACACAGACTATTCTAAGTACTTTCTTAAAATTGTGTCAGTTTGTGCACTAAGAATTTTCCTGATATTTAGAGCTGTCAAGGCACAAATCAGGGCCCGTATTCACAAAGCTTCTTAAGCCTAACATATGCGAGATTTGGGTCAAATAGGCAAAATCTGTAGCGTGGAGATTTCAGCAGAACTAGCAACACCTGCTAAAACAGCTAAAGTGAGGAATCTAAATTTCTTTCTTCTTCTGAACATCATCTAAAACTGCTCACCGTCTTTACAGAGCAAAATCCCAAACATGCTTTTGCTAATAAAAACATACCAATGATTGAAATTAATGAGCAGTCGTACAAATATGGCACGTTTCAACCCAAATAACATGAGCAAAGACGTATCGATGTGCCATTTCAGAGGACAGCCACGCCCACATTAGGGTCAGGTAAAAGTCAATCATAATTATGGAGATGAACCGTCATGACATGCAAATCTCATCTGACCAAAAAGTTATAAATGAACAATGTGGTTGGTAATGTGATTGTGTTTTAAGAAGATAAATACATGAGGAATAGCAGTAACTAGGAAACCCGATATAATAGTATCACGATATCTACAGTACGTGCCAATTCAATGTGTATTACAATTTTGTAATTTTGCACTAAAATTCTATAAATATCCGGATACAATATTATATATTTTTCTCCCAGATTTTGTTTGGTTCCTCCTAACACACAAGATATGGTGCAGCCTTTCAATGTGTGAATAATTTACAGCACACCTGTAGGATTATAGAGGAACTGCAACACTTTACCATCTCAAACGTATATAAATGTAATAATAATAATAATAATAATAATAATAAATAGATTTTAAAGTCAGTGTGACAAACCATGAATTTCCACACATAAGACTTATGTGTATAACATATAACAATATGTAGCTAAAAAAAAAAATTTCTATCTATAAAATATATCATAAACTCATATTTAGCAATGTTAGACGGCTGGCCTGCTAGTAACAATTGGAAAGATTTCATGGAGTTGTCCATGTTTCTTTTTTTTTTCACTTTGACGCTTAAAACAAAATCAAATGTAATTATTGTTAATTATTTGTAATTCTGATTCAGAATTACCACTTCAGATGGATATACCAGACAGGGTGATATGATATGCAAGTCTGTCTGCGATGGATTGGCACCCCATCGGATTGGCACAGTGTGTACCCCGTCTCGTGCCCTAAGTCTCCTGGGATAGGCTCCAGCCCCCGCGACTCTGTATACAGGATAAAGCGATATAGACAATGAGTAAACAAGTGAGTGATGCAAGTCTGTGGAAACTCTTTCCTTTCTTGAGATGCATTTTCAGGATGCACCAGCTGACATGACCTGACCTCATTAAAAACTTACTCAGACCACTCCCTCTTTTCCTGCACCATGATCCTGACCTGACGAAGGTTTCTGCCCATTACTGAGAGACTACAAGACTGAATCCAGATGTGTGCTGAGATACACAATTAGCCAGGATCCATGGCTGGACAAAATGATCTTGTGTGTGATTGTGTGATTGTGTGTATCTGTCTTGTCGATGCAGTGTAACTGTGTGTGTCTGAGGAAGGACATGCTAGCACTCAATCTCCTGAACCATGTTACATATAACACGTTAACCAATCACAAAACTGTGAGAGATATGGTTTAAATTAATCAGTCACTAGTTTCAAGCACATAAAAAAAAAAAAAAAAAAAAAAAAAAATATATATATATATATATATATATATATATATATATATATATATATATAATATTCCATCAATCAATGAATCAATTAGAATTACAAATATAGTCACAGGCAGCGAGTACTGGGGTCCAAGCACCTTTAGCCTACAAATTTTACCCCCCAATAGTAATTTCTGGCCAAGTTACATTAAATATATTCAATAAATGAACATACAGTACCAGGTTTTTGCTTAAAAGCATAACTAGTATGAAATATTGTATGAAATTGTATGAAATGTTACTAGAACCCACCTGACTGGAGGCCTCCATTGGTTTTGAAGTGACTATAAATTGAAATCTAGTTACAAATTAGCAAAATAATCTAAAACACCAAATTTCAGCTCAAACTGATTTTCAGTATCTGAGAAATAGACATTTGAAGATAGCTTCACTCTATTGACATCCATTCCCCTGACATTACACTTTTTTTTTTAATAACATTACGTTCTTTATGATTATTCTTATTATTCTAACCCTAACCCAAACAAATCCGAGGACAAGTATATTTGAGATATTATGCAAATTTTCATACATTAAATGAGGCATGACTGAAATTGTCCAGAAGAAAAATTATGTTCAAAAGGAAAACAAGAGGGGGGAAAAACCCTCACATAATGAATTAATCTTATTTGTCCAGATACGTCCAGTAATTAAAACTAACAAAATATCAAGAACAGCACCCCCAGTGGCCAGTCTGAGTGAGTTGCAGCTACAGTGATTGGACCCATAAATTATCAATTGCTCTAATTACTCACAGACAGAGGTGGAAAGAGTAATAACATTTTGTACTCAAGTACAAGTACTGTTACTTCAGTGAAATTTGACTGAAGTACAAGTAAAGTTACCATTATAAAAATCTACTCAAGTAAAAGTAAAAAGTAGCTCATTAAAAAATTTACTCAGAGTAAAAGTTACCGAGTTACTTTAAAAAAATTTTAACAGCGGGGGTGGGATGAGGCATTCTAGCGTAGTTCAAAAAAGATGAGCAGGTATAAATCTCAAACTAGTTGTTTTTAACTGAAGGAACACCTTTGCATAATAAAGCTGTTGTCTTTGTTGTGTTTGAAAATCAAAGTGGTCACTTAAATATGGTGTTACGTCCCAGTCTAGGGCCAAACAGCAAAAGAATGGTGGTGGAGGCAAAAAGTCAAAATCGGAATAAACAACCAAATACCAAAACGCCAAAATCACAACCTCTTTCCTCTTTCCCGCGTCTCTCTCCGGTTTATATATGGTCGCGCTAGTCGATGACGTCACTCTCAGGGTGGAAGCGACCGTGTGGAACGTCAGGAAGATGCCGATGTCAGAAAACCTGGAGTGGAGTCTGGAGCGGCGCGCGACCAGGACATGATACACACACGCGAGCGCGAAAGCATAATATTTGTATTATTTTAGCATTTTCATTCATTTATTTTTTACTCAGTAGTGAATATGATTTAAAATGTAGCGAATTACAATACTTCAAACAAAACGTACTTAAGTAAAAGTAAAATTACAGATTTTAAAAACTACTTTAAAAAGTAGAAATACACAAAAAAGCTACTCAATTACAGTAACGCGAGTAAATGTCATTCGTTACTTTCCACCTCTGCTCACAGATGGTTACATTCTGGTAGCACTTTTATTTGATGTTATTTTATTTTATTTTTTCATTAATTTTTTTTACTCCACTTCCTCCGTTTATGATAATTTCCCAATTCCCACCTCTTGGGTTGTTCTATCATACTCTGTCCATCATTGGGGAATGGGAAAGGCTGGGATGGTAAAGACCCATTCAGCCACTTTTACTTAAAGAACTATCTGCCCTCTTCCACATACATGAGCTTATCACCTGTAAAGTGTATTAGTCTAATAGTCAAGATAGAGAAAAAAAAGAACATCAACCCAGCACCAAGACAAAGATGAATTCCTCTCAACATCCTATTTTCAGCAAACTCATAAACATTATAAACATCAATGCTGACTCATGAATGAGTGTGTGTGTGTGTGTGTGTGCCCTGTGATGGATTGGCACGCTGTCCAGAGTGTACCCTGCCTCGTGCCCAGAGTCTCCTGGGATAGGCTCCAGGTCCCCGCGACCCTAAATACAGGATAAAGCAGTATAGAAGATGAATGAATGAATGAATGAATGCTGGATCAAAAATGGAAATGTCAATGTAGTTGTACCTACAATTCGTCATCAAACGGAGCAAGTCTGAGACGTTCTACATCAGCATCAGGTGCTTGGAGAAATGACACGGCAACTCAGCGTTCAGATCACAGCGTGCTCGAGATGAGACTCTTGTGACACAGCTGCATCATGACAAAGCTCTCCAGATCGAATCCGGTTATTCCGACCTGCTGTTTTAGATTGGACGGTCATAAAAGGCAGCAGAAGGATAATGACATAAGACAAAGTGTGGGAGACATCGCTGTGTAGGAAGGACGCTGCACGCTCCGGCCACCTTTAACGAACCACAGACACACACAGAACAAGCTCAGACAGCCAACAAGTTCCTGGCTATACTTTAAACACCGAGACTGAGTGCTTAATGTGTTTAAACATAACCCTGGGGTGTTCTCCTCCATGCTGCGGCTCTTTAGGCTGCTGAGAACGCAACAATTAATCTGAGAGCCGAGAGCATCTGAGCGAATAAGTGCAGAAAGAATAAAGGCTGAGTGTGACACATGATTTATATATATCATTATCATTCAAACTTAATCTAATTACCGTTACTGAGCCCTGGCTTTGTGTTCTCCGCACTCAGGTGATTTCAGCACTCGCGTGATAAAGTTCTGTCTGTGTTCATATTTCTGACTGATAAATGATAGTTACATAAGAATGACTTCAACATGCACACTATATGCACTTTAATAACATGCTGTGTGAAACACCAAACCAAACATCAAGCGAATAAAAAGAATCAATTTCGATCTCATTTATACTCTGCAAATAGATGAATAGACAGACATGAAACCCAGAAGCTCAGAGAGAACATTCAGCGAGTGGAATGCCTTATCACTAAAACACGACACTAACCTTGTCACCAACTTGTGAAAGAGACGCGTCTATCTGTGTGACGAGTACACACTCTCATTCAACAACACCACTTGCACATTGCAGGAACTCGACTGGGTGTTATTGCCACATCCCCCGTACAGTCCTGACCTCGCTCCAAAACATTTCAACCTAGGAGGCCAGCGTTTCAGATCATGGCTCAGCAATGTGATGAAACTGGCTCTCATGACGTCTGTAAAGTTTTAAGGTTTAGGTGAAGAAATGAGGCGCTGAAACTGTCCACTGCGCTTTGATAAGCTTGCTGGTGTCAGGAGAGACACAGTCACACAAACTCACATCGTCTGTCAGAAAGACCTCAGATTAGAGCCGTTATGAAGCTTCACAGAGCAGAAGTAGCAGATAAACATCTCAAAATCAACTGTTCAAAGGAGATTATTGTGTATTTTGGATAAACGCCTTCAGCATTGTTTTACAGTGTAGAAAGAAATAAACATCAGGAACGAGCAGTGTTGGGGGACGTTACTTCTTAAAGTAACTAATTACATTACAAAATGACTGTCATTATAAAGTAATCAGTTCCATTACAGTGTTACATTCTGATAACTAGTTCGAGTACTTTTCCATCGCAGAAAATGAAAACTCCTTTGTGATTCCTCATGCATGTTGTTTTAGTCAAGACCTTTATAATTATTCTACCATCATAACTCAGTGAAGTTTGACCCATAATATGTTAACTATTAATACCGCTATCTCACCCACTAATACCCCTATCTCACCTACTAATACCCCCTATCTCACCTACTAATACCCCTATCTCACCCACTAATACCCCTATCTCATCCACTAATACCCTAATCTAACCTACTAATACCCCTATCTCACCTACTAATACCCCTATCTCACCTACTAATACCCCCTGTCTCACCTACTAATACCCCCTGTCTCACCTACTAATACCCCTATCTCACCCACTAATACCCCTACTGTATCTCACCTACTAATACCCCTATCTCACCTACTAATACCCTTACCTCACCCACTAATACCCCTATCTCACCCACTAATACCCCTATCTCACCTACTAATACCCCACTCTCATCTACTAATACCCCTATCTCACCTACTAATACCCCTATCTCACCTACTAATACCCCTATCTCACCTACTAATACCCCTATCTCACCCACTAATACCCCTATCTCACCTACTAATACCCCTATCTCACCTACTAATACCCCTCTCTCACCTACTAATACCCCTATCTCACCTACTAATACCCCAATCTCACCCACTAATACCCCTATCTCACCCACAAATACCCCTATCTCACCCACTAATACCCCTATCTCACCCACTAATACCCCTATCTCACCTACTAATACCCCTCTCTCACCTACTAATACCCCTATCTCACCTACTAATACCCCAATCTCACCCACTAATACCCCTATCTCACCTACCAATACCCCTATCTCACCCACCAATACCCCTATCTCACCTACTAATACCCCTATCTCACCTACTAATACCCCCTGTCTCACCTACTAATACCCCCTGTCTCATCTACTAATACCCCTATCTCACCCACTAATGCCCCTATCTCACCTACTATTGCCCTTATCTCACCTACTAATACCCCTATCTGACCTACTAATACCCCTATCTCACCTACTAATACCCCTATCTCACCTACTAATACCCCTATCTCACCTACTAATACCCCTCTCTCACCTACTAATACCCCTATCTCACCTACAAATACCCCTATCTCACCCACTAATACCCCTATCTCACCCACTAATACCCCTCTCTCACCCACTAATACCCCTATCTCACCTACTAATACCCCAATCTCACCCACTAATACCCCTATCTCACCCACTAATACCCCTCTCTCACCTACTAATACCCCAATCTCACCCACTAATACCCCTATCTCACCTACTAATACCCCAATCTCACCCACTAATACCCCTATCTCACCCACTAATACCCCTATCTCACCTACTAATACCCCTCTCACCTACTAATACCCCAATCTCACCCACTAATACCCCTATCTCACCTACAAATACCCCTATCTCACCCACTAATACCCCTATCTCACCCACTAATACCCCTCTCTCACCTACTAATACCCCTATCTCACCTACTAATACCCCAATCTCACCCACTAATACCCCTATCTCACCTACTAATACCCCTATCTCACCTATGCGATTTCGCGCGGTGGCCATAAGTATGGTTAATCATGATTCACAAAGCAGGAATAACAGAGGGGGGCGGGGCTTATAGGATGACTTTCACATACACACACTAACGGATTGGGAATGACTGCTGTCTGGCTCACACAGATTACACAAATTGTCTGAATAACGGATTCCATTTAAAAAAAATAACTGTTGCCTCTTTTCCACTGCATAGTACGGCACAGCACGGTTCAGTACAGCTCACTTCGGTTCGGTTCGGTTTGCGCTTCCACTGCAGTTTAGTAACGCTTTAGAGTGGGTGGGATTATTCACGTGTCGTTATAGTCGCGGCGCCTCTACTGCTGTGACGTCATCGTAAACGCGCCACAAACAAACACACAACCATGGATCATATCGACGGCATGGTGTTCTTCATTCTCGGCATGTGGATGTTTTTAACAGCGAGACGAAGGAGTTTGTTTCAAAAGAGGCTGATGGCAGCCAAAGAAAATTTTTGGTTAATACAAAAAGGTGCGTCCGATCCTTCTCTGGCTGTTCTAAATATAGCCGTTCTGTTGTGTCTTGTAGGCGGCGCGGTGGTGTAGTGGTTAGCACTGTCGCCTTGCACCTCCAGGGTCTGGGTTCGATTCCCCGGCCAGGCTCGATTCCCGTCTCTGTGTGCATGGAGTTTGCATGTTCTCCCCGTGCTTGGTGGGTTTCCTCCGGGTACTCCGGTTTCCTCCCACAGTCCAAAGATATGCAGGTTAGGCTAATTGGCGTTCCTAAATTGCCCGTAGTGTGTGAGTGTGTGTATGTGTGTGTGCCCTGCGATGGGTGCCCGAAGTCTCCTGGGATAGGCTCCAGGTCCCCCGCGACCCTGAACACAGGATTAAGCGGTATAGAAAATGAATGAATGAATGTTGTGTCTCGTGTCGCAAGTTCGGTGACGCAGTACTGACGATTTTTTCCGGCCAATCAGTGACCAGCAGAGTTTACACGTCACGTTTTGGTGACGGTTCGGCGCGCTTGGAACCTCGGCTGAGTTGGTACTAAAAAAAGGACCAGGTACCAGGTACTGTTCCCAGTGGAAAACCCCCCAAAAGTGAGTTGAACTGAACCGTGTCGTGCCGTACTATGCAGTGGAAAAGCACCATACTGTAAATAACTGAGTACTTAAATAGCGGACCTAAAGCGCTAGATTACTCGTTACATCAAAAAAGTAATCCAAGTACTCACCCAACACTGGGAACGACCATGGAGTTAGAAGGGGTGTACAAACTTTTGACTGGTAGTGTGTCTGTATGCATAAAAACTACTCTATAAAATAGTTTTAAAAATTTGAAATAAATGTGTCTTCAGGAAAGTCTGTGGTTGTTTCTGCAGATCTACAAATAAATAATCCATTTCATATTTACTTGGCAGTATGATAACAGAAGATAATGTGCAACGCTGACAAACATGAACTCACTGTTTTCCCTGATATCTCTATTTTCATGAGAAAAAAAAAAACATTGCCTGTCTCATGTCTCTTACTCCCAGGCACAGTGATGGTCTAAATCCTGCCGAGATTAAATCCCAGCATTAGAGGAGTAAAGCTATGTGCTAAGAAGAGCCACCTGCTGAACAAAAGGAGGTGACAGCCGGGTTTTGCTTCATAATGTCCCCATTATAAGAAAAGCCTGAGCAGTGGACAGATAGGAACCTGATGTCTGTGCAGCACAAAAGCAGACGAATAATGGTGTTAAAGAAGTTTCCGTGTCATTTCACACCAGTGAGATAACAAGCATGATGAAAGGATGGAGCAGTTCGAGCTGATCTCATGAGAAATTAGTGAGAATTCAATTCAAAAACAAATGTGACTGGTGTGCTTGGATTTTGTATTAAAAAAAAAAAATCTAATCAGAAAGTCATGAGAAAGCCATCCTCCCCTTAAACTAGACTTGACCACCCTAGGAATTTCCAAAGCGATTTGAGATGTCGAGAAGAAGACCAGACTTGTACATACTGTTGAATTATTTGATTGAATAACGTGTTTTATTCTTTATGATTAGTGGAATAAAACCGCTCAGGATGTGCTGCTAAAACAATCAACTTTTCAGTGGGACCATGAGAAGAACACATGGAATGTTCTCTAAAAACCCAACCTATCTAATAAGCTTTTGAGGTATAGACAATATACCACAATGCACCATGTAATCACCATGTAGCACACAACCACGTCTTGTTTCCATGACTGTAATTTTCCACCTACTGACTACATCACTTCATCCCGACATCACTCAGCCACGTCCTGTGATGCACTTAGACATGGATCCATGAGTCACACGCATTATTACTTGGCGCTCGGACAAACGCAGGCTTATATTTAGCGAGCGTCTCCTACAATCAGTGTTTAACGAGGGTCGCTGACCCCCTGTCCACGTAATTGTGTAATTGCATGCATGAAAAACATGACAGGGAGAAAAGATGCTGGACACGCACTTTCACTTTGAGAGGTTTGATTAAAAAATGGTGGCAGTGTTTTAACATGACAGATTTTATAAGAGAGAGAGAGAGAGAGAGAGAGAGAGAGAGAGAGAGAGAAGGATTATTGCATTTGTGAGGAAGAGGGCGTACAGAGAGGTCACTATAGCAGGATGGTCATAAAAATCTCTGGAAACGTACGCTGTTTAAAATGATATCAGAATCCAATCAGATAAAATATACATCATATAAACAGATTACATTTACCCAAAGAGACACGGATCCAGACCTGAAAACATTTTGTAAATATATAAATTGTCATCAACTTGATGGTTTAAAATGTTTTGTAACTTAGCCAGTTTATATTTTGGCTAACACTTACAGTAGTGTTTTATATTAGATGCTAGCTTTAGCTTTGTCTCTACGTTACTATGAATGGCGCTGGAAGTGGGGAGTCGTTTTGGTTTAGTATAGTAGAGAAGAAGACGAAGACGAAGGAAGGCTTTAATGTCACTGTTAATTTTTCATTTTTTTTTACCATGCAATGTCACCAAGTGCTTAAGTGATCTCCATCCATTTTTTCCAAACACATTTCTTCCACAAAATCGACGGTTGAGCACTGTCCCTCTCGGTTTTGAAGAGTTTCAAACCCAGTTATGATCATTTCAAATCTCCTTAGTTGTCTTCAACTTTTACTTTTAGTTAGAATTTAGTTCAGAGGCTGTCTAACTGATATCTTAGTTATTCTAAAAATGATGTACAAAATCAAAGTTATTTAATGTAATGTATTTTATTTTATTAGTGCTGCTCAATTAATCACATTAAAATCATAATAGCAGTAAAGACCTGGGCCCGGTTTCTCGAAAGCTTCTTATCGCTAAGTAGTTCTTAAGTCGTACCTTAACCTCTCTCTTAACTTAATGGCGCATTTCCCGAAACGTTCTTACGCTAAGTATCTCTTAGCTACGTCAGACGTTCGTAAGGTTGGTCTGGACCAACCTTAACTCATACTTAGCGTAGTTTCAGCTCTAGACGCTAGTCGCCGCCACTGAGCAGCAGTCTTTATAAACCAGCGGTGTATGCAAACACATTATGGCACGTTATCAAAGTCGTATTAATGATGGAATATACTGTAGACCTGTTTAAGAATTTTATTTTATTTGATATCAGAACTAATAGAGTGCCTTTTAATTAGCCTATTTCATAATGTGACTAACGCATTAAAATTGCCAATCACAATTAATATTAAACAGGTGGCGAACAATTAGGCAGCGAGCGTGGTGTTGTGTGAGTCATGTACATGTTTCCTTTAGACAAAACTTCAGCCCTTTTCATATTTTCCCCGTGGTCGTTATTAAAAATATATATATAAATAAAAGTTTTGCCTTCCAAGGCAACAGATTATGGAGCTTCTTGAGCTGCTCAGACCTGCGCGTGCCAGACCAACGCGTACTTACTGTACTTACTGTACTTACTGTACACTCCCCGTCCCGATGTCCAGCTGCTCGCTGCTTTTTGTTTAAAATATGTTTCATTGCTCATTAGCCATTATCCATGACTTTATGAGTTTTTCTTTTGACACGTTTTATTTTTATGAAATTTGATTTAGTTACATGAGAAAATAACCTTGGGAGATTCAAACCCCGCACCCATTCATTTTTTCTGGGTGATTGTAATGTTTAATACCCCTACAGTATTCACTCATGCGGTTTGACTCGCTGTGAGATGCGGTGTGTTATACCCCTATCTCACCTGCGCGGGCTCGCGCTGTGGCCGTAGGCTTGATCATGATTCACCCCGAGTTTTTGCGCTGTGGTTACGTTTCCATCTTTCCGCGTGAAAAATTCAACGTTTAATTTTTTGCTGGTCCTCGCGGAAGCTTGCAGACTTTGTAGAACTTCGCGGAACGTTAAAGGAACGTCGTGGGCAATCGCGGCAGCTCACGGAGATGAGTCCGGCCACACAGGTGAGAGAGGGGTATTAGGCACCACACAGGTGAGAGAGGGGTATTAGGCACCACACAGGTGAGAGAGGGGTATTAGGCACCACACAGGTGAGAGAGGGGTATTAGGCACCACACAGGTGAGAGAGGGGTATTAGGCACCACACAGGTGAGAGAGGGGTATTAGACACCGTGATCTGCCTCGAGTGACCGGCGCCCGACGGTCCGCGAAGAACTACAAGGTCCGCGAGCTTCCACATGTTAAACATGTTTATTTTTTTTGCATGGTAAGATGGAAACGTAATAACAGCACCAAAACTCGCGCCGAATCATAATGAACCGCACTTACGGCCCCGCGTGTGAGATAGAGGTATTAAACCTCCACCCTGTCATCTCATCGTATTCATTCCATAAGTGCACTATACAACCCCAACAACTGACACTTCACATTGTTTCTGAAGCTGGTGAAGAGTGTTATCAGCTGTTTGTCTATCAACTATGATTGGATACCCGGTTCGTTTCACGGCCACATGTTACATGAAAATATATATATTATATTATTATATTAATTAATATTAATTTATATATTTGTCTATTATGGCATGTTATTGTTAAGTTAACACATGTCGAAATAAACGCTATTAAAAGAATTTAGTGCAATGTTTAATTTGCATAGAAAGTGCCGTCTTTCTTAACACTGTCATGCAAAAGGAGTCAAAAATCGATTCCAGAGCCACCGATGTCCGCTAATTCAGGACCTTCACTGTAGACAGCGCCGCGTAACGTCGGACGTAAGAGGCAGCGACTTAAGAAGACTCCTAAGAGACAGTTCGAGAAATACACTTAGAAAAGTTATCACTTAACGTAAGATATATCTTAAGAGTCTTCTTAGCGCGCGAATAGTGTGCGTTATCGAGAAACCGGGCCCTGTGCAATTATTTAATCACAAAATGCTAGAATTTATTCCAAGTACATAGTCATTTTATGTAGAGCTAAGTTTTTATTAATCATTTTGCTTTGATAAAGCAACATCTTCTTAATGAGATCGTTTGTCTAACTATTTGATGTGAGGCTAGGTAAATACATTTGAGTACAAAATGTTACATTTAATAAATTGCAATCGCAACATGTGTCAATATAATCACAATGTGATGCTTTGATATAATCGTGCAGTCCTATATTATATTATATTATATTATATTATATCATATTATATTATACTAAACCTAATATAAGATTACTATTCCTATTTCTAGACATATTTAATGTTCTACCTGTATTTTTTTTTCTATTGGCTGAAGTTTTTTTTTTTTCCATTCCAGAAATAAAACTGTATTCTAAACATGATTAATAATATCTTTCTGTAGGAGAAAACTATTTTCGAATTTAGTTTTGGTACTTTGGTTACCTTCGAGCATGAACCTCTATATATTTGTGTTACTTATTTTCTTTTTTCTTACATTTTTGTTTGCTTTATCAATGAAGAGTTAAACATCTAAAGGTTGAGAATATTCTCTGGCTTTGAACTTTTTTCTCTTTTAAAGTGGAACACACTCAGACTTCAAGCATCTCATTTGTAGGTTGTCTTTTTTGGTGTCCTGAATAAATTGGCTGAAGTGTGGGTCACTGCACTGTGCTGGTGTTATACACATCACTGTCCTCCTAATGCAGGAGCAGATTAGATATATGCACTTATATATGACCAGGTACCGACTGAAGCCTCGTCCCCTGCTGAGAGACGGCCGTAACACTTTTCTCTAAGGAACACAGGGACAAGTGGAGTATTTATCATCAGTTATGAACCTGAGAGCTGAAGGAGAAGCAGTATGAGGTAGACAGAAAGCAGAATGCAAGCCAGTAATGAGTCTTTAGTCAAGAACTAAAAAGAACAATAATGTGTCTAAAGGAACCGGGGAACAAATCAGCTGTGTCCGTGCAGAATTGTAATTGTTTTAATCATCATTTAATTAAGATTTTACAATCAGTGCAACTGCTGCGTAAAGAGCAAATATGAATATTGATAAAGTAAAGTTTTGTTTGAACTATATTAACCCTTTCAGGCTCAAATTAAGTTTTGAGGATTTGAGATATTGGATTTGGATCCCATATTGTTTTTGTTGTTGTTCTGCCACTGAAAAGCACTTTGTTACTTTGTTTAGGTAGTTCCAAATCTGCAACGCCTGCCTTGAGAGGGTTAACCCTTTAAAGTCCTAATTCTCTCTCTCTCTCTTTCTCTCTGTCTACTGTATATACAAGTGGATTTACATATAAACGTTCCAGCAAACCTGTGACTTGTGATGATTTCTAGTGAAAGAAGGTGTAAAGCGATGGACATTTAGAGAAGACCTCAGTCACAGTACGGTGATGAGACTCTTAGCCACAGTAAAACATCTGAACTTTTTAAAGGAGGCTGTGAATACGTCTGAGAATTACGATTCAGGCCGGTGGTGGCTCGGAGCCCACAGCAGTCGTTCCCATCAGATTTTTGATTTTTTTAATATAAAAATGTTGTATTGATTTTTTACAAAGTCCTTCAACTCTCACAGGCTTAAAAGTAATTGAACAAACTAACATCAAGATAAATACATGCTGCCTGTTTATGAATCTTTCTGCCTCCGCTTTTGTCTTCAATAATTTAAAAAGCAGCTCAGCAGGTCCAAGAGCTGTCCTATCAGATTTCATCCTGATATCACTGGCAGCTGTACATGCCCATGCCACAACACTGCTTCCACCAGGTTTTATGTGGTATGATTTGGATCTTAAGCCCTTTATCTTCTTCTCCACACTCATTCTTCTCTTCCTATCATCTATTTGTTACAAATTAATCTAATATCAGAAGTGGGCTGGCTTTTTTTCTCTCTTCTTTTTAGATGTTTTGTGACTTAGTCTTACTGTATATGGTCTTTCTGTTGTTCAGCATTCCTAGTGGTTTGCATCTTGAAGTAAACCCTCTGTTTTTATTTATTTCATTTCACAAAGATTAAAGTTTGAAGATTTCATTTTCTTTTCAGGATCATAGATGTCTTCTCAGGTCTTGAAAGTCTTTTGATGTTGCCGGGCTCGCCAGTGCCTTCCTTCTTTTTAAGAAAGGAAAAATATGTGCCCAACTGTTGATTTAAGTTGAGTCCAAAAGTTTCTGCTGTTTGTGCTGTCTGTATGTTGATTCAGTTTTGTTTTTCCACTTTAATGATGTCCTCCTTCACTTGCATCAGCACCTCTTTGGCCACTGTGTTGAGAATTTCCCATGAACAGCTACAGAGCCAAGTGCAACTTCGAATCTCCTGGAATGTTATGTTCTGAATTTGTCATAAGATAGTGAGTAAATACAACTGGATATCAAACTGCTGGCCAAATATTTTCAGCTTGTAACTATTGATAGACAATTTTTTTTTTTTTTTTAAACACCTTGACTTGAAGCTATAAGTCTACACTTCAATCACACCTTGATTTCTTTAGTTTAAGTCCACTGTGGTGGTGTACACGGGTAGAAACACAGAAAAAAGTGTCACTGCATAAATACTTATAAACCTAAAAACATAAGTGGCACAGCTCCGTGCCAGCAACACAGCATGGGTCACGGCGGGTTAAAAAATAAACATTTGTTTATATGGAAGCGTTGATGGTGTGTGTTAACGGGGACACTTCAGACTTCAAACTACGTATTTGGGTTTTTAGATATGTCGATTAAAACAAAAGTTATCATTACCATTTACAGTATAAAGGATAAATTTTACCACTACAGGAATATGGCCAGGAATGGCATCGCAACAGTGTAGAACTCTCAAAATGAGCATATTGGTTTTATTTTGGTCATAAAAACAAACATAAAAACACATGATCATGTGTATGTAAGCTATTTCTTTGCCCATGTGACCCAATTTATTTATTTATATTTTTTGGCTCAGTCATGTCTGGATAATTGGTTAAAATGAACAAAAATTCACCTCATCATATTGTGAATTTTGTGTTGAAAAAAGGATACAACACTCAATACTACACAATCCTGAGACCTATATATATATATATATATATATATGTTCATTATTAATAATAATAATAATAATAATAATAATAATAATAATGAAAAAAAAAATGGCTAAAATGCTCTAAGCTTTAAACAAAAATATTTTTGTTAAACCCCTTGACTTTTTAGTTCAAGTCCACATTGGCCGTGCACAAAGGCTAAAAAAAAGAATTGTGACTGCACAACTACTTATGACTGTGTATGGAAGTGTTTATTTAACATTCTTGTAAGGAGTCTCCAGTATCAGAGCTTTATAACACTAGAAAACTCTAAGCTTTCTAAAAACACCAGGAAAGATGATGGTCTATGATAAGATTTGTGTAAATGAAATTAAATGAAATGAAACAATTCCCCTAAGAGTGAATCCAGGTGTACATGAGATGAGATAATCCGGTCCTTCAGGAGATAATCTGATGAATTGTAGGTAAACCTGTGCTGAATGTGCTGTGTGAGTGAATCAGCAAGTCAGATCTCAACAGTGATATAAGGCAGCATGCAACAGTGCGCAAAACCGTATGTGCGTGCGTGTGTGTGTGTGTGATTATAGTGACATTGCATTTTCTTTTTTCTTTGCGCACCTCTGTGTATGCAATCAGAGCCGCAGTGTAAAGCCTTTTCTCTCTGATCATCTCTGCGTCACCGCGCGCACCGTTTGATTCCTTTTAACTTTGTATTAAAAAAATTTTTAAAAGTGAAACTTTGTAACGCAAACCCGTCACACGCGTGCACGAGCATCCCGCTGTTGTAATGCAATGTTATAGCTACAACACGCGCGCCCACACACACACACACACACCAGAGGAGTGTGCGTTCATGCATGCACGGGCATCTTCTTGTTCACAAACTTCACCAGATGCATTTTGATAAAATAATAATAAAAAAAAAAATAATAATAATAAATAACAACAATAAACACTGCGCAGCTTTGAGAACAGACATGACATGGACATGAAACACGACACACAGAGTGCAGAGGCTCATCAGACCGCGAGAACGCGTCGTGACATGCCCGCGCCGCGCTCACCATAGAGGGACACAGTCCGTACACCACCAGCAGGAAGACGGGAGTCGGGACACCGAGCAGCGCGCGCATCCTGCCTCCGTCGCGGTCTCGGTCGCTGTGCTTCTCTCTCACTCTCTCTCTCTCACTCTCTCTCTCGCGCGCGCGCGCATTCGAATCGGCAGCGGTAACGGTGGTGGCGGCGGCGGCGCGCGCGCGCTGGGTGACGGATGCACTCCCGATCAGAGCGATGGCGGAGACCGGACAGGGGGAGGAGGAGGAGGAGGAGTGCGTGCGTGCCTGCGTGCACGTGAATTAATTACCGAGTGGGCTGATGTATTAATTGAACATGGCGCGTGCACAGGAGGATCAGGCAATTATCCAATCAGCCAGTCACGTGCCAGCAGCGCAGTTCATGCAAATAATGCATGCGACGTACAGTAATGTTTACATCCAACTTCTGAATGAGTTTTTTGTTTGTTTGTTTGTTTGTTTGTTTGTTTTTAACTGTAATCATCTCAGTAGTAAATGATTTGGTGGTGGGTCGAGTGTTTCAGAAGGTTCTGATCTCTGGATTTCTACACAGAGTGGTCCGAGAAACAAAAACTTTCCTGTTCTGCTGGAGGAAAATCTACAGTAAACCATCTCATGGTACAGGATATCTTGGGTGGCTTGTCAAGTGTTTCACAGCACTTTGTGAAACAGCACTTTGTGAAACACTTGACGCGCCACCAAAAACATACCACTTAGATGATCATCAAAATCATCAATTAGATTTAAAGGGGGGGAAAATCCTGCTCTGCTGGAGGAAACCTTCATCTTGATCAGAGGGGGATGACCAGACTGGTCTGAGCTTCTACAGTAACTCATTACTGTGACCATACCTTACACCCATCACCCATGATGAGCATAAAAGTATCTCAGAACACACAAAAGGGCTAAAAAAAGAAAAAGAAAAGAAAAGCAGAACAGTACTGACATTGCTTCAAAAGAGCACCTTTTAGACATGGACTCTCAACAGAGTTTTATTAACAGGAAAGAGTCCATGTCTAAAAGTTGGAAGGGGGATAGGCTCCAGGCCCCCACGACCCTGTATATAAGGATAAAGCGGTACAGAAAATGAATGAATGAATGAATGAAAAACTCAACAGATCAACAACAGATCCTTCCTGGCAACACAGCATTGGTAAATAAACGATTTTTAAAGAAGAAAGTCCTGCAATGTTAAACTTCAGAATGAGTTGTGATCTGAGGTGTATTTTTGGTGGCAGGCTGAGTGGCAGGTTAGCACTGTGGCCTCACACCTACAGGGTCAAGGGTTTGATTCCCGCCTCGGGTCTGTGTGTGTAGAGTTTGCATGTTCTCCCTGTTCTTGGTGGGTTCTTCGGTTTCCTCCTACAATCCACTTGCAGGTTAAGCTAACTGGTGCCCATAGTGTGTGTGTGTGTCTGTGTGTGTGTGTGTGTGTGTGTCTGTGTGCGTGCGGGCACAAGATTACAACGTCATATGATGTTATGTAAAGATGGCTTACAAATTATGATGTTATACGGAGAATGCTAGACGGCCTTTTAAAACTGTTGCAGTCAGGTTGCCAGATTGGACAGATTTTAACCCAATTGAGAATATACATTTTTTTGTCAACCTGTGCAGCTAAAATCAAAGTTAAAAGTCAGGCTTATTTTATTTTTTCACTGTAAATGTTTTACAGAAAGCAAGCAGCTCGGAACACCTCAATGTTTCATGGGTTTTCAGCACTGACTAGGTGGGATTTCATCAATGTAATTTGGAGAGCCTGGCTGTGACCTATTCCGGACATTATTTATAATCTGCTGGCAGTAAGTGTGTAATGAAGAATGATTTTGCTGGACCCTGGAGTTAAAAACAAATACAAACAGAAAAAAAAAGTCTGGAACATTGATCTGACACTGAGACCAGGATGCTGCCCCTCCCTTAGCACCTTGGACAAGATCTTGAGTCTGATTAAATGTGATGGCAGTGGACGTGACAATATAACTACCATGATGACTGTTTTTTATTCATTTTCCTGTTCCTGTTGCCACATGTTTGGTCTTGAAAAATGTCCAAAGCAGTAATAACATGAGAAACAACATTTCTCCTGGAACACACTCACATTCATTCACCATGTTGTAGTAAGAAAACTCTGGCCTCATACGTTACATGTGACTTGATGTTCTGTGGAACCTTGCACGAAAGACAAATATCACATGTGTACCATTGTGGGCGTGATGGAGTGAGGAGCATTAATGTAAAAGTGACGTCTGTCTGAATGGAAGAACGCCATCAAAACTTTAACAGAGTGATCAAGCCAGCAATGTTACATATTGTTATGTCTTAATCACAAAGCAATTAGACAACCTATTATGGAATAAACTGAGAAAATATTACTCCCTGTCCTGCACACACTCGTGTTTGCCCAGTACCCTGTGCTCAGTGAGATCAGATACATAACCTTACCTAGATGTTGCATGGATTACCCAATTTAATGACCCATGTTCATTAATTACCCCAGGATGAGGTACTCACTGCAAATGTACACGCATGATGCACTTCAGAGATCAAAGTCACATGAAGAGATCCACTTGTATTAATTAACTAATGAATGAATCAGCATGCAATCAGCATACATTAGCAGGTCCGCATGCATTAATTACCTCATGCAATTACCCTTGTGATAGGGTTCATATCCGTATACCTTTTTTTGCTGGGTTATTTTATATCTACAGTAATCTCAGGCTTTGAGCTCTGGGATAGAGTTGTGGAGAAGTTTAAACCAGGGTTAGGTTATAGAAAACAACCTTCCCAAGCTTTGAACATCTCACTGAGCGCTGGTCAATTCCACTGGATTTTAGTTAGGGATATCAGAGTAAAGACATAGTGTAACCACTACACCACATACACTGTCACCTTGCACCCCCAGGGTCGGGGTTTGATTCGCCTCAAGGTCTGTGTGCATGTTTGCATGTGCTAAGTAGGTTTGTTCAGGGACTCCGGTTTCCTCCTACAGTCAAAGGACATGCAGATTAGGCTGCTTGGTGTTCCCAAATTGCCCGTTATGAGTGAACGGTTATACAAAATGGGAATAAATACTGTACAAAGGTCAACATTGGCCTACACATTTTATTTTAGTTGTTAATTATGTGCCGCTTTGTGTTGGTCTGTCACATAAAATCCCAATAAAAATACACTTACGTTTGTTGTTGTAACATGACAAAATGTGGACAAGTTCAAGGGGTATGAATACTTTTACAAGGCAAAACAAGGTCAACGGCCAAGGATTTCCCCATACTGTATATTATAACAAGTTTAACAAATTAGTAGGGATGGATGGCTCAAAATATAAGGAGTAGAAGACAGTAAGAGGGTGAAATGTAGTCTAACACAAAGCAGAGGTGGGTTTTCCCTTTTTTCCAGTTATACTACAGCAATTTGCCAGCAATTTCAAATAATTACTGTAAAGCATAATGCATTGTGTGTGTTTATGTTAGAGGAAGTTTGTTTACCAGATAAATAAAAAAAAGAAATAATGAACGAGGATAATATGGATATAACATGAGGAGAACAGGAGGAAGTGATTGTGAGCCATTCGCTGGTCTAACACTTGGATGTGATTAGCAGAAGCAAACAGTTTAACACCCACTCCTGATAGACTATACATAATGCAGGAGGAGATATTAAAGGGCAAATTACAATGAGCTACACACACACACACACACACACACACACACACACACACACACACACTACATTCAACAAGAATGCACACAGCAATAACAAAGAACGTGGGCACAAATTAACAAGAGATACAAATGAATGCCAGTTAATGTACTTAAATGAGTTTTCTAATTCCTGATTGTTTTCATGTATTATTATTATTATTATTATAAAAGTGCGTGTGCTGCTAATGATCAGGTTATGTAACATTTTTAAATAGTATTTAGACCTTATGTAGGTGTTGCATGACTAATCAGCATTTACCTACAGTACAAGGCCATCTCGAAACTCCTTCTGCTCATCCTCTAAAAACAGTCTAGACACATCACTGTCCCTCTGTCTCACTGCGCTTTCATGCCTTTCAGTCCATTTGTCGAGTCTGAATGAGAGTGAAATTGATTATTTTGGTTCTTTGCTATTTGGTTTGGGTACAATTCAAACTGCACGTAATTAAATGAACACAAAAGAGAAAAGAATGTCCGCGGGGCATGTAGAGCTGAAAATGTCCTCAAAATTCATTTCATACTGAAATATGGCAATAAAAAGAAGTCCACAGTCCTCTCTGAGGTCGGAGCAGAGATCACAAGAAACACCCAGTCTGTAACATTTTATGAATCTGTCCTAAACTAGTGTGTGATAGTACTTTAGTGCTGTTTTATAAACTGTGACGTTATCACAAAAATTACAGATCTACAGTATGAAGAAGCATCAAATTATAGTCATACAAAGTGAAATGATGTGTGCACACTGTTATGGTAATACGGTTGAGACAACTGGGAGTGCAGGTCCTGGAATATGGCGCGTGCCATCAGGGAAGAGAAACCTCCATAGACGTGATAATCTGGTGATTCAGTACATACAGGTCGTCAGCTGACTTCATTTTATTGCCGCATAATGTTGCTGAGTCTAGACCTGAGCAACTGATCAACCCCAGATCATAACACTGTCTCCAGAGGCTTGTACAGTGGATACATGATGGGTGCATCGCTTCATGAACTTCTCTTCTTACACCCTGACACGCCCATCACTCTGGAATAGGCTTGATCTGGACTCATCCATTGCTAACAATGTCCAAGATTTATGCTCCCTAACAAACTGGACCATTTTTTCTGATCAGTCTCAGTAACAAGTGGTTTTCTTATGGACGCACAGCTGTTTAGTCTCGATCCTGTGAATGGAAACGTTCTTAATTTCATTACAAAACATAGCTCTGGTTTTTACTGTTGCTTTACTGTGCAAATTCACCAAGCATTTAAGTGATCTCTATTCATAATTGTACATACATTTCTTATATAGCTATAAAGCTGACGGTTCAGCACTATCCTACCAGTTTTTGATAATGTGTTGATAATAAAGATTCTTAACCTACCTGTAGTTCCAATAATTTCAAGTCTCCTTTGTTGTTTTCTTTGTTTTGTTTTCTTCCCAGAGATAAGAACAAGTACACATGGGACATGTTAACAAACAATAACAGGACATTTATTCTGCGGTGGTGTCAGATCCAATGTGTTCTGTTATCTGTGTCATAATAGGTGTGACATACACGAAACTTTGGTATAATTTCTTGAATGGTAGGAATCTTATTTTTTCCAGAAAACACTGGAGGCCATTTAATTAGGAGATAAAATCCATAAATCAATTCTAGCCTTTATTTTTACTTATTTGTTATTGCAATTGTCCAGAACATGGCTCAGCTCAGAAGCTGTATCCCAAAGCACATGGCATCTTTAATGCATTTCCTGCAGTCAATTCGATTTAAAGTTGAAATTCTTTTATATTTAAGAAAGCACCAAAACCAGTGTGACTCTCGGGCCTGAGGGGAAGAACACACAATGGACTAAACACTGTGTGTTGGGGGGGGGGCCCTTAGGTGGTATTTGCAGAATGTCTTCAGGACGCTATGAATATAGAATGGGGACTCATTTATGAGGACCAGAATGAATTGAGTCTGTATGAGGTAGATCTGAAAATATTAAGAAATGAAGATGGGAGCTCCTATGATTTGAATACAAATGCTGAATATTCATAAAACCCAGTTGTTGTTTTTTTTTTAACTCCTAAAACATTTTTGAGTCTCCATGAAACCAAACCTGGTCTCCATAAAGACGTATTTACATGGATGGTTAAGTGTTTCATGCTACAGTGTCTTCGGAGCAGTAAGAAGGCAGGTGAAGAAAATGTGATGCAAATGAAGGATAGCAGCCAAAATCACGCTCAAGATCACACACACACAGGGGTGGGGGGGTGGGGGGGGTTTGCACTCCTAAAGCTTTTAGCTAGCTCTACATGAGAGCCGGGAAAGTTTTAATTACACCACTCCCTGTGTAATTAACAGAAAGTGGCTTAGAGATCTGCTGCTCGTCATGTACAAAAGCACGCAAGAACTCAAAAGATGCACACACACACACACACCATGCAAATGACATTTCTTTTCATATGGTTCCATCTTTGTTGCCATTTGTGCATGTGTGTACTGTATGTATGTTTCAATATGCATCAAACATTTTTGATGCAGTAACCCTTATTGTTTCTTCCAAATGTGCCATTCAAATGTGAATTTTCTTGTTTTATAGTGTTCCTCATAAGGAACTTACTGTGGGCCATCCCTACATTCCCCATTGTAATTCTTTCATACAGTAGAAGTACACTCTCTTCAAATGTGCCAGATTCTTTTTACTTCTCAGGGAAACATCTCTTTCCACAAGTTCCTTTCTACAGAATTCCCATTCCAGTGGGAATACAATCCAGTGCACTTCTACTTCTACTAAGCTCTCATCTCATTTAGTACTCCACCCCTCCAAAGGTGCACTTCCTTAAGTTTCTGGCCATACTAGTTTCTGTAATACTCTCTGCTCAAATTCTCTCTCTCTCTCTCTTTTTTTCAGTAATCTCCAAATGCACCATCTTCTATGGTTCCTTCTAAACAAGGAGCCTTTGTCATTTCTTCAAAGAGAAGTCTTCAAATGAACCCCTGCTCAAACCTCCTTTAATTTTTTTCCCATTTACAGAACTTCCCCTACTTAAGTTATCCTTTACATTAATGGTCCATAAATCCATCTGCTTCTGAGTTCTCTTTCTACAACAATGCCCTTTAGTCTATGGTAGCACCTTCCTTACATTCCTCTCAGATGGCCCTACTGCAAGTATCTTTCATGGTAAACTTTAAAATATCTACGTCCTCGATGCAGTCTATTTCCTAAAATCCACCACGTTAATGCAACACTCAGGATTACATAGCCAAGAAACACTGGTAGTTGATTTTGTGGCACATTCAAAGTTCAAGTTCAAATGGAGCCCTCCTTTGTAATTCTTTCTGTGCGTATGACCTGCCCATATACATTCCATAAAATTCCTTCAACCATACCTGACAAACATGTCCCTTCCTTTACGATTTACAAATATGCCCTTTCTGGAATTCCCTTCTTTTTATTTCTATTTCTTGTAGTTCCCTTCAATTGTACCAGGCACGTGCACACCATCTGACTGGCGGTAAGTCATACTGTAGATTCCAAACATATTAGCCACATCACAACTCACCGTAGTGATAGACGCACACACATAGCCTGTCCTATAGAAACTGTGTCTGTTCCCCGAATACTGAGAAAAAAGAATAAATTTGTTAAATTTGCCCGAAACAATCTGATAACCATAAAACCAGAAAAAGGCAAAATAAGTAGTCAAAATCCACCTCTAAAGTTTGGACTACTCAACATTAGATCCCTTGCGCCTAAAGCACTTATTGTTAATGAAATTATCTCAGATTATTGCCTTGACGCACTCTGTCTCACTGAAACCTGGCTTAAACCAAATGAATATTTTGGTCTGAATGAGTCTACTCCGTCAGGATATTTCTATAAGCACGAGCCCCGTCTAATTGGTCGCGGCGGTGGTGTCGCCACTATCTACAATGATGTACTCACTGTTACCCAGAAAATAAGGCCCAGGTTTAATTCATTTGAAGTGCTTATCATTAATGTTGCACTAAATGAAATACGTAATAAACCCTTGCTATATTTTACCTTGGCCACCGTGTACAGACCCCCGGGGCCATATGGCGATTTTCTTAAAGAATTTGGACATCTACTATCAGACCTATTGGTTAACTCTGACAAAGTATTGATAGTAGGAGACTTTAACATTCATGTAGATGATGCTAACGACACTTTAGCACTCACATTTATGGACTTACTAAATTCCTTTGGGGTTAAGCAAAATATAATTGGAGCAACTCACCGCTTTAATCATACGCTAGATTTAATTATATCCCATGGTATAGATGTCTCTAATATAGAGATCATACCTCAAAGTGATGATATCACAGATCATCACCTCCTGACATATACTCTACCCGTAGAACAGATTAGCTGTGTCTCCCCACGCTATCAATCTGTTAGAAATATGAATCCCACCACTAAAGACAGATTCACAAGTAATCTGCCGGATCTGTCCCAAATTCTTATTAGACCCCTAAATGCAGATGATCTAGATGAAGTGACTAGCAGCATGGGCACTATTTTTACCAGTACATTAGACACTGTTGCTCCCATCAGATTAAAAAAAGTCAGAGATAAAACATTGGCACTGTGGTACAACAGTCATACTCGCGCCCTAAAGAGAGCAACCCGTAACCTCGAGCGAAAATGGAGGAAAACTAAATTAGAAGTTTTTCGAATTGCGTATAAAGACAGTATGTGCAGCTATAGACAGGCTCTAAAAACTGCTAGGACCGAGCATCTTAGCCAACTGATAGCAAGAAACCAAAACAATCCCAGGTTCTTATTTAGTACAGTGGCTCGCTTAACAAAACCTAAGATGCCCGCAGAGAGTATCCCATCACAGTTTAGAAGTGAAGACTTTATGGACTTCTTTAATGAAAAAATCAATAATATCAGGAAGAAAATAATGGAGGTTCAACCTCTAATAGTATCTCACGATCCAGTTCAGCCTATAGCTTCACATTTAGATTTTCACTGCTTTACAGGTATAGGACAGGAAGAGCTGTATAAACTCATCACCTCGGCTAAATCAACAACGTGCCTGTTAGACCCAATCCCAACCAGATTTTTAAAAGAAGTGATGCTTACGGTTGGAGAGCCACTCCTAAACATTATTAATTCTTCATTACATCTAGGTCACGTCCCTAAACCTTTCAAGTTAGCAGTTATTAAGCCGCTTCTTAAAAAATCTAATTTGGACGCGAATGAAATAAAAAATTACAGACCGATCTCAAACCTCCCGTTCATATCAAAAATACTAGAAAAAGTAGTATCAGCTCAAATTTGCACATTCTTGCAGGATAACAACATCCTTGAAGAATTTCAGTCAGGTTTCAGGCCCCATCATAGCACAGAAACTGCACTAGTTAAGATTACAAATGACTTGTTTTTAGCTTCAGACCAAGGCTGCATCTCATTGCTAGTCCTGCTCGATCTTAGTGCTGCATTCGACACTATAGATCATAATATTCTCATAGATCGCTTACAAAATTATATAGGCATTCAGGGACAGGCACTAAAATGGTTTAGATCTTACCTGTCTGATCGCTACCATTTTGTAGATCTAAATGGAGAACCGTCTGGTATAATGCCAGTGAAATATGGGGTCCCACAAGGGTCAGTTTTAGGACCTCTGTTGTTCTCAATATACATGCTTCCCTTGGGTAACATCATTAGAAGACATGGGATTAGTTTCCATTGTTATGCTGATGATACCCAATTATATATCTCAACTAAACCAGACGAAATACCTAAGTTGTCTAGATTAACTGAGTGTGTCCAGGACATAAAAGATTGGATGACCAATAACTTTCTTTTACTAAATTCAGATAAGACAGAGATATTACTTATTGGCCCAAAAACCAGCACACAACAGCTTTCACAATTCAGCTTGCGCTTAGAAGGATGTACTGTTATTACCAGCTCAGCAGTAAAAGATCTGGGAGTAATATTAGACAGTAACTTGTCTTTTGAAAATCACATTTCAAATATCACAAAAACAGCCTTTTTCCATCTTCGAAATATTGCTAAACTTAGGAACATCTTATCCGTATCTGATGCAGAAAAACTAGTTCATGCATTCATGACCTCCAGACTGGACTATTGTAATGCATTACTAGGTGGATGTCCTGCATCCTCAATAAACAAGCTTCAGTTAATCCAAAATGCAGCTGCCAGGGTTCTCACTAGATCCAGAAAATATGATCATATAACCCCAATATTATCATCCCTGCACTGGCTACCTGTTCAGTTTAGAATAAATTACAAAATAGTATTACTTACATACAAGGCTTTAAATGGTTTAGCTCCCACATACCTAACCAGTCTTCTGATACGCTACAATCCACCACGCGCCTTAAGATCACAAAACTCCGGATTTCTGGTAGTTCCCAGAATTTCAAAATCTACAAAAGGGGGTAGGGCTTTTTCATATTTAGCTCCAAAGCTTTGGAATAGCCTTCCAGACAGTGTTCGGGGAGCAGACACGGTTTCTCAGTTCAAAAGTAGACTCAAGACGCATCTTTTTAATCTGGCATACACATAACTCATCCCAGTACTCATACTCCAGTACACCTATACCGAATGGCAACTACGCTAATTCTCCCCATCTGTTCTGTATTTCTCTACCCATCCCGAGGCATCGGGAGATTTTGCCAGCTTCAGTAGACAAAGGCCGACCCTGCGAGGTTCCTGAGGCATCCAGAGAAGGACCAGCTCCAACTGGATTCAGCTTTATGATGGTTGGAGCTACACATGCTGCTCCTGTGCTTCCAGTGATCCAGACCTCATCTGCCCTCTGCACCTACTGACTCGTCCCTATGCTGAACTGGTCTTCATGACAATTTAAATAATTTCTGTCATATTGAATTTTCACCTGCACAACACACAAGATGTTATATCATTTCTATCTGTTATCGCCCAAATGAGGATGGGTTCCCTGTTGAGTCTGGTTCCTCTCAAGGTTTCTTCCTAATGCCATCTCAGGGAGTTTTTCCTTGCCACCGTCGCCGTCACCCTTGGCTTGCTCATCAGAGACATTTCATTCATTCATCTCATTATTATCTGCACATTTCTCTCACACATCCACACTTCCAATTATTTTCTTTTCTATAATTATTATTATTATTTGTTTTTATTTATTTATTTTCTATTATAATTTTATTTATTTATTTATTACTTTATATATAATTATTCTATATATATATATATATATATATATATATATATATATATATATAATATATAATATGTTTTTTTTTTTTTTTTTTTTTTTTGTGTGTTAAATTTCTAAAATTTTTGTGAAGCTGCTTTGAGACAATGACCATTGTTAAAAGCGCTATATAAATAAAATTGAATTGAATTGAATTGAATAGGAGGCAGGTGAGGCAGTGCCTCACCTTGCCACCAGGGGCGGTAAAGGGCTCAACATGGTTTCCTCAGCTGTCACCATAAGTTGTTAAAAAATGAATAATATAATAAAACATAATATATCTGTCCTGTGGTCTATGCTTTTAATGCAATTTTGATGTGTTTCCTATACATTTGGATCATTTTCATAGTCAAAATAGCTGTATTTCTTGTTCAAATAACAACGGGAGACGAGAATCATGGAGGCTGAGGCAGTGACAGGTAGTGCCTCTCAGCGCGTGCGTGTGAGAGTGTGCACCACTCACACACTGTACTGAGCGCGTGCAAACGGCGCGTGCTTGCAGTCAGCGGGAAAATACAGGCCTTGAGGCAGCCAGTACCTTTGCCTCAAAGATGGGGGCGATAGTGAGCCTGCGGCTAATAGTTCACGACACGAGTAAATGCGAGAGTAAATTAAGAAGAAAAAAAAGAAAAGAAAAACAACCAACAACATTTGGTGCTAACGCGTTGCTATTTGGCTTTATTTTCCCTGAAAATGGATGATATAATCTCGAAGATAAGAAATTTTTCAAAACTTCATTTACAAGTAAAGGTAAGAATACTGCAGTGGTGTGTTTAATATGTTATTAAATTTAATCAAGAATGGGATAACAACCATGTATGCTTGTAAATCTGACTTGTGAGTCAGTGCCTTAGCGTCATACAGTACGTTTGTAAATCTGACTCTGAGTCAGTGCCTCACCAACCCCAACCCTCACCGCACGTCACTGAATTGTACCCATCCTCAAGTTCCAATGCTCTTCTCTTTGAGGTCATTTCAAGCAGTTCCCTTACTTTCCTTTCTTTCCTTTCTTCCTTTTTTATTTATTTATTTTCCAAATGCATTCCCTATCAACTTCTCATTACAGCAGATCCCTTCAAAATGTGAACCCAGTCAAAGCATCAAACACGCCAAATGTGAAGCATCAAACACGCCAAATTTTGGCATACTGTATATAACCTCAGTCAGGTGACGTCATCTGATGAAGCGCACCTGCAGGTTATAAATAGGAGTGAACCGGAAACATTCCTTAGATCTTTTTGTCTTCAGGACTGGTTTGTGTTTTCGTGTTTGTGTAAACCAGCAAAATAAGAAAGTGTTTAACTCACTGATATAGCTGAGTTAAAAGCGAGATGTGTCCCTCCGTGTTATAAATCCATCTTGGAGGGCGATCTCCACACTTACTGTTTCGATTAAAGTGCTTCGCGCGGCTCGCATTCTTTAAAGAGAAGCCGCGAGCCACGGCACATTCTTGGGGTTTAGGCGTGGATCTAGCAGATGAGCACAAGACGGATTTCCCCTCCTTTCTCTTGCGCTCTCGCCAGATCGGGAAATTCCTCCGTCCACTTCTCAAGCGCGCCTCGGCGTTTCTATTGAATGGGCAGGATAGACATCCTCTCTTGTACCATGGAGATGGAAATAGCTGGCGGCAGCAGCGAGCTGCCCCCAAGAACTCAAAATTAGATGACAGGTTTCTGTCAGGTAGCCGGGGGAGGCAGAGCCTCAACAATCCTCTGTCCCTTTCCTTAGTGCCCTCCATGACGAGTTAACTCTTTCATGGAGTAACTCTTTCAACTTCTGGAAATGTGTCGTCCGGTTCCGGTGTGTGCGAGATATGTTTGTCATGCTTGGACTTTTGGTTATTTGTAAACGTTATCTAGCTAATAGTGATTTCCTTTGGGAAGCCGGCGATTTTTCGGGTCCTTATTGTATCCGAGGCCGCGGAGAAGCAGCTTATTGCCATCCATATACAACTACCCTTTCTAAGAGAGCTGCGCGCTTGGTGCGCGTGTACTGCAGAGACGAATGCTATCGTATAATTGGTAAGCTGATTATTTGTTTCTTCATATAGCAGGCTTAAGATCCTTAGGCATATGATGTGACCTGTATGTCTGTCATATCAGGGATGTGCCGTTTCTTTTTACCTTAACGTTCTTTTAAATTTTAGGTAAATTGATCGGCTGGTGAGGGTGCTTTTCTTCACTGTGCAGTGCTTACAGCACTGCTGTTTTGCTCCGGTGGATTGTTTTGCTTTAATAGACTGCTTTGTTCCAGCCTAGAGTTTGACTGTTTTTGTCTTGTTTTCGTCCTTGTGATAGTTATTTTTGTTTTCTTTTCTTTCTTATTGTTTCTTTCGTTGCTTTGCCCTTCGTCCAGCATTTTGTTGCCTTGCTTGCGCTGCTGCTTTGGGGCTGGCTTCATACCCACATGGAAAGAACCTATATGAGGATATATGCGCATATATGAAACCTATATGCAGTATATATGTGCATATATCCACACCTATATGAGGATATATAGGCATATATGAAACCTATATGCAGTATATATGTATATATATGATAATATATATGCTGCATATATGCGTATATATGCCACATATAGGCAACATTGAGGTGCATATATGTGCATATACAGGCCATATAGGTCTCCTGTATTGCTTCTTTATATCCACATATAAGCCCTATATGTACATACAAGATATGTCTCCTTTCGCAGGATCTGGTCATTTTAGCTCATATCTCACTTTGGCAACTGTCATACATGATGCCTAGTTCATATTGTCTATTATCAAGGCAATAACTAAGAACTAACTTTAAAAAAAAAAGCAAAAAACGTATGTGCGAACACATGAAATTGGTATCCTAATTGCCCACATACAGTATATGAGGATATATGCACATATATGAAACCTCAGTCTGAAAATCTTTTTGAAACACGTCACTAAAATTAACTGAAATGAGAAATGTTGTTGGTCTTTCGGCTGCTCCCGGCAAGGGGTCGCCACAGCGGAATATCCAGTCCACACTACAACTTGGCACAGGTTTTACGCCGGATGCCCTTCCTGACGCAACCCTCCCATTTTATCCGGGCTTGGGACCGGCACTGTATCCAGTGGCTGGGGTGTGGGCACTGGCTGGAATCGAACCCGGACCACTGAGCCACCAGTGAAATGAGAAATATATCTATATATCTTAAAGTGTCTACTTTTAAATGATGCAAGTCACATTGAAAACAAATATTCTCCGTTTATGTAATCCGTATGAAACCAAGGAGAGGCACAGAATTTCTGTCCCACTTATCTGCTAATAACCAGAGGCAGGACACGCCCACACGCCAATCACACGGAAATCAGTCAGGGTAATTTACATACTAGGCCACGCCCCCGGACACCGGCATGATCAACACACACACACACACACAGAGAGACAGGTTTGAAAACACTCAG
Organism: Channallabes apus; assembly: GCA_030522415.1. Lineage (NCBI taxonomy): Eukaryota > Metazoa > Chordata > Actinopteri > Siluriformes > Clariidae > Channallabes > Channallabes apus. The sequence goes on from CM060104.1 coordinate 27,578,875, forward strand.
ATTCAGTGAGTTTTCTGCACGTTTTGGAAGATGGCACGCGCTTACACATCCGAGGAAACTCCTGGAAAGTTGGAGGAGTTTACATTTACCTCAGAAGAAGACTGTGTGACTCCGACGCCGAACAGGAGCATTTTGAACAGAGAATAGACCCATGCTACACTCGGTAAGTTATTAAGTCTTATATAACTCTTATTCTGATAATATTAAACTAATATTAGTAAATATTTTCCTCACTACAGCTAGCTCTTGTCAGCTTGTGTGACACATGCTAACATGCTAACACTAACATGCTGCCTCATGTAGCACAAACATGATATTTCCCGGTGGCTAAGCTAATGCCTTATGGAGTTTACAGATGTTTATAAATGTTCTAATGTATTTCACCTTGTTTTGGATAGCTTTAGATTATGGTTGCTAATATATATTTGGCTCTGTTTTGGGTAGCTTATAACACTGCTATCAGTAATGTTATTTAGCACAAACAAGATAGTTCCAGGTGGCTAAAATACAGCCTTATGTAGCTAAGTGATGCTTATGAATATTTCTTTGGTGTAAATGTATATAATCCCTTTTGTTTAGCGTGTATTTACAAATGGTTGATAAGATGTAATTGTTTAGAATGTGTTCAATATGTGTGTAATGTCCAATGGATGGTGTTTGCTAATGTCTCAGTTGTAAATGTTTGAGATCCACTACATGGTCTGTTGTCCATCAACAGATATTTGCCCAGCCTATTGCCCATCAAAAATACAGAGGGGCACAAAAATGTATACACACTTTCACAATTGTTATCTATGGCCTTTTTTAAAACACAAATTGAATTATGGCAGCAGTGTGTAGTATTATCTATCACCATCATTGATGCTGTCATGTGACCTACAGAAGAGAGGTGTATATTTTTCATGTTGAAGTGTGGATACATTTTTTTGGTCATCTCTGTACTGTATATATTGTGTATCCATATTAATTGCACATCCATTTACTCTGAACAGTATAGGCTAACATTTTTTTATTTATTTGTTTTTAAGAATGTGTCTGCATCACCCTTGCCTTCACCAGCCCCTCACATCAGGACACGCAAGCTCCGTTCAGATGGACCTCTTGTATTTGTGAAGTGGATGGACACACGAGAAGTATCTACCTGTTCTACCATCCATTCTGCTTATACAGTAGACGCGGTGAAGATGAGGGTGAAATTACAAGGTACATGGACTACAAAGACATTTCCTGTGACTGCGTACAACCAGCACATGGGGAGTTGATCACTCTGATCAGCTATTACAATACTATACTACACAGCACAAAACAATGAAGTCGTACAGAAATATTTCTCTACACTGCTTGGACATTGCTCCCACCAACGCTTACCCTGCATATATGTTTTGTACAGTTTTTTTTTTTTTATCTTGCACTGTTTTACTCTGAATGTCCGTCTTTTTTCAGTTTTTATTTTGTACTGTTCCTGTTGCAGTTTACCCTGCATGTATCTTTATCATTAATCTGCATTTATACATAAAATCCTATTAACTATTGGGAAGCTAAACATGAGAATCAGTATGAAACATGAAAAGTTTCTAAAAGTTGCCAATAAATTAATATTGTGATGTGAAATAATTTTTCAGATTGAAGTTATAAAGGGCTCTGGGGTGTTTTGCCAGGCAGAAGCGTGGAGAGCAGCCCGCCTTGCCACCTCTGCTACTGCCATGGTACGGAATCTGCTGCTGGGCACCTTCGAATTGGAGACTGGACCAAATTAAAAAGGTAGCCATTATTAGTGAGTAAATGCATAATGCGTTGAGAAGGGAAAACAAAACATTTAAGACGTTATAAGTTCACCACTTTAACCATAGCCTACTTGTATCAATGTTTATTAGCCATCAATGGAGACTGCATAAGGTAGGGCACCCATTATTGTTACTGTATCTGCTTGGTACCTATAATACTAATTCATCGCTTGCTCACTTCTTAATCCTACCTTTCCTCTTCTAAAGCCACATTTCTGGGGTATTGCGCTGTAGGGTGTGTAGTCCTCTATTTTGTAGAACATAGTTGCAAATAACCTCGTGGCACTAATTGTTGTCGTCTGAAGTTTTAATAAATAATAATTTATTATTATTATACTATCTTATTATTTTTGTCTTCTCTAGATGCTACATTGAAGAAGTGGTCGGCAGCCACCCGAAGGCAGATAGGCACATCTATCAATTCAAAGCTCACGGAGCTGGGAAGATCCACAAAATATATTTTTTTCTTCCTGTTCAGTTTTTTGTCATGTTTTTGTTCTTTTACTAGTTGATTGTTCTTAAGAAAATAAAAAAATTTAATTTCTACATTTTGGGCTTTTATTTATGTTGTCTAGCAGCTATGGATTTTTTTTTACTAATCTAGGTAAACATATAGGTGCATATATGCACACATATATACATGCATATATGTACATAAAATATAGGAAAACGGCCAGTTTTATATGTCCCATATACTGTATTACTATATAGGTTCATATATGCACATATAATATAGGAAAACGGCTAATTTTATATATGTCTATATAGGTACATATATGCATGCATACTGTATATGCACGCATATATGTACATATATGTACATATAATATAGGAAAACGGCCAATTTTATATATGTCACATATACTGTATTACTATATAGGTACATATATGTACGCATATATGCACGCATATATGTACATATAATATAGGAAAACGGCCAATTTTATATATGTCTATATAGGTACATATATGCATGCATACTGTATATGCACGCATATATGTACATATATGTACATATAATATAGGAAAACGGCCAATTTTATATATGTCACATATATTAAAAACCTATATCAAAACCTATATTAAAACATATATGTTTATATAGGTTCTTTCCGTGTGGGTACTGTATGTTTTGTTTATGCTGCTGTGCTAGGTGTTGGTGGCAAGTGACTTGATAACTTTTCTAGCTGATTTAGTTATTTGTCCTCCCAGTTTGGAGGGTGTGCTGCAGCTACATTTTTCTTTGTCTTTTACATATTCTTGTAATTAATAATTGTGTTTATTTGTATTTCTTTTCTTCTTTAGGAGTTGGGAATGGGGAGAAGGCAGGCTAGCTGCTTATAGAGTGGTGTGCTCACGTTTACACCGTGTGGAGTGGTGTTATATTTTCCCTAGTGTGAGTGGTTTGGTGCACGTGTGATCATTTATTACCGGGCAGGAGTGTAGCCCCATCTCTAGCCTGCCCTTCTATGGTTCATTTCCCAGCTCCAACTTCTTTTTGTTGTTACTCTTTGTCTGGGACGTTTTAGTCTTTAGTGATTACTCTTTAGTGATTTTAAATTATACTGATATTGCTGGTTTTAAATTGTTTGTACGAATAAAAGATTTGTATGTTTATTTTAGCATCCATGTCCCTGTGTTCTTAATGAGAGATTCGAACCTGTGTCCTACATTTTTCCCGGGTAACCAATCCTGGGTGGCGTAATCGGTAACTTAGTTGTTAAGGTTGGTTAGGGGAAATTTTATTCCCCGACACCTCACCACACCGCCACACTAGGACAATATGCCGATGTCGAAGCGCTAGCTCCTGAGACTGGGCCAGTTGTCTATGTAATTCAAAATACGAATGCCCTGGAGTCATAAAGTACAAGTTGGCTTTATTGTCACTTCAACCATATACAGTTAGTACACAGTGAAACAAAACAACGTTCCTCCAGGACCAAGGTGCTACATGCAACATAAATTTACGACATAAATTAACAGGAAAACTAAACTAGCTAACTAAGAGGCCTAGTTAGCTGGCTAGCAGAGACAAACTCCAAGTTTGTACAAGTAACAATTCTAGGCTTTCATTTATTATTTGCTTTTATGGTTTGGATTCAGATCTGGTAAACAATGATTGCTGTTCTTCTTTCTGGTCCCTCATGCTTCAAAATCACTGGGTATCTCCTAAGTTCCTTTAAAGAACTATTTTAGATGTATGCTCCATCAAGTCTTCTATATAATTTAATCATTCATTTTGTTTACGACTTATCCTGGACTGGGTTGCAGAAGGATCCAGGATCATATCACTGGATACTTCAAGCACAATGCAGGGCAGACCCTGAAAGCGGTGCCAATCCATCACAAGGAAATCATGCATACTTTTACATACAGTATACAACATTTGGCAGATTAGCTTACAGTATCTAGGGACACATTTCGTCACCCCACAGTGGCAGCTTGGTGGTGCTGCGGCTTGAACTTGGGACATTCTGATCACTACTCCAAGTCCTTACCCACTGAGCTTCCCCTGCTCTTATGCATCTACTGTACACACTCACTCACACACTATGTGTAATCTGGTAATGCCAATTAACCTAATTCACATGTCTTTGGACTGTGGAAGAAAACCGGAGAACCCATGGGAAACTCACCAAGCAAGAAAAGAACATGCAAACTCCACACACACGGATCCACAGCAAGGATAGAACCCTTAACCCTGGGTACAGGCCACAGTGCTAACCACTAAACCAAAGTGCTACCCCATTTCTGGGGTTAGTGAGCCTCAAATGCTCTTACCTAGTAAGTACCCATATGCATAGAGAATATAACAAAAATACAGTTCAAACTGTTCTTAATTTATATATACTTTATTGCATATTGTAAAATATTTAGTCCACATGGAATTGTGTCCCGAAGAGGTGCCCTCAATTGTGTCTCCATTTCTACTTATGCCCTTCAGACACACTTTGTCTTCAATTTCATTCTAAAAGCTCTTCAGCTAACAGCTTCTTCATCAGGGATGTTGTCTCCAGGGTGCACTTGCTGCCAAAACCTACGGCTTTGTAAGGAAATCTGTCAGACATGATGTGTAACCCCAGAACACACTTACACACACACATATCCAACTTAATATACCACCACCTTGGCCTCCCACTGTTCTGCTCTCCACCTGCTGGTGTAAACAAACACATAGCTGCTAATCAAGCTCACATCGCCTCCAGCGCCCAACACACACACACACGCACACACATACACACACTCCCTCTGAGGGAGCAGTCATCAGTCATCACGCCAGACATTCTGGAAGCTTTTTACACCCCATGAAGTTGAGGAAAAGCTCCAACAGATGGGGTTTCTCTGAACGATGGATCTGATGAGGTCAAATAAAAAAAAAAATCCAAATACGAAGAGACATCCGGATTCATGCTGGATCAAAGCAGGAATCTCACCATGTAGCTCAAAGCGTTCCATCTAAAGTCAATTCTGAATAGTATCTCCGATTTATTTAAACTACCCAGTTATTGATCGCTTTTTAAGAACAGTGCCACAGCAAATATTTTCTTCTTTATATAGTACATACAGTGGTGTGAAAAACTATTTGCCCCCTCCTGATTTTTTATTCTTTTGCATGTTTGTCACACAAAATGTTTCTGATCATCAAACACATTTAACTATTAGTCAAAGATAACACAAGTAAACACAAAATGCAGTTTTTAAATGAGGGGTTTTATTATTTAGGGAGAAAAAATCCAAACCTACATGGCCCTGTGTGAAAAAGTAATTGCCCCCGGAACCTAATAACTGGTTGGGCCACCCTTAGCAGCAATAACTGCAATCAAGCGTTTGCGATAACTTGCAAAGAGTCTTTTACAGCGCTCTGGAGGAATTTTGGCCCACTCATCTTTGCAGAATTGTTGTAATTCAGCTTTATTTGAGGGTTTTCTAGCATGAACCGCCTTTTTAAGGTCATGCCACAACATCTCAATAGGATTCAGGTCAGGACTTTGACTAGGCCACTCCAAAGTCTTCATTTTGTTTTTCTTCAGCCATTCAGAGGTGGATTTGCTGGTGTGTTTTGGGTCATTGTCCTGCTGCAGCACCCAAGATCGCTTCAGCTTGAGTTGACGAACAGATGGCCGGACATCCTCCTTCAGGATTTTTTGGTAGACAGTAGAATTCATGGTTCCATCTATCACAGCAAGCCTTCCAGGTCCTGAAGCAGCAAAACAACCCCAGACCATCACACTACCACCACCATATTTTACTGTTGGTATGATGTTCTTTTTCTGAAATGCTGTGTTACTTTTACGCCAGATGTAATGGGACACGCACCTTCCAAAAAGTTCAACTTTTGTCTCGTCGGTCCACAAGGTATTTTCCCAAAAGTCTTGGCAATCATTGAGATGTTTTTTAGCAAAATTGAGACGAGCCTTAATGTCCTTAATCTTCTTTTTGCTTAAAAGTGGTTTGCGCCTTGGAAATCTGCCATGCAGGCCGTTTTTGCCGAGTCTCTTTCTTATGGTGGAGTCGTGAACACTGACCTTAATTGAGGCAAGTGAGGCCTGCAGTTCTTTAGATGTTGTCCTGGGGTCTTTTGTGGCCTCTTGGATGAGTTGTCTCTGCACTCTTGGGGTAATTTTGGTCGGCCGGCCACTCCTGGTAAGGTTCACCACTGTTCCATGTTTTTGCCATTTGTGGATAATGGCTCTCACTGTGGTTCGCTGGAGTCCCAAAGCTTTAGAAATAGCTTTATAACCTTTACCAGACTGATAGATCTCAATTACTTTTGTTCTCATTTGTTCCTGAATTTCTTTGGATCTTGGCATGATGTCTAGCTTTTGAGGTGCTTTTGGTCTACTTCTCTGTGTCAGGTAGCTCCTATTTAAGTGATTTCTTGATTGAAACAGGTGTGGCAGTAATCAGGCCTGGGGGTGACTACAGAAATTGAACTCAGGTGTGATAAACCACAGTTAAGTTATTTTTTAACAAGGGGGGCAATCACTTTTTCACACAGGGCCATGTAGATTTGGAGTTTTTTTTCTCCCTTAATAATGTAAACCTTCATTTAAAAACTGCATTTTGTGTTCAGTTGTGTTATCTTTGACTAATAGTTAACGGTTTTTGATGAGCAGAAACATTTAAGTGTGACAAACATGCAAAAGAATAAGAAATCAGGAAGGGGGCAAATAGTTTTTCACACCACTGTATTATACAGTACATTAGGGTATGCACTAATAGCTGGAGGTGCTGTATCAACATTGGTGCACATGTCCAGTATCAATCCAAAATTTATGTTTCTCTTACTTTGTGTTACTTAGCGTGGTAAGCATAATGTGATTATTAGCACAAAGATGATTTGAAGTTTCCATTATTAGTTAGATCCTTGCACTGGTTACTAGGTAGCTAACTACTGTAAGTACCATCAGTTAAACACTGTTGGGAAGAGCTGACAAATTTTTAGTAATTATAAGACCATTTTAATGAATGCTGAATGGAGGTGTGCAAATTTTTGGCTAGGGCCCTAACAGTCTCTAGAATCATCTTGATGAATGATTCCTGGTATCTGAAGAATAGCAATTTAAAATTTAAAGTTTAAGTATGACGGTAGCAGTGTGGTCAAAGACATTGGCGCTGTCTGAAAGTAAAGAAAAGGATGACATAATGGTGTTATCTGAATAACATCAATTGACAATGTGGTGATTATAAATAGGTCTAACAAGGTGCCTCAAAATTCCTAGAGATTTCTCCTTAAGGTGCCACAGTGGCTTGCTGGGTAGCTCTGTCACCTCGCACCATCAGCATTGGAGGTTTGAATATCTTCTCCAGTCTGCTTGTGTGGAATTTGCCAGTTCTCTTGGGGTTTCCTCCAGGTTTCCTCCAGTCCATAAACATACAATGTAGCCAGGTTGGTGTTTCCAGGTTGCCTGTAGTGTATGATTTATTATTGAGCATGTGAGTGATGGTGCCCTGCAATGGGTTGGCATCGCATCCAGTGTGTCCTCCCACCTAATTGCCAGAATTCCCTGGGTTTGGTAACAGCCCCCAATGACCCTAGAGAAGATAAGCACTGTAGATAATAAATAAAGGAATGGACCCAAGATGGTTTGAAAACAAACAAACGAACAAGGCAGGATTCTCCATATGGGGAAATTGCCGGCAAAATTCAGGTTTCCCCAGGAGACAGAACAGCAGGAGTAGACAGTGTTAAGGTCCTTGCACAAGTACCCAACAACACTGTAAAAAATAAATCCTGAAAATAGTTGTTGGAACAAAGAAATATATGTTGGGCTAATATAATGCTGGTGTCAAAAAAGAAAAATATGTTTTCTCAATGATTGTATAAATTTCATTACTCAACTACGAAAGTTTCATCGAGGCAACGAATAAAACTGTGTTCATGAAACATTTAACTGCACACAAACAATTTTATGTTGGACGAACAAGAGGGACCTCTGCGCATGCGCAAAAGCGTTCTTCCAGAATTTTCGAACTTCCCGCTATTTCCTCCCGAAATGGTGAGTACTTCATGGAAACTAACTGTCCTGCAAAGTAATCAGCAATTTTAGCTTTATAACATATATATTATCCAGCAGCAAGCTTTAGAACATTATATTTTCGAGTGTTTATGTATATAATTTGGAGTGTTACAGTAGTTATCTGGCAATGCACTCGTTTCAGCTCCTAACGCATTTTTTTTTCAGATGGTATGTACATTGACATTAATGTTAATCTATGAAACCGCTAAAGTTTAATTACGTTACATGCATTTTATTCATTTTAATGACTGATAATTTCAAAGGCTATTTGAAAAAGACGGCGCGTTAGTGCGGCACTGAGGGAGCTTAATGTTCTCACTCCTTCATCATTCATTAACCTTATAGTGTCTGAAAACGGTTATAATGGCTACACGGACATTTTTTTTGTCTAGGATTTTTAATGGTTTTGAACTACAAACGGTTACTTAATTAGTTATTCATATATTTATCTTTTTGTATTTCAGGTATTAGGGAGAATATCTGGGAAACAGTGCTTACTGCATCTGCAAACAATCTTGGAGCTTGGCAAAATTATTTCACAACATTTTTTTTTTTTATATCTTAAACCATTTCTGAGTTAAAGCAAATATTTTATTTTCAAATAAGCCACTGCACGTTTTTACTGAGAAATATCAGTATGTTTTGTTCTACAAGGCAGAAGTCTATTTATCCAGTATACTGTTTTGACTGAGTGTGATATTAGTAAGCTTTGTAACATGAATGTTAAGGGCACAGTTTCATTCTTGCATTTTGGAATGTTATTTGCATATTTTGTTATAACAATGCAGCATTTGTTTATTTGTTGAAAGAGTAGCTGGATTGCACTTAATCAATGTTGATAGTCTTTAACAGGTGTTTAAAGTTTACATTAAAAAAATATTAAAATTTAGAAGAATGTGTCATGTTATTTGAAATGTGGCCACAGTGAATAACCTACTCAAGTAAACTTTAAGATGTTAATTTTATAATTATGTAAGCATAATTTCCAATTCAAAATGTACCTTTCAGTCAACTTGGAACATTTAATTGACACAACATTATATTTCAATTTGAGACTGCTTGTTGGCCTAACTAGGCATGTTTATTCAGCATAGAACATTTAGTTGACAGAATGTTTTATTTCAATTTGTGTGTACATTTAGAGGTAATCAGCACAGCAAAAACAAAATAGTTTATACAACTTAAATTGAGCCAACTAAAAATTTTTGATGCAACAGGTCACTAGAAATTTTTTAGTTGGAGTAGCAAGAATTTTTTTACAGTGAATGGCAACCTGGTAACGCTGGGGTTTGAACCACTGACCTTCTGATAAGTAACCCAATGATTTAACCTGCTGAGATACCACAGCTCTAATAACCGCTACATTCTATCCTCTAACAGCCCAAATTCCTAAACATGACAAAAAGGTGAATTTTACATAATAGATCACATTTACTGATAGAGACATATATAGACAGACAGACAGATAGATAGATAGATAGATAGATAGATAGATAGATAGATAGATAGATAGATAGATAGATAGATAGATAGATAGTAAAATCACAAAGCAAACTCCAGTCAAATGGCCTCCTGGGACTCGAGACTTAAGACCACTCAACTTTATTATTCCTGCACTCCTGATGTCGGTAGTCCTCTGCTGACAGATTTGTAATCATTTCAGAACAATCTCTGCACTGCAGGAGGAAATCATTGCTGTATGGAACAAAATCGGTTCTGTTACATTAAGAAACCTTCAACCTTTCTGTATTCTGCGTTTAAGCGAGTACTGCGAAAGACAGAATTATTAAAAATTATTATGAAAATATTTATACTTTTAAGTTATTTCTTTGCTCCAGACTTTTGGGCCACACAGTAGAAAAGGCAGAAGCACACCGTACAGTATGTACTGTAAATACCAGCCGGTATCTGCTTGGGAACAGTTTCACTGTGTGGCATCTGCATTAATATTTTTATTTATACATCTTCAATGAGATAAAACTCTTAGATTAGCAATATATCTTTAGCTTTCAAAAATGGCTTCAGCATTATGCATGCTTCATTACGCACACTATAAAGTATGCAGATATTTTAATTAGATACAAAATTAGAACATAAAGTATATCACACACACACTCACTCACACACACAACGTAGAACAGGGTTATACAGTAGTGTGTGTAGGTATTGACAGTAGTCTAAAGTATCAGACGTGTTTTTTGTACGTTTATGTTTAAAGGGAATAAAAGAAGGCAGATTTTTCTTTCTGTACTTCGTGAAGATCGTTGCAGGTTGGAGGTGCAACAAGCATGAAAGCGTTTCGCACAAACTCGGTGGCACTGAGGGAGTTCTGCTCCATGCTAAATTGTCATTGAAGTTAAAATAGGTCGATAAGTATGAAGCTGCATGCAAATTACAGTATAGCTTTATAGATGCAATTTTATATCAGAGTATTAAGTGGAGGAGCGTCAGAGAGATAAACCAATAGAAGATCATCGATAGGACTTTATCAGATATCTATTAATGGGTTTCTTTCTGTTCTCCGCACCTCACAGTCTCTCTTGTCTCTGTACACTTTTTTTTTTTCAATCACACACACACACACACACACACACACACACACACACACACACACACACACACACACACACACACACACACACACACCTATAAGAGCTGTGATTAGGACTGTATACACACACAGCTGTTTTTCAAAAACATACTGTTTAGATTTGAGACAGCTGTTTGTGTGCGTGTGTGTGTGTGTGTGTGTGTATGTGTGTGTGTGTGTTGTACCTGTTCTATTCTGGTGTTAATGAGCCCACTGGGGAGGAGAGATCAGTCATCATCCCGCTGGCCTTAAGCGAACACTAAGCACCTGAGCGCTGAACGTTCATCTATGAGCTAACATTCATCCCATTTTATCTTCAACACACACACACACACACACACACACACACAGAAAGGGCTTACCAGACCTATCTGGAGAAAGGAAAGAGAGCGTTGGGACAAAGGAAAGGTAAAGAAAAGAGAGAACAGAGAAAAAACACTGAGCTATTAAGAGCAATAAATCGTGATCAAAACATCAGGTTGTTGTTTCCACTGGCATGTGAGCCGTACTGTAACCGAGTATCCGAGCCACGTTTGATTTCCCATGTTGCCAGGTACTGTGATAAATCCTGCAGAACACTGGTCTAATTGATCAATTATAACCCATCCAGGTTGCCACGTCTAGTCCTCACGAACAGCTTGAGAGCCGAGAGTTGATTCCTTATGTTCACTTACTGTACTGTAAGTCCTGAAGAAACAGGAAGTCCAAATGATTCCACATTGACAAACTTGACTGATGTTTACAGTTCAAGTTACACTAAGCCACGCCTCCATCCAGTCTAAACAAACCAGACAGTACTGTACATATACAGTATTTGAGCTGGAGATTAAAATCTATACATTTTTGCGAGGCATAATTTTTTCATTTTTGAAAGAATCAGAAGAAGATCAGCTATTTCTTCTCCATCTGACAGCTGAAGCCATGATCTACAAGGAGCTTACAAGGCATGTACAAGATGTCACTGCTGAAATGAGAGGAGTATGAAAAAAAAGGCTTGCAAAACATCATGTGACCATGGAACATCGTAAAAACCATCATCGGCTATTAGAGAAAATGGGACAAGAACAGGACGTCCCGTTAAAATTGATAAAAGCACAAAAAAAGGAAAGGTGTTTAGGAGGCTGCCAAGAGACTTACAGCAGCATTAACAGAGCAGCGGGAACATCTGGAAGGTACTGCTCACTCTGACTTCCTGCTTCTCTCTCTTCTATTGTTCAAACACCACAAACAGTAGAAGCTCCTATTAGAACAACTCTTTAAACCTTTCCTAAATCATCTCAGAACATGCAGGAGGAACTCTGGGCTGCTAAGACCAAGGTATGACCTTTTTAGGTGTATTTCTAACAGCTATGTTAAAAACAAGACTGTAAAACAAGTTTGCTTATCATCTAATGAACATGGTGAGGCACGGTGATGGTGGAGCATCTCAAGATAAAGGGAATCACGGCTATTGAAAAGTACTGATCTGTTCTGAAGATGAAGAAAACGCTCGTCTTCCAGCACGATAACGAGACGAAACGTCTTCAGAAGTTGAAGATCCCGATTTTGGATCGGCTCAGTCAGAATTTTAAGAAAGCTGTGCACAGGAGATCCTCTTGATTGATCCTCAGAATCAGAGGAGATCTCGAATTCAGTAGATCTGGAGCATTTTTGTAAACAAGGTTTGATTAAAATGATGAGAGTCGGTAGAAGGTGAGGAGAGTCAGAAGTCTGCAAAGCATGCCATACACATGTTCTCCTTTCAGATGGTGTGTAATAGAATAATAGAATAGAAACAGACTGGTTAAGAACTGACAAATGCAATCCAACACACACACACACACACACACACACACACACACACACACACACACACACACACAGTTAGGAAAAGGTAGATACATGAACTATATGCAGCCTGAGTGCCATTACTAATTATTTATGCGAGTCTGAGTAAATCAGCTGTGACATCTTCATTTAAAACCCTTTGTGTCTGCCTTAAACACTTACAACTCACTCAGGCTTTATATACATTTAAGGTGAGATATGTCTATTCTGCGCTAATCTACAGTGTTTTTATTGAAGATATATTCATGCAAATCATATTGAGGATTTTGGCCTAGTGCATGAAATAAGACTAGAAAAGTGTAAAATAAATGCCACATTGATGTAAACGTAAATTTCTTGCATGAAATTGGGAATATTGAAGAAGATTTATGTACAGTAAATTTGTGCAAAGTGCATACAGATCATGTGATCGGTCCGAACTGCTGGCCTACTAACTCTGTTCTGACTGAAACAGGTTCGGACGTACGGTACTGTACGTCTCTTGTTTGTAGAATGTCTCATATGTCTCATTTATAGGAGGCCAAGCTGAAATGCGACAATCTTGTCTACGGAGGATTTTCTTCATCAGCTGTTTCCGTCTTTAATGTGATATCATGAAGCGCCGCCATTGGATATTAATACAAATTATGTAAATATTGAGGATAATATTGTTAACCATTTGATTGAATTGAAACCCATTACTTACATTGCCTACAAGTGTATTCCTTGGTTTGTGCATGTGTAATTGTCTTTCCTCCAGCTCGCAAAGAATCTTAAAATTTGTCACATTCATTCATTTATTCACCTTCTATACCGCTTTATCCTGTATTTAGGGTCGCGGGGACCTGGAGTCTATCCCAGGAGACTCAGGGCACAAGGCAGGGTACACCCTGGACAGCGTGCCAATCCATCGCAGAGCACACACACACACACTCATTCACTATGGTCAATTTGGGAACGCCAATTAGCCTAATCTGCATGTCTTTGGACTGTGGGAGGAAACCGGAGTACCCGGAGGAAACCCACCAAGCACGGGGAGAACATGCAAACTCCATGCACACAGAGACGGGAATCGAGCCTGGCCGGGAATCGAACCCAGACCCTGGAGGTGCAAGGCGACAGTGCTAACCACTATACCACCGCGCCGCCTAAAATTTGTCACATGTGCCTTGAAATAATTTTTCCACATATCCCAGTTAGGGAGCTGGGGTCAGAGCGCAGGATACAGTATCTCTGGAGCAGATAGAGTCAAGGGACTGGATCAACAGTGGCAGTGCAGGAGCTCGAACCTCCAACTGTCTTACAGCCGTAAGCGGTCGAGCCACAAACGATCTACGCTTTGGATCCGTCTTGTCTGGGGAGAAGATTTAAAGCATTTAAAGGAGCTTATAATGAGCCTCAGTCACATAACCCAGTACGGCTTTTGTATATGTTGGAGATTTTTCAATTTGTTTGTTTGTTTATTCACATTTATCTTAGGGGACTTGTCATAAATTACATTTGTCCTGAAAATTGCAAATATTGGAAAAATCACTTAAAACTTTGGCTGTTAAAACATTACATTTATTGTATTCATTAAGTAAAATATAATCAGAATGCATCTTTTAGTTTATTATAATTGTTTGCTTTTAGATGTAAAATTTTAACAATAAATTAAGTGCTGTACAGTATAAGCACACACTTTGCTTGCATGGAAGAACATCCATGGCTAATTTATTGCCGCAGATTGAGTCTTTTATCACATTGCTGTTAAAGTCTGGACTAAGATGGTGTTGATTAGTTTTCTCTAACAGCAGCTCTGACAAATCACACGTTGCTGTTAGGGAAGGACTGTTTATAGCTGCTATAACAAACAGAAACTAATTGGTTTTACATCAGCTCACTCTAATACATGTATAATATAAACTATAAACCGATTAAAAGACACTTATGATGTGTCGTTCATTCATAAATTAAATTTTTTGCTTTATTGGAGAAATAGAATGCTTCAAAGAGACATGCCATTCTTGGAAAGTAATCAAGGTTTCAGTGGTAACTGTATTACTCTTTCAAAGCATAACACTTTTGTTTATCATTTTACTGAACTACACAGAATGTTTTATTTCTTGTTCTTTTATTCCATGTTAATGAATAATAATACAATACAATGAATAAATATCATCAAATTAACTTAGAATGCATAACAATTTTATAATAGATGTAGTTTTTCCCTTGGTGTTTAAAATAAATTACAGTGTTTTTTATTTATAATATTTTTTTTGTAATTTGAAGACTCCCTCATGCTTTATGTGAAAATATCACACTGTCTTAAGTTCATGTTTTATGTAATATACGACCCACTGATGTAATTACTCACATCCTCACTCATCACCAGGACATAGAACACACAACACATCAAGACACACACAGTTTCCACACACCACATGGACTGTCTCAGTATTTTATGCTCTCTTTCAGCACCTGTTCCACCATTAGAATCCTGAAATGGCTTCCCATCCTCTCTCCCACTCTACTGCACTTTCACCACTACAGCTGAGCATTTATTTCACTATGAAGATGGAGGGTGTGCGATTATCGACCTCCTGACCTGCTGCTTATTAGGTCATTACAGAAATGGCATGCAAGAGATGGTTATGTCGTGTTAAAAGGGTAAAACAGTAAATCAGTGTTCATAATGTGACATAAAGAAAATGCAGCAGCCTTATGGCTTTCTAAGGGGATTTACATTATTTGTTTTTCTGCATTAGTTCTAACTTGTGCCGTTCCATTTAATATGCAACAGATACTAGAAATATTATAGTTTATTGATAGTAAAAGGATAACCATTAATGCTTCTAAATGTAAAACAGCTAACTGGCTAACATAGACGTGTGATAAATAATCTGGAAAATAGTAAATTCTAAATACAAATCAAAAACTATTTTCAAGTGCCAGGTATATATATATATATATATATATATATATATATATATATATATATATATATATACACACACACATCAAGACATTATATTATATATATACATATATATATATATATATATATATATATATATATATATATATATATATATATATATACATATATATATATAGTTTATTACTGTGTCCAATTTTATTATGCATGACAGGATTTAGTTCTTAATGCCTAAAAAATGATGTTCATTATGAATCTTTCCTCTACTAGACTAGAAGTGAAAAAAAATTAATTGGATTCCTGTGGACTTCATGATCACAAATACCATGCCAGCATATTGGCTGACTTTCAATCACAAAAATGTGTTGGCCAGCTGTAATGTTCTGAGCGAAGTGTGTCACTAAAAATGCAGAGCCCTGGCAGTATGGCCTTGGGGTGATATCCTTGGGAGCACAAGCCCTGGGAACAAATGCATTTTGAAAACAGGTCCATGGGAACATACTTTGATTTATGATATGTATAAAATATTGACACTTGGGAACACAAACATTCCAAATATAGAGCCCTGCAGCCACAGGCATTAGGATTATTGAACAATGGGGAGATAGACCCTAGGACCCTAAGTTTTGGGAATGTAAAACCATTGAGAGGAAAGACAAGTATTGGGGACATTGGACCCCCTTTAAACATAGTCATATAAATATGTTTTAGTAGAAGTATAGATCAATGGGAACATAATATCAGTACAGCAGATGAGGAGCCAGGGAAGGGCAAAGACCAGAGAGAGACATTGAGAATCTAAACCCTTGAAAACAGAGACTTGGCAACACAAATCTTGTCACTATGTAACTTGGAATCAGAGCCTTTGGACATAAAAAGCCTTTGGAATATAGACCCCTTGAAACACAAGCTTTGGAACTATAGAACCATGGGGACATGGACCCCTGAGAATATGGGCACTGGAATTATAGAACCTTGGGTACATACACTATACTGTAGCTCTGGAAACACAGACCTTTAAACAGACCTTGCCTGGTTCCTCTCAAGGTTTCTTCCTATTACCATCTCAGGGAGTTTTTACTTGCCACTGTCGCCCGCGGCTTGCTCACCAGAGACTATCTGACCATTTTGATTCATACACATTCACATTCCATACGAACTTAAATAATTCTTTTGATTGTGAAAAGCTGCTTTCCGACAATGTCAATTGTTAAAAGCGCTATACAAATTGAATTGAATTGAATTGAATTGAATTGAATTAAACACAGTTGTAGAGTCCTGGGGCATTGGGAATACAATCACTTGTGAACACCAGCCTCGGGACTCCAGAACCTTGGGAAAATAGATGCATCAGAATAAAATCACTGGAAATATACAGTACAATAGGGCTTTGGAAATCTGAAACCCTAAAAATGTGGTGTTGGAAATATCGAGCACTTCAGAACATGGAGCCATAGCCAGGCAAGGAAGACATTGCAGATAATTAAAGACATTGAAGCTAGAGCATTATTTGTACATTTGTACATAAGTACCCACCACCACTGGGAGGTGGAGGCACTTTGACAAGGTCTAGAAGAAAACCCAAACTGTCCTCATCAGCTAAGAGGAAGTTGGTTCAATCGGCCAGAAACAACCAAAGACCCACCAAGGCATAGACATTTAACGAACTAGAAGCTTTTTGGAACAGCAGTGTTAGTGTCTACAGTCAAACCAATTTAATATCACTATGGACTGAAAGACCACCAAGCAAGAAAGAAGCCACTGGTCCAAAATCCACACTTCCAAGCTTGACATGGTCAAAGAAAAACTTTCCTGAAAGAATGTTTCAACCATAGGTATGGTTTTGGAGGAATAAAGGAAAGACATTCAACCACCAGAGCACTGTAGCATACTGTATGTTTGTTAATGTTAATGTAAGTAAGCTGCTTTCCTGCACAAAATAGATTGCATAATGAATGCAGTGAACTACTTCAGAGTTTTTCAGCATAACCTCAGATTGTGTTCCAACAGAAAAAAAAAACACATTAAGGGTGGTTGTGGAAAATCTTGAAACTTTTGAAGCCTTAAGATGGTCAAAATTCGGTAGACAATTCTTATAAGGATCACGCCAGGAATCTTATCAGAAATCTGTTCTGAACTACTGAATAAATATCCAACCAGAATTTTGCCAGAAGCTTGTTAATGGATACTGAACAGGCTGGTAAAGGGGAAAGTAATTTTGAATTGTGTTATTTAAAATGTAATACTGTATAAAAATAAATAAATAAAATACAACTTGTAAGCATTTTTGAGTTTTTTAGTTTATTTTTAATTTTAATGCTGTACAATCATTCTGCCCCAGAAAGAAATAAAAAAAAATCATTGCAAGCATCATAATAATGTATGCAAACTTTAATGACCTGAGAAACACAGGCTTTGGTGATATAAAGCCTTAACATAATAGTCCTCTGGGAACACATCTATTGGGAACATAGAGCCCTGGGAACATGGGGAGTTTGGAATAAAACCTTAATACAGGACAATGTGTATACAGATAAGCTCCTCCAGTTTTAGTCAGCTAACCGAGCTTACTCAGAACTAAAGATGTGACTCACTTTGGAACAGATCAATTTAGACTCAGGAAGGGGAGGATACATTCTGGGGATACATTCCTCCCACCCCTATCCACCCCAGCACCCCACTCCCACCCCCCAAGTTGTTTAACACGTGCTTCTCATCACAAACTGAATATTTGCACTACTCCTTTTATTGAACACTTCCAATGTGAGTCACCTTCACCGAATGTATGATCTGTCCATCAGAGAACCTGCTGTTTCCTGACACCAGAGGGAGGGCAAAGAGTGAGAGAGAGAGAGAGCTGTAGATGAGCTCTTAATAACAACAGCTGGTTCATATGCAACCTCTGTGTTAAGGTCCTGACAATTAGAGTGAAAACAAAACACAGAAATAGGAAAGACAGGATAATGCAAGAGGATAAATGAATTATACAGAAGAGAACGATTAAGCAATAGCTTAGTGCACAGTGTGTGTGTGTGTGTGTGTGTGTGTGTGTGTGTGTGTGTGTGTGTGTGTGTGTGTGTGTGTGTGTGTGTGTGTGTGAGTTCTTTAATACTTTTTTTTTCCTCCAAGTGAGGCGTATTACTCCATATTTGCTCCGTGCTCCTCATTTGTGAGACTTTCAAACAAATACTGGATTATAAAATGCCAGAGATTAGTGCTGTGTGCAAATAATTAATCACTTCACCTTTACACTGCAGCAGATGGACATTTATGAGAATACAGTACCAAAGTGAGCGGTCCTGGTGTTTACATGCCCTCTTGTGAAACATACAAGTTGTGCTCAAAGATTATCCATACCCGTGTTTTTGAGTTGTCTTGTTGTAAGTTTTTAATACTTTCATATATTTAATAAGTACAAAACAACTGTAAAGAATAATGTTATATTTCAATAAATATGACATTTTATGGGTTTTTAAGGACACATATTCAAAAATCACCAAGTTCAGGATTACCCTTTACAGTGTATTAAGAATGTTTATAATCGATAGAAAAGTCTTGGTTTGTAATGAAGGCCTGCAAACGCTTCTTGTGGGTCTCCAAAAGATTTCCACAGGCCTTGTGTGCAATGTTTCCCCACTCTTGCTTGGCAAAAGCCTCCAGCCTCCTAGTCCTGACCCGGATCTTCAACTCTCTCAATTGGGTTCAGATCAGGGCTCTGACTTGGCCACTCCAGAACATTTATGTTATTGTCTCTGACCCACTGCTTGACCCCTCGGTGAGCGGTGGATCTTGATACTGTCTCCCCTGTTGCCTATTGGCGCTTTGGTGGTGATACCGGTGTTGTTCTTTTGCATCGCAGCAGATCTTTCCAGCGACTCTAGATGATGCTTTGTGATTCCTGCCACACCCATCCAGGTTTTGACAGTGTTGAACATCTTGATGATACTCTGTATGGTTGATACAGGGACATTAATTGGCTTGTAGCCTTTGCCTCCACTATGGGCATTGACAACATGTATCCTGTATGAAGATCATGACTGAGTTCTTTCTTCTTGGCCATGGTGACAGTGACTGAGAATAATGAAAGTTTTGCCCCCTTACAGTAACTATAGCTTACAGAGCAGGTGTTACCATTTAACATTATTAGGCCTTAACTGATTACATCTAAATTGCTACAGTTGATTATAGTCACTGGAGTGTAAAACCATGTGCACTTTCACAAAGGAAAACATTTTTTTTTCTGAGATTGGGAATAGGGTATGATTAATTTTGAACAGGTTCAACAGGAACCTCTGGCCATATCTTTTGGTATTCAAATGAAATTTAGTTAACATGTACAGTATAAGTGGTTGTTCATTACAAATAATATATTCTGAATACAATGGAAGTTTTGCCAAAGTATGTTTTATTAGTGAAAAAAAGAAAAAGAATTGATTTGTCCGTTTTTTATTTAAAATAAAAATTTAAACACAACTGATTTTCTATGTCGGCGCGATGGTGTAGTGGTTAGCACTGTCGCCTTGCACCTCCAGGGTCCGGGTTCGATTCCCCGGCCAGGCTCGATTCCCGTCTCTGTGTGCATGGAGTTTGCATGTTCTCCCCATGCTTGGTGGGTTTCCTCCGGGTACGCCGGTTTCCTCCCACAGTCCAAAGATATGCAGGCTAGGCTAATTGGCGTTCCTAAATTGAACATAGTGTGTGTGTGTGTGCTCTGTGATGGATTGGCACCCTGTCCAGGGTGTACCCCGCCTCTTGCCCTGAGTCTCCTGGGATAGGCTCCGAGTCCCCGCGATACAGGATAAAGCGAAGTATAGAAGATGAATGAATGATTTTCTATATATAATTTGTTAATTAATTTTATTAATGTCATTTGTCAGATTTTCAAAAAAATAAAACCTGAAATGCAAAAATTCTGCGATTTCTGGATTCGAACCAAACATGGTTGATGGATATCTAACAGAAGTTACTGACAAACTAAGAAAGAGGAAAAGACACGCAGAGGGAGATAGTGAGACAAATGGAGACAGATGAGACAGAGAGATAGATGCAATCATTGTAAGAGATTTTGGGAGACAAGAGACAAGTGGAAAAATGGATGGAAAGACAGTTGGGCTTAGAGTGAGACAGGCAGAGAGATAGACTGATACAACAGGGAGAAAGAACACAGTGAGACAGGCAGAGACAAATGGAGGAAGATAGTAAGACAAAAAGTGGAACAAAAGAGAACAGAGAGACAGATAAGGAAAGAAAGAGGGGAAAATAGTGAAGGTTGGAGCAGACAGAGCTACACACATACATATCAATAGTGTGTGTGTGTGTGTGTGTATGTGTGTGTGTGTGTGTGTACCTGCCGCTCTGATTAGGATGCAACTGGTGCCCCACTGTACAGTGCTTCTGTGTACCTCATCTCTTTGTCTTTCCCTCCACCTGTCTTCCTCTCCGTCACTCACTCACTATCTTTCTTTTCCTGTATTTTTAACCACACTCCTTTCCCACTCAAGGTCCGCCTTAAGGATCAGCAGCCACACCAAAAGCACAAACAAAGGACACTAAAATGTCTGTGGAGGCTCCTGTAGCTGGAGCTGTATCACATCTTTAATTAGAGCAGCACTGGGTTTTATGCTTGACATTAATCCTACTGTACGTTTGTTTTGGAAATGTTTTTTTTTTCCCAGGTTGTGCTTGTGTGCTTTGGACTGTGATTTCTAGTCAGTGCACTACAGTGTGTGCGGGAAGGATTGTGTAATAGAATCCATAAAACAAAGATACAGGTGATTCAGCTTAGACCTATTATTCATGAAAATGTCCCCCAAAGTCTTCATACATCGCCTTTAAGAATACCTTTGACAAAAGAATAACATGTTTAAATTATGCTCATGGGTGGCTCAGGAAGTTGTAGTGAGCGTTAGGTGTTATGTTTAGAGATTTTAGGGACACACTATACATCATTTTGCTGACATCACTACACATTGTGTAATTAATAAATTGTCAAAACCTCAAACCCTACATGTAATTGAATAACGAAAACCCAACCACTGACCAAGAGGAACATCAGAGTGATACACCTACTGCAGAACCAAGCTTACACATCAACTGAAGTACATACTGTAGAACTAGATTTAAATATTAACCAAAGTGGTGAACAATTTGTAAACCAATGACCAAAAATCAGAACTAATCCAGTAACTAAACCACTAACCAAACAGGAGAACTACTTACCAAAGTACAGGACCAGACTCAATAACTGACCAAAGTGGAGAACAACAGCAACCAAAATGTTGACCCAAGTCAATTGAAATCAATGTATTAATATACAACATTTTTAACAATGGTCATTGTCGCAAGGCAACTTTACAGAATCAAAAATGATGGAAATGAGTTTTAAAAGCATAAGGAAATATGTATAAATTATAATTATCAGGTTGTCCCTAACCCACACCAGACTCAACCATCCTTAAAGTTGAAAAACAAGTGTACCACCAATCAAACTGTAGAAGTGACCAAAGTGAAAAACTGATGTACTGTATACCACTAAACAAATTCCATAAATGGACTCAAGCACTGTGCAGATGGTAAAACTTGTGCAATCAACCAACTGAACTGTAATCTCAGGGAGTGTTAAAAGCACTAAACAAATAAAATTGAATTTAATTAAAACCAGAATCAGAGTGAAGACCTGGCCAAACTGTCTAATCAAAATCTGAAGTGTAAAACCAGACGAACTGCTCCACAAAACCAGTCAATCAGGCTCAGTCACTGATTTACTGTAAACTCAAACACAATCCAACTATATAAAATGTAACTATCAATCAATCAAAAAGAGGTGAACCAAAGTGAGCCACAGACCAAACTGTAAACACAGACCAAACCCAGAGTGAACTACTCACCATACTGCAAAAGCATACTTAATCACTGTCCAAAGTGGAGAACCACAATCACCCAATGAACAAAACCAGTGAAAAAATAAGTCTTGCAAACAAATAACACTGACTAATTTGAGAACCAAAGTGAGCCACTGGTAAACCATGTCCTCTCTCACTGCATCCCTAAATCTCCTCTTTGGTCTTCCTCTAGACCTCCTGCCTGGCAGTTCCAACCTCAGCATCCTTCTACCAATATATTCACACTCTCTCCTCTGAACATGTCCAAACCACCTCAGTCTGGCCTCTCTGACTTTATAATGTTTGAAATAGTCTGGATTATCTTCCAAAAGATTAAGTGTATTGCATTCTTAGAAATGGGTTTAATAATTGTGTATTTGCCTACTAATAATTTCTATAATGGGACATATTATATAAATGTGACTTCATTTATTCTTGCACAAAGCTTATAATTCACACACAACTTGGTGTCTTTCAGGTGTAAGTAGAGCTGAACTTGAAGAAAGAAGAATGATGATTCATACTTGTATGAAGTGAATGCACAAGAGCTTTTTTATGATAATTAATAATTAATATGCTATCCTGATGACATTAACTAAGCCAATAAGTCGGAAGACAAGAGGCTGTTTCATAAACTTTATTGCATGGTTATGAGCAGCTGACAATGATTAGTTCATCAAAAAATGTTTATTGCTGGTATTAAATATAAAACTGTGGTGTTGGAATACAGTATATTAAAACCTCAAATGAGTTCGGTAAGGCGTGACTTTATTAGTGCGACTGCTCTATATCAACATGGCACTAACAGTAGAATGATGAGTCTAGTAATGTGTAGCAATAAACACATCAATAATACACTGTGGTTCAGTCCATTTATTGTTGCCATAAAGAATAACATCGATAACACACTGGACTGTGTATAATAACATCAATAATGCACCGGACCGGTCCACGAAGACTCGAGCGCCTGAGGAAACAAAGGGAACATTTCAACACAGGGATTGTTTTATTAAAAATTGAGGTGATGGAGGAGATTCTGCAGCCTTGGGTGACTGATGGGGAACAGGAAGTGTACAACGAAAACAGAGGATTGTTACCAGCAGCAACGGCTCAGTGGGTGCTCTGGATCCACCTGTATTTCAAGTCATAACAAATCAGTCTGTCTGTTGGGACTCATTTATACAGGACTGTGCAAAAAACTTTCTGCTTTATTTTTTTTACGATTGTCAGTACAAAAAAATATTTCTAATTTCCAAACATTCGTATTCCATCAGTAATTAAATAAAATAATAATAATAATAATAATAATAGAAAAATATCTGTAGGCTAGAAAAGAAAGGAGCATATTAAGTAAAAGGCTACTTCTCAGACCAAAAAAAAAAAGAATCAGAAACAAATAATCTGGGTTTACTGCTTTAGTGGGGGAAATAAGTATTTGATCCCCTATAGTGATTTATTTTCTAAGTTTACCCACTTACAAAGAAATGAAGGGTCTATAATTTTTATCATAAGTTTATGGTAAACGACTGAGACAGAATATCAACCAAAAATTCAGAAAAAGCACATGATACAAATGTCATGAATTAAGTTGCATTTCAATGAGGGAAATAAGTATTTGATCCCCAACCAACCAACAATAATTCTGCCTCACAGACAGGTTATGTGCTCTTGTGGTACACATATTAATTTACAAAGGAGCTCCTAACAACAATGTGGTGTATAAAAGCCACCTGTCCACAAAATCTCTATCTTCCATTCAAACCTCACCACCATCGGCAAGACCAAAGAGCTGTCAAAGCAAGTCAGGAAGAAGATTTTAGACCTGCACAAGGCTGGAATGGGATACAAGACCATCAGCTAGAAGCTTGGTGAGAAGGAGACGACTGCTGGATTATTTACAAATGGAAGAAATACAAAGTAACCATTAATGACCCTATATGCAAGATTTCACCTCATGCAGTAAGAATAATCATGAGAAAAATGAGGGACCAGCCCAGGACTATACGGGAGGAGCTTGTGAATGATCTCAAGGCAGTTGGGAGCCCAGTCACCAAACAAACCACTGATAACACACTACGCCTGCGTGGATTGAAATCCTTCAGTGCAGCAAGGCTTCCCCTCCTCAAGAAGACACATGTACAGACCCGTCTGAGGTTTGCCAATGAACAGAGAAAGATTGGAATAAACTGCGGTGGTCAGATGAGACCAAAATTCAGCTCTTTGTCATCAACTCGACTTGCTGTTTTCGGAGGAAGAAAAATGCTGACTATGACATTAAGAACACCACAGTCCCTACAGTCAAGCACGGAGGTGGAAACATTATGCTTTGGGGATGTTTCTCCTGAGGGGCCAATGGATGAGGCCATGTGTTGTAAAATTTTGGATGAGAACCTCCTGAAGATGGGTTGTGGATGGGTCTTCCAGCATGAAAATGACACCAAACAAACAAGAAGAAAAACACCAGTTAGTTGTTATTGTAAGACACAGAGGTCGGCCTTTCTGTAATAGTTCTTGCAAGAACAGTATTGTCAAGTGCATTTGCAAAATCCGTCAAGCACCATAATGAAACCGGCTCTCATGAAGGCTGTCCCAGGAGGACGAGACCAAAACCTACCTCTGCTGCAGACGAGAAGTTCATTTAGAGTTATCAGCCTGAAAAATGACCAATTAACAGCACCTCAGATTAGAGGCGTTATGAAGTCTTTACAGAGCAGAAGTAGCAGAAACATCTCAATATCAACTGTTCAAAGGAGATTCATGCAGTTTTTGGACGCATTCAGCAAAAGAAAGAAATAAAAATCAGGAACCATCATGGAGTTAGAAAGTGACCCCAAACCTATGATCGGTAGTATATATATATGAAAGACCAACAACAATTATATATATATATATATATATACACACACACACACACAGGTCCTTCTCAAAAAAGTTGATTATTTTCTGTAATGTACTGATAAACATTAGACTTTCATATATTTTAGATTCATTACACACAAACTGAAGTAGTTCAAGCCTTTTATTGTTTTAATATTGATGATTGTGGCATACAGCTCATGAAAACCCAAAAAATTAGCATATTTCACCCGACCAATAAAAGAAAAGTGTTTTTAATACAAAAAAAGTCAACCTTCAAATAATTATGTTCAGTTCTGCACTCAATACCTGGTCGGGAATCCTTTTGCAGATTCTTGTGTCTTGCTTCTCTCAACTTTCTCTTCACAATATCCCACAGATTCTCTATGGGGTTCAGGTCAGGAGAGTTGGCAGGCCAATTGAGCACAGTAATACCATGGTCAGTAAACCATTTACCAGTGGTTTTGGCACTGTGAGCAGGTGCCAGGTCATGCTGAAAAATGAAATCTTCATCTCCATAAAGCTTTTCAGCAGATGGAAGCATGAAGTGCTCCAAAATCTCCTGATAGCTAGCTGCATTGACCCTGCCCTTGATAAAACACAGTGGACCAACACCAGCAGCTGACATGGCACCCCAGACCATCACTGACTGTGGGTACTTGACACTGGACTTCAGGCATTTTGGCATTTCCCTCTCCCCAGTCTTCCTCCAGACTCTGGCACCTTGATTTCCGAATGACATGCAAAATTTGCAACCTGTAGCCCATTTCCTGCACACGGTGGCTCTGGATGTTTCTACTCGAGACTCAGTCCACTGCTTCCGCAGGTCCCCCAAGGTCTGGAATTGGTCCTTCTCCACAATCTTCCTCAGGGCCCGGTCACCTCTTCTCGTTGTGCAGCGTTTTCTGCCACACCTTTTCCTTCCCACAGACTTCCCACTGAGGTGCCTTGATACAGCACTCTGGGAACAGCCTATTTGTTCAGAAATGTCTTTCTGTGTCTTACCCTCTTGCTTGAGGGTGTCAATGATGGCCTTCTGGACAGCAGTCAGGTCGGCAGTCTTACCCATGATCGCGGTTTTGAGTAATGAACCAGGCTGGGAGTTTTTAAAAGCCTCAGGAATCTTTTGCAGGTGTTTAGAGTTAATTAGTTGATTCAGATGATTAGGTTAATAGCTCGTTTAGAGAACCTTTTCATGATATGCTAATTTTTTGAGATAGGGATTTTGGGTTTTCATGAGCTGTATGCCACAATCATCAATATTAAAACAATAAAAGGCTTGAACTACTTCAGTTGTGTAATGAATCTAAAATATATGAAAGTCTAATGTTTATCAGTACATTACAGAAAATAATGAACTTTATCACAATATGCTAATTTTTTGAGAAGGACCTGTATATATGTTTATTTATTTATTTATTTATTTAGATAGATATTTATGTAGAAATATTCTTGAAGATGTCCTTTCAAAGACATTTGCACAGTACTGTATCTTGAGTATAGTTAAAGTAAAATTTGACAAATTTATAAATCTTTTTTGTGTTTCCTTTCTTTTATTGGAAAATTTGCAAATCAAAATAATAACTACAATGAACTACAATGTTTTTTTTTCTAATAATAATAAAAGAGCAGTCTTGACTGTAGCTAGTTTTAAGTACGACCTTTGGGATTTTTGTTCTCCACAAAAAGTACCAGTGATTATATCTCATCAATTCAGTAAAGCTAAAGGCTTTTTCTCAAGGATTTTGCACAGAGCCTGGCTTAAGTCAAATCTCTGATGCACATTTGTAATTGGAGGTGGCTAAAGCTAGAGCTCTTTCTGTATTTTAATGGCTTTAATGTAAGTTATGTAGAATTTTTAGCAAAATATCCCCATGATTATTAATAATTTAAAGAAATATAAATCTGTAAACAGTTTTGTGGGTAAAATCAGAATTGGGTCTAGGCATAGTATTGTTAATCTTCTGTAATACACTGCACAAGGCAGTAGTAATAAACCATAAAGACGGAGTGTGTAATTGATGGTAAAGTTTGTCTAAACTGGGACCAAATCTCTACTAGATACAACAAATTCAAGTGCATATTTGGAATAAATGCAACAAAACAATAGCTGAAGAAGGTTAAACATTAAATAACACTTGGCAGTGCTGAGAACAACTAATAAGGACTCGTTAAGCGAGAGAAGTGTGAGAAAAATAGGTTTTGTTTTTATCCAACAGACCCGCTTATGGTGTGTGGGACCAGCTGCCAGTATTCTGCCAACAGTTGATGCTGTTCATGCAACAGATGCTAGAAGAAGAAGCTTTATTTACTGAGTGAAAAACAAACCAGTTTGGACTTTTTTATTAATTAATTTAAATATTTTTCCAAATGATATCATTTCGAAGTGTTGTTTTCTGTTCTAACTTCATAAACTGGGTCAGGGTATCTCCATTTCAGCAGGTCTTGTGGTTAGCACCTACCAAAAGTCATCCAAGGAAGAATACCTGATGAACCAGAGACAATTCAATTCAATTCAATTTTATTTATAAAGCGCTTTGTACAATGGTCATTGTGTCAAAGCAGCTTCACAAAAATTTAAGAAAATTTACAAAAAATTTAAATGTTTTTTAGAAAAGAAAATAATTGGAAGTGTGTATGTGTGAGAAAAATGTGTCTAGATAATAATGAGATGAATGAATGATGAATGAATGAAATGTCTCTGATGAACAAGCCAAGGGTGACGGTGACGGTGACAAGGAAAAACTCCCTGAGATGGCATTAGGAAGAAACCTTGAGAGGACCCAGACTCAACAGGGAACCCATCCTCATCTGGGTGATAATAGATAGAAATTATATAAGATCATGTGTGTTGTGCAGGTGAAAGTTCAATATGACAGAAATTCTTTAAATTGACATGAAGACCAGTTCAGCATAGGGACGAGTAAGTAGGTGCAGAGGGCAGATGAGGTCTGGATCACTGGAAGCACAGGAGCAGCATGTGTAGCTCCAACCATCAGTGTTGCCTCAGGAACCTCTCAGGGTCGGCCTTTGTCTACTAAAGCTGGCACAATCTCCAGATGCCTCGGGATGGGTAGAGAAATATAGAACAGATGGGGAGAATTTGCGTAGTTGCCATTCGGGATAGGTGTACTGGAGTGTGAGGTTATGGGATAAGTTACATGTACTGTATGTCAGATTAAAGAGATGCGTCTTGAGTCTACTTTTGAACTGGGAAACCGTGTCTGCTCCCCGAACACTGTCTGGAAGGCTATTCCAAAGCTTTGGAGCTAAATATGAAAATGCCCCGCCCCCTTTTGTAGATTTTGAAATTCTGGGAACTATCAGAAGTCCGGAGTTTTGTGATCTCAAGGCGCGTGGTGGATTGTAGCGTATCAGAAGACTGGTTAGGTATGTGGGAGCTAAACCATTTAAGGCCTTGTATGTAAGTAATACTATTTTGTAATTTATTCTAAACTGAACAGGGAGCCAGTGCAGGGATGATAATATTGGGGTTATATGATCATATTTTCTGGATCTAGTGAGAACCCTGGCGGCTGCATTTTGGACTAACTTAAGCTTGTTTATTGAGGATGCAGGACAACAACCTAGTAATGCATTACAATAGTCCAGTCTGGAGGTCATGCATGAATTCGCTTTTCTGCATCAGATACGGATAAGATGCTCCTAAGTTTGGCAATATTTCTAAGATGGAAAAAGGCTGTTTTTGTGATATTTGAAATGTGATTTTCAAAGGACAAGTTACTGTGTAATATTTGGCCCAGGTCTTTTACTGTCGAGCTGGTAGTAACCAGTGGTGTCAAAAGTATTCACATTCATTACTTGAGTAGAAGTATAGATACTAGGGTTCAAAAATACTTCTTTAGAAGTTGAAGTATCAACCCAAGCTTTTTACTTAAGTAAAAGTTTCAAAACTACTTAAAGTATGAAAGTAAAAGTACCATAAGGGGCGACAAATGCATTAAGGTCCCGCTTTCTGATCATGCGACGGTGGGGGGGCGTTGTGCGCGTTCTTATCATGCGACCGGGGGGGTTGTGCGTTCTGATCATAAAAATTGAGTAACGAGGCTATTTTTAAAATGTAAGGAGTAGAAAGTACAGATAATTGCTTAAAAATTTAAGGAGTAGAAGTTAAAAGTCGGCTGAAAAATAATTACTCCAGTAAAGTATAGATACCCAAAATTTCTACTTAGGTAAGGTAACGAAGTATTTGTACTTCGTTACTTGACACCTCTGGTAGTAACAGTACATCCTTCTAAATGCAGGCTGAATTGTGAAAGCTGTTGTGTGCTGGTTTTTGGGCCGATAAGTAATATCTCTGTCTTATCTGAATTTAGTAAAAGAAAGTTATTGGTCATCCAATCTTTTATGTCCTGGACACACTCAGGTAATCTAGACAACTTGGGTATTTCGTCTGGTTTAGTTGAGATATATAATTGGGTATCATCAGCATAACAATGGAAACTAATCCCATGTCTTCTAATGATATTACCCAAAGGAAGCATGTATATTGAGAACAGCAGAGGTCCTAAAACTGACTCTTGTGGGACCCCATATTTAACTGGCATTATACCAGACGGTTCTCCATTCAGATCTACAAAATGGTATCGATCAGACAGGTATGATCTAAACCATTTTAATGCCTCTCCCTGAATACATATGTTATTTTGTAAGAGATCTATGAGAATATTATGATCTACAGTGTCGAATGCAGCACTAAGATCGAGCAGGACTAGCAATGAGACAGGGTTACAAGGTGCACAATACTCATTTTGGGAAACGTCTGGGTAATGAAGTCCAGGCCGCCTGGTCCAATTCCACAGAAGATCCACCGTAGCACGAATTGTTCTGATAAAGAGAGGTCAGGGAGATTGCAGAGTGCATCGCAGCTTGATTTCTATGTGGGTGCAGATGGGTCAGAGTGCCCATGCTGACCCCGGTCCGCAACCATGAGCTCAACAATCATGTCAACTAGTTAAACCCCGGTCAAAGTAAGTCCTCAAAAAATTTCTAGGTCCATGCCACATTGTAGAAGATTGTAACAAATTATTTTCTTCTGGCACACATGCAGCCAGTTATCAGTGCTTCTATATGACATTCAGAGAAGCTGACATACAGTAAATACTACATCCAACACCTCACAACATAGTTTTTAAGATAAAGTGGGAGCTTCATGCTCTGACATGATGGGGCATTAGTGTTATAACATTTCTGTATTTTTGGACAAGATATACATAAATCATATTGGTTGAATGATGTGTAAAAACAACTTTAAACCAAAATCGCTAATATCATCTTTTAGTCAAAGCTGCACTGACTGAATACAATGTTAAGTTTCTTCTTTTTCTTTGTTCACTTGATGGTGGCACGGTGGTGTAGTGGTTATCACTGTCGCCTTGCACCTGCAGGGTCGGGGTTCGATTCCTGGCCAGGCTCGATTCCCCTCTCCTGTGTACTGTATGGAGTTTGCATGCTCACCCTGTGCTTGGTGGGTTTCCTCCGGGTACTCCAGTTTCCTCCCACAGTCCAAAGATATGCAGGTTAGGCTAATTGGCGGTCCCAAATTGCCCGTAGTGTGTGATATTAAGATATTTACTTTCTATTTCTCATTTTTATTTCTTGTGGTCACTGGCGGTCGTGTAAGCATTTCACTGCATATCGTACTGTGTATGACTGTGTATGTGACAAATAAAATTAGAATTTTGAATTTGAATGAGTGTTTGTGTGTATATATGTGCCCTGAGATGAATTGGCACCCTGTCCAGGGTGTACCCTGCCTCGTGCCCTAAACCTACTGGGATAGGCTCCGCCCCTGCGACCCTGAATACAGGATGAAGCGTTTTAGAAGATGAGTGAGTGAGTGAGTTCACTTGATGAACCACTAAATGAGGTGGTAGTAATTTACTGTTCTGCCTCATTAATGAATCCTACAGTATAGCACACCTCGTTCTTTTCTCCTCCACATGCAGATGTTCCTGCTCCAGCAGAGCAAATACTTTGGGGGCATTTTGTTTTCAGTACTGTGAGAGGGAGGAGAAATGTGTTATTTTATTACAAAAAATTTAGAAAAACAGCTATTGTATACTTTCTATGAAGAATACCATCACTATTTATTTCTGTTTATTTCATATTAGGAGGTCATTGTTGGTAAGGGCATCTTGCCTTTTTCCTAAAATTCCTTTAAACAGTAGGCTCACATATCAAATACTGATATACAACCAGTTTATCAGACCTGCAACCAATGATCTCATTAAAGTATACCAATCTAGAAGATTTCTTTTAAATTATCCATCCATCCATCCATCCATCTCCAACACTTAGTCCAATTCAGGATTGTGGAGGTAACAGGAAAAGCAGAGACACCCAGATATCTCTATCTCCAGCAACTTCTCCAAGCTTCTCATGATGGACCCCTCTTCTCTCCCTGCCAGCTGAGAAACATTATGCTTAGCCTGTCCTGGGTCGACCCCAGAGCCTCCCCCCAAAAGCTATGGTTGGTACACCTCCAACCAACCTCAATCAGGGGACATCCTTATCAAGTGTCTGAACCACCTCAACTGACTCCTCTTGATGTGTAGGAGCAGCAGATCTACTCTGAGCTCCTTTTGGATTCCCGAACTTCTCTACTGATCTCAGAGAGTAAGACCGACTCCAAAGGTAACATAGCAACGTACTGTAGACCACATGAGACCAAATTGACAGCTTTGCATAATGGCTTTGCTTCTTCCTCACCATCGGTCCTGTGCAGTGACCACATCTCTGCAGAAGCTGCAATCTCAATATTTGCTTTCCCATCACTTTTAAAGTAGCAATTTTAAATTTCAAATTTATAATGAATTTTTATGTTACGGATTTGTAAGGCAAAATCTCATATTACAAAACACATTTTACATATTTATTAACAGAATATATGCTACATATATGTACTGTATTTATCTTACCTTTGGATTAGAATATATACACTATGACCCAGCTAAAAGGATACAAGCAGCTCCTTGGCTAGAAGCATTAGTACTGTACAATAACTACATTATTTAACCCATGATTACAGAATGCAAATGTCTCCCAGAGTTTCATTCATCAGAATACCGAAGGTTAGTGAGCTGAAACAAGGCTAAGAGAATCCTGCTAGGTGAGGTTGATCTGAGTTGATTGGTGCTAGATCAGTCCCAGTGAAGCAGACTTGAATGAAATGCATCAGATGCAGCAATTTCCTGCTCCACATGATGCTAATAAAGAGGTGAAGAAGACTCTGTGTGGATTCGTCCTGCTCACAGAATGCATCTTATGAAAGATCTCAATGGCAGTAAGCATTGGCTGTGAATATAAAGAACATGAGTTTTCAGACAAAAGATCAGGTAATCAGTAATTGGTTACAGCTCTGTGTGTTGCATTGGACGGCCTTTAACATAACCCGAACACTAAACGTGAGTGTAAGCAGGAGTAAAGATAATGAGAATATTGTGTGTGATTTTTGTTTATTGTTATTTGTGTGTAGTCATTTATTTGTTCATGGAAAGCTGCACTTGAAGCCTGCCCCAGATCCTCTTTCTGTCCGCATTCCACACTTTATCTACCAAGGTGCTACTGTACATCTTCATCAGCAGTTTCTATAGCAGGGTAGTCTTGGCTATTTTTCACAAATGGAAAAACCAGAAGCAGTTTAGGAAACAACCGTATCATAAATACAAGCACGTCTTAAGGACTTTTTGAGATACTGTTCTACAAGCATGGCGCAGACAAGGAACACTGGATGGCGCTCTGACTGAGTGATCATTGGGATGTCACTGTGTCATTACTAGTTGCTCACAGTGCCCGGTTCAGGTTTGTGCTATGACCATGGTAGGTCCAAGGCATGTTGTAAAAGACTATATTAAGTTTATGTTGCATTCTTCTGGAGCTTACCACATGTATGGCATTCATGTAGCAGGTTATCAGCATGTGTATGTCACGTTCAGAGAGTTTATCCAGTCCGATCCCTCATAGCACTACTGTCTGATGGAAAGCACTGCATGTTGGGTGCAATGACAGCATAGTAAGCATGTGATAAGTGCCTGGTAAGAGAATGGTATGATCTGATTGGTCCTGGTGAACATTTACATTTAGGCATTTGGCAGAAGCTCTTATCCAGAGCGACTTACATTCTTATCTCATTATACATCTGAGCAATTGAGGGTTAAGGGCCTTGCTCAGGGGCCCAACAGTGGCAACTTGGTGGTTGTGGGGTTTGAACCTGGGATCTTCCAAACCATAGTCCAATGCCTTAACCACTGAGCTACCCCTGGCCCATGAGCGTCATAGGAAATTTAGGGACAACATGATGAGACAACTCATTAAGAACCTGGCAGGGTCTTGGAAAAAAAAGTAGAGTAAAGTCCAGTTTGACCCCATTCCCACCATGCTCTTTGATATTTCTAGGATCTAGTGTGAACTTCATAGTCTTCGGTAGAGTGTGACATTGGCCTTGCTTTAAGGTTGGAATTTGCTTGTCATGTGATTGGTCTGCTTTCCTTAATTTTGTTATGATAAAATATTTGTATTATTTTAAAAGTTTTCAAATAAGTGTTTAGTAAAAATGCACAAAAAACGGGAGCTGCTGGTCCTACATATCATCGATATTGCAAAAGGGAGAATACAAATATTGAGAATTTTATATATTTTTCCCCTAGTAGAAATATGAACTTCTTTTGATGGTACTGTTTTATTTCCCTGTTAGACAGACTGCAGTCACTTCACACTCGTTACATAATGCTGAAAATACTGGTACGTTTTTTTTTTCTTTTGTAAATTTACATTTCCGTTAGTCCTCTTTTGTGTTTCTCTTTGGACTTTGATGTTCAGTCATAATGCAGCTTTGCTCCTGCTCGCTGTCCACTGTTCAAACCTGCAGAAAACCATTATGTTTCCTAGCAACATGACACATGGTACACACAGTAATGAGCAATGAGCCACACGAGTACGAAAATATCTCACCTGTTAGTTCTACAGTCAGGGTGAAAAATGAGCAGAATTAAAGAAAAGCGTTGCTGCCCAGACTGCCTTTTTAAGGTTCACTTTATTACTAGATGTAATTAACCCTCCTCTTGTGTTCCTGTCCAATTTCCTATTTTCTAAGTTACCATCAGAGTTGTTAGGGTCACAGTTTATATGATGAGACAGGCTGGTTTTGGAGGATAAAGGGGAAAAAAAAAGAAAAAAGTTTGGAGCTCATTTAATACTAGTCTACAGCTGCAAAGATCTGGAGTAAAATCTAATCAGTTTCTGGAAACTAATAGAATTTGTAAGTGCAGAAAGTGTATTAGGAATGTTGTTCAAGTCAATCTGGGACTTCTGGTTGTGTAGAATAATAGAACACAATTATGCACTGCAAAAAAGACATCTTAGCAAGTGAAATATTCATCCAGCCAAATATATCTATAATTTCAACACAACCAAATATAAGTTTAATAAGCTCATTTCTAAGGAATGCTAGTAAAACTGCAAAACAAAAAAATTATTTTTCTATTGGCTGATAATTAAAAAATCAATAATGATAAATTTTTTTCACACATAATGCAAGTTTTTGTGTGAGTGTAAAAAAACAACCTTTATTTCTCGATATCATCCCCAGTTACACTAATGCACTTATCCAGCGTTTCACAACTGCGTGGATACCATCAAGGTAGACCTTTTACTCAGTAAACACTGGCCTCACAGGAACTCCTTTAATGGCCCAAACATGTGGAAATGTCTTGGAGTGAGGTCAGGACTGTGATGTGACAATAGCTCCCAGCTGAGTTCCTGTAATGTACAAGTGGTGCTGGCGAATGATTGTGTGTACAGTTCACACTGACAGATACATCTCTTCCACTTTCCTTCAATTTCAAGGCTCCACTCTCTGAATGTTTATGGGAACGACTGCAGTGAGCTCCGAGACACCTCGGCCATGTACTGGGTGATGAATACAAGGCAAAACATGAATTTGTTTATTCATGCCAGGGAAACTTGATTCCCATAAATCCTCCACAATGAGAAGATTTATCTGAGACCTGGCAACCCTGGCTATAATTTTTTATCCCCAATCTGACACCCCGAGGGACAAAAAAATAAAAAATAAACAAGCACCATGTGTAAGTGCAGAAAATACATTTGCAAGGCACACACTCATTCTCTCATGCATGAACACACTTACACACACAAATCAGCCTTAGTGAACCTCCTGGATTTGAAAACTATGGATTTGGATTTAAAACTATGCGGCAAAAGATTAATTTTGAGATTTTGTTGTTTGTGTCGCTATTTATTTTCATTTTAAACATTTAAAACATGATTTAATGTCTAATGCTTAAAAAGGAAGGATCTTGAATAAGCTTTGACGAAGCGTTTGAGAATACCAGCCTTTAGTGAGGCTCAAGGTTTTTCTCTGGTCTCTACTGTACTGTCCTCCAATGGGAACATAAATTGATCCTATGCTCTTCAGAAATACATAATGTCATTTGAGTAAAGTTTATTTACCATAAATTCCATAAAGCAATGTCAATCATATATATGAACAATTTAAAGTTGGGCTGGGTGAAAAAATTGCAGAAGCCTGACTTGAACACAACACCACAGCTTTAATAACACCTTTAACACCTATTCAGTTTTCTTACAGCTGTTTTAAGATAGAAACTTTTTGTCAGAAATAGAAGTACTGTAATCAGGTAGAGTCGTGCTGAGAAAGATTAGACTGGATAGAATTTATATAACATTAAAATAATATAAAAAATAATATAAATAATTTGAATAATGCAACATTAAAAAGAACAAAACAAACTTCATTCCTGCTTCATGACCTTAAACATGAATAAAGAAAATAGCACTGTTTATACAGATATTACATAAAAAAATTAAAAATAAACCTGAGCAGCATCCTCATTTCCCCTCTCGTCTGTTGCAAGCATTTAGCATCACCAGTATACTCTGCACTTGTTTCTCTTCTCTTGTTCAAGTTATTTTTTTAATTATCAGGAAACTACTGGTTATAATCAACAAAAAGCATTTAATCTCAATTAGTATTTTATTGCGTTAGATTTTGCTTTAGGTTTGTAATGTTTCAGTAAGATCATAAAGGTTAATTTGACAATGTCTGTATGAAGTGCCAGGCAGATTTTGTTTAAT
This sequence comes from Channallabes apus, assembly GCA_030522415.1. Classification (NCBI taxonomy): domain Eukaryota; kingdom Metazoa; phylum Chordata; class Actinopteri; order Siluriformes; family Clariidae; genus Channallabes; species Channallabes apus. Next base: position 27,615,369 of record CM060104.1, read on the forward strand.
AATGATGTAGTAATTCTTTTGTGAATTAACATTTAGTTTCATTTGTGACCCTTACACCTAGGACTACTCATGGAGCAATATAACAAAAACATTTGTCATTTCTTTCTTTAGTCCATATTTTCCATCCCTTTGGATCTGAAGCTAGGAGTTTTAAGGCACCTCAGTGGTTATGATATTTTCTACTTGACGCTATTGAAAGCTGACCTTGACCTTAAAGGTGTGAGCTACATGCTAGTGATATTAATTAACTGACGAAGAACAGACATTTGACTTTGGCACAATGTAGAACGCATGTCTAAGAAGGATGTTTATTACATTTCTTAGCATTTCTCAGCACTGTGGATCGTCTTTTGTTTAATGCCAGAATTTTTGAAAAATTCTAACTGTGATTGTTGGAGAAGTCGGTGCTGTATGAGGGGCATTTTAAAATAAATAAATGGCGAATTGCACATGCTGGTTATATTGTGCACTGGCGATGATGTTTCTCCATAAAACATGAATTTGGCTACAATGTAGCACTGCATTTTCTAAAGATTTTGTGACTCATTCAGGTGCACATTGAAACTTTATCGCTTCACTGAGAGGTTCTGGCTTCTAACACCACCAATGAGAGAAAGTGGGAAAAAATTAAATAAATCAAACAAATAATGCTTTACTTGTGTTCTTTGTCTGCGGCTCATCTCGTCTTATCTCCCGTTTGCTTTCAAAGTATGTACAACTTCTTCTTCACAAAGACGCGGCTCCGCAAAGTCAAATCCAGTGAATGAAATTGATTTTGAATTTAATTAGATCTTCTGCCAGACAGCAGTCCATTGGGGTTCTGTGGAATACACTCCAAGTTGGACAGAAGCCAGAGATCTTATTGGAGCTAGGAAGAGAAGGGAAGATGCAATGGAAGAGAGCGAGACTTGATGGTATCTTAATTAAAGGTTAAATAACATTCGAGTGACACTCAATTTATATTTAGTATTTATGAATTCATAATAAATGTCTGCTGCCAGTGTGATGAATATATCGTCCCATTGGAATTATAAGGTTCTACCTGCATTCTGAATCGTTTTCAGAGTTTAAAAGTTTTGGCACTCCATAGAACAAAGCTGTGCTGTGCTTTTTTTTTTTCATTTTCCAAATATAAAAGCCTAAAAAGGCATTTAATATATCACAGAATAAGAACATGTGAATAACTCAATTTTGACAAAAAGTCAAATAGAATTTCATAATTCCAAGGGGACAAAATCATTCAGGCTCATGAATTTTGGAACAATGTTTTTATTTATTTATTTTTTTTTAATTTAGCCTCTTTACCACCACATTAAATTTGGAATGAAACAACTCAACGCTTTCATTCGCACGGTGATGTAGTGGTTAGCACTGTCGCTTTGCACCTCCAGGGTCCGGGTTCGATTCCCAGCCAGGCTCGATTCCCATCTCTGTGTGCATGGAGTTTGCATGTTCTCCCCGTGCTTGGTGGGTTTCCTCCGGGTACTCCGGTTTCCTCCCACAGTCCAAAGACATGCAGGTTAGGCTATTTGGCGTTCCCAAATTGACCATAGTGTGTGAATGTGTGTGAGTGTGTGCTCTGCGATGGATTGGCACGCTGTCCAGGGTGTACCCTGCCTCGTGCCCTGAGTCTCCTGGGATAGGCTCCAGGCCCCCGCGACCCTAAATACAGGATAAAGCGGTATAGAAGAGAAGGCTTTCATTCAAGGTGTTTGACAAAAGTGTGGCATTAACCAACACACACACACCCACACACACTTTGGTGGGGGGGTCTGAGTGTTATAGTTGCATTTGGTAGCTTTTCACTCAAACTTTCAACATAAGGTATTTTTGCATGTAAAAGGTGGCCATGCTTAAGTGTAAAAAAAAAAAACAGAGATGGCTAAAACATTGGGCATGGGCAGTACAACATTTTTTATTATTATTATTTTTAAAAAAAATTTTTTTAAGGGAATTACTGTAACTGGCAAGCTCTGCAACAGCAAAAGGCCTGGAAGACACCTAAAGGGAATTATCACATTTTCCTGTTTATGGTGAAGGAGAACATCTAGCTAAGTCAAGAACATACATGAAGAGGTGTGATGTCTTTGTCAAAATCTACAGTCAAGATGGTTCTAGATTAAACCTTCTTATTGTTTGATGTCATTTGCTCAAACCAAACCAGTGGTTTAATTGTCTTTATCATCAAGTTCTGTCTAATTAACACAACCCAATAAACTTGAGTTGCACTAGGGGGGGATCAGTCATCAATCTATCAATAATCAATCATGCAAAGACCTCAGTAAGCACTGTACAGTAGCAACAAAATAAGTAACAGAATCAAGTTCTCAGCATTTGCCCTATGGACCTCTGCCGGTACGAGCCTGTAACAATAGGTAGAGAATTTAAAAGCAATTCTTATCATACAGTATATGATCCTACATCAACCATAAAATCTATGGTAACTCGCATAGTTCAAAGAGGCAGGCATGTAACTGATTGCAAATCTTCTCAAAATTGCAAACTATGTAACTTAAAACTGCTCCATCTATCTGGACAGATTTCTTTTTAAAAACATCCTTAAATAATGTCAGGTAAATCCGGAAAATCTAAGCCTATAGTTTTTAAGTTGTGAAGCATTTTATTTGTTGTTTTTGTTCCTTCCAAAGCTAGTAAGAGTACATATGAAACGATAGAGGGAAAAAAAAGAACCCAAAAGAAAATGGTATTAATGCGTGCCTAGTTTTAAATGTCAAACTCTGAGGAGATTCAATACATTTCTTAGCAGAGCCATGGCTTTTTCACAACATGTCTGAGGTTTTGCCCAAGTTTTCTTCTTTAGTTCTGTCATGTCCGGTTTCTAGCTGCAGCCAGCCTAAGAGGATGAAGTCTAACCTGGGCTTCATTCAAACCATGGAACCAGACACATCTGTCTGAACTCATCAACAGATGCCTGGGATCAGCTAGCGACAGAGTAGAAAAATACTGTGTTTCTACTTATAGAAACAGAAGGCAGGAAATTTATTAAAATTTTCAGCTACAGTACACATGGCTGTAGAATCATCAGGATTAGCATTCTTACAGTGAAACCATGGACAGCTGCATCATCCAGAAGATCTATGAACAAATGGAAATGAGGGATGGCAACTAACAACTGATGCCAGAGAAGACCATGGCGTCTACTGGCACGGTGATACCACACAGATGCACCACACACCAGCAGATGCAAGGAGTCTAATGCCAGCCACATCTCCATTACTGACTCTATTACTGACTCTATTACTGAGCAGAAAAGAAAGAGGAAGAGATCTGTTTGGTGTTTACAAAAACTGGAAAGACATGGAAGAGTGAAAGCTGTGATGGCAGATAAATGATTTTAGACTTTGTGATTGTGAACTAATCCTTATCTGTAAGTTTACTTTAACTCATGCATATTAACCAGAAGCATATTATTTCAAAGAGATTTTTTTTGTAATTAACAATTTTCTGCATTAGCTGAAATTGTAATTACTGTTTAGATTTAGATATATTGTGTAATATACTGTATGTATTTCCTAACAGTGTAAATTCCAAAATTTATAGTCAGTACCCTCTTTATGTATTATAAATAATTGTTCCTAACTTCTTGGTTCATTTCTTCCTAATTAAACTTAAACACTAGGATTGAACTAAAAGTTTGACCAATAAACAAGTTTCTCTAAAAAAAAAAAGTCAATTCAAAAAACATTTCTAACTGCATTTCATTCATTTATTTGTGTACCAATAGATATGGTCAGACATTCTCTGAAATTCTCTGGTCAGAAATGAATCATACTGTACCCTATTCCTAATTTTAGAAAAAAAACAACTCCTTCTTTTGTGAAAGGGCACATGGTTTTACACTCCAGTGACTATAATCAGTTTAATCAATTTAGTTGTAATCAATTAAGGCCTAATAATGTTAAATGGTAACACCCGCTCTGAAAAGTATAATTAAGGGGGAAAAGCTGCCGTTATTCTCTGTCACTGTCACTATAGCCAAGATGAAAGAACTCCTGATCTTCGTACAGTATGTGTATTGTTAATGCCCGTAGTGGAAGCAAAGGCTACAAGCCATGTTCAAAAGAACTGGATGTCCCTATATTCAATTTAATTCAATTCAATTCTATTTTATTTTATTTATATAGCGCTTTTAACAATGGTCATTGTCTCAAAGCAGCTTCACAAAAATGTAAGAAAATTTTTAGAAAAGAAAATAATTGGAAGTGTGTATGTGTGAGAAAAATGTGTCTAGATAATAATGAGATGAATGAATGATGAATGAATGAAATGTCTCTGATGAACAAGCCAAGGGTGACGGTGACGGTGGCAAGGAAAAACTCCCTGAGATGGCATTAGGAAGAAACCTTGAGAGGACCCAGACTCAACAGGGAACCCATCCTCATCTGGGTGATAATAGATAGAAATTATATAAGATCATGTGTGTTGTGCAGGTGAAAGTTCAATATGACAGAAATTCTTTAAATTGACATGAAGACCAGTTCAGCATAGGGACGAGTAAGTAGGTGCAGAGGGCAGATGAGGTCTGGATCACTGGAAGCACAGGAGCAGCATGTGTAGCTCCAACCATCAGTGTTGCCTCAGGAACCTCTCAGGGTCGGCCTTTGTCTACTAAAGCTGGCACAATCTCCAGATGCCTCGGGATGGGTAGAGAAATATAGAACAGATGGGGAGAATTTGCGTAGTTGCCATTCGGGATAGGTGTACTGGAGTGTGAGGTTATGGGATAAGTTACATGTACTGTATGTCAGATTAAAGAGATGCGTCTTGAGTCTACTTTTGAACTGGGAAACCGTGTCTGCTCCCCGAACACTGTCTGGAAGGCTATTCCAAAGCTTTGGAGCTAAATATGAAAATGCCCCGCCCCCTTTTGTAGATTTTGAAATTCTGGGAACTATCAGAAGTCCGGAGTTTTGTGATCTCAAGGCGCGTGGTGGATTGTAGCGTATCAGAAGACTGGTTAGGTATGTGGGAGCTAAACCATTTAAGGCCTTGTATGTAAGTAATACTATTTTGTAATTTATTCTAAACTGAACAGGGAGCCAGTGCAGGGATGATAATATTGGGGTTATATGATCATATTTTCTGGATCTAGTGAGAACCCTGGCGGCTGCATTTTGGACTAACTTAAGCTTGTTTATTGAGGATGCAGGACAACCACCAAGTAATGCATTACAATAATCCAGTCTGGAGGTCATGAATGCATGAACAAGCTTTTCTGCATCAGATACGGATAAGATGCTCCTAAGTTTGGCGATATTTCTAAGATGGAAAAAGGCTGTTTTTGTGATATAAGGACAAGTTACTGTCTAATATTACGCCCATGTCTTTTACTGTCGAGCTGGTAGTAACAGTACATCCTTCTAAACGCACGCTGAATTGTGAAAGCTGTTGTGTGCTGGTTTTTGGGCCGATAAGTAATATCTCTGCCTTATCTGAATTTAGTAAAAGAAAGTTATTGGTCATTTCTTTAGGTCAATCTTTTATGTCCTGGACACACTCAGTTAATCTAGACAACTTACGTATTTCATCTGGTTTTGTTGTTCTAATGATGTTACCCAAGGGAAGTTACCCAAGGGAAGCATGTATATTGAGAACAGCAGGTCCTAAAACTGACCCTTGTGGGACCCATATTTCACTGGCATTACACCAGACGGTTCTCCATTCAGATCTACAAAATGGTATTGACCAGACAGGTATAATCTAAAGCATTTTAATGCCTGTCCCTGAATACCTATATGATTTTGTAAGCGATCTATGAGAATATTATGATCTACAGTGTCGAATGCAGCACTTAGATCAAGTAAGACTAGTATTGAAATGCAGCCTTGGTCTGAGGCTAAAAACAAGTCGTCAAATCTTAACCAGTGCAGTTTCTGTACTATGATGGGGCCTGAAACCTGACTGAAATTCTTCAAGGATGTTGTTCCCTTTCAAAGGCTTCACTCAATGCTGCGTGAAAACGCTATGGGAAACATCTTGTCATGTTGCTGGTTGTGAAGCATGTGTGTATAAACACGCCAAATTTTGGTCTATATAACCTCGGTCAGGTGATGTCATCTGATGAGACGCACCTGGAGGGTTATAAATAGGAGTGAGCCGGGAACATTCCTCAGATTCTTTGCCTTCACCTTGTTGTGAGCGTGCTTGTGTTTAAACTAGCAAAATAAGAAAGTGTTTAACTCACCAATATGGCCATATCGGAGGGCGATCTCTACACTGCTTCGGTTAAGTGCTGCACGCACCTCGTATTCCTTGCGAAGCTTCGAGCCGCCGCGAATTCCTGGCTTAAACTCATCTGCATCTGACAGAGCTGCGGCAGACGGAGGTAAGCTCCTTTCTTTCACGTTCTCAGCACGGGAATTCCTCTCTTGCTTCCGCGGAGATGGAAATAGCCTTAAGCACTTAAAAACATTAGACAGCAGGTTCTGTCGGGTGGCTGGGGGGCGGATCCGCAACAACGCTCTCTCCCCTTTCTTAGCTATCTCCATATGAGTTAACCCTTTCATGGAGTAATCTGTATTGATCCCGTGTTGTCCTGCCATCAACTTATTTATTTATTTAGATATACACTGTAGGGTTATATGATGACGCCCAGATAGAAGAGACGCTTCACAGGCTATCTCTCTCCTGGGACATCATCCTTCCTGGAAAGCTTATACTTCCTTTCTAGCTGTGTAGACTTTCATCTTCCCTGGAGGGGAAAGCTTTTCAGGCAGCAGGTCAGCTTGGTGCTCCTTTGCACACCATGGCGGTTTTGTAGGCCTACCAGGCTGGCCTGCTGAGAGACTTGAGTACTGGCAGGGCTCTTCAAGATAAGGTGTATTGGAATTACGCCGAGCTACAGACTTGTCTCTTCATGCAACAAAGGAGACGGCTTGTGCTATTGGCCGTTTTATGGCTGCTATGGTTTTCGCAGGAGGCACCTGTGGCTGAATCTCAGGCGCATCAACGATAGGATTGTGCATTCCTCCTTGATGCCCTTATCTCGCCTTCCGGCCTGTTTAGCAATGTCGTTAACTCGGTCGCCACTAGGTTCTGAGGCAAAGTTATATGAACAAGCTTTGGGAAATTCCCTCCCCGTCGTGCTCAAGAGTCGGGATTGTCAGCCACCCAGTCTCAACCGGGTCTGACTCTTGCGAGGCGTAAAACACAAGGAAGGTGTTTCTTGAGCCAGGCACCCCCTCGTAAAGATTGGGGTGCGCCGCATTGCACTATCCGCCTCAAAAGAGGTCAGACTGGTAAAAAAAAAAAAATGGGGGTGGCCCCCCCAATAGGGAGAGGCACCCAGAATTCCTTTCAAACGAATGAAGTGTTCTCCCCGCCGAGACTTTTGCCCTTTTCTGAGAAACTGGTAGCGTTGAAGCTACTGCCAAGTATAACTCCTTGGGTACTTAGCACTGGGGAGAGAAACTACAGGATTCAGTTCTCACTTCACCCTCCGTGTTTTCAATTGCGTGGTCTCCACTTCCATGAAACAGGAAAGTGCGCATCTGCTGACAGAAGCTGCTGGGGAATGGGGCCATGGAACATGTTCCCCTACCAGACAGTGAGTCAGGCTACTACAGTCGGTATTTCTTGGCTCCCAAGAGGAACCGGGGCTGCGTTCAATTTTTAGATTTTGCGGGTTCTTCCGCTATCTGAAAATCAAATAAATACAGCAAGTGATTGATTTCTGACAATCGATTTAAGGACGCTTACTTTCATATAGAAATATTGCCACAACACAGGAGATTCCTGCGGTTGGATTTCGGGGGCGAAGCTTACCAGTATCGGGTCCGTCCATTGGTCTAGCTCTCCCCTCACATATACAAAATGCATGGATTTAGTCCTGGCTCTCACGAAAGTCCCAGGGCATCCGGTAGCTAGCAATTTGACATCAGCATGTCGTCCTAGCTCATCTCTGTTTCTTAGGATTGAGACCCAACTCCACGAAAGCGTGCTCTTTCCTGTTCAGAGGACAACACATTGGGTGCCATATGATATGGGATTCGATCGTAAGCGGGCACAGCTGTCACCCGCTCGTGTTGAACTCATTCTCAACACCCTCAAGGAAAACAAGCTAGACCAGAAAGTGACCATCACTTTCAGAGATAGTAGCTCTCATGGCAGCTGTATTCACGGTGACACCTTTGGGCCTTCTGCACATGAGAGCATTTCAAGTTGTGGCTAAGAACCAGGGGATTTCACTAGGGCCAATCCCCAATAAAGGTTACGCGCCAGGTGCTTTGTACCCTTTCTATGTGGTTCAGACCCCGGTTTCTACTCTGGGTCCTACTCTAAGTTCGTCTTGTCGTCGCAGATGCTAACGACAGATGCTTCCCTCACAGGCTTCCCTCTTAGATGACTGTCCAGCCCAAGGGAGCTGGAGAGGCCATCTTCTCGAGATCTTCGAGGCCATCTTCTCCGGCACATCAATTGCCTCGAGATGATGGCTCTATTTCTGGCCCTAAAGCACTTCCTCCAGCAGTTGAGAGGCTGCCATGTCCTAGTGCGGGTGGACAACACTATGGCAGTCTCATATATTATCGCCAGGGTGGACTGTGCTCGCGCCACTAATAGCTAGAGCACCAGGTTCCTGTCCCTCAGGGCGATTTACATTCCAGCATGTGGGAGCAGTAGTACTGTCCAGTCTATCTCTGACAAACGGGAATTGGAAACCCCACCCCGAAGTAGTCAGGGAGAGATTACATGTAGCAGAGGTGGACCTCTTGCCTTGCAAGATAGACTTCGCCTTTTACTGCTCTTCACATTTACGTCCACCGCATCAGCTAGTGGCGTAGGCCAGAGCAGCTTTTACATGTTTTGGATGAGAGATGCTTTGCCCTCTTCTATGAGGCACGTGGGCTCACTTCGCCTCTAGGAATCAGGGCTCATTCAACCAGGGGATTGGCTCACCTATTGCATTAGCAAGAGGTATTCCCCTGCAGCAAGTGTGTGCCAAGCAGGTAGACCCAGTCCACTGCCTAAATGTTTCAGTGCTGGAGCTTCTGCAGGAAAAGCTTGTCCTTGGGCTTGTGCCCTAGTACCCTCAGGATGTACTTAACTGCATTGTTTTGAAGCCTTCTGTCCTCCGCCTTTTACAGCTTCGGAGCAGGAGAAACTTCGCTTACTGTCCAGTACGTGCTCTTCAGATTTACGTCCACCGCATCAGCCAGTGGCATAAGTCAGAACGTCACTATACTGAGTGAGAGATGCGTTTGCCCTCTCCTATAAGGCACGTGGACTCACTTCGCCTCTAGGAATCAGGGCTCATTCAACCAGGAGATCACCTCATCTATTGCACTAGCAGGAGGTATTCCCCTGCAGCAAGTGTTGCTAAGCAGGTAGACCCAGTCCACTGCCGAATTGTTTCAGTGCTGGAATTTCTGCAGTATGCACCTAACTGCATTGTTTTGAAGCCTTCTGTCCACCGCCTTTTACAGCCTCAGAGCAGGATAAACTTCACTTCCTGTCTAGTACATGCTCTTCAGATTTACGTCCACCACACCAGCCAGTGGCGTAAGTCAGAGCGCCACTATACTGGGTGTATCTATACAGTGCAGATACACCTTTCTATGTAAATAAATAGAACTTCTGTTAGAAACAAGTCCTTCATAACTCTTTGTACTCTACTTTAAACTGAATTCACTGCAGTCGTGATTAAAGTGGAGCGTTTATGGAGCCCCTGTTGTGCTCTAATCAGAGTTCATTGAAAAGCAGGTATATTTTCTTGTCAATGATTACACGTTAAGTCCTGCGAAATGTTGTGCATTGTGTGAAAGAGTATAACTGATACAGAAAGTCAATTTTCAAGCACATTGTTAATGCTGTTAGAGCCGCAAGTGTGATTATAGGGATTTTTTGTAATGTGTTCTCAACTGAAGAAATCATCATGGATGTAAAGTCTAATGCGTTGTGTTTATACAAGGTTTATCATTATTGTTTCTATGGAAACAGCTAGTTCACAGACTCATGAGTCTTTGGGCAGTACAGTACACTAACTGTAAAGGACATGTTTATGCAAGAGTCACAGGTAAAGCAGTAACTTTTTCCTTTAAAGTTTTACTGGCACCTGCTTACTTCGGAATCAAGCCGAGAGTGATGGTGCTGAGAGAAAAGCTCTGGGTTCCCTCAACAGAGAAGGTTGAGGGAACCCATCTTCATCTGGGTGATGAGGAGGAGTTAGGAGGCTGGAAGTTCAGTATAACAGGAGATGTATTTAAGTTAATATGGAGTCCAGTTCATTATTGGAGGCTCAGGTACAAAACTGTAGGAAGTTCCAGTCCTGACTATGGTGTGACTGCAGTCACAAGTCCTCAGAGAACAGCAGTCTCCATCAGTCGAGGCCAGGACCATCTTCATGGTAAAGTGGAACCGTCCCCAGTCACCACACGCATCCCAAACAGATCCATATGACGAGATCTCCAACCAGCAGCACCAGGACATGTCAGACAGGTCCAGAGGGCAGAGAGGTCCTAGATCACTGACAGCTCAGGAGCGGACAACAGAGAGATAGAGAAAGAGTGAGAGAGGAGAAGGAGAGATAACAGTTAGGGATGGTCACAGTCACACAATGTATAATGTGAATGGATATTTAGTGCAGAGTGCACGCAGGGACTCCGGCAGGACTAACTATGACATCATAACTAAAAGGGAGAGCCAGAAGGAAACACAAAAATTATAAATACACACGCAGAGGCCAAAATGGTACAAATTTTTGTCATTAGTTGACTTGGGTCTTATGGCACATGGACATTAATTGCAAAAAATTTCATCATATTTTCTGATAAAAAGCTCTAAATAAATAGTTTTTTCCTTATAGGGCTTTGCATGTAATATTATGTCCACAGGTCTATCCAGTATCACTATCTTTTCTTTTACAGGTTAACATTCATCAAACGATTCATGTGTGGGATTTCTGAACTTTCATGTTGAGAATGATGCATTTCTAGCAGGAATATAATCACAAGTTGCTTCAAAGTTCCCCTTTTTAGCTACAACTGCAAAGAAATGAGCTTGATGTTCATGGTGATGGCGATCTCCTCCTCTAGAGAGATCAGACAGTGTTATTATACTGTATAACATTATTTTTCATCAAGCTGTAAAATACCTGCAAGGCCTCAGGCTCAGCGAGGGAAAAGTAATTTAACCTGCTGTCTGCTTCTGCTACTTATTGAACTGCTTCCCATCTACAGGCCTGAAGATCAGACATGACGCAACGCACGGTTTTGTGAAGGTTTTTCTTTTTTTGTCCCTGCATCTGAAAAATAAAAGCTCTGAAATGTTGATAATTGATATAGTGTGTGACGGGGAATTCATTTCGGTTTGGTGAGCGACATCGAGTGTAAGTGTATTGAAGCACGCTGGCTTGAAGCGACATCATTGACTAAGGGAACAATGGAACATTCTGGGAAGAAAAACAATTTTTTTTTTAATGCTCCCACAGGGCATTCTGTGTAATTCTGCAGCTTTGCAGGTTCAAACTGAGATTGATGAAACTTTTAGATTCAACCTGATGAGACATTGTAGCCACATGCCACATCTTTTAGATCTCAATATGAGAGTAGAATAGATAATTACTAAATTCATAAATGCGCAGTAAATCAAAAATTGACATGTGTATTATTATGTGTACTGTATCTATTAAAATATTTTAAAGAATTGTGTAGTACAATGTAAAAGATTCATCAACTATTTACAAAATTCATATATATATATATTAGCATGCAGCCATCAGAAGTTCAATTCAATTTTATTTGATTCGTATAGCGCTTTTAAACAATTGACATTGTCGCAAGGCAGCTTTACACAATCAAAATAATTATTTAAGTTTGTATGAGATGTGAAGTTGTACTGTATGATTCAAACTGATGAATTCATCCTCATCCTTGTATGTCTCACAATGCACTGCAACTGTACAATAAAATACTGTATCATTTCAAGTAAGAACAAGAATATTTGCTTACAAGAGCATTAAAATAAAAGTGTGAGTGTACAAAATGATTGTTGTTTTTTTTTTTAGTTTTTATGAATTTTTTTAACCAAGCCAATTAAATTTTCCCTCTAATGTGAGATCATACTGTGTAAGATGAGCCCCTCCACCAGCTTGTTGATCAACTCAGCTGTTCTCGGGTGGGGGTGTGGCTCAGCAATCACTCATTTACATAGAAAGTGAAATGGCATGCTCGGAGGAGGAGTGAAACAGAGTGAGATTGAGAAAGATCTCATTATATGACAACTATTTCACTTGCAGCATTATCACACACACACACACACACACACACACACACACACACACACACACACACACACACACACACACACACACACACACAATTTGGAGGAGTGCTACGACCTGACCAGAACTTTTACCTGACACCATTGGGAGTCATGCCCCATCCCCTTCAATTACATTAGTAATGCTTAAATCCTGTCTATCTTGCCTTTCCTGTGTAAATATACTGTACAGCGTCCTCACTTTCTGTCACAGTGAAGGTTTGGACTTCATTAATTTGACATAAAATCCATCATTGTGTGTTTGACTTGCACTAACATTAGACATAATGTATCATCACTAACATCAGCCAAAATAGCACTTCTGGACTGGCCAAAAAAAAAAAAAACATTGAAATAGGAACAGATTGATACAACAGTGAAAATATTGTCCTGTTTGAATTACAGGTCGTACATGCAACATTAGACAAGCGAAGACAGACAACAGTAAGAAAAATGGAAAGAAAGATCTATCTACTGTAGTTTTTAAAATGTATTGTATTTTGTTCACTCCTTGCTGCGTTTTTTCCCTAAAAACTCTGCTGAAGGTATTTTGTGGACTTGAGGTCTATAAACAGAAACCTCAAGTGTTTGTGATTCTCTGTGTGTTCAAAGATTTCCTACAAATAATAATGATCAAAACTCATGGGTCAAGGCACAGCTAAGGTTCAACAAGCTCGATATGGGCTGTGAAGTGATAATAGCCAGAGGTGAAGAGTGAACACAAACACTGGATTTGATTTGAGATAGCGTGAGAGTGTATTCTTAGCTGTGTTGATGATTTAAAGATGCAAGGCAGTGTGTAAGGCGGAGAGATCATGTTCTGGAGGCTTGGCTTTATCAGGGGAATCGACTTGGCTGGAACAATTAGTGCATTCTTCACGCTACAAGCTGACGATCATAAGGGTTAGGACCTTGTCTGAGTGTTTGACAGTTGTGTTGGAGTAAAATTCCACCCTGAAACACTTTCATGTAGAAATATATGTGGTGTCTGGTGATTAGTCAGTGATTTATTTAAAAGATAAAGAGACTTTTCATTGTAGTAATCCAACAAAATTGATAGCGTTGAAAGAGCAGCAGGAATAAAGAGAATGTATGAGTAAAACAAAAAAAGATAATTACACTAAAAATATAAAGAGGAGATGTCCTCAATAGGGGAGTGGAAATGTGCAATGTTCAAAAAGTCAAAAGTAGTGATGCTCTAAGTGACGTCACGGTGCTGTTGGACGAATTACTGTAAGATAAAAGTGAAACTTTGGATGCTGATCTATTTAAGCAGACAGAGGTACTGCTTGTCAGCTGGCAAGAAATTTTTTGCCTAAGGCCCCAGCAGTCTCTAGAATCACCTCTGTGAGCAGAGTATAACTTTAGTACAAATGCTGTGATTAGCTTTGGCCTCTAACGGAAAGCAAATGGAAAGATCTTTGCAATAAATATTACTGTACTTGAGGTGGTGGCTTAAGTGGTTGAACAAAAAGGTGTTTATGGTTAGCACTGTGGCATTGCACTTCAAGGGTTTAAACTCAAAGTGGGGACTCATGTTCTTCTGGGTATTCTGGCTGCCTCCCATAGCCCCACCTTGTCTAGGGTGTACCCTGTCTAGTGCCCCAAGTCAATTAGGACAATCTACAGGATAAGCAGTTCAGAGAATGAATGAATGAATGAATGTGCACATGCCCATTTCAAAGATGCTGTTTCAGAGGCAAGTGTACTTGCCTCAAGTTTTTAAAGACATTCTACCTCTCATCTAAAATGCTTAATCATTTCTAACTACTAGCCTGAAGTGGCGGGTACATTATATAAACTCTGTGTGGTCGATAAATCGTTAATGCACTAAGGGTGACTTGTGGGTGGTCTTGCTTCAACCATTTGTGCCACCTTAGTCAAGGCATGAACGACTGCCTTGGCATCACTTGGGAGTGATGATGGAACTGTATTGTAAAGTTGGAATAGAAAGTTATGTTGTAAAGTTATAGTGCAGCTGTTTCATCGATCCCAAGGCTGATAAAGGCTTTTGGTTCAGAAGTGAAACATCTTCAAAAACTTAAAGTCCACTTGTCACTGAAACACCACCTTTAGGATAACCATGGTCTTCAAATACATGGTGTATATGTGAATGCATGCAAGTTGTAGCCTGTCAGCTAGTATTAAGATTCTAGTTATCCCTGCTGTTGAGTAAAACAAGGTGTTTTGTACAAGAGAGGCCAAGGATGCACTGTACACAGTATGTTTTCTTTATCCGGCCATGCCACCTTTGCAGCCATGTTTTGCAGTTACTCAGACTTTTTGTAAGCTTGCACAATATTGCATTACAACTCTTTGATTGTTGACTTTTTTTTTTTTTAAAGAAACAATACTACATAAGGCAAATTATTCCCTAGTCAATCAAAAAGATCAAAAGGATATACTTATTAGAATTTTGCTTCTTTAGTTTTCAGGCTAATGTTCCTATAAGACTTTAGCACAAATATAACCCTCAAATCGCACATTAGCTGTTCTGGATTAGGACACCGTACACTTAAGGTTTTTATAAACATGACGTTATGAGGCAGTCATTTTGGAAAACTGATATTCTTTAAAACTTGTTTTGTTTTCTGTGTAAAAGAGCCGAGAGCTAAATTAATGACCATTTTATGAAATTATTCGTGGGTACTAGTTGCAACAACATTTTATGACTTCATTACAACAAATCTTTCGATCCATTTCTGTATAAACTTATTCAAGACTTCACAACAAAAGCCAAAGAAAGTCTTTAAAGCTGTACCAATCAACCAGAGTAACAAGTATCAGGTGTCGCTAATGAGTGAATTCAAGCCAAGAACATGAATAAAGAGAGAAGGAACTCTCTGATGTTTATGGCTACTTTGTGTCGCAAAATGAGATAATGAAAAGGAAATTGCTGCATGAAATCACTAGAGATAATTCCTCTGTGACTGAACTGCTCCTAAGAGCTTTAGTTTAAACTTGACTGATGGGTAATGAGAAGTACAAACCTCCTGTGATTATCAAGCACCTGTTCGCTCTTAATCAGTCCCTTTGTGGTCTCTCCATTTCACTCTTACTCGGGTATTTCTGAAACCTATCAGGATTCAGATTCGAATGAAAAGCGTGAAGATGTGAAATGGTTTTCCTTCATACTGTGCCGGGGATTATTATAGGGATGAGACGACTTTATGGGAAATTTAAAAAACTTACATTTCAAATTCAACTTTTGTCACACAAATAATACAGAACCACATTTCCAATAATTCCTCAAAGTAAATTCTGTGAACTCAAAAAGAACTTGTACAACTTGAAAGGAACGCAGTAGAAACCGATAAGGACATAGCAATGTCTCCCTAGACGTCGAGTTGCCACGCTATAAAAGAGCCTATTAAAAATTTGATCAAAGCAAGATACCGGAAGAGCATCAGTGTAATTAAAACCTTTTAGGGACATCATTAACATACAGTACTAATGGCATGGCACAGATGAGAATGATTGGATGGCGGTCGGAGTGAGATGTCCTTAGGATGTCACTGCGTTGTTGCTCGGTTTGTGCTATGAACATGATAGGTACCATGCCATGATGTAGAAGAGTGCGTTAAGTTTGTAATACATTCCACTGGTGCTTACCATGTTTATAGAGTACATGCAGCAGGTTATCATTGTAAATTTTGCATTCATGCTGGATTCTGCCGTATTTAAACCAACCAACCAAGGGGCATGATAAGAGCCTGACTAGAGCGTGGTGTGAGCTGATGAGATATACAGTAGGAATAACCCAATTCTATCTCATTTGACCTGGTGAGTGTATCATCATGTGCATGATAAGAAAGTAATGATGAGATGATAGATGCGTTGAGAACCTGAAAGGAACGTGGATAGGGAGTAGGATGAACATGATGTACAGTATGCACATTTTTCCATTTGACATCATTCTTCAATATTTTTTAGCATGTAGTGGGAACTTCTTGGTCTTCATCAAAATGTGATATATATATATAACTGTCCATAAATTAAAAAAAATAATAAAAATAGAGTTACAGTATAAATGAAGAATCAATGCTACAAAAGAAAATACAGTTAAATTATATACAGTACAAGATAGAATGTGCAAAAATCTATATTTAAAATTAAGTTATGAAACTAAAATACAATTAAAGCAGAAATGTAAACTTTGAACATATGAAAATATAAAAGTTATTATATAAACTATTATCATATAAAATGTTACATTGAAAAAAAAATACAGCTTAAAATTTCACACGCGACTATATGAAGGTCCATTTTATATGGGATAAGAATTATTCATTAAAGAAAAACTCATGAAAGTGAATAGCTTACATGTAAAATAAAATATTTATGTAAAAATTAATAAATTGCATCAGACCACATCTGTAAATAAATACATAAATCAGGGGAACAATTGTAGAAATGCATTGTTCTAAATTAAATATGTAACCTGAAGATTTTACCCTGAAGAAACACACACACACACACACTACATGTGAAATATTACAATGTGAGTACTGAATAATTGAAGATACAATAAATCAATCTAAAAATAAATAACTAATGCATGAAGAACAAGTGCATGAACAGAACAATCAGATAGAGCAAGACAGTAAAAACATTGCATGTGAAAAGCGTACAGTAGGTGTCTAAAAACCATGTGTAAATGTGACCGGGTCAAAGCTTGATGTTTTGCGTTGATGTGTCTCGAGCTGTGTGTACAGGAAAAGGTGAATTTGTAGACTTTAATCTTCCTGAACCACCTGCAGCTCCCTTAAACGCAGGTTTTACATTGAAGCTTTTGATTCCCACATGGAGGAGCGAATTCGTGTGAAATATCTTTACTTTACCAAGGATGCAACAAATTGAGGTTATCCTGCTGCGATTGCCGAGCTTCCACACATAAACTTCTATCTACTTTCTTCCAAAATGCTATTTTTTCCCCTTAAAATTGCCTGTAACAAGCAGTTTTCTGCTTCTGCACCGTGTCCATGCACTTTAAACTGCTGTATGATCTTCACAGGTACGAAATGATTCTGGAGTTAAAGGACACAAACGACTGTGTAGGCGAGTCTGCCAATAGACTTACAAATGACCAATGTGAAGGTGCAGATAAATATAGTTTAGTCTGTAAATAGTTCGTGCTAGATGAAGCCATTGTACTGCTAACGTGGTATAAAAGGTGCACGCTAGCCTTTTATTCAGTCCCACTCCTGCTCGCTCCTGAAGGAATTCCTCCTGCAGTTATTTTTTGTTGACATTTAAAGCTAAATGAAATCAGTGCTCTGATTCGGAGCAACCAGCGTTGTGTGAAAAAGCACTTTCAGAGCCTCTTGCTTGCCTCAAAGGGTCATAGACACACTTGGGTTCAGAAGCTTTTAAGGCTGGAGAAGAACAAAATCTTTCACTGCAGAACTAAAATCCCAACTGTTTGATCTCCAACTATAAGTGTATCTTCTAACCTCAACCCATAAGCAGGTGTACACACACACATACACACACACACACACACGCACACACGCACACACACACACACACACACACACACACACACACTCCAGTATGAGACTGTGAGTTATGTCCATCCCCTGGACTTGTGGTTTTACTCGACCTGGACATGAGAAATTTTATAAAATCTGATTCCAACCTCAAGGACTTTTGGTTCTACATCCTCGAAAAACCCTCTCAAGTGCTTCATACTGAACATCTACTGTAACATTAAACTAAACCAAGAACCTCTGCCACACTGTCTGTTCTTTTATTTCCTGACGCCCACATTTTAATATGCTGCACATCCTTAAATACTGCAAATTTTTCTTTTTTGGTTCATCATTTGCCTTCAATTTATTTACAGAAAACAGTGTAGCCTGTTTATGACTGTGTATAACTGAACTGTGGTTTGTCTTATTCGTTGCCTCATATGAGCAAAGGAGTCTAAAATGAGCAACATCCTGAAACTGTTTTAGGTTTAAGTATAAAAACAATGACCTACAATGACCATAGAATTTCAGTAGGACTCTATAGAAGTTTTGCTTTGGGATGCATGTTCTAATGAATTTTCATGTCATTCATAAAACTCTGTACACCTGTAGTAGGATTTAATAATGGGTCAGGGGTAGCTCAGTGGTTAAGGCATTGGACTACGGTTCGGAAGATCCCAGGTTCAAACCCCACAACCACCAAGTTGCCATTGTTGGACCCTTGAGCAAGGTTAGGTTAACCCTCAAATGTGTAATGAGGTAAAAATGTAAGTCGCTCTGGATAAGAGCGTCTGCCAAATGCCTAAATGTAATAAAACTTCAGCACGGTGCACAAGATGCATGGTCTATTAAATTTTGTCTATAGAAGTCTACAGTATAGACCTGCATCAGGACTTTTATAGAGCTTCTATATATATACAGTATAAAGATTTGGGCACCCCTTGTTAAATAACAGATTTTGGTGATTTAATTGAAAAGATGTTAACAGGCACCCACTTAGTAACACCTCCTCTGGCAGATATCACAGCTTGCAAACGCTTATTATAGCCAGCTAAAAGTCTTTCAATTCTTGTACTTGGGATTTTCTCCCATTCTTTTTTGCAAAAGACTTCCGTTTCTGTAATATTCTTTCATGCACAGCTCTTTTAAGATCCACCCATAATTTTTCAATGATGTTAAATCAGGGGACTGTGATGGCCATTTCAAAACCTTCAGCTTGCGTCTCTTGAGGTGTTCCATAGTGGATTACGAGGTATGTTTAGGATCATTGTCCTGTTGTAGAAGCCGTCCTCTTTTCAGCTTCAGATTTTTTACAGATGGTGTGAAGTTTGCGTCCAGGATTTATTGGTATTTATTGGAATCCGTTGTTCCCTCTACCTGTGCAGTGTTTCCTGTGCCCCTAGCTACAACACAACCCCAAAGCATGATAGATCCACCGCCATGCTTAATAGTTGGCAAAGGTGTTCTTTCCTGAAATGCTGCTCCTTTTTTTTCTCCAAACATGCCTTTGCTGATTGTGGCCAAAGAGTTCTATTTTAAATTCATCAGTCCACAGCACTTGTTTCCAAAACGCGTCAGACTTCTGTAGATGTTCTGTTGCATATGTACTTCTGACGTTGGATTTTATGATGGGGATGCAGGTCAGGTTATTTTCTTCCTATCAGATCTTCCTGCAGGTTTTTTGCAGTCAAATGGGTGTTTTGATTTGTCTTTCTGACCAGCATACAGTGCGAGCAGTTCTCTCCGGGAGTTTTCTTGGTCTTCCAGATCTCATCTTGACTCATCTCCACAGTTCCCCAGAACTGTCATCGCTTAATTACTATTCTCACTGTAGAAACTGCAAGGTGACGACGCTTTGCTATCTTCTTGTAGCCTTCTCCTGCATTGTGGGCATCAATAACTTTCATTTTCAGAGACTTACACAGCTCCTTAGAGGAACCCATGGTTGTTGAGTGGCCGCAAGTGTGTGCACAAGGTTTGAAGAGTCAAAGTATTTGTAAAGCTTTGAAATTGGCATTTACTAATGACAGCTGTTACCATGCATCAGATCTAATGAGCTGATTAAGGTCTGAAACCTTGTAAAAAGAATCTGGGACTCTGTAACTCATGGGGTGCCCAAACAGTGCCATAATAATGTTTTTATTTTTTATTGCTTTTGTTCAATTCATGGCATATGACGTAACTATGCATCAATGTTTGCTAAAATATTGTGCTTTTTTTTTCAATTCATATTCCTATAATCATCCATAATTTTCTTAATCACCGTTAAAGAAGACTCCAGAATCTTTGAATTAAGTATATTGTATGTTGTATAGTATTTTTACTAACTTACTAACTTCTACAGAACTATATAGACATCCACTACAGTATATATCCATAGAACTTTTGGCATTTTGTACTCCCTATCTACTGTATAGAACTCTGTAGCACTGCAATAGATCTCTGCACTGACTTGGTTTTGTAGAACTTTAGGGAATTTCTGACAATAAATGTATCTTCTGTTGAACTTTTATTTTGTTTATAACTTTTTCCTCTTAAACAAAATTCCATAAGCTATTTAGAAATCTCTTTTATCTGCACTGCTATAAATAACTTCAAGTTACATAAGAGCTCTTCTTGTTTGTCACAATAATTTAAAATGTTCAGTCTCTGATGGATTATAGATTCTCTTTTATTTCTTCATTTTCATCTCGTGAGATCTGCCCACAGACATGTTTCGATTAATTGGAGCAAAGCCTGCAGCCATGTCTTGGTTCTTTTACACCCATTCTATTTCTTTCATGCTGGGTTGTTCACATTGTCTTGTCATTATCATGTAATTTTGTGGTTTTGACAGTGGTTTAGAAGAAGTTAGTCTTGACCGAGTATTAATTAGTGAGGTGCAGGTAGTGAGGTGCAGGTAGTGGAGACAAAGAATTTCAGAACCAGCAAAAGTCAATCGTTATTTAATACATCAAGACAAAAGGGTAGGTTCCCTGGTAAACTATTGCCTAGAATTGTTTTGCTTTCACCACTGGGGCCTGGATCCAACACAACAGAAGCCACTGGGGGTTACGCAAGCCAGGGCAGTCTTAGGGTTGGGTCCGTAATGGAGGTTTGTGCCAGGAAGTGCAACAGGCATAAACCTTTACCTTTACTCACCACTGAACCATTTTTTCTTCTTATAAAACTCATTTCAATAGATTTTTTTGTTCTACAGAACTTCTATGGGATTATTATTAATTATTTTTTTGCTATACACATTCTATAGAAATTTTTTGAAGGGAGGTCACCTACTTATGTGCTGAATTTCAATTATGAATCAAAATCAATCCAATTAAAAGTCCACACCATGACTGCAATATGGAGTTCTGCTTAGGCGTAGGTTTTATTAGAACTGAACTGGTTAGTCTAAATCAGCTTTAGGTCATTACTCAATTGCTATCAGGTCATATGACAGAATGACAAACTTGCCCTTGGCAGGGCCGTGATGTTTTGTGTCGACCATCTTCACAGGAAATCGTTCGTTATGCATTAGCTCGGAGTGTGATTCCCTTTGACACCGTGCTTCCTCATATTCAGGGCCAAGGCAATGAACCTGACTGAACTTATTTAAATGTCTGCGTGCCTTTGAAGTGTGCTGACAAAGAGCCTTTATTTTTGTCTCTTTGACAGACCCATAGGTCTCTGGAAAAGCCAGAATGCCTCCAGGCCCATTCACCATCGTTTCTCCTTCCTCTCTGATCACTCTTCCTCGCCTTTCAAATTCACCCTTGAAGTAGCCTGAAAGACAACATGCAACGGGATGTCGCTTCACACCACTTCCCGCTCCAGAATGCCAATAAAGTTCTCCCCCGCCTTTCCCATCTCACTCTGTTTGGACAGGGTGTGCATGCTTCAGCGGCCACATCTCAAATGACTGCCTGCGAAAATGAACGAGCGCTGCCGGGTCACCGAATCAAGCTCGTAATTAGAGGCAGAGTTAGCCGAGCATAAACACGTGCATCTCCAACCGAGCCCAGTCCAGGTGCCATTATCTCCCGGTTCAAAGATCAAGGGTTTGTCTTTGGAGTTTTTAACGACGCCTGTGTGCTGCTCATGCAAGGTAATGAATCGTTAGCTGATGTGTTGGCCATAATGAGCCAGTTCCCACCTATTGCTTTCATTTACTGTGTGTTATGGAGGGTGATGAAGACGTGGTTGAATGGAGATGATGAGGATTTATCTCCACAAGGTTGTGAGTACGACTTCAATTAGGCTGATTTGCTACTTCAAAAGAGGATCAATAGCTACAGTAAGCTCTAAATGCCTGTAAGGACTCCGACCATGGTTGATCAGCTGACACTGAGCTGCACTTGTGCTCCGTGGCTTAATAAGGAAAGCTAATAGCCGCCAACATTATACTTCAAACACAGTCTTAAACACTGTACTGTATGGTGACCTATAAATGTGGGCAATTGAAATCCTCCTCAATCAAACTCGGGTAGGAGGTGAGGCATAAATATTAAGGCGTAAGTTTGTCATTCTGTCATGTGACCTGATAGCAATTGAGTAATTACCTGAAGCTGGTTTAGACCATATACAGTACACCTAATACGTCTTCATGAAGCGGACTTTCAGTTGGACTGATTTTGAGTCGATTTTGAGAATTGAAATTACACACATAGCTAGTTAAAAACCTCGGCCAAAAGAATGATCTATAGAAATCCTGTACAGGGTCACATGAGGCTCACACACAGTACAGGCAATTTAGAAATGCCAGTCAGTCTCACGTGCATGTCTTTAGATGGAAGGAAAGCAGAATACCCAGAGGAAACCCACCAAGCACGGGGAGAACATGTTACATGTCAAACCCTTAACCCTGAGGCTACAGTGTTGACCACCACATGTCCATGCTGCTTCACACACTACAGTGCTGTTCACATGTTGAATCTGCTGGATCAGAAGGTTGTTGATTAGTTTTCTATAACAGCATGTGTTTTTTTCTAAGCTATTATTATTTCTGTAGTAACTGCTCAATCACAGGGACTTCGGATCGGTTCGGTGATGTGATGTGGTGAAGTTTTCAGTAACTGTACAGTGTATCATGTAGGAAAGGAGTCTCCAGTGTCAGAGATAAAGACATAACCTTTAGATTTGCCACAGCATCAGGACAGAGGTTTTTTTGCACTTTGTTGTTTCTTAATAATGTTACTTTCTTATATCATCTGTAACATAAGCGTAACATAACAGAAAATAAAATCAAATTTGACTTTAAATGGATAAAAAAGTCATTACTGACACATTGCTGTTGTATTAAAGGAATAAAACTATGCAAATAACTTTATTGATTATTCTTGATTATTTTCCTACGACAGCATAATTTGTTCTGATTTCTGTGTTATTACTTTTTAGGTAAGATCATTTTTCCTTTCGAACTAACACGAGCTCCTCCTCCATTGATATAACTAAAGGTCATTGCATTTTATCTCCAGCCACTGCCTTTCATCTCTCTGAGACATTTTAACCATTTCATCCCTGTTCATCGATGTGGCACATAGCTTACTTCAATGCGGCGTGATCAATAACCGTTGCGAGTTCGGGTCCGTCCTCAGAGCTCGGTTATCTCATCAGACAGACGTGTTCCTGAATCTATAGGTCACGCTGTGTTTACTATAGTGCTCCGGCTGTGCATTAGTATGGGTGAGATGGGGCTTCTGAAGCCTGCCTCTGCCTAGCAATAAGACTCTACACACATTTTGGGCTGATTTCACGGTGGAGTGTGTGAGCCGCCTCCCTTATACACACACACACACACACACACACACACACACACACACACACACACACACATCATGTTCAGCAGTGGAGATGCTTTTCTTTTTTGAAGTCTCAAAGGGCCACTCGATGTCTTTTCCAGGCAGCTCGATTGTAAAAGATATTTCTTTGAAGATTTTTGGGAGGAAAATATCACAGGGAAATAAATAAAAAGATGAAACAAAGTAAAACCTCCAACGTCAGAAATGTGTGGAACACCGGTAATGCTCTCCAAAGTCCATTAGACTGCTGCTGTGGATCTCTTTTGTGTGTGTGTGTGTGTGTGTGTGTGTGTGTGTGTGTGTGTGTGTGTGTGTGTGTGTGTGTGTGTGTGTGTGTGTGGTATTGACCCTGATTCACTGAAGGTTGTCTGTTGTGTTGGCTGTGCCTCGCGTACGCACACACACACCCGCTCACACACACTCACACACACAGACAACCATTCTGTATATTTTTCATGGCTGGTTTTTACTGTTTATTGTGATCACTGACATAAAAACTATCATAAACCTCGAGCTGGTTTGCTTTAAAACTCATCTGCTTTTATGGCTGAATATATTTCACATTAGAGCTTTTTGGACATTTTTATTTCACAGATCTTTAAAACCACACAAAATTGAAACTTGCCCAAAATTCAGTCATTGGAAAAAAAAACGTTTCTTTTTTTTCCTTCCTTAGTATTTGCACTGAAACAAAGGTCGCTATGGTGTGCATGCATTTCTAAAACACGGATCGTATCCACACCTCAATCCCCCTGTACCTCTCCAAATTTTTGCAGTATGCACTATATCCAGTTCCAGATGTTTTCTATGACAATAAGCTCCACTCTTTTGGGAATGCTTCCCACTCGAGTTAGGAGCATGGGTGTGGGGAATGTGAGGATGCTCCAGTTCCAATTGTTAACTGGACCTGGTAACTGTGGTTCAGTTTACTCTGGGCTTTGTCTAAGATGCTGGAGGTCAATCTAAGCACCTTTGTGCCTACCATAGAAGCATCATCATGCTGGATAAGGGTTTATTTCCAGTGAAGGGAAATTGGTTTGCAGCAGTGTAAAGTGATATTTAATACACCTGAGCTCTCAGGGAGAAACACATATGGGTGTCATGTCAAGCAAGCACATACTTTTGTCCACATACTGACAATAGAAAATGTTCTGTTCTTTATTTCTTCTTCTTTTAAAAAAAAAAATGTTGTTCTATTATGGATTTGAAACAAGGTGGAACGATAAAGGTGTAATGAAAAAGGCTTCAGTTGGAGAGCTAGGGGGCGTAAAGATTAGACTTTGGAGCGATGGAAAAAGGTCATGTGACTTGATAAGTCCAGATTGATGGGCGTGTCAGTATGAGAAGGGAAGCGCATGAAGCGATCATGCGAGAATGGTCAACAGAGACATTTCTGAATTTGTTATAGTTTAAAATTAATTTCTGATTTATCAATCTAATGTTATTGGTGAACTGTTTATTGATGCAGACTTCGGTGCAAATTGTTAATGGAAATACCAAGTAAATAATATCATATATTTATTATTTATTAACATTTTCCTTTTACATAAATATAGATTTTTTTTTTGCACTGAATAATTGAGTAAAGATTTATTTTTAATGAAGTTGAATCTCAGTAGTGACTATTTCAATTTCAGTAGATCTTGTAATCAGTGGACAAATCCATATTTCTGACCTCAGCAGTCTCCTAATTAAGGGTTAATCTAAAACCCCAGAACGCTGCTGTGTCACTCTGAGTAATCAGGAAGGAAAGACAAAAAATTTTAAATAAAAACCCATACAGAGGTGTACAGCTACGTAATGTCATTAAATTTGAATTTCCTGTACTTAGTAATGAAACCATATCCAAAGACAAAGTGAAAAATAAACACAGGATTATACAGTAGTACTTATTTAAAGAACAACCCCGTGTGTGTTTGTGCTAAAAGTGAGGAAATCAGGAAGTGTTTTTAAAGCGTAAACTTATTGTTCTTTTCATTTTCAGAGACGTCTGCTAATTAGACATCACTGCAGGATGAACGATATGCAGAAGTAATTAATTTAACAAGTTCAGACTCATCAAACATTCATTTTAACCCCTGTGTGGGGTGTAATTATAACTCTCCATCTTCTCTCTCCTTCTCTTTCCTTTGTTGCTATAATTACTCCAGAAGGAAGATGCGTTTTCTCCAATATCTCAAAATGTCTCAAATACCTGTGAGTTATAAAAAAATAAAAATGTATAAAACAATACACAATAATGAGTCAAAAAAGATCCGCACTTTAGCTGTAGAACTTATTTTGATTAACTTTTTAAAAATCCAAATATAAACTTTTTGACAATCTCCTCGCTTTTCAATACAATTTGTGAGGATGTTTCACAACTACGTTTTACAGAAAGTCGACAGTGAACTTTTGGGCGTTTAATCCAAGGTTTACGTAGGCTTTTCAAAAAGCGTCTCACTGTAACGAGCACTGTTGATTGTTGAACCTTTTCTCTGATTATGTTCCAATACTAGCCCCTGAGAATCTCCCCAAAAATTTATTTCAATCATTAATGAATTTTCCAGCTGATGGGTGACTTTTGCAATTTTTCTCAGTTTGTGATTGAGGATGTTTCTGTTCCAGACGCTGCCGTTTACTCTCAGGCTTGTAGTGATGAATTTGTGTCTCAACACCAGTAACAGTTCTCTTTAAGAAACTTTTACTGTACCTGTCAGAATTCTGCAAATGTCCGAACACTTCTGTTTACGTTCTTCCATTTGTTGTTTCAGTAGGTACGCCCTCACAAAAAAAATTATTACTGGATGCCGCACTTGTGTTT
Organism: Channallabes apus; assembly: GCA_030522415.1. Taxonomy (NCBI): domain Eukaryota; kingdom Metazoa; phylum Chordata; class Actinopteri; order Siluriformes; family Clariidae; genus Channallabes; species Channallabes apus. Next base: position 27,641,696 of record CM060104.1, read on the forward strand.
GAAGGAAATGCAGCGTCCAGTAATTTTTGCTCAGACTGCAGTTAAAAATGAACTGATGCAACACGTACACACCTGCACAGCGCTGACTGGGGAGACAGGAAAGAACTGATGAGACAGTGCAGCCAACAGAAATCTGAAATATAACTGGAGTGAGGATAATTTTTTTAAGATGAGTAAGTGAGACTATAACCAGATTGATACATTCACCGGTCACCTGCCTATGATTGTGTAGGTCCAACTTAAACCCCTAAAGCAACTCTGAGATGTCAAGGGCTCGACCCACACTGAATAGGGCTGGACCAACACTGACACCAATCCGTCAGTTGTACATCCTTTTAAATCGTGTAGGTTTGAGGTTTGGCCTCCATGGATAGAACGTATTTCTCCAGAACATTCTACAAATCCTTAGATTGAGATCTGGAGACTTTGGAGGCCAACAACACCTTAAATTCATTGTTGCGTTCCTCTAACCATTCTTGAATAGTGTTTGCAGTTTGTCAGGACCCATTATCCGGCGGTAAGAGGCCACAGCCATGAGTATATACTGCTGCCATGAAGAGATGGACATGATCTCAGCAATGTTTAGGTAGCTGGCTTTTGTCAAAGTAACATCCGCATTAGGCGGCACGGTGGTGTAGTGGTTAGCACTGTCGCCTTGCACCTCCAGGGTCTGGGTTCGATTCCCCGGCCAGGCTCGATTCCTGTCTCTGTGTGCACGGAGTTTGCATGTTCTTGCTTGGTGGGTTTCCTCCGGGTACTCCGGTTTCCTCCCACAGTCCAAAGACTAATTGGCGTTCCTAAATTGCCCGTAGTGTGTGATTGGGTGTATGTGTGTGGGCCCTCGATGGATTGGCACCCTGTCCAGGGTGTACCCCGCCTAGTGCCCGAAGTCTCCTGGGATAGGCTCCAGGTCCCCCGCGACCCTGAACACAGGATTAAGCGGTATAGAAAATGAATGAACATCTGCATTAATGACAGGATCTGCATTTTACCGAGCAGAACTTCGCTCAGAGAATCGCAATGCCTCTGCCAGCTTGGCAATTTTACTGTATAATGCATCCTATGATCCCAGAATTCATCAGACCAGACCATTTTCCATTTTTAATAGTAATAAGAAACAATGGCATTTACGTCACCTGTCAGTGGTTTTAATTTTATGGCTGATTGGTTAAAATGGAGGTAAACTATTGCATAACAGTAGAGAAATGAAAATGCAGAAAAACCCATTTATTTATCTTCAGTAACCATAACTTCAACAGGAACTTCATTATAAACAACAAAATAAAATTCTGAAAAAAAAAAATTCATAAGAAAAATGAGCCTTTGTATAGACAGGACAATGAAGAGGGGTTCTTCTTGGGTTTTATTTTAAGGCTCTTGTTCACAGTGTGGATCGTTGCAGTTTATTCAGAAGTGGTGCAGCACTACATTTTCCTGATTAGATAACAGTGGGCTCATGTTGCCAGATAAATGTCTTGAAGTCATCTTCAGGTGTAATGAGCCGCCTAAAGCAATAAACCTATTCGATATGTTGTAGGACATCCTGGTGATCGTCCCTCTAACTGATAAGTCGTACCCTGCTACATTTAGGCATACTGTATGTGCAGCTTAAATTACTGGCTAAATAATTGGCTACCAGTTTCTCTGTGAATGCTGTTACTGTACTGTATGTAAAATATGAATGCTGTTAAGTGTAAAAATGACTGAGCTACAGTTTCATGATTGCTTTTTTATGATAGAATTATATAGTGAAAGATTTGATCTCTAACCTGTAATAGTGTCTCCTCCAGTTAAAACACACACTTACAGTATACAGCTCACTGAGTATCTGTTCTACAACATCAGGCTATGGCAGGTTTTATATTGTTGGCCCCTCTGAACTCGACTGCTGTTATGGAGTGCTGACTTTTTGTCAGGGAGGAAACATTCGGTTTCTAATGGCAGCATCATAATCTTCAAGCTGTGATTTACTCTTACTGTATGTTTTGTCTATTTTGCCGCACTAAATGTCCATTTTGCAACAAGAGATGCAATGCAAGTAGAATACAGCTGATTATTTTATAACAGCTGTTGTATGGTTTTGGTCACAGTGGAGCGTGGAATTATTAAACTTTCCTGAAAAGCACTGAGTGATATCAGGCACTTTTTACCTCCTGCCCATTTAGGATGCAACTACGGGGATAAGTGAGGAAACAACAACATGGAAGACAAAGGAGGCAAATGCATCTTGTTACACTGGAAAAAAAGACAGAATAACAAGTGAAATATTCTTGAAATCTAGCCAAACCTATATACAGTGATAATAATAATAATAATAATAAACCCCTACAGTATCTAACCTGGTCATCGCAGTTTTGCACAGTGTGCATAAGTAAGGTTTATCATGATACATTATATAGTTTTGGCATAGTGATTACATATCCAATCTTTCTGCGAGAATAATTAAACATGTGCTTAATATGTTTACATTTTAAGAAAACAATTCAACAATGTTGAATGTTTAATGTAAAATATTTGGGGCAATATGTTAGGAGGTCACTCATGGTGACTCGTGGTGCCAAAGACCACGTCTAATCATGAGTCAAACCACGTAGGTGAGATAGGGTGTCAAAATAGATTACAACAAATCAAACATGGTGGCACAGTAGGTAGGTACCTTATTGATCCTGAAGGAAATGTTTTAAATCAGTGGTGTCAGTGGCTTAGGTTAGCACTGTTGCCTTGCACCTCCAGAGTCTGGGTTTGATTCCCACCTCAGGGTCTGTGTGCATAGAGTTTGCATGACCTACCTGTTTTTGGTGGGTTTCCTCCGGTACCCCGGTTTTTTCCCACATGGATTGCCTGTAGTGTGTTGACTGGAGATCCTATCATGGTTATAAAAATGGGAACAAAAACGATGGTCACCATTGGCCCCCCCAGTCCCTAGTTGGACTACAGGGATTTGTGGATGAATGGATGGAAACCAGATATAAGAATATAGTTGACAGGTCCAAGCACACTGTGCCATCGCCACCCCAGTGTGTGTTGTTTGAGTGTGTTAACACCACACAACTTGCACGCATCACACAGTATACAGGGCTGATGTCAGTTTGGGCTCACACTTTGATGTTCCTCAATGTGATGTCACTAAACGTGATGTCACTGAATATAATGTCACTCAATATACTGTAATGCCACACAGAAAGTTTAAGACATTAACATGGCTAAGATATCAAAAATCTCAATGTCCTCAATGTCTTTAGATCACAATGACCCGGTTTGGTGACGATCGTATAAATTTCCTAGGAGGCGTATATCAAAATCCATGCGTATTTGAGAACGACCTAAAATAACTGGCCTCCTGTTGAGTTTAGCCCAGGACATGCAGCTTGAACGTTGTTCGGCTCAATGAGCTCTAAATGGGTACAGAGTTTCGTGAATGTGTGTATGAACTATCTATCAAAATCTCATGTGGGGGCCCCAGGCCATGCGACTCTCAGGCATCCTAATGGCAGCAGATTCCAGCTTGTCTGCCAATTTTCATGTGTTTTTGAACATGTTAAGATCCCAAAAGTCCTAAAGGGTGAAAAAAAAATCCTTAACAAAACAAGAGGGTCCTGCACACTTCTGTTGATTTTCTGCCACAAAAGTCAAAGTGGAAGCCCATTTCTTATAGCCGAAGATAGGGGTTTTTTTTAGTTGCCAAGTCTTTATAAATAGTAATATAATGTACATATAAATATCTAAACCTAGTCAATTTCTCTCGTTTTATATATATTATGATTCACCGCACAGCATAGAAACAGGCTGTAATCTTTACCTTATAAACTTTAGCTTAGTTTCTTTGTGGTAATTAGAACAGTATTTTGTTAGCGTTCTTTAATTAATGTCACACTTAAGAACAAACCGCACACAGAGAACCCTCAGTTAAATATTTTATCTTCACCTTCTTTGCGTACAGTATCATTTACACAGTCAGCCTTCATAGTAAATCACCCACAAACACACCCTCTAACTGCAGGTGTAATTTATCAGATTGCACACGTGTATAAGCACCCGCTTTTTTGTAAAGCTTTATAAATCAGGACCCTAGTGTTTTGCATTTACCATTACTTTTGGGATATTGTGTGATAAATGCCTGCCAGGCTGCGAGGGTTTTGTAAAAGTTTCACAGCAAGACTTCGAGAGTCATCATTCTAAAAGGGTTGAGATTAGAATGCAAAATATCGTGCCGTGCATTCAGTTAGAAATTCCTGACTGTGCTGGGAGATTGTACATCTCATTTCTAGAGTAGTAGTAGTGTTGATTTCAGCTCCTGGATATCCTGGGTATCCGTGATTTCTCTGACTGGTAAAGGTTGTGTCCTCATTTATCAACTGTACATCTGGATGCCTTTGTGCATAAACTGTGAATGGGGTTTGGCAAGTTTTGCTTTTGTGGGAAGGTGCATGTATATTTCCATACACTCCTCATCATGCATATAAAAGAACCTCTTGTGGTAGAAAAGGTCACGAACCTGACTCCATACTGGCAAAGCCTCACACTCATTTTACCTAGTAGTAATGAACAGTGTTGTGGTGCTAGTTACTATTAGTTAAATAATACTATATACTATTGCAAGTGTTGCAACTAATTGCTTTTCAGTGTCCTACCAGAACATTTAAACAGAGCATACATAGAGTCAACAAGGGAGACAAATTATTTTATGAAAATAAGTTTATAATTTATTCAGATAATAGACTGGCATATTACTTCAAGGTCCAGTCTATATATATGCACCATAAAAGGATCATTAGGTACTGTATGAGCATAGTGTGTTTTAAGTTAGCCTACTCCAATGTATATTCCTCAGGAACAGCTAGTTAGGTTGTAATTGTTTTGCTGCAGTCGTCAGACATTATCATGTGAAACTGTGCTAAATCATACCCATACCCTTACTCAGTAAGGTAGCAACACAGCAAGACAGGTTATTAAACATATGTGTTACCCTAGCCTGTTTAATTACGTACAATATTATAACATTAATGACAATTGCATATATATTTATACTTTGCCTGTTTCTCTTTTTATTTTATTTTTTTAAACTGGGCATCTGATGGCTTTGATATTTTCTTATTTATGAATTGCTAACATCAAGTCGAATCAAAGAACCAGAAAAAAAATTGTCTGAGACTATATATTTTATATTGGTTTATGAATGAACTGTGGTTTATTTGGTAGCATTTTGTTATGTGATTGAATTTACTAGTTGAATTGAGTTAGACAAAGTTAGAGATGCACTTTCCCCGCAGTCTCCCCTGTAATCACACTTCCATTGGTGAGACCTAAGGTGGTGTCCACCTTCTGCCATGTCCCCATCATGTACACTACTGCAGTAGCCTCAAAACTAGATCAAGGCACCAACCACAAGATAACATGAAAAAAGTAACATTCAGGTGAGGAAAATAAAACCAATCACGCAAGTGTCACCACTATTCAAATTGTTTGTTCACGCTTGTGTTGTGCCCCCGTTGCCACAATGCCGCCTTGGACAGATGCCCATGTCTAAATTTGTCTCTATTTATCAATGAAACTCTTTTGTAACAGTTTTCCTTAATAAGCAGTAATCTCAAACTTCATCTTGCCCAACATTTGATTAGCTAGCCACAAGCTTCAGCTGTCACCCACATTTGATTACATCACATGTCAAAACTATTCCACTACATTCTGAAAGGCTCTTGTGTTATGGTGCCCTTGTGGGTCACTTGTATGTTGAATCAATCAGCAGCCACAGATATGTATAGTGATGGACAGAAATATAAGATAAGCACAAAAAATATATATATTCTGATATAATAAAATCCTGCATTTGGACACCGCTGGCAATTGGCAGTAAATTGAAGCCTGAACATAATAAGATATGTGGGATGTTTGTTCCTGAAGGTCACCTCACTGTAGGCAACCATAGTCAATGCAGATTCAGACACACCCTTCATTCTTGGGTATGAAGATAATTTTTTTCTCAGGAATGCAGTCATTTATTGCTGGAGATTCTTGCCTTAAAGGGGTGATAACTATAATCTCCCTTGCTGATGCCTAGTGTCAGGACGAATTTATATACATGATTACATAATCATAGGCATGGTAGAGTTCTTACCTTTGCTAAACACCATTGCCGAGTTTCTGTAATGCTTCAGGGCTTTACTAGATTTATCCTTTAGTTTAACAGAACCTTAAATTTCTCTGGTAGATGTGTAATTGTTATTGATGATAGTGAATTAAATTTCTCCCATTTTTTTTCATGCACATCTTAAACAGAAAATGACTGAGAAGAACAGACCATAATCAATAAAAGGTGTCTGTCTTCTTGATCCATTAAGATTGCGGCTATTTACAATGCACAGGAATTTTTATAACCAGATTTTAACAATTTTAAGCATATGAATTAAAGTTTCTTTTGTTCTTTATTGAACCAATGAATTCATATATGCTCACACCAGCTTGGAGTCCTTTATTAGAAAATCAAGTAGAATGCAAGACAAGGGCTAAGGATCAGGTTGCATTCTGTCATTATGTTAATTCCAGACTATTCTGTTGTGGTCCAGTAGATAGGTCATTACCCAGGTGTGATGGCCCAGGTATGATGATCATAGACAACGGCTGGACTTTTACTGGGCTTCTGCAACAGCTTTTTGGTTGGTTTTACTGAATGACTGACTTACTGTATGTCTGGTTGAAACTGTGCTGTGGTGTCTGTTAATGGGACATTAGTGGTGGATCTTTAATCAAATTAAGACCTGGGAAATTTGGAGGCCGAAACAAGACCCTTGAAATCTGTGTCTCATGGGCTCTGTAGCAGACTGTGGTGCACTGATACCTTTCTATCATGGCTAGAACTTACCTTTTTCAGCAATTTGTGCTGCATTGGCCTTTTTGTGGGATTGGCCCTTTATTTTTCATTTGAAACATTCATGTCCATTTCCTGATTGCTTTATTAGGACCCAAGCACAAGTGTACACAGGGCCCTCTTGTTTCTCTCAGGATTTTTTTCCACCATTAAGGAAATGGATGCCTGAGAGTATGGGGGCCCTGACATGAGATTTTACTGCATAGTTCATATACGCTCGCATCTATGCACTCGAACCCCTGTACATATGTAGAGCTCATAGATCTGAACAACTTCCGCATGGGCTCAACTCAACAGGAACTCGTTTTGGGTCATTATTTTGGGTCGTTCGCAAAATGCACCCGATGTAATTTGACATACTCGTCCTAGGGTATTTATACGATCGCCAACAAGCCAGACCTATGTGATCTCAAGATGATGAGGATGCAAAATTGTGGAGAGATTTTTGATTTCTCAAACAAGTGATATTATATTGAGTGACATTATATTCCATCACATGTTTAGTGACATTCGATTCAGTGATATCACATTGAGTATGATCATAGTGTGATGCTTTTTTACAGCATCCTCTGCTTTTTGGATCTTAACATAAAATTCCCCCTATTCTACACACTCACACATCACAAATGTTAACACTCACACACTCACATCTCTCTCTCTCACACACACAAACACACTCATGCATAAACACACGCATACATCACACACATCACAAATGGACTCCTGCGGCACTTACATTATCACGAAGAGCCAGCCCTTGGCTTCATCCTGCTGTTGAAGAGGGAAAAAGGCCATTGTGCCCCAAGTTAAGGCCCCCATTCCCAGCCAGGAAAGCCGCCCAGCCTCTGAACGTCAAAAGGACCTGCCACCTGAGGCCGCACCCAAAGGAAAGCTGGGAAGGGCGGGTTGGCCAAGACAGCAGGAGGAGTTTCTCATGGAGCATGTAGGAGCCGCCTTTCACGCAAGCCCACTCTGCCTGCTGCCATCGCTCGCCAGTCTCATGCCCGCATGCTAGCTGGGCACTGCCTCCCATTACACTCAGACATTATGGTTTCAGTCAAGCAGTGCTGGTGGACAAAATGCAGTGCAGTGTAGGGTGTGATAAGTGCATTGAAGTAAGATTATTAAGATTAACCAGGTTACTGGTCTTTCATTTCATTGTCATTGATGACCAATGTTATTCAATTCACCTTGTGGTGATGTTGATGTTGTTGCTCATTGGTACTGTATATGTAATGCATGAAATTTCACCCTAATTCATTTTAAACCAGAAGGAGCATGGTAGTGTGGAGTATTAATCAGTGGCAAGCAAGGCATGAAAATGTAAATCAGTGTTGTCAGTTTATCGACTTTGTCACTAGATTCCATGACCTTTTAGAACCCTTAGACCTTCATAAATATTTTTAAAGAGCATAGAGGGAATTACTTTGAACAGCTGTTAGTGACTGTCCTGCATTCTAATACAGTTCTTTAGCTCAAAATATAGCTGCCAGTCTTAGGAGTAAAATAACATGTTTGCTGTTCGCTTGACTCACCACAAGCCAAAAACCAATTACTGGTCTTGGGTGTTTCCAACACTGTGGTGCTGTATGAGGAAGTCTGGAGTGGCAGAGAAGTATGTTAGAGTGGTGCAGGACATGTGTGAGAGCGCTAAGACAGTGGTAAGATGTGATGTAGGTGTAAGAGTTCAAGGTGGAGGTGGGTCTGCATCAAGCATCGGCTCTAAGCCTTTTTTTGTTTGCTCTGGTGATGGACAGGATGACAGATGAGGTAAGACAGGAGTCTCCATGGACTATGATGTTTGCAGATGACATTGTGCTTTGTAGCAAGAGCAGGGAACAGGTGGAGGAAAATTTGGAGAGGTGAAGGTATGCTCTGGAAAGCAGAGGAATGAAGGTTAGCGGCAGGAAGACGGAATACACAGAGGTGGAAAGAGTAATAAAATTTTGTACTCAAGTACAAGTACTGTTACTTCAGTGAAATTTTACTTACAGTAAGTACAAGTAAAGTTACCCTTATAAAAATCTACTCAAATAAAAGTAAAAAGTAGCTCATTAAAAAATTTACTCAGAGTAAAAGTTACCGAGTTACTTTTTTATTTTAATTTTTTTAACAGTGAGGGTGCCCTTGGGTGTTTCCATGTTCACTCTTATATTAACAGATTATTGTTTGTGTTTAAATGTTTGCTGTGGGTGTCGATTGTATATTGATCTGGCTCTGTTTTTTTTTTTTTTTTGTTAAATATAAAAAAAAAAATAAACACACAGCGGGGGTGGGATGAGGCATTCTAGCATAGTTCAAAAAAGATGAGCAGATATAAATCTCAAACTTGTTTTTAACTGAAGGAACACCTTTGCATAATAAAGCTGTTGTCTTTGTTGTGCTTGAAAATCAAAGTGGCCACTTAAATATGGTGTTACGTCCCAGTCTAGGGTCATACAGCAAAAGAATGGTTCAGGGTTCTATTTTAAACTGTATGGAAATGGTGGCATATAGCAGAAAGAGCTAGATCCAATCATTAACTGATGAAATAATGAGGTTTGTATACACACACAACAGGAGGAGGATCAGATTGAGGGTGGACCCTGAATAACAAACAAAATGGTATTTATATTTAGTAGCTAGATTACCTACAAAAAGAAACAACAACAAAAAAAACCCCAGAAACAAAAATACAGGTACCTTCCCGGACTCCCTAAACCAAAAACAATGAAATTATCTACAAATATATACAAAGACCAACCAAACCAAAGGGACAAAGCAATAATCAAAGTCAATTGGAGGCAAAAAGTCAAAACCGGAATACACAACCAAATATCAAAACGCCAAAATCACAACCTCTTTCCCGCGTCTCTCTCCGGTTTATATATGGTCGCGCTAGTCGATGACGTCACTCTCAGGGTGGAAGCGACCGTGTGGAAGGTCAGGAAGATGCCGATGTCAGAAAACCTGGAGTGGAGTCTGGAGCGGCGCGCGACCGGGACATGATACACACACGCGGCGCAACGGAGGATTTATAAAGCATAATATTTTTATTATTTTAGCATTTTCATTCATTTATTTTTTACTCAGTAGCGAATATGATTTAAAATGTAGCGAATTACAATACTTCAAACAAAACGTACTTAAGTAAAAGTAAAATTACAGATTTTAAAAACTACTTTAAAAAGTAGAAATACACAAAAAATCTACTCAATTACAGTAACGCGAGTAAATGTAATTCGTTACTTTCCACCTCTGGGAATACATGTGTGTGAATGAGAGGAGCCCAAGAGGAACAGTGAGGCTACAGGGAGCAGAGGTAAAGAAGGTGCAGGATTTTAAGTACTTAGGATCAACGGTCGAGAGCAACGGAGAGTGTTCAAAGGAGGTGAAGAGACGAGTACAGGCAGGTTGGAATGGGTGGAGAAATGTTTCAGGTGTGTTGTGCGATAAAAGAGTATCAGCGAGAATAAAAGGAAAAGTGTACAGGACAGTGGTGAGACCAGTGATGCTCCACGGCTTAGAGACAGTGGCACTGAAGAAAAGACAGGAGGCAGAGTTGGAGGTAGCAGAGCTGAATATGTTGAGGTCCTCTTTGGGACTGACAAGGATGGATAGGATCAAGAATTAGTTCATCAGAGGGGGCAACCCATGTTAGATGTTTTGGAGATAAAGTCAGAGAGGCCAGATTGAGGTGGTTTGGACATGTTCAGAGGAGAGATGGTGACTATCGGTAGAAGGATGTGAGGTTGGAACTGCCAGCCAGGAGGTCTAGAGGAAGACCAAAGAGGAGATTTATGGATGCAGTGAGAGAGGACATGAAGTTAGTTGGTGTAAGAGAAGAGGATGCAGAGGATAGGGTTAGATGGAGTCAGATGCTTCGCTGTGGCGACCCCTGAAAGGGAACAGCCGAAAGACAAAGAAATAGGTGTTTCCAACATCCAATCTCCAATATTTCACTGATCTCTAGTGTTTCAAATTACTTATATTAACTGTTCCCAACATTCAGTCACTGTTCCTCAGTGTTCCCAACATCCAATCACTACTGTCCAATGTTCATCCAGTCACTGTTCTCCAGTGTTCCCAGTAACTTATATCCAATGTTCATCCAGTCACTGTTCTCCAGTGTTCCCATTATCCAATAACTGTTGTCCAATGTCCCCCACACTCAGTCATTAGTCCCCAGTGTTCACAACATCCAATTATTGATCTCCAGTATTCCAGTATCCATTCTTCTCAGTATAAAATCGCTGATCACCAGTGTTTTAAGTCACTGATCTCCAGAGTTCCCAACATCCACTCACTCATATATCCAGTTGTTTAACATTTCTTCTCAACAATCACTGATGATTACAATCATCATATAATCTTATAAATCTGTAAATTTAGATTTTGGCATTTGGCAGATTCCCTTACCCAGAGTGACTTACTGTACACACGTGCTTTAAAGTCTCCATCATTAAATATATTCTTACACTGGTTCACTAGGTTACTCACTAGAAGTACCATCCGTCAAACACAGTTTTATTTTATAATTTTAGCTAGGACTTTAGAGTTTACCAGTGACTCGGTGGATGAAGTCATTAGGTACGGACCAGTACGGACATCGAGAGGAAGTTTGTCCCACCACAGGAGCCGGAACAGAAAACAGTCTAGATGCATGTCTTCTCCTATCCTTGAGAGATGGTGGGACCAGTCGAGCAGTGCTGGAGGTTTAGTGGGAACGTGTTTCAGTGCGGGGTTCAATAAGTGCTGTGAGGAAACTGACTGTTGGACTGTTTTTTTAGCTTGAAGACAAGCATCAGATTGTTTTCATCTGATGTAGCAGCTACAGGAAGCCAATGAGGTAGCGGAGTAACGGGGTGGTGTGGCAGAACTTAGGCAGCTTGTAAACAAATTGTGTAGCTGCATTCTGGATCATCTGCACAGGACGAATGGTGCTCAGCGGCAGACCTGCCAGGAGTGAGTTGCAGTAGTCCAGTCTCGAAATAACAAGGGACTCAACATCCACCTGAGCAGACTGTGTGGAGAGAATCCTTTGACAAAAATAGTCTGTGCTGCTGAGACCAAAGACAATTTTTAATTTTTTCCTTCCAAAAAGTGTTAATCTTTGTGGCAAAACAAAGCTTACGGTACAGTAAGTCCCCAGCAGATTTAGGATGAGACGTGCGTTTATACGTAACCGTGTGACCAGTGACGTGCGGTGAGGGTTGGGGTTGGTGAGGCACTGACTCAGAGTCAGATTTACAAATGTACTGTATGATGCTAAGGCACTGACTCACAAGTCAGATTTGCAAGCATACATGGTTGTTATCCCATTTTTGATTAAATTTAATAACATTTTAAACACACCACTGCAGTATTCTTACCTTTACTTGTAAATGAAGTTTTGAAAAATTTCTTATCTTCGATTATATCCTCCATTTTCAAGGAAAATAAAGCCAAATAGCAACGCGTTAGCACCGAATGTTGTTGGTTGTTTTTCTTTTCTTTTTTTTCTTCTTAATTTACTCTCGCATTTACTCGTGTCGTGAACTATTAACCGCAGGCTCACTATCGCCCCCATCTTTGAGGCAAAGGTACTGGCTGCCTCAAGGCCTGTATTTTCCCTCTGACTGCAAGCACGCGCCGTTTGCACGCGCTCAGTACAGTGTGTGAGTGGTGCACACTCTCACACGCACGCGCTGAGAGGCACTACCTGTCACTGCCTCAGCCTCCATGATTCTCGTCTCCCGTTGTTATTTGAACAAGAAATACAGCTATTTTGACTATGAAAATTATCCAAATGTATAGGAAACACACCAAAATTGCATTAAAAGCATAGACCACAGGACAGATATTATATTATGTTTTATTATATTATTAATTTTTTAACAACTTATGGTGACAGCTGAGGAAACCATGTTGAGCCCTTTACCGCCCCTGGTGGCAAGGTGAGGCACTGCCTCACCTGCCTCCTATGAGTGCACGTCCCTGCGTGTGACACACAGTATGAAAAACGCAAAACAAAATGAAATTTTACAGAAACATGGCAGCTTTCCAGCATCTTACTTCGGTTCAGCTCGCACAAAAGACACACACACTTATCAGCCCTAATGACTGAGGGAAAGCGAGAGAGACAGAAAACAGCAAGTTAAATAACCATTAACAAATGAGATGCAGGTGCGCCATGCTAATTTGCTCATTCTGCCACACTCCTGTCGCACACTCACGACTCCTGTTTAACCACACCCACACCTGTGACACTTGCTTATTTTCTGGTTTAGTACATCTCTGATCTTTTTTTCTGAAAACCTTCCTGCTTTATGTAACATTCATTTATTCATTTTCTATAGTGCTCATCCTGAACAGGGTTGTTGGGGGGGATATGCTAAGAGACTTCGGGCATAAAGTGTGCTAAACCCCTGACAGGGTGCCAATCCATCGCAGGTCACACACACAATTAACCTAATCTGCATGTCTTTGGACTGTGGAGGGAACTGGATCATTTGGAGGAAACCCAACAAGCACTGAGAGAACATACAAACTCCACACATACAGACCACAAGAAGGGAATCGAACCCTGGACTGTGAGGCCACAGTGCTGACTACTCCACTTTCACGTTACACATTTTAATATACAAATGATCTTGAACATTTTCCCATTGATACCCCAAAATAAATGACTTGAGAACACACACCGGTTTTCACGGTTGGTTTGGAATCCAGTTTTTAATATTCAGACGAACCATAAAGAACACATTTTAAACATTTCCTCATTTTAGTTACAAAAAAAAAAAAAAAAGAAATGGGGGGAGGGGGGGGTGTCACTGAAAAAAAGAGAGCGTCTCATTTCATTCACAGAAATAATTTCGCAACAGAAGAGGAACAGCCTATGATATATGTTTGGTATTTTCAATTTAATAATTTGTTTTCCTTGTTTTAAAAGCAAAAAAACAATCCCTACCCAAATATATATAAAATGAAATGTGTAACCAAAGTATATTATATACAGGGCACGCTGGCCTGGCTTCGCTATTGATATTAAGAATGTTTGAGGTATACGACTGAATGGACAAACTGGAAAAAAAAGTTCAAACAGATTGAATAAAATTAAATAGAAGGTGATTAAAAGCCACGACTGCTTAGAGGAACGAGGCAGCGTTAGCGAGGCGCTTTGCGCTCGCGTGTGCCGGTGCGTCTCTCTGCTTCGGCGAGGTGTTCAGGTGGTCAATATATACAAAGGACATACGTTAGCGTTAGGAATGAGGGATGATTTCAATGCTGGCTTTTATTTTGGTTTAATAATAGGTACACAGTATTTATCACAAAAATATTATTTATTGTTTTTATTTAGTCTTTAATTTATAGATGTCGACTTCGAGAGCCGGATGCCGATACACATGCAAGTTTTGAAGTGGAATTTGAAGAGAAAAAAAAAAGAACAGTAATGTACAAAACAATAATTACAGTTTTCAGCAAAATACACCTTCTTTCACTTAGCACCTCTTATTTTATTATTACTATTTTTAATAATTATTATCTTTTTTCATTTTACTCAAGCACCATAGTTGTTGATGTTTCTGTATGTCATTTGTGTTGCACAGCACCGATCCGACTCCATCGGGGAGGTCTTCCTTTCTCTCTCCCTCTTCGTTCTCTTCCCGTGTTTGTCTCACAGCTCTCCGTTCTGCCACTTCTCCTCCGTGTCCTTCTCCTTTTTTCCCCCTCTTCTGTAACATTTTTTGTTGTTGCTTTTCACACCCTCTGAGCAGAAGGTGGCATGACTTATGGTATTATATTCAGCAAAAAAATTACATCATCCTTTACATCAAGACTATCATTCAAAACTTGCACGTGGCTTGAACGGAGGCTGGGTGATTCGACGGTACAGATAAAAAAAAATTATTGAAAAAACAAAACAAAAGTCCTTCCCTGTCAAGCTTTTTTTTTTTTTGTTCTTTTGTCATCGTGATGTCGTTCTCGGTTTTGATTTTAGCCAAGGAAGCAAGCCGGACCGACTTCGAATCCGAACTTCTGGTTGGGATCCCCGAAGTCGTTCAGCATGACGTCGGCGATCGGAAGCTGCTCGATTTTGGGCGTGTCGAACTCGAGAACGGTTTTCCCGTGACCTTTCCTCAACTGCAGGACAAACGGGGACAAAAGCGTGTAGGTTAGATCGGCATTAACACTTTCAACATGCTGTTACTGCATAAAAGGACTATTGAGATCCATCACGCTGTGTATGTTGTGCTGTTACAATAAACTAATCAAGGGTAAAATGGTGTAATGAAGCAAGTCTACTGTTCCAGTAGACTGTTCCAGGAGCTACTGTTCCACCCCTGACAGTAGAGTGTACAGTATGTCCTCACGTGTTTTATTCCTCTTATACCACAGCATCTGTTCATGTGGAAGCCTGCTGAATGATTCCTTACAAAATAAATGTATTGTGCAATGAATGCAGTACTGTGGTGTAACGAGCAATATCCTTAATTAGTGTGTGAGTGAACGTGACGTGTGGGAGGAGTTTCATACCGAGCAGGTGTCGGATAAGGCCTTCATGTAGGGGTTGTTTTCGTAGGACATCTCCTCGTCGTTAGCGCCGAGGAAGCGCAGGGCTCTGTCGTAGCTATCCGCCGCGGCGTCGTGCCAGCCCACGGACTGGTGGCAGATGTAGGTGAAGTTTTGCCTCACCGAGGCCGTCAGTAGTCTGAGGAATGTCATCTGCACAGAGTTTATCGAATTGCCCTCGGCGTCCACGTACGACAGCTGGAGATGTCCACCGGAAACGTGAGGAAAAAAAAAGACAGGATTAGTGCCTGAGAAACATTAGCAAACTGTTTTCTGTAAACTCTCTCTCTCTCACACAATATTATGCTTTCAGGGTGTACAGCGTATGGCTTGAATACTTGAATAGAAGTAGATATGTATAACACATTTTTGGCGTCCCCCCATTTTCCCTTTGAACATTAAATATGGACACAGTGTGTGTGTGTGGCCTAAGTACGCCTTTTGTGCTCAAGACCTGGGGTCAGCTCATCTTAAAAACCATTTCAAAAGCAAATCTGCTATTACGGTGCATTTCTATGGCAGAGGAGGAAGGACAGTGAAGAGGAGCACGCTTGCGCCCTTTTAGCTCGGAGGAGAAAACAAAAACAAGAAAAGAAATGGGAAAATGGGACGAGTGCACTTACGAGATGGCCGTGCTTGAATGAACTGTACCATGAGCCGGGCGTCTCTTTGGGCCAGGAGGAGACGTGGACCTTAAAAATGAACAGAAACAGAGGATTCATAAAAACAGTATGTCATCACACACACACACACACACACACACACACACAAATGCTCTGCAAGCATTCAGAAAAAACAGGGAGCTTTTTTTAATGTTAGTGAATGACCTGCTTTAAATAGATTCTTATGAAACATGTTGAATGAATAAGTACAGAAAATATAAAATTTGCAGGCACTACAGTGACTCTACAGTATATAGTGGAGTGTATTAGGGCTGAGCAGCTCGATTTACAATATGGGAAGACTTTTATAAATCAGTACTATGTTTAATAGTGAACGAAAGTGATCTCACATCATTCGTACAAAACAGCTGTGTCCGTAAAAAGAGACAATAATCTGAAAAAACGCTTCAGTTTGCTAGGAAGCATAAAGATTGGACCTTGGAGTGATTGGACATGGTCATGTGACCTGTTGAGGCTGTTCCAGGTGATCAGGGTAAGAAGCGATCATGCATAGTGTCCACTGTACAAGTCTCTGGAGACAGTGTTATGATCTGGGGTTGATCAGTTACTCAGGTCGAGACTCAGCAACATTATGGGGCAATAAAATGAAGTCAGCTGATGACCTGAATCACCAGGTTATCACATCTATGGAGTTTTTCTTCTTCCCTGATGGTACGGAACATATTCTCATACAGACTCAGAGTGTGAAAGAGCGGCTCTGGGAGAATGACGAATCATTTTTACACATGAACTGGACACCACAGAGTCCTGACCTTAACCCTGTTTTAAGCCTTTGGGATGTGCTGGAGAAGACCTCACAGAGCGGTTTGACTCTCCGTCATCAATATAAGATCTTGGGTAAAAAATAATGAAAGTCTGGACGCAAAGAAATCTGTGCTGCATGAGGTTGTTAAAATCACGCCACGGCAAATGCATGCCATAATCAACTCGAAATATGGTTGAGAGTGTGACTGTTTTTTGGACCAAAGTGAAGTTGTTCAGCTGTGGTAGATCTGATTTATTCAAACACAATAATAAAGCTTTCTATCCTCACGAGGGGTCATTACATTGTTTTAGTGATGTTTAGGTGCTTATGTTACCATAACGGAAAAGTAAAGTTGCCCAGCTGTTTAGTGTCACCATGCAGATGTTACACCCCATGTAGACACCGAAATCTTTGGTTTAGTTCTGAGTGGCCACACATCGCTTCCACATTTCCAAATAGGCGCGCGGTCCGTTGCCTAGCAACACCGAACGAAACGAGGCATAATCGTGGTGTTTGCTTCGGTTTAACATGCCATAGTTTATTATCTGCTGTTGTAGATCTGAGTAATTCAAACACAATAATAAAGCTTTATATCCTCAGGAGGGTCATTACGTTGTTTTAGCGATAATTTCACAGAAGCGAGTTCAGAACTAATCTAAAGCACTGTCACACTAAAAAAAACATCCGAGAAGTTCAGAAGCTTTAAATAGAATGAACAAACTAATTAATTTTCTTAAAACATTATAAAATTAAGTAGAGACTTAGTGACTCCCCTTAGAGACTCTGTGGTAGGTTTTCTCAGTTGAATATAAAAAAATATATATCACTGATTATCAACACGGGAATTGTCCAAGTTTATCTTTCATTGTGTGTCAGCAACAGCTCCCCATTCAAAATAATAGGCGGTCAAATGACCGCTGAACTGCATTATAAGTAGGTCACACTGGCGTGGCGCTTCTAGTGTTAAGACATTAGTGAAAAGTGTGTTTTATAAATGTTCTTGATTATTAATCGATTCATAACAATGTAAATCGATCCACATTACTCCATTCGCTTTCCGAGATATTATCTCTGTTTCAGTAACGACACTCACTCTGTTGGATCTCCTCTCGGGGAAGATGCAGGTCTCGCCTCCTGCTGTGAAGTTACAGTAAACCTTGAAGGAATCCCCGGAGCATCCCTGATTAGGGTCGATAAAGTATTCACCTGAGGAGAAGCAGGCAAAGCGTCAGGACACTCAGACTCACACTGAGCTTATTCACCCAGAGCTACACATCAGTCACTTAGTTCAGCTTTAACAGTTTTTACTTTAGTAGTTATTACTTAATTGATGAATCAGAATGCACAAAGATGGCTAGAGTTTTAAGAAAGCAGTATGTAAATATTTGTTTGCATTTATAATAACATTGAGATATAAGTGATAAATAAAAAAGAGATTTATATGTATGTTAAATGCATTATTTAGTGATTTTATATAGCATGCTATCCTTTATTTTTTCTTATATCATTTGTATTTTTTTTTTTACACAAATTGAAAAAAATGCTCAATAATTTTTAAGCTGTTGTATCATGTACATTTTCATGATTGCAGATTGTCTTATTCTTTGACTATATTTAATTTATTAAGTATAACACTTAAAACTTATATTATACTTATATATATAATTTTTTTTCCCCCCGATTTTCTCCCTAAATTTAGTCGTGTCCAATTCCTCCCCATCACTAGGGGGCTCCACATTAAGGCTACTACTACCATTCAGCCTGGAGAGCCAAAGACTATCACGTGTTTCCTCCAAAGCACGTGACGCCAGCCGACCGCATCTTTTCGAACTGCTCACTCACGCACCGTTGGGGGCGGCATAACACACTCGGAGGACAGCGCTATCCGCTCCGTCCGCTTGCGTGAGCTCACCCTGATTGGCTGTAGAGCCGTGATTAATGTGGGAGCACTAAGTACCTCTTATCCCTCCCCTCTGAGAGAGCTCGGCCAATCAGCTCTCTCTAGACCTCTGGCTGCGAGAGGTTACAGCATCACCCGGGAAACGAACCAGCGATCTCCGGATGAAAGGGCGAGCACTTTACCACTGCTCCACTATGTTACAGTAAATATTATATAATGAAGACTTCTGAATAAACTCCTGTAATTCATGTGCAGCTTTCATTCCTTCCTTCCAGCCTTCCCTTTTGCTTCCTTCCTTCTTCCCAGCCTTTCTTTTACTCATCTTTCCTTCCTGCCTTCTCCCATCTTTCCATTCTTCCTGTCTTCCTTCTTTATGCATAAGTTTGTTACACAGACACTTGTGGACTCATTGGAGTCTGACTCACTAGCACAGATCAATAAGTATATTAGGGCACAATGATTAGACTACAACATAACGATGATCTTCCCTGTGTAAGTGAGGTCAAGACACAATGATTGGAGTTAATAAAAAAAATAAATCCCTGTGATCAGGAAAGTCGCATCCTTTTCACTTTACACAGTGTACGAGTTATCTGGTACAATGTAGAACTTCCACAATAAATTCCTTTAGGTTTCCTTGACAGCTTGATTGGACGCTATATATACAGTATATCAAGTTTAAGTCTTTAATTATGGATTGATGGACCAGAGGTTCTTAACAAAACAAAAACGCTACACTGCCTCCAGTACTTGTGTTCAGACTTTCTCTCCTTCCTGTCCAGACCTAGTGCCATTCTGTCTACTCACCATCAGGGAAGTCGGGGTGAGACAGCTGCAGATCTTTGCAGGACCTAGCTGGGTTGTTCTGCGTGCCCATGGGGTACTTCAACCTCTCAATGTCCTGTTTGAGATTATTCAGAGAGCTGAAGATGTCCTCCATGCCCTCGCCGTAGTCCAGCCCCGCGTCGTCACCCTGCAGCTCGCTGGCACGTCGTGTCTTCTTAGAGGAACGGATGGGCAGTGGCTCGATGATCTCACCTGGAGGACCCTGATGTTCCACAACAAGGCGAGGTCAACTTTTTAATCTTTTAGTTGCTCAGGTAAAATGTGATGTTAAAAAAATGAATGTGATATACTCACAGGAGGACCAGGAGGTCCCACCACTCCGGTGTCTCCCTTGGGACCAGCCTGACCCTGAGGAAGACAAAATGTTAGATTAAGTCAGTTCTGGTTTAAAATATTTCTTTAAGATGATGCAAAGGGAATATACACACTTACAGTTGCACCCTTTGATCCCTTTGGACCTTGGGGACCCTGATGAGCAAAAAGAAATGATTAATGAGAGAATTTCTATAAGAATATAACTTGAGTGTAGAGTCAGATATGAACGAGAGACTCACAGGAAGTCCAGGAGGACCAGGAGGACCGAGGGGTCCAGCAGCACCAGATATACCCTACAGGAAAACAAAAAGAGTGAGAAACCATACAAGTGGTAAAATTGTGGTTCATCCAAAAACACACTGGGGAGAAAATCAAGAGCGCTGATATGGAAGCTCAAGGTTAATAATGCATAAGGTGTCTCCTGGTTCTTATATCTGTGTGTGTGCGTGTGTGTGCAAACATGTCACTTCCAGAGGGAACAGAAAAACTTCAGGAAGAGTCTTCAGTGGAAATCAATGGAAGATCTATTGGAACAGAATCACAGCAGACTGTGTTTTCAGTGATCGTTCAGAAACTACTTATCCATCTGTCCATCATTACCTACTGTAACTATTCACCTGCTTATTATTCCCTTCATCCATACACCATCTTTCTGTCCATCCTTTATCTATCCTTCACCATCTGCTCATCCATACATACAGTATAGCAGGTCTACTGTTGTCTCTCAATTAATCCTTATTTCATTCATTCATTTACTAATTAATCCATAGTGACATACATCTATACATCACTTATCTATTCATCAACTGGCTGTTTAACCACCCATTTCTATATCCATTTATAAATCAATATTCCACCCAAGTACTATATCTGTCAATCTTCTAATTACTCATCAATCCAGAGACTAGCTGTTTATTCATCCATCCATCTATTCGGAGATCATTTATTCACCCAGACATCCATCCATCCAGTCAATATTATATAAAGTTATCATTCCATCAATTTGTCTATTCATCCAATAATATTAAATATAATTTTGTAACTTTATATAAAATAAAATGATAAATTATTGGATGGATAGACAAACTGATGGAAGGATAATTAAATACAATATTGAATGGATGGATGGACAGATGGATTCATTCATTCATTCATTCATTTTCTATACCGCTTTATCCTGTGTTCAGGGTCGCGGGGGACCTGGAGCCTATCCCAGGAGACTTCAGGCACTAGGCGGGGTACACCCTGGACAGGGTGGCAAGGACAGTTGGATAAATATTATAAATATAAATAACTTTTTTTTTATCCAGAGATCATTTAGCTATTCATTTGTCCATCCATTCATCCACTAACCAAACAGTCATACTGTACATTCATCTATCCCATTTTCCTTTTACCAACCTTTTAACAATCTTTGCTATTTATCAGTTCATCAATCCGTCTAATTATCCATCTAATCATTTAGCTATTTAACCATCCATACAGAAATCTTTTATCTATTCAACCATCAAACATTCATCATTCTATTCAATTATCCTTCCGTCCAGATTATTTAGCTATTCGTTAATCCATTCATCCATCCTTTAATCCAGATTAATTGAAGACATTTATCTATCAATCCCATAAATTCATCAGTTCATCCAAAGATCATCGAGCTGTCTGGTTATAAATTAATCTATCCATTATTTATCCTTATCTATAAATCATCTAACATCTATTTCATTATTTCACCATTAATTCCTCTGTTCTTTCATGGATTGTTTACTTGTACTGTATATTTATTTATCCATCCACTTATCTACAGATCATGTACTCCTTGACCTATATTCTTATCATACACATCAAACATCTTCCTATTCGTCCTATCAATCAATGTATGCATCTGTAATATCTATACTGTACATCACCAAAACATTATGGATCAAGTCAGATTCAATCCAACTATCCAGCTTCAGATTATCGACCAGTTTTCCATTAACAAATTCAGTCATCCTTTGATGATCATTTCATTCATCTGTCTAATTGTAGATCATCAAAATCTCTAACTACACAATATTTACCAAGTCAGTTATCCAGCTATTTTCATGTTTATTTATCCAGCTACTAATCCTAAATCTCTTGCTATCCCTCCACAGATAATCCATGTGTCTGTTCATCTTTCCATTAGACATCCACCTACTGTACTGTTCATACCTTACCATTAATCTCTCTGTTCAGAGCTTTATCCGTCTATCTATAGACTAACTCATTGATCTGTTCTTTCATCCATTTTTTCATTTATCTTTTCCTGGTGAAATCCGGGATGAAGCAGTAATCTGTTCAAGTGTACAGTCGGTGAAGTATAGTCTTACAGGTTATGAGATGGGATGGTGTGAGAGAGAGAGAGAGGGGAGTCACTTACAGAATCACCCTTTACACCAGGTGTACCCTGAGGTCCTGGTAATCCACGGTCTCCCTTCTCTCCCTGTTCACCAGGAGGACCGATCAGCCCGATCAAGCCTGGGTGTCCCTGTATACACACACACGCACACACTCATAAATAAGCATCAGTGAGATATTCAGCAAGGTTTATTAACTGAAAATATCCATGACCATTAGCAGGAGTCTATGCTCGCATTTAGCCCTAAAACAGAGATCAGTTAACAAATTTTAATGCATAAATGACAGGTTTGTGAGTGTTTAAATCTCCACAATATTCCACGATGGACTTCAGTAGTGAATTCACTTTTATTTCTGGCCCTGGAATTGGTGTAACACACTGCAAGACGAAGGTGACAGGGAGGAAAATTGATTCTGACTTACCTTCTCACCCTTGGACCCAGGGTCACCTTTCAGGCCAGGCAGTCCAGGAGGTCCCTAAAATTGGAGAGCCAACACGGATAAATCAGCTCACATACAGTAATAATGAGGAAGAGAGGGAGCAGAAGCAGATGAACAGGAGGGAAACGATAAAGAGTAAAAACAGGAAGAGACAGGAGAGAAGTGATGCGCGCTCACCATCGGCCCAGGTGGCCCATCTTGTCCGGGTGCACCGGGAAGTCCTTGTTCACCCTGCGAGAAGTAGAAAAACCATACATTGTGTTATATGAGGGATTATTGCCTCTGTGTTGCACTTCCACCTCGTTATCGATTGGGAGCGGATGGCAGGATGATTAATCGCCTGTGAAAAAGTCTGCTCAAAAAATGGAGGAAGAAAAAATAAAACACTTCAGACACCCATAGAGGATATCGATTATTCTCTCAGGGTGCCCAAGGTGCTGCTTGACAATATCTGGATTTGTGTGTGTGTGTGTGTGTGTGTGTGTGTGTGTGTGTGTGTGTGTTGCCCAAGTAATTGCCTAAACTGACACTCACCACAGGACCAGGGATTCCTCTCAGACCCTCAGGACCAGGCTTTCCGGAAGGCCCTTGGGGTCCAACTGGACCCGTTTTACCGGGTGGTCCCTCGGCTCCTGCTTCACCCTGCACACAGACGGTGGTACGTCATAAATGACTCAAACAGTGATTTTTGGAGTTATTTTCCTATAAAAAAATCCATAAAATTTCCTTTCTTCTAAAATTATGTCATGAAGGTATTAGTAACACCATTACTTATATTAAATGCCACTGTGCCCATTCTCTTTCTGGTGTGCATGGGAGGCGATGGTGCAGGGTGCTTGGGCCAGCTTATCGTTGCTAGCAACTACATACGGTATACATTTTTTTTACACCTCCCAGGGCTTTTGGGGGTCTTAACTTCATAAAAAAATCATGAAAATCGGCAGACAGTTTGGAATCTGCTGCCGATAGGATGCCTGAAAGTTCAGGCCCCGGGCGTGACGTTGCCGCACAAATTTCAACATTGTTTTAGAATGTTAAAATATCTTTGATAAAATGTTGGGATAACGTTTGGCTGACACTAAGACAGGGTCCAATTCCTTCCCGTTACTAGGGGCCCCCCACATTAAGGCTATTACCACCATTCAGTCGGGAATGGTGGTAGCAGCCACTAATATATTAAACCACCAATATGGTTGGATACCATATTTACAGTAGGAGTATAAATTTGCCTTACTAATACAATTCTCATACCCATTTGTGACGCCAGTCAACCACATCTTTTAGAAGTGCTTGCTCACGCACCATTGGGGTCGGAGTGACACACTCGGAGGACAGCGCTCCTTTTGCGTGCGTAAGCTGACAGACGCCCATGATTGGCTGTAGAGCCGTGATTAATCTGAGAACACTGAGTACCTCTGACCAATCAGCTCTCTCTAGACCTTCGAGAGGTTACAGCATCACCAGGGCATCGAACTCGCGATCTCCGGATGATAGGGCGAGCACTTTACCACTGCGCCACTCTGAGGCCCTGGTCTAATGTCTTTAATTGAAGTAACTCAAAACCACAGGCTAATGGTTCAGCCAGAGGTGCCGTTCCCATTCTACTTGCGGGGACAATTGCCGCCTCAATTTGTTTAAATTAAATGGCTGTAGAAACTGTTGGACACCATATTTACAGTACAGTAGGAGTATAAATTTGCCTTACTAATACAATTCTCATTGGCCAGTTGTGCTTTTCTGTAAGTTTATGGTCTCATTAGAAGTCTGAATGGAGCGCACACACCCCCCTCTCTATTTAGGGTATTCGGGTTATTCCAATCGGTGAGCGCTGAGTAGTATTGGCTGAAAGAGTAGACCGCTCACCAGCACGGCTGTAGGAGTCAAACAGAGATATTACGAGCTGAAACACCTCCGCCGTCATGTTGACCGCAGTGTGAAGTACCAATAACCAATCTCAGCTCACCGCATGACAACAGTATGACTTTAATAAATGTGTAAATCACTAACGGCTTCAGAATGTCTGTTTGTAGAGCATCTTTAGCATCAGTGTTAAACTCATAACTGATAGTGTTAGTGTAAAATGCTAGCTTGTTAGCCTTTGCTACGATCCAATAAAATAAAATGGAGACTACAACACTGAAATATATCCAGACAGATAATAGATTTATATACTGAAACTGGAACACAAATACACATACAGTACTACTGTGTAGATTTAATATACTTGAATTGAATTGAATATGAATTCGTGTGAACAATGTACTGTACAATTTAGATGACAATGCCGTCAAACTGTGCCACCTTAAAACCATCGAATACATGATGCCTTTTGATTCATATATATATATATATATATATATATATATATATATATATATATATATATATATATATTGTTGTTTTTTTAAACCTGGACTTCTGCTTGTCCGAGGCACCATACACATTAAAGCTAATGCTGATTCACCTCGTCTGTTAATTTCCAGGTTCAGTGGTCATGTTTAGGTGTTACTACTGTACACCCCGGCCTTACACAACATCCCCGGACTTAAACACCAGGGCCTTTTCTTTTCAGTATTTAAACACAACCCCCTGTGTATTTCAGGCTGTGCAGTATGTACACTCACTTTGCTATTCCACTAAAGACATTTTTATGCCGAGATCCCATCTTACCTTGGCTCCCTTCTCGCCCTGCCTGCCCTCAGCTCCTGCCGCTCCTGGGGGTCCCTGAAGGACAGGAAAAAAAAATGAGTAAATGTGATCGTGAGAGTGTATATCTTCTCTCCATCCTCCACAGGGATACCTGATACCTCGTACAGCACCTGATGTCTGCTTCAGTTCTGAGAGAAAACTAGAAACCCAAGATAAAATATTTAAAAAAAAATTTTGAGCAAATGGAGTACAACTCTGATAGCTAGCGGCTATACAGTAAGTTCTCTCATTTTAATACCTGCATTAATAAGTAAAGCAGAGTTCTGTGAAAAGAGTGAACCAGATATCTAAACCGTTTTCAAGAAGACAAAAAAAACCCACCAGATTAAACAGGAATTTTACATTCATAGGGCTGAATTACAGATGCAGATGGTGAGAGAGAGAGAGAGAGAGAGAGAGAGAGAGAGAGAGCGTTCCTTCCATATTAAACATCTCTGCTGATTAAACATCTCTTTTTCCCTCTTTTTAATCCCGCAGTCATTAGCAACTGCATCTCCTGCATGAAAGTCTCATCATTTTGTGATCATATTGTACAAAGAAGTAGTGACTTTTTTCCCCTGCCTGAATAACACATACAGTACAGTACAGTACATGAGGAGAGCACTTTGTTATCAAGCTGGATGAAATTTTGAAATGAGCAACCATGAAGCACGAACGAAAATATATAAAAATATATAATATAGTATAATATAGATGAATCTATCTGTTAATCTGTTTAATTTCCTCGAGTCTGTGAATCCTTTCATTCACAACAAAGATTCATTTATATTTTGATTCGTTGGCTAAAACGGCACATTTTCTACTCGTCGCTGCAATTCATTCCTGACTCGACCGTTCAACCAATCATTCGGACGTGACCAAGATTCGGTTCTTGCTTCTTTATTCGATGAATCATTCTGTCATATCAGATACGGTTTCACTCCGCCTCACTCATTTCTTCCACAAATCATTTAGTCTCGACTGAGCCACTCCTCCTGTTCAGCGATCCTTTAGATGAACAGTGACATTAACTCGTCGCTCGTACAGTAGATCAGAAGTTACATTTGAGAAAATTTTTGATTCATGACTTAAGAATTAAATGAATCATTTGGTTATGTATCAGCTTTCCTCCTCTCTTACTCGGCAGCTCAGTGTTTAAATCATTTTTACTAATCTATCAGAATTAAGAGCTTTCTTCCACTGGTGGTTAGATGTTCTTTGTTTGAATCAGTGAATCTTCTGGTCCTGACTTAAATCTTTACAAGGACATTTTCAGCATTCTAGACATGAACATATGAGCTGGATATTAAGTAATGCAGAAACCCGGCAGTGGTGGCTCAACTGGATAAGGCTCTGGGTTACTGATCGGAAGGTCAGGGGTTCCAGCCCCAATGCTGCCAAAGTTGCCACTGTTGAGTCACTGAGCAAGGCCGTTAACTCTATCTGCTCCGGGGGTACTGTATCCTCTCTGACCCCAGCTTCCTAACTGGAATATGCGAAAAAAAAATCATTTCACTGTTATACTATATGTTAAGCTTCCCATACACTCAGAACGCATATAATACTGTATATAGTTTAGACATGAACATACAAGCAGCTTATATTCTAAGCATTCTGAGTGCATGGAAAAGTTACCATACCTAATAATTAAGATTTACTTATTTGACATATATTTATCTTTTCAACATATATGATATTTATTGACCATCTACACTTCTATGAACTCACTTTGTTAATGTCTTGAGAAAACAAATTAGCATGTCATATTATATGATCCAGAACTTGGAACAAGTATCATAGTGGATAAACCTGTTCCTTTATCCGATAAATCCTTTTTTTTTGTTGTGTTTGATTTGCAGAATGATGATACGTAAATTAAGATAAAGATTAACAGGATGTAATTTGCCAGCACACATCATACTGAGACATGTTTTCCCCGTCAGAGTTACAGATTTTGTTTTTTGATAACACCTCCGAAACGTCGAGCCCGGCCTGAGTGTTTCAGCAGGAGTGTGGAGGTGAGGACAGGCAAATGAATTAGAAAGCACCAGGGGGCTGTGAAACAGAGAGCTACTTCCTATCCATCACCCTGTAGGTCCTTAGTGTGTCTATTAAAAAGACAGAAGTGCTGTTTTAAAAGGTGATACCAATAATTCATTGCCTGATTCTACAAAAAAAAAAAAACCCAGCCCTCAGGTGAAAGATGCTCTGCTGTTTCAGAGCACGCTTTATTAATCTAGTAAGAATTTTCTGAAACTTAATCCCACTGGAGTCGTGGCATCACGTCTACTGACGAGCCAACTTTAAAATGGGTCGAATATGACGGCTGAATCCTCTCGCCTCTTCCTCACACGCTCCCTAAAGTAAGTTACGAGATTGTTTTCTCATCACTGTCACTCAGGATCGATATTGAGACGTCTCTCGACCCGATCGTCTCCGGAGTCGGAAATGAGCACGGGCTCAGGTGCTTCTCTGCGTCCCGATCACGTAAATGATGAATTATCAGCTGTTCGACGTCGCCTAAAGAGTTTCTTTATCCGAATGAAGGATGACTCGGCTCTCGACACGTCTCGCCGGAGTCAAACGCAATTTCCTCTGAACATTTAAAAAAAAATAATAAAAATGATAAAGTGTGTGATAATGTTGTTTCTGCTGCCTCTTAAGACAAACAGACAAACAGCACCAGTTGACAGGGCTGAGATTTTTTTCACCAGTCTCTTAAAGATAGCGCCAAGTGGAATTTATTGATGTGATAAACAGGGGAGGGGAGGAGGGGGGGGGGGACATGGGGTTAAAAAAAAAAGTAGACTTACTCGTTTTCCAGGAGGTCCTGGAGGTCCAGCTTCTCCAGATGGGCCAGGAGGCCCCTACAACACAGAAACAGAGGTTATAGTCAAGTAACAACTATTAATATACTCTCTAATCAATCTATTTCCTGACGACTATCAATATTGTATTTCATCATCTAAAAGTTTCTAAATAAATCAACAAGTTTATTGACATGAGAAACCGTGAGTTGTATTGTTTTTTAAACGTCCAGGTAGCACATAGTCTTTGAGCTGTGCTGTATATTTTATTTAAATAAATACAGCACTTTTTCTTGCTGTAAGCAGTATTATGGGATGCTTTGGGGCCCCTCCAGACCACCAGGGGTGCCATTCATTTTTAATAAATATATGAAAGGGAAAAAAAAAACAACCCTGCTTTATGTATCTAAAAAAGTAAAAAGAAAAAACTAATATAATTTATGAAAAAGACATAATGATGTGTTTATTTCAATCTTGGCCAGAAATTGCAAAAATCTAAGAAAAAGCAGGCTTTAAAATAATACAGTGTGCATCAGCTAAATAGACAATCGTGATTAGCTTGTTCACGGTTATTACAAACATTACATTTCATTTAGTAGAAAAATCTAAACAGGCTCTTACTTTTTTTCCACCATCCCAAAAGTTTTCAAAGTATCAAATTAACAGAAGAAAATAAATTTTGAGTTAGCTATCTGCATAAAAAAATAAAATTTACACCTAATTATCTGGAAATCAACCAGATGCAAACAAACGCTGAGGCTTACACAATATTATATTCGAAGTGCATCGTGATGAAAAGCACACGGCCGTGATAAGCTGAAAGGAATTTACGAAGTCACTCAGCTGTGTGATAGAGCCGTATAAATCTCTAATCAGAGAAGAGAGCTCGGATGGTTCGGTGTGAAGGTTTCATAGCACTACAAATCTCTCCTCATTAAACTTTAATAGGACCGCAGGGTGGAGATAGGGCGCCGCATTAAAGCCGGCCACACAATGCACGAGTCGACACGGCAATCTGTATAAAACACAGCCTTCAATACCTTCTCTCCACTGGAAGGTAAATTAAAGATTTTCCTCGTGGCCTGAGAATCTAAATTACATTCATAAATTATAAGAAGGATCACGATTTATAGAGGCTGATGAAATACAGGAAAATCTGTCCTTCCTATTTGCTGATTATATTTCACCTCATTTATTACTGCATATGGATGCCATCATGGACGGGAAAAAAGCTCTACAACAAATTAGTTTATTTATATTTATAATAAGATTGAATATGAAATCATTTAAGCGGTATCCGAACCGCACGGCACTCATATAAAATCCCATCAAGGCCAGGCGTAAGCAGGTTTCCAGATTTGTAATAGCAACAGCAATCTCTAGAGGGCGTTTTTCAGTGTCATGCCCGGATTTATATTACTGATGAATCGTGATTGAATCTATTCAGTTTTGCTTTTGTTTCATTAGTGATACGTAGAATCAGGTTTTGGGTACTTACCGGCTGACCAGCCTCACCATCTTCTCCCTTGTCTCCTGGGCTTCCATCAAGTCCCTATCATGGGAAGTACAGTTTGGAGTTAAACAGGGACTAATTGTGCATTTTCTTTTCTAAGTTCAGATTAATACTAAACCACTTGATGACAAATTGCATATTTATAGATACATATAGAGTTTAATACTCACAGCAATACCAGGCTCACCAGGAGGTCCAGGGTCTCCAGGGAAGCCAACAGGACCCTAGAACAACAAATGATCAGGATACAGTGAGTTCAATTGAATAAAAACTCTGGATTATATACAAAAAGTACCAAGGACACATCTGCGTTAATGATAAGTATAAAAGTCATGAGATGTTTTTAAACAAGCAAACCTCTTTGAACAAGAAAATGAAACATGTTGATGGGTCGTTAAGGAATAATTATTACACTAGCATGAATTTGTAGCAATTTGTCTTAAAGTGCACTATGCAGGAAAGGCATATAGTCAATTAACTGTATTCCATTAGCATATCCATCAAATATTTCCAGATGCACTTACAGGATTTCCTTTAGGTCCGTCATCTCCAGGTGGTCCTTTAGGTCCAGCAGGTCCTGCAGCACCAGGTGGTCCTGCTTCTCCCTTCTCTCCTCTCTCACCCTTGGGGCCCTGCAGATCAAATCAGAAAGATGTGTGGATCAAGGTAATGCCACCGACGTACACCAAATATCTGAAGCATGAATGGACCAAAAATATCAGGAAAGCACGAATCACGAATGAACACACTACCTCAGCAGTCCATAAAAACACAAAAAAAATTAATGGACTAAATGCATATCTTTGGAGTACAACCAAATTCAAAATCATGTCCCTGAGGGATGCTGTAAAATATGACACAACAAGTGGACCAAGAACAAATTCCTGAGGCATGAGTGGATGGAAATACTGTTCCTGACACACATTGTCAAATAATAAATATGAATGCTATGGAATTTTGTTCGTGAGGTATTCCAGAAAATAACAAATATGAGTTGACTGAAAATATCCATGGGGTATGCAGCAAATACCTCAGGTATGTTGTAAATCCCAGAAGCATGACAAATCCCTAAAATATTCCATTTTCTTTGAGGTACTCCATAAATCACTGAGGTAGGGCATAAATTCCTACGGTACCTCATAAATACCTGAGGTATACTGGAAAGCCCTGAGATATTATTTCATTTGCTAAGCTACCAAGTAAATCCCTGAGATACTTTGTAAATGATTAAGGTAGAAAATAAATCCCTGAGATACACACAATTAATCCATGAGGTACCTAGTAAATCTTTGAAGTACACCATAAATCCATGAGGTACCCAGTAAAGCTCTGAGGTAAACCATAAATCCATGTGGTACCTGGTAAATCTCTGAGGTACATCATAAATACATGAGGTGCCTGGTAAATCTCTGAGGTACACCACATGAGGTACCTGGTAAATCCCTGAGGTACACCACATGAGGTACCTGGTAAATCTCTGAGGTAAATCATAAATCCATGAGGTGCCCTGTAAATCGCTGAGGTACACAATAATCCATGAGGTACCTGGTAAATCTCTGAGGTACATCATACATACATGAGGTACCTGGGAAATCTCTGAGGTACACCACATGAGGTACCTGGTAAATCTCTAAGGTACACCATAAATCCATGAGGTGCCCTGTAAATCCCTGAGGTACACCATAAATCCATGAGGTACCCGGTAAATCCCTGAGGTACACCATAAATGCATGAGGTACCCGGTAAATCCCTGAGGTACACCATTAATCCATGATGTACCCGGTAAATCCCTGAGGTAGACCATTAATCCATGAGGTACACGGTAAATCCCTGAGGTAGACCATAAATACATGAGGTTCCTGGTAAATCCCTGAGGTACACCATAAATCCATGAAGTGCCCTGTACTGTAAATCACTGAGGTAGACCATAAATCCCTGAGGCAGCTTGTAATTTGTTAAGGTACACAATAAATGTCTGGGATACAGTGAAAATCAATGAGGTACTCTGTTACTGAGACACACTGTAACTTGCTGAGATAGTCTGCAAATCCTTGAGTACACCATATTTGCTAAGGTACACAGTACATCCCTGAGGTATAATGAAAATCATTCCCTGAGGTACACTACAAAAAGATGAAACCTAATATTGGTGAGGTACCACGTACATCCCTGAAATACATCAACCATCCCAAATGTATTGTGTAAATGACTGAGGTACTCTGCAAACAACTGAAGTACAACATAAATTACTGAGGAATGGCATAAATAACTACAGTAAGGTGCTGTATAAATCACTAAAGTATGGTGTAAATCTCTAAGGTTCACACTAAATCCCCGAGGTGGGGTGTGAATGGACAGAATTGACAAATATGAGTGGACTGAACCTGAACCTCTGAGGTGGACTGCACTTTTTTTCCTGAAGTAAGTCAGGTCACAAACTCTCTGAACACACATTCCTGAGCTACATTTTAAATGTAAATGGACCAAACTGATGTGCCTGAGGTACACCATGAATCAGAAACCTACATGCAAGTGAGATTATTTAGAAAGAGACACTGTAACAAAAAGAAAAGTAAGATACTACTTAAGAAAAGTAGCATACATTTAAGTATTTCAACCTTTGCAATTGCAGAACTACCTTTTCACTAAAGAAACATCTTCTGAAGACATATCTCACAAGAGAAAATCTGCTTTGAAATGTGATTTGAAAATTCTGATTAAAACTTAAAAGTTAAACACACCCACACACACACTCACACAGGCCACTTACTCCTGTTCCAGGCTCTCCAGGAGGTCCAGGATTGCCAGCTTCACCTTGTTCTCCCTGTAAGAGATTTTACTAGTTAAAAGCTTCACCATGGTAACCAAACCCAGATCTACAGCGCTGCTTGTCAAAAAAAGCAGCATAATTAAACATGACAGCAGCACGGCTGAAATAACACGAGCAGCAGTCGACAAGCTCTCGCTTTATTTCCCTCGATATACATGTAGGTGAGTTGAAGCGGTCATCTCTGTACCAGGCTATTCTCAAATCTCTCAGCAAGAGGAACATCCTGGAGGTCTCGCTCCAGAGCCATCTCATCAACACAATTAAATATTGATACTGAGAGAAGAGACGTGATAAATAACAACATGACCAGAGGAAGAGGAAGCGTTACTAACCTTCTCTCCCACTGCTCCCATGCCTCCAATACCACCAGGTGGGCCTTGAGGTCCCTGAAAAACAACACCAGGTTAATGAGAGAGGTCTTTACTCTGCTTGCTGCATTGTTTTGTGAAGGCATGTGTGGGTCCTTTACAGAAGTGTGTGTGTGTGTGTGTGTGTGTGTGTGTGTGTGTGTGTGTGTGTGTGTGTGTGTGTGCGCATATATCTTTCTGCAATCTAAATGGCTTGCCTATACTATAACAAGTAAATAAGAAACAACAGATTTAAGACAAAAGACAAAGTGTAATCATAAGCAGCGATTTGTGGGGACCAAGCACCATTTTCAAATAGTGCCCCTAGTGGCTAATTATTGTTAAGTACAAAAAAGTGACCGTAGTGTACACGGACAACAGTATTTTTATATTCGTTTTCACTCTAAACCAGAAAAGTGCATACTTAGGACTAATTGTTTTTTTAATAATAATAATAATAATAATAATAGTAAAATATAGAATAAAATAAACATAAAATGTACCAGAGTACATCAGGTAATATTAAGGATAACACAAATATAGAGTATGTGCAGAAACAATCATAATGAATAGACTGTACGAAATTCAGAACAAAAATAGCTAGTCATAAGACATGCTAGTCATGTAGGATGTGAGAATTAAAACATTAAAACTATAATTTTAGAATAAACAATCTATAGCAAATAAAATAATACACGTGGTGACTGTTTAAGCTACTTACATCAGCACCAGATGGACCCTGAGGACCTCTTGGACCTGGTGGACCAGGTGGACCCTGGAGACAGAGACACATGGACATCATTTATATATAAATTGGGCACAATTTACTTTAATTATTTAATCAACAATTAATATATTCTATTGTATTATATTCTATTTATAATTATTTACCTATTTATGCAACAGAATTCTGCATCGAATCTAACTTCAATTATTGTGTTTATGTATTATATGGAGCTGTGGCATTTGGCAAATTTCTGACAGATTAACCAAACAAATTAATATCGTAATATAATGAACTACATCGTATCGTAATTTACAGAGAGCAGAAGAAAAATATGAGGTCTGCGTAGGAATATTTTACCAAGAAACTATATATGGAAGATCTTTAATAATAATTTTTTAAACACCTGAACATATTAATGTGATTATTTCCTTAAACAAAACATTTGTCTTTATTTGATTTGTCTTTATTTGTAGCATGGAAATTAAGATTTCTACTGAGTTTTCCTCGTAAAAACGAACTCACACTGGCCATATCTCAGGAACCCAACATGAAACAGTAATGATACCTGGTATCAAATTGGAGCCTAAAAACATGTAAATCTGAAATCACCCAAATGCCAATTAATACCTGATTAAGGACCAGATACTCACCATAGGACCGACGTCTCCGTTCTCTCCCTTCTCACCTGGAGGTCCAGGAAGACCCTGCGGGAAAAATGCACAGACTTAATCACTTTGTAGACAGACAGACAGACAGACAGACAGACAGACAGACAGACAGAAATAAAGAATCTAGGCTTTTCGTCGTTTCAGTTTTGCTTCTAAGTTATTCACGTTACTTTTGTAATGAACAGATCTCAGAATGTGTTGGACTGTTATAATAAAATAATCAGCAGAGTCATGTGATGAAGTTACTCCTTTAACATTCTCTGCGAAAGTTAACCTAAAGTTAAAGACAAAACCTAAAGTTACCCTAAAGTTGCTGCTTTACCTCTGACAACGTGCTAATGGTGGAGACGCCTCTTATCCATGATAACTAATACACGCTGTTACTAGAGAAACGGTCTCCAGCACATTAGAGTAAACTTGTGAAAGTGAATCAACACCTTCTGACCAATCATAGTGCAGAATTAAACAGTGATGTAAATTTGAAACGGGAAAGTGCAGTGTGTGTGTGTGTGTGTGTGTGTGTGTGTGTGTGTGTGTGTGTGTATGTGTGTATTGCTTGAGGTTGGAGTTCAGGCTGATGGCAGACTGAAATGCTAAAAGGATGAGCTCAACATTAGTGATAAACACTCGAGCATAGGAATGAGAATGGATAAAAGAGGAAACCTTGGCGTGGATGGAATAACACACTGCTGTCATGCGGGCAGAGAGAGAGAGAGAGAGAGAGAGAGAGAGAGCCTGACTCTTTTCCCATCATTTCTCTACTGCTGTGCTCTTATGTGAAACCGGATTTTAGGCTATTTAAACACATTTTCTGCATCTCACTCCTTTTTTCTCAACCCTTGGTGGGCAGAGTTGTGACCTCAAGACACTACAAAAGCTTTTCCGCCCACGCTAGAGCGCTGGGGTTTATGCAAACGCGCCACACACACGTATCTCACAGTTCAAACACCGCCTCAGGTCCACAATTGTTCCTGTCTTTTTATCCACTGCCACTGTTTCTTATATTGCTTTCATTTTAAAGTTATGACATCTGAAGCTCCCTTATTTTTCCATTTCTGTAACACATTAACGCAGGTCTCAACGCTCCCCTAATGTGCGAGAGTGTTAATGTGCCAGCTTAAATAGCCCTCTTTTTTTTTTGCACCTCAAATTCCCTTGATTGCACTCCTCCTCTGAGCACACCGTTTCAGTGTCTATGTAAATGCACTACAGCTGAGGAAAAAGCCGGGGGAGGGCGATTTTCTTTTCTGAGGTCACATTTATTTACTTTTTTAAATCTCAGCCAATACAAAAATGCCAAAAGGGCAAAAAACATGGATTTTCCCCATTTTTGATTGCTTAACATAGGACTAGTCTGAATTTCATCAGGTAGTTATGAGTAGAGTATGAGGTTGTGAATTCGTGTTAGCTTGAAATGTGACTCTAGCCTAGAGTTGGAGAGATATGGCTGAAATGTCATAGCACAATATTTGAAGACATTTCTGTCACATATAAAATACAAAAACGATTATATGCTTTATGTACTGTAGTTTTCCAACAACAACAAGAATTTCAATGTTCTGGTCCTTTTTAGTTTTTATGTAAATTATACACATATTTAAAGTTTACTTTGTTAGAATTGATTACGATAATTGATGTCATCTGATTATTTCGCACCCGGCAGTACTGTACACTAGCCCTGACATTTACTCTAATTGCTCGTCTGGTCTTCATCCGGCTCTCCATCTCAGTCTGACGTCTAATTCTCTGTGATATTTACACTCCAGGAATTGAGGGGATTCACGCAGCACGCCTTCATGGTCGGACACCATTAGTGAAAATTAAAAATAAATAAATAAATCAGACTTTAAGGCCAGTGGAGAGCAAGTGTGGTCTGAAAACCAGTGTACTAATGCGTAGTGGAGCACATCAGCATTCCAGAGTAATTACTGCAGGCACATTACGGCCAATTAAAGCTGAATCGAGTCGAACTGCTCGGAGGTTTGGTGGCCATCGATGTAGTCGATCTAATCTCATTGTGGTGCTGATTCCACTTCATGGACGTGAGCTTGTAATTCGTTTGATGATGAATTGAGAGATCGGAGCTGCTGATGGCTGCCTGGGCTATTATTATCACAGAGACAGACATACTGCACACGCCCCTCAGAGCGCTGCCTTTACTCAATACAAATATTTAATAAATACTTTAGTAAATAAAATTGCAAATTAATTAGAAATCTAATTTTAAAATATGTCTAATAAAAGATAGACAAAAATGGCAACAAAAATTAATTTTTTTATACAACAAAAATGTATATAAAAAACTAAATCTAAATGCAAGCAAATAAATAAATACATTTCACTAATAAAATAAAATGTAAAAAAAATGTGTAAATATACATTGCATTAAATGCCATGTATATTTATGCAATTCTCACATTTTATTATATATCATAATAGTATTATTTAAAAAAAGAAATAAATAAAAAAATATGAAATAAAGTAATATAAATAAAGTAATAATATTCATATTTAATAAAGATGGTTTACATTTTATATGTATAATTATTATTCATTATTAATATTAATATTTAATAAAGACATTTTAAGTTTATAAGTATAATAGTAATACATATAAAATGTAAAACATCTTTATTAAATATGAATATTAATAATGAATAATAATTATTTAAAAAACTATATAAAGTTTTATTTATTTATTAGCTTTATTTTTTACATTTATTTATTAGCGTTTTTTTTTTATTTTTTTTTATAAATTCTGTTTATAAATAGTCAGATATGTGATTGGTTAAGGAGCTGAGTAACTAAACATCTAATTGTTCAAACATTTTTACTTTGAAGTTCATGGAGTAACAAACTTCTACCTTTTAAACTAAATCGTGAATAAAATAAAAATACAAAACCTTAAAAGACTGCAGCCTTATACTATATTAAAGTGTTTTTTTTCTTGTTATGCTGCAGATTTCAGATATTACATAAATTTATAAAATACTGATTATCGATAGTCTCCTGATCTCTGTATATGTGTATATAACACTCGTTGCCATGGAAACCTGTTTTAATTCTCTCTTTCAGTGTACAGTATTGTATTCGGCCTCTGTGCCTTATCGTTGACGTTAAACGCCTGAAGAACTAAAGAAATAGTTTTAAGGCTCCTCGTGTCGTCTTCAATATGGTATCGTTGTGAGTAACACACAGGTGCGAGAGACGGGTGCGGAGACTCGCCTGCAGGCCGATGGGTCCGGGTGCTCCGGGGAAACCTCTCGTTCCTTCGTCTCCTTTCTGTCCGAACATTCCCTGCTGTCCTCGAGGACCGGGCTCTCCATCCCCTCCCTGCAAACACACACACACACAGATCAGATCAAGCTTTAATAGCTGTAGGTTTAACTAGATTTAAAAGAAACTGAAATTATGATGTTAATTAATTTACTCTACATGAATGAACGCCACATGGACCTGAGATGTAAATTATACTTGTGGTGCTTTTATGCTCATGTTTTGCTCTTCAGTTACGTTCACAGATTTAAAAATTTTTAAGCAAAATCATTTCTTAAATTTCCAGCTAATTAAACAGAGTACTAATAGGGTAGTAGTGTTTCCTGATTATATATAAAATCTTAAATCAGGGTCTTATATCAACTCATTCATAATTATAATATTGATTATAACAAGGTTTAACGGACTTTAATGTGAAAATTAGTCTGTGTTTACACTGGAATTACACTACTGTTCAAAAGTTTTAGATCACTTGCAAATTTCTTATTTTTTGTTTGTTTAGTGATTTATTTTCTACATTCTACAACAATACTGCGGATTTCAAAACTATAAAATAACACATATGGAATTAGGTCATTACGTAACAACAAGAAAAACAGCAGTTAGTTGTTATTTTAAGACACAGAGGTCGGCCTTTCTGTAATAGTTCCTGCAAGAACAGTATTGTCAAGTGCATTTGCAAAATCCGTCCAGCACCATAATGAAACTGCCTCTCATGAAGGCCGTCCCAGGAGGACGAGACCAAAACCTACCTCTGCTGCAGAAGAGAAGTTCATTTAGAGTTATCAGCCTGAAAAATGACCAATTAACAGCACCTCAGATTAGAGGCGTTATGAAGTCTTTACAGAGCAGAAGTAGCAGAAACATCTCAATATCAACTGTTCAAAGGAGATTCATGCAGTTTTTGGACGCCTTCAGCAAAACTTTACAATGTAGAAAGAAATAAACATCAGGAACCATCATGGAGTTAGAAAGTGTGCTAAAACTTTTGAACGATAGTGTATGTGTGTGTGTGTGTTTGTTTGTGTGTGTGTGTATAAGTTCTCCATACCGCTGGTCCTGGTGCTCCGACTGGACCCTGCAGACCTGCTGGACCTGGAGGACCCTGAAGAAGAAAAAGAAAACACACCATTACGCATCAGAAAACAATAAAAAAATTTTTACATTATTTAGTATTTTTTCAATTTGTATAATTCAGTACATTCAGTAATCACATGATGCCATTAGTTTTTAGTTTTTTAGTTTTAGTAATAGTTTTGCTTTATAATATAATATAATATAATATAATATAATATAATATAATATAATATAATATAATATAATATAATATAACAGTCGCAGAAGGACATGTGATGGTGAAGGAAAATAACTGGTTAAATATACAAACTAATCATTTGTCAGATTTGTTGCTATTAAATGTTGTTTGTGTTCTATAAAAGCAATATCACACTCGGTGCCGTGCTGTTGTGTGGAATATCATTCAAACCTAAAATTTAAGTCATGAAATTCTAATTAAAATCAAAAGAAAAAAAAAAGATTTGTTTGATAGAGGAGGAAGAAGTGAAGGATTGTAAACACTCACCTGTTCTCCTTTATCACCTTTACTTCCTTTCTGTCCTGGTTCTCCTACTTCACCCTGAAACACACACACACACACACACACATTATTATCACACATCACACCCACACTTTCACAGGTTTGCAGTGTGTCTGGTTGAGACTGGAGGTGTACATCAGGAAGTACACGCAGGTGCGGGCGGGTGGGCAGGTCTGAAGCATGTGGGACACAGACCAAGTTAAATCATGAGCATTAATGTCCAGCACAGTGAGACTTCATTATTGGTGGCCTGGTCACGCGGCTGTAAACTACACTAGCTGTTAGCATTCCGGGAAATGGGTATAACTATCTATTTGCATTTATTAGAAATATCAAAAGTAGGTATGAACACATATTTCGAGTTATGAACTGGAGTGATGTAGTTGAGTTTGAGGAACTGTTAGAGCTAGATACCATGCGCAGTGCTAACACACACCACATTTCTACATCTGAAGGGTTTACATTGCTGTTTTTCTTCCTCCCAGAGGACGTGGTAATACGAGTCATTCTAGATTTTTTTTTTATAATAGTGGTAAAAAATATATTGAAAATGGTTTAGGCCACGCCCACTTCAGGAAGTCCTTATGTTAGTCATCTGCAAGCAACAAGCTAACTGTGATGAGTAAGTGAACACATACTGTACTGTATGTTTAAATTAAAGGCGGACTATCCACTAAAAATAAAATATGTAAGCTGAACAACAATAATACAAAATGTCAAGTTATGTTTATGTTAAAAACTCGTTAAACAGAATTAATTTGATTTAAAAACTTAATTTATTTGAGAATAATTTATATAATATGTATATGTGTGCCCAAGATCTCTATTTTTTATTTTTTTTGTATTTTAGGTAGGTGGATTAATCTAAAGCTACAGTAATATTTGTGCACACAGTAAAGCTATTTTAAGAGTAAATCATGCTGCTGTGTGTTTGATGTGTTAACCAGCAATGTTGATAACAATTTGTCCCGGTGCTTCTGAGCAGGAATTCTGAGATATATGAGCATTGTTTCTCTTTTTTTTTTCCTAGTTGGAGTTCATACTGTAAATAAGAAGCCACAACATTTTGGTTCAACACAGGTACTGATTGTGTCATGGTGTTATATATCATTATTATATTTCTGCTTTTCATTTATTATAACATTTGTATTTCCTTTTTTTGCAATTTCTTAACACTTTCTTTGAGTGTCTTTTCTTATTTATTTATTTTTCTTCCAATCATTCGTCCATTCCGTTCTGATTTATTAGTTTTTGTTTTCCACACTAAAAAGCACTCGGTGCTGCATTATAAATGCATACAGTACAAGTTCAGTCTAATGAGTTCCTATTGACTGAAAGATAAAACACAGCATGTTGAAGACTGTACGTGATAAACGCTCGGTCCCTTGTGTAGGACTCTAATGAGACGTAGAGACGGAGAGCCGATGGCGCTGATGATGATGGATACGGTACTGGATACGGGAGACTGATGTGTGCTGCAGATGGACGAGTGTTTGTGTGCCGTGATTATGATTAATCACATGTGGAGCTGATATGAGATAGGAATGGAATAAAAAGCTACTACTGTCTCTGTTTTTTATCTTTTCTTACCTTATCACCATCCTCTCCGGGTGGTCCCTGGGGTCCGGTTGGGCCTGGCAGACCGACTGGACCTTGGACTCCATCACGGCCGGCTGGACCTGCTGGTCCTTTCTCACCCTGAACACACACACGTGAATATTAAATGACAAATACAGAGTCATTCTTTAATAAATATAAAATGCTAAATGTCTGTCTTATAACAGGAATCAAATGCTTCAGAACATGCTTGTATAGGACATAATCAACGACTAAAACCTTGAACTTCTGAAAATGACTTAAGTACTTACAGGAGCACCTTTCTCTCCAGCAGGTCCTGGGG
The DNA here is from genome assembly GCA_030522415.1 of Channallabes apus. Taxonomy (NCBI): domain Eukaryota; kingdom Metazoa; phylum Chordata; class Actinopteri; order Siluriformes; family Clariidae; genus Channallabes; species Channallabes apus. The sequence goes on from CM060104.1 coordinate 27,682,755, forward strand.
GTCCCTGAGGTCCGCCACGGCCAGGTAAACCAATCGGACCTGCAGAACCGGCAGCTCCCCGCTCACCAGGTGAGCCCTATAAATATCAAACATCCGACAGGTAAACCTCACAATGTTGCAATGTTCAGATATTCAGGTTATTGCACTGGAAGTGATCATGGTCACCTGGAGAACATCTCAGATCTGAACATGTGACCAGGACCATGAGAAATCGTACTAACTGTACCTCACCAAGTCATTGCAACTGTACCTTTTTCTCAATAAAATAGTTACCTCAAAAATAGAGTAATCTTTAATTATAATCTGAGCTACATAACTGGTCCTTTAAAGGAACATCATACACAAATTTCTATATAAAAAAAATAAATAAATAAAATGTCAGATCAAGAGTAGCACCAGTTTAGTACCCCTTTAGTACCCTTTAAATGTATTGTTTGCTTGCATTACTCTTTATTCCACCCACCCTCGAGCAGGTCTGCTTTGGAATTGAGCTTGTGCACTGACGATGCTCTTCTTTAAAGCTTAGGTACCGAATCTTGGCGTCTTTCCCACAAACTACACCGAGCACTCAGCAGTGAATTATGTACTCTGTAGGCGAGGTGTATGAAGAGAAATTAAAAGCTCTGGCGGTAATCTAAAACAGTGCAAGTTTCTGTCCTTGGCTTTCATCAATCCCGTCCGTGATTCTGCCAGAAATGCTTCTTAAAAACTGCTTATATAATTTACAGAGCGTCTGGAGGAAGTAAACAGGAAGTGTTTACAGGTGAAAGCTAGGATTTATGTGACGTTTTAAAACAAACAGTCATAGCTCGGTCGAATCTGATCACTGGGCCAGATGACCTTCTGAATGAGAACAAAAGTGGACCCAGGACAGAGCCTTGGAGCAAACTCAAGATACTGCATGGCATGATACAAGTTAAAATTCATTCTTCTGTTAAATAAAAAATAAAATGATTTTGTGGAAAATAATTCAATTGACGGTAAGACATGCACAGGTAGTTTTGCTTTATCCACTTGGGGGCCAAAATAAGCACTAAACTCAAGATAATAAACTCAGCTAATAAAAATATGCTAATTATGTAATTATTTGTAAGCAATTAATATTTTATGTCATTAAGGATTTATTCAGCAAATCATGAACTTTATGTTCAGTCATTATTAATGCTTTCAGATACATTCTGATTATAGAGTATTAATGCATTTAAGGCAAAGTGTTGAGTATATTGTTGAATATAACATTGTCTGTTAGAGGGATATCACAATTAATTAATAAAACTCGATTAACAAACGATTGTTTTGTTATTGTTTGTCCTCCTATAAGATTGTTCCATGTCTCGGGCTGGATGGGGAGTCATGTGATGACACACGAGGTAGTCATAATAATAATAATAATAATTATACATAATTGACATGTGTAAGATTGTCAATTAGAGGTCTTGAATTGCAATTAATTTGCAATTAGTTGCCGTGCCTTTGAAAGGAAATAATATAAAGGAGGGTACAAAGGTGTTGTTCTGTACGAATATGTGGCTTTTAAGATTAACTGTAATACTAAGGGATAATTGTAATGTTAACAGCATAATGTTCTTTTTTATTTATTTATTATTACTCTTTTATTTATTTTTTATCACTCTTTCATGGTCTATACCACTTTATCCTGTATACTGGGTCGCAGGGGGCCTGGAGCCTATCCCAGCAGACTTAGGGCACGAGGCGGGGTACACCATGGACAGGGTGCCGATCCACACTCTCGTTCACATACTGTACTACGGGAAATTTGGGAACACCTCCTGCGGGAGGAAACCAGAGTACCCGGAGGAAACCTATCAAGCATGCAGAGAACATGCAAACTCCAGGCATACACAAACCTGAGGCGGGAATCGAACCTTGAACGTGGAGGTGCAAGGCGACAACGCTAACCATTTAGCCACCATGCTGCCTATTTATTTATTTATTTATTTATGTATTTTTACATCAACTAAAACATGTATGGTGGTGAAATGAAGAGCCTGAGCAATCCTGGCACAATTAAATAAATAAAATGCTAACTAAAGTAAAATAAAATAAGAGAGCTGGGTACCTTTACTCATCTTTCTTATCATTAATTAAGTGATTAGCTATCCAGATTTTAAAAAATTTAAATATTATATGTAGAAATAATAGGAAACTAAACATCACTTTTCCTTATAACACAACATAATTACAAAGATGTCCGATGACCTTCTTTTTAAAAAAAAAAAAAGAATAAATAGGAACACATCAAAGCTACGGAACGGTGAGGAAAGCTCAGAAAACTCTTATAAACACTTGATAAAGTGCTGCAGTGGTGTGTAATTCCATAAAAAAAAAAACATAAAGAAAAAAGAAAAGCTAACTTTGATGCTCTGGCTCAATCCCATACCACTCCTGGTTTTATGACGAGTTTCGTCTCTGAAATGACTTCCTCCTTCTGAGTGCTCTTCAGACTTTATGAAGCCTTCGGAAGGAAAAATAACCGAGCCTGGACTAAGTGAAAGTCGTGTATGAAGTGGTGCGAGTGTCTCTGAGAGAACGGAAGACCGAATCGAATGGACAGATTCAATCAGAAATATCGACGAGAGGAGAAGCTCTGAAACGTCTGGAACAGCCTCGGGTCTGTCTAGACGTGTCGTGTGGGGAGTCTGCTTTCTGATTAATTCCTTGACATTCCGTTTTGTGTGTGTGTGTGTGTGTGTGTGTGTGTGTGTGTGTGTGTGTGTGTGTGTGTGTGTGTGTGTGCATTAAATGTGTTGTTTAGCTAAGCTGACGCAAGCTGAGTCAGTGTTGTCAGAAATCAGCACTCTGCCTCGGATCTAATGATGAGTTATTAGAGGAGGGTAAGGCAGGAATGTCACTCTTTCATTACCCCTCTCTCACAAACACATCCCTCTTTCTCTAATCTCTAAAGAAAGCTGAATTGATAGACTTCATACAGGTGCAGCTGGGTCCTTTATCTGGCTCTACATGAAAGTCAAATCGATGACACTTCAGCCGGCTGTACTAATCCCACACGGCCCTTAAAAACCTCAATCAGGGAATAATAACACTTATCTTCCTCGGCTTTATTGGCGAACACGTCACCTGCGGACAGGACGTCTTTCCAATTCAGCTTCCCATTAACCTAATGCGTGCAGTCCATCAAATCCGACAGAAATTACAGGAATTTGTGATTATCTTTATTACCAGAAATCTCCTCGTCGCTCAGTGTAACTGTTTTACTTTTTGGATTTAATGTTTAAAATGTTTTTCTTTTTTTCTCTCTCTCTTTTATCTCTTTGTTCTTCTGATTTACCACGTAATGTTTATCAATTTTCCTTACTTTTTTCCATCCACCATTTCTTTCTTCTTCTCTTTCTTTCTTGTTTTCCTTTTGCATTTGATTTATTTCTTACTTACTTTCTTTGCTTTTAATGTTTATTCTTCTGTCTTTTATTTCATTCACTTTTCCTTTCCTTCCTTCCACTTTTGAAGAATGGAGAAGTGGAGAGATGGAAGGATCGACAGATGCTGAGCCGGACATGACAGTGAGAATGATGACTGATGGGAAAAGAAAACTTACCACAGGACCAGGGGGACCCTGAGGACCCTCAGCTCCTTTCAGTCCAGCTGCACCCTACAGAGAGAGACAGAGAGAGACAGAGAGAGAGACAGAGACAGAGAGAGACAGAGAGAGAGAGACAGAGAGAGAGACAGAGACAGAGAGAGACAGAGAGAGAGAGACAGAGAGAGAGAGAGACAGAGAGAGAGAGAGAGAGAGAGAGAGACAGAGACGGAGACAGAGAGATGTTGTGTCTCGTTTGTCTCGTTTATCACACTGTATACGAACCCATTTATTGCGAAATGTGTGTATAAGGAAACTCACTAATGGGAACCTCGTCTGATTGGATAATTAACTAATGAAACCATCCATAAATTAAGACTAACTGTTAATTAAAACAAAAGTAATGGCACCCTGTAAAACAGAGAGTGCGCACGTGCGTGCATGTGTGTGTGTGTGTGTGTGTGTGTGTGTGTGTGTGTGTGTGTGTGTGACTAATTTAGCACACAGCGAGCTTCTGAGGTGCTCACACAACATTCAAACCCCATTTTGATATCTGCAGCTTATTTATGGGGTTTGTGGGCGGGGCTAAATATAAATCAGCTGTGTCAGAAAACAGGTCTCTGTGTGTGTGTGTGTGTGTGTGTGTGTGTGTGTGTGTGTGTGTGTGTGTGTGTGTCTGTGCGCACAGGCTGTTCTCAGTAATGACCAGAGTTGAGTGAAAGTGAATTGCACCACTGGGGAAAAATCACTCCACACACACACACACACACACACACACACACACACACACACGATGACCTTGAGGTTCTCTGTCATTTTCAGCGTCCTCCTTAATTTCAGAATAAATTTATTTACATAACATAAACAAAGCAAAACTCTCCTCAGATTAGCATAATGCATATAGCGCTACACACCTCACTGCACACACACACACACACACACTAATTGGTGTGTTTTGTTAATTGGTAATGCGTCCTATGAGAGTAGTACTGCTATAGTGGAGTTCAGCCGTGCTAATAAACTTGCACAAATTCAAACTGTGTGTGTGTGTGTGTGTGAGAGAGAGAGAGAGAAAGAGTTTGTGTGTATGAGCTTACCAGTGATCCAGGAAGTCCTCGCTCTCCAGGGAACCCTCTCAGTCCAGGTGGTCCATCTTTCCCAGAAGGACCTGGAGGACCTGGGTCTCCCTACAGAACACACACACAGATCAGGAATAACTTTATGTAATTGATGTGTCTCTCAGGACATCACACAGTGCCAGACAACGTCCTGTTTGTTTTGAGTGCAGGTTGTCATGGAGACAGGGATCTCACCTTTGAGCCTTCCTTCCCTCCTGCACCTGGAAGACCCTGCTCTCCAGGAGGTCCTGGGGGTCCGGGGTGTCCTCTCTCTCCGACTGGACCGGTCTCTCCGGTTGGACCCTGTGAGCCAGAACATCGGTAGATGATTAATATCCACAATCTCTTTCTCAATGTCTCTCTCACAGTCTCTCTTGTCTTTCTCTTTCTTTCTTTCTTTTATGTTCTTTCTTTATGTTTCTTTTCCTCCCTTCCTTCCCTCCTTTCACATCTGTAAAATCGCCCTGTGTTTAAGAACACCTAGAAGGAGGATAAACTCTACCTGAGGGCCGACGACTCCTCCGGGGCCGGGGGGACCTGTCTTTCCTTGGAAACCCTGTGAACGAGTGCAGAATATTACACACAGTATTAAAGTGCAGGACTGTACGGCTCTACATGATTCACCTTTAAACCGAACAGCGATTAGGAGGAGGGTCAGGGGGTCAGGGGGACATAACGCTGATCACGCGCATGCAGGACTTCAACAGAGTGTGTTCAGTGTTCAGTGTGTGTAAAGATCAGCTGCAACATTATTACACGATCATTTCTTGCTTTATTTGTTAGCTTGAACAGCCTCGTTTAGGAAAAACAAACAAAAAAAATTCCAGACAAAAAGCAACACTGTGAACGTTTTGTCTGAATAAATGCTACGTGAGCATTTATTTACTTACTGACGGCCGCCTCATGTCCGAGTCGCGCGTTCTGATTTGAGATTCATGATCACGTGCATAAGAACTCAGGGATCAGAAATCAGAACTCTGCTTGATTACTGCGAAGAAGAAGCAATCACATGACCCTGGGGCCAGTCACATGACCCTCAGGCTCAGCTGTAATAACAGAGTTAGCATGACCAAGGATGCGGCAATCGATCAAACCGTACAATCAGACGGAAATTCGAAATCAGATGCAGATAAATAAGTTCTGAGAAATCAGACGGTATAACGTGCAGGTTTCAGTCATTCCGCTAAACGTCACGGACAGATTAGCAAAATGAGCAGGAGTGGAACTGCAAATGCGGCTAATGCAAGTAGCATGCTATTACATGACATTGTGGAATACTAACGTAAGATAGCAATGTTTAACGCTAGCATGAGAAACTGTAAGCTAAAGACGACGGAAAGCTATGACAGAAAAAATCAAAAGTGTTTCAGTCACCTTCTTTAAGAATACATCGCAACATAGATCTACTTGCATTAGCTAGACTTAAAATAATGTTAAAGGTGCGAATCAGGACCTTTTATTAAAAAGTAAGCAGGTTATTTGCACTTGGATTATTCATTCATTCATTCATCTTCTATACCGCTTAATCCTGTGTTCAGGGTCGCGGGGGACCTGGAGCCTATCCCAGGAGACTTCGGGCACTAGGCGGGGTACACCCTGGACAGGGTGCCAATCCATCGCAGGGCACACACACACACACACACACTCACACACCCAATGACACACTACGGGCAATTTAGGAACGCCAATTAGCCTAACCTGCATATCTTTGGACTGTGGGAGGAAACCGGAGTACCCGGAGGAAACCCACCAAGCACGGGGAGAACATGCAAACTCCATGCACACAGAGACGGGAATCGAGCCTGGCCGGGGACTCGAACCCAGACCCTGGAGGTGCAAGGTGACAGTGCTAACCACTACACCACCATGCCGCGCACTTGGATTAATAATGTTATTTATTATGTATCATTTATATAACAACTTAGATTAAAAAAAGATTAAATGGTAATAAGTAAAAATTTTTATAAATAAGTCAAAGCTAGACAACAACTTCCAATACTTTTTCCATTATGATTTTGTGTGTGTGTGTGTGTGTGTGTGTCTGTGTGTTGTGTGAGTTCATTTTTACACTTAACATTGCCATGTCTCAAAACACATAACACAACATTGTTCACCCTGAGCAGCTCAGATGGGACGGATCAATCATGTGCAGTGTCCTCATGACTTTAATAATAATAATAATAATAATAATAATAATAATAATGAGTGCATTCATTATATACATTTAGTTCAGTTCTAAACATTTTGAGACAGATCTTTAACAGGTTCTACACTGAACACAATTATATCTTAGCAAGTGAAATTATCTTGAATACAGTTGAACTTATCTAGACTTTTAAAATATTATTATTTAAAATACTATTAAAATAACATTAAAACAAACCAAATCTAAGATTATTAACCTTATTTCTCTTCAAACGTTACTAAAATTGTAACTGAAAATGTCTTGTTCTGTTGCCAGATAATTTTGTTAGTTTTAGGAGATAATCTACCAATACCAGAAATTTTCAATTCAATTATTTTTGTAGAATTTGACTAGAAATAAGGTTAATAATAATAATATAGTTGGTTTGTCGTAATCTTATTTTTAAAAATTACAAATAGGTTTGTGTAGAATCGGGTGTAATAAAATGAGGTGTAATTTGTTGCCGAACTCTACAACGGAGAAGTCGAATCCTAGAGGGTTACTGTACACTGCACAAGAATGAAAACCCAATGGGAAGTTCTATCGAAGTTGCTTAACTTTGTGAAGAAGTACATCTGCAGCCTGTTGCAGGACGTTTCAGCCTTCAGCTTCATCACTGATATTAGGTGTAGCAGTGTCAGCCCCAAGTCTCTCATCAGTTTAACTGTGCAGTGATTAATGAGGAGTTTTACTCCACTGAGGGTTGACTGTTCTACATGCAGAGCAGTTTCAGGGTTCACACACTGGTTAAGCAGTCGCAGGTGTGTTGGATGATATGCTTCAGACGTGAGGCATTATGAAAAGGTTCTGGTAAACTCTGGGACAACGCCAGGTACTGGTATCAGTACTCAAATGGGTGAACTTACATACTCGGTCTGGCAAAAAGTGGTGTTGGTGCATCACTATTAATTATACAAACAACCCCTGGGTGCGAAGAAATTTTAGCTAAATATTAAACATCTATTAGGATTTTTTTCCTTGTGCAGAATAACAGAACACAGTTCTGAGAGCTGAAAACAGTCTTTATTTCTCTATATAATCAATCCCCTGTACATTCGCTCAAGAACTAAGGCTCTACATTTTTACACTTGACAATTAACACTTATACTTGATTGTGATCATTTAACGAACAAACCTAATTACTCAATAAATATACAAATGACCTGGTGAGATTTGCTACAGTACGTCCAGACTGGAGCTTTTAGGAATGAATGTAACTTTAATATACGCCTTGGTTTTTCACAGCCTTAATTAAACCGGATGTTATATTTACAGGCTGCACCGAGACTCGAACCCTGGATGCTTTATTATCCCGAATCCACCTATAAATCAGGAACCGCATCCTAATGAAGCTTATTAAAACGGTTTAGAGCAGAGGCAGTGTGTTAACCCGAGACCTCCAGCATATTCCATCTGCAGCAGGAATAAATAAACACTGGGAGATGTTCCAGGAACCGTTTCCTGGTTTTTTTTTTTCACTAAAACAGCCAAGAATCTAAACCTCTCCTGGAATTGCGACTTTCGATAACACTTGTGTTTGAGCGCTAACAATAAAAAATAATGTTTGGCTTTGAGGCACGTTGTTATAAACCAACGCTTGTTTACCGTTAACTGTCTGACCACTACAGTAAATACAAAAAGCCTTTCGGTTTAAAAGCCTATTTGAATCACTATGTGTCTGTTCACTGTAGTTAGCTATGTAGTAGCTATGACAAAATTCTAAATTAAGAAAAGAAAGAAAAAACTGCTAGACAGCTAACAAGAGCTAGTAAGAGAATAAATAACAAGTTAATTATTTTTTGGCTGGGATCACATCAAAGTGTCTCCATTGTAGCTAGCTAAACTTAAATAAATAAATTTTAAAAAACTAGCTCTTTAGTATTACCGCCACCTGGTGGACAATCTCATTTATTGCATTATTTATCTCTCCTTGCCGCAATGTGTTTGGTTCACGTGAGCATCAATTTTAGGGAACATATTGTGAAGTCGTAAACATAATTTTATGTAAATTATGGGAGGCATGTGATTGGCTAATTAAATATGTGATTTAAAAAAAGCTTGGTTTAAAAACTTAATCATATTTAAGCCTTGCATATATTTACAAGTCATATCAAAACAGTTAGCAAGCTAGCATACGGTAAGCAGTAAGCTAGCATACAGTCTTGTCGCTGTACACTTTTATCCGTCCCATTTCTACCGGTGCAGCATTTAGTGTTTCGGCCGCTCTAACACTCCGATACGACTTCATCATTAAATGATAAGCCGTGCCAGATGTGTGAGAGCTGTTAAAACACTAAAGGTTACACGTGCAGAGCCCTTGGAGCTGAACAGTCGCTCTTTAAAGTGACAGACGGGCTCCCGGATGCCAGCTGGCACCATCAGCCCACTTATTAATGCACCTTCTGAAAATAAATCCTGGCATTAGAGAGTGTGAGTGAAAGCGTATGTGTGTGTGAGAGTGTGTGAGCGGAGCTGGAGGTCATTCGGGGTGCCGAGGCTCCGCTAAAGCGCGGCGGCTCTCAGAGACACGGCCCTCCGGGTGTTAGAGACGATTCCGACATGAAGGGGATAGAATAAAAAGCGTCGTCGTGCTCCTCCACCCGGCCGGAGGTGTCTGTCAGACCCGAGCGCCTCGCTGGACAGCCGAACGAGCACCAGCTCCCAAATTTCTAGCGTGCAAAGAGAAACTCACCGTCTCACCCCGCTGGCCAGGGTGTCCGGGCAACCCGTCCTTTCCAGGTGGTCCCTGAGGATGACACACACAGTTATACACACATGAGTTATTTAATATGCACCACATTATAGTGTAAGTACTGAACAGAACTTCATCATTAGTACACAATGATATGGGAATATAGCGGTACTTACAGGGGGACCCTTCGGTCCTGGGAACCCGACGGGGCCCTGAGGTCCTTGAGGTCCCTTAAACAAACATTTCAGATAATTACAATATAGAATACACACCATTATTATGTAATGTTAATCAGGCTCGAGCCAGAGCTTCAAATGTAATGGAAGATGGTTTAAAACAGGCACACACAAATTGACTCATTAACACTGCGGTGATTAGCTAATGAGCCAAATCTGGCGTGATAAATGAGGTTAAAACTCCATGCTATCACAACCTGACATGATTTTAAAAAAGTGTAGCTACCACGTGACCGTCTACACATCGATATAGTTTAAACATGCAGATGAGATGCAAATTTGACATGCGCTGCAATAAAGATGCGCATCTTAATTAACAGGACATGTCACTCGCATGATTTGCCGTCTCCGGTTGTGTTTCACGCGACGTTCACAATTTGCCAGCAAGAAGCTGGAGCTGATTATACACAAACGATTAGCACCTACTTCAGAAGGGTCTAGCACATCTACAGTATTACAAATCAGCTCGTGTTTATTGGATGATGTGGATTTAAAAAAAAAAAGACATCAGAGAAACGGGAAAGTAGAGTAAATTATGAAATGCTAATTCTAAACTTTACTTCTATATTGACACTGGTTCATTGCCTATTATTATTATTATTATTATTATTATTATTATTATTATTATCCATTTATAATTACATTAACATATGAGAATGATGTTAAGTCTTGGGGAAACTTTAATTTCTGATGTATCAGGCTAACTATTCAAAACTACACATTAGCTTAGCATCAATTTGCGGATTTTCCAGTTGCCTAGCAACAACGTTATCCCAAATACAATGGCAAGCGTATCCTCATTCATTTGGTGCTACTTGTAGTTGGTGAAACTTTTTCCTGTTCCTTCAGTCGAAAAAGTCGGAAATTCTGTTCAGGGAACTAGTTAGTATTTTCATCGTTATTTGTTACAATATTTGTAAAAGAATATCCACGCGCCGGTGCAGGGTGTTATTCCATGAACAAGTGGCAAAGGAAAGAGAGGACGGGATATTTCTCTGAATATGAAATGAGCTGGATTCTGTACAAAATAAATCCCTTCATAAATCTGCAACAGACGCTTCTGGAGACCAATAATAGATGTTTGGTTCTGGCCTATGTGCAATGCTAAAGTGGAGACTGTGCCGCAGGGCAGTATGGGTAGCACTTACTCTCTCTCCAGACGGGCCAGGTGGACCATCGTTGCCCGCTGTACCCTGAAAGGGAGAGAGAGAGAGAGAGAGAGAGAGATGCATTTAGAATACATAATATGCGAACAAAAATTATAATGAACAAGAAGCAAGAAAGTATTGTGTTGTTACCTTAGGACCTGGCTTTCCAGTAGGACCTCTGGCACCCCGAGCACCCCGTGGACCCTGATGTCAGGACACACAAACATATTCACAATCATTAGGACACATTAACTGTATGTTCATAATAACATAAACACAACACACTGTATAACTATATAACACATTATATAAACATATACAGTACACTTAACATATGATATACGCAATCCCTTATATGGGTGTCAGTGAAAAAAAGGGGTGTGGCTTCTGCGTCTTAGTATTGATGAAAGAGATGTGGCCTTTGTGTCTTAGTATCAATGAAGGAGGTGTGACCTAATGGAGGAGGTGTGGCCTCTGTGTCTTTTAGTATCAGTGAAGAAGGTGTGGCCTCCATGTCTGTTAGTGTCAATAAAGGAGATGTAGCCTAATGGAAGAGGTGTGGCCTCTCCGACAATTAGTGTCAATAAAGGATGTGTGGCCTATTGTAGGAGGTGTGGCCTTTGTGTCTGTTAGTTGCAATGGAGGAGGTGTGGCCTAATGGAGGAGGTGTGGTCTCTGTGTCTTTTTGTGCCATCAAAGGAATTGTGGACTGTGTTTAAAAGTGTCAAGTGAAGGAGTGACCAAATGAAGGAGGTGTGGCCTAATGGAGAAGGTGTGAGCTATATGTTAGTGGGTATCAGTAGAGGAGGTGTGTTAGTGTCAATAAAGGAGGTATGGCCTCTTTGTGTGTGTGTGTGTGTGTGTGTGTGTGTGTGTGTGTGTGTGTGTGTGTGTGTGTGTGTGTGTCAAGAAAAGAGGTGTGGCCTCTGTTTTAAGCATGTGTATCAGTGATAATAAATGAGGCGTGGCCTTTATGTCTGCCAGTCACAGTGATAGAGGAATTACAGTGATGTGACACGTAACTCATTTAACAGAAATGTGTTGTTTTGTTGTTGTGTTTAATGATTTTGTATTAAAGCAGCTTTACAATATACTGAACTAATGCTGCGATTGTAATCACTGGTGTTACTGTTAATCACTGGTGTTAAAGTAAAATTGTAAAATATATACTAATAAAATATAAATTTAATGCACAGTGACATGTAGAGACAGCTTACCGTTGGACCTCGCTGTCCCCTTGGACCGGGTTTCCCTGCAACACCCTTTCAAAAAGAAAACCGAGAAGTGAGCGTAGAGAATATCAATGGTGGGGTTCGATATAATGCTGGCAAAGAGCTTGGCTAGGAAGATGCCAAGCTGGCATCCACACTCACATACACTCTCTCTCTCTCTCTCTCTTACACACACACACACACACACACACACACACACACACACACACTCACTCAGGACATTAGCCGCCTGTTGTCTCTGCCTAAACAGATTGCAACTGCATTATGTGGCATTTTGCCTTCTGTTAAAATGTTTACGAAATCATTATTTAACATTTTTGATGGATGAATCTAATGTTTGGAAATCACTGGTGAAAATAGCACCTTTTTTTTTACATGTCAATTTACATTTTAATTTGTGTTTGTGTTCTCATGAGGTTAGAAAAGATGACACATTGGTAGCGTTTTAGCAAAAAGAACTGACTGAAGACTGAAGAAAAATCCCTCACAGTAATGGCGAAGATGATTTTTATCCAAAACAAGGTAAAAAAAGTGTAATAAAGCCTTTTACAATTAGTTTTTTACTGTAACTTTCTGACTTCCTATAATTCGTAAGCCCTAGTTAACTATTTTATCTAGCTAGCCAAAAAGTACTCCCTGCCCTGATACAAGCATTAACCTTCGGGCGTAACTTTAGCTACTGTAGCTATCAATAAACTCCGGAGGTGCGTTTATAGAGTCAGCAATAACCTCCTTTGGGATCTTTAGGTAGTTAGTAATATTCATGTGGTAATATTAGCTAGTCAGAAAAAAAAAGTTACAATGTAACTTTGGCTTACTAAAAATAACCTGGGATAACTTTATCTAGCTGGAGATTATTTCCTGTGCTAGCTTAAGCTACTCAGAAGTAACTTTGCCTAACTAAAATAAACTGGAATAACTTTGGCTAGCTGAAATTTATTTCCTGTCATAACTTTAGCGATTCAGAAATAACTTCGTGATAAAATTTTGGATAATTAAAAATAACAAGGAATAACTTCTGCTAGCTGGAAATTATTTATTTTATTAGCTAGTTAAAAGTAGCTTCATGATGTAACCTTGCTTAGCTAAAAATAGCCTGGGATGACCTGTTAGTACTTTAGCTAGCTAGAAATTATTTCCTGTGGTAACTTTTGCTAGTCAGAAATAAATGTATGATACAACATTGGCTAGCTAACAATATCTGTGGTTACTGTAGTTAGTCACCTTCTGTGATGTGTTCGGCTAGTCAGCTATAAGAACTTACCTTTAGTAAGCTTATCAACTAACCTTATCAAGCTAATAACCTCTTCTGAGAAGTTTTGGTATTTAACCTCCTTTAATAATGTTTGTAAATAATCTGTTAACATTGTGAATAAGGTGTGGACTGTTAGCAGAACACAGCTGCAATAATAACTAAAATAAACAATGTCATGCCTGGTAAATAACATGGATGCTGCTAGCATTTAAGCTAAAACAGGCATGGTTTAATTTGTGACTCCTGTTAGCTATCGAGTATAGTTCCTGTGGAATAACTACTTAGTAGTTTCACATCAGGATTTGTTTTTTTTTTTTAAATTCGGTTTGGTGATAATTTTTGTTTACCAAATTAAATTCAGTAGGTGAAAAACATCTTAATTAGCTCCACTACAGCAGCTGCATCTGTGGTGGCAATGCCCGAGTGCTGGCTCGAATCACACGCCATCAGCTTGTTGTGTGTAAACACTGGCTGGTGGATCCTGTGCGCGTGTGTGTGTATGTGCGTGTATTTAGCATAAATGAACACAAACTGTGTCCAACATGGCACAACACTTCACCTTTCAACTTCCTCACCACCGATCGACATTTTCCTCTAGTTTGTGTGATTCAGCATCTTTTGTTCTCGAGCATCGATCGGCGTCTGTGTTTTCTTTGCAAATCCCTCCATGATGGGAATCAATGAGCCCTGAGTGTGTGTGTGTGTGTGTGTACATGTGCGTGCCTACATATTCATGCACAAATCCCATCTTACCCTGCCTCCTTTCTCTCCGTTGGCTCCTGGGAATCCCGGGAATCCGGTCGAGCCCTGTGGATCAGAGAAGTGAGTGGGATGAAAAATCATTTATGTACAACTGATACAATTACACACCAAAAAAAAAAAAGGTCATGCAAAATAAACTTTTACACTTCATACATTTCAAGAGACTGGGGTAACCAAAATGCTACAGAGACTCACAAACACAAATGAATAAGCATGAACTTTTGCTAGTTAAAATTAGCATCATAAAATGTAGACTCTTAAACTAAAGAAAAACATTTATATCAGAAGACCATGAACAAACACACGATTCTGATTGGCCAACAGAGAGACCATTTGCTTATCATGACCGTAAGAAATAAAAGATTAGCCATACGCTAATAGTAAAGCTAATACATTTCAGCATAATATAGTTTAGCCTGTTTTTCTTTTACTAGTCAAGTTGCTACAAATGTTTAAAAGCTACAATGAAAAAAAACATATCAAGTTAATAATTTTTTTTTTAATTAAATACAACATGAACCTGTAACATTAGCCACTAACGTGGTCAAAGCGTGTATATAGTAAATAGTAAATAAATTTGTACTTAATATTTGTTTGTGTGCAATGCTGTGAGGTGCAGACAAACCTTAAAAAACAGCTCTAAAAGTTAGATGATGTAAGCATATATTTGTTGGCGCTAATAACACACCCGCTATTCAGTTATATCACACACTTTTGAGTGCCTTATTTGACCAATCAGAATAGAGTATTTCACAATGTAGAACTGTGATTGTAAATATGAGCTTATGAGAATGCATTTTTTAATAAAGTAATCATCACATGACAGAAAAAAAAAGAAATGATGTAAATGCAATACATAGTTGCTTTAAGGACTCTGGCCACCAGGGGGCACTGTGATTTTTAAAACAGATACATTGCTATCATTTGGTGAAATGGTTTATGCATCAGGCAGTCACAGTAAACCACCCCCCTGCCCCTCCCCCTCTATAGATCTACAACTTTCTTATATCTTTTATGTAAATTACATGATAATTAAATGATGAAAGAAAGTAATGAAGATTTCAATAAAAGAACGGTACATGTGTGGTATAAAACCACTGAGAATAAATTCATTCTAAACCATTAAGTTGAGTTGGCTTGTGCATTTTTACATTTTTGCCTGTTGACGTATGAATTTGTGGTTAGCTAGTCTCTGAAGTAAGAAGTATTAAGCTAATGCATGTCACGTCGCTAAACTGTTACTAGTTATGGCGACTAAATGTTCGGAAACGAACCTGCGTTGATGTACAGCCACACTTACACACATATTTCTGTCTTAATATCATTGTGAGGACATCCTTCTGAGGACCTAATCATTAATGCAGCAAGATAATGCTAGGCTACAGCTAAACTTAACATTAACCTGAAGCTTAGTAATGACAAGGAAATGTTTTAGCTCTTGTTGCCGCAGTTTATCTTGTGTGGACCAGATCAATGTCACCACATGGTCAAAACTGGCAAACAGTTCTATCCCGGTCCTCACTAATATATGTAGTTTTTTTTTTTTAAAACACTCTCTCTCTCTCTCACACACACACACACACACACACACAGGAGACAGAGAGTGAGGATTGTGCATGCACGGTGACTGACCGAATGAGGATGGTCTTACCCCGGCTCTCCGTTCCCGCCAGCGTTATTTGGAGTAAAGAAAACAAGTCAGTGCTGTGTTTTACTGCCCCCTCTATTTACATACCGCATCGCCACTGTGATTTAGCTCACACACACACTATGTTTTACAGAACCAACATCAACAGCGTCTGAACACCACCTCTGTGATAAACAGTGAAACTCTGTGCAATGACAGCTCATAGAAATGCAGAAGTCTGGCGGTGTGGTGAATTGAAGTGGACTTCTGCAGCCTGCGGGGATGATGGGAAATCAAACACAACCACAAGCTCTTCACTCATTCATCTCTCTCTCTCTCTCTCTCTCTCTCTGCATTAAAAACACGAGCTGGTTGATGAAAGCTGGACCTTGGCAACGCTATGCGGCGGTCATAAAAGATAGAGGCTTTTTATTATTTTATTAAAATTGGGTTCTAAACTTCCTTGTGGAAAAGTTTAAGCTTTCTTATTAAAAACTGAGACTCTACCAGTGAATAAGTTTGGAAACGCTCAACTGATTATATATTTTTCATCATTTTGATAAAAGCTTAAGATCAAAGTATTTCTATAGAATCATTTCCCTGTGAAGCTGAGAGTTCTGCTCTTCTTCAGGAATATAATAGTTAATCAGATATTAATTCTAAAACATATTGAAATGTATTTCAACGCATTCTAACCAGGCAGCATTCAGAATTCTGGAACTCTGGGATGCATCATGCACTAATCACTGTAATGTCTCCGGTGAACTTTCTGGAAGAACCTGGAGTTTGGATTTTTATGGGCAATGATGTTATTACAACAATCACCTATTTGTGTTGTAGAGTTTGTGTTTGAGAACTGTGCAATAAAGGAATACCTGTTACAATTTCTGTAATGTAAAACAGCTCTAGAGACACACAACACAGATTGCGAATCCCTAATTAAATTTTTATTATCACACTAATTAAATGATAACCTTATAACAATCACCTGTCAGTAATGCCAAAATAATTAATTATTATTCTCTAAAAGCACAATTTGACTATCCATAACCCCTAATGCCTAATTACTAACCTTAACTCACCAATGCATAATTCCTAATTACATATCCCTAACCTCAACTCATTCATCACTAGCCCTTAATCACTAATTCCTAATCTCAACTCAATAATCCCTAATCTATAATCTCTAACCCACATGTGCGAATCCCTAAATTCAACTGCTAATCCCTAACCTCTAATCGCTAAATCGCACAAACTCACCAATCACTAATCGCTAACTACTAATCCCTTATCTCTCATCCCTAACCCACCAAATGTTAATCACTAATCCCTAACACTTTATCCTGAATTGCTAATCCCAGTCTCCCAACCCTTATACACAAATCCTGAACACCAACTGCTAATCCTCAATGAACCACTATTTGCTAATCCATAAACTATTTCTAACACCCAATCCCTAATCCTTAATCTCTAATATACAGTATATTTTCTAACCACAAATCCATAATCACTAAACCTTAATTGATAACATCCAATGTCCAATCAATAATCACTTAATCATTCATTTTTAATCCCTAATACCTATGTCCTAATCATAAATAATTAACTGTAATTCCTAACCCTTATTATAATCCCTAATCACTTACTCCTAATCCTAATGTGCTAAATTGTCTTTATTTTTCCATTTTTTTCTTTTTTGCAGACATTTTACTTACCTAAAATATTTTTTTAGAAACATAATGGAATAGTTTTAATATCATGTAAAATTATAGTCTATCAATTTGTATCAATCGCTGATTTCAATCGCTGTATTTTCCACGATTTACAAACTCTGTTTTTGTATTTTGGATTAAACCAACCAATCAAAAAAAGGTAATAGCTCTGAGAATACAAATATAATGATTTTAACAATTAAAGGGTGAGACTTTTATCAGTGTTATTAAGTTGAATATAAAATTTCAGCCCTACTGGTTATGATTTAGAAAGTCCAAGGGGATCACGCTGATTTAAATGAATATTTAATCCCCTGAAATTGGCAGGTTGCCATGACTGCAAAGAGATATTAATTATAAGAACCAACATGTGTTATATGTATCTGAAGTAATACAGGAAGATACACACATGCAGAGAGAGAGAGAGAGAGAATGTGTATGAGTTATGAGCTCTCGCAGCGCCAGCGCAAACGTCACACCAGCATCACTCCATCATGGGCGTGTCCCGAACCTCACTCTGTTCTCTGCACAAGCCACGATTTACTACACTGCATCATGGACATTATGGAGATGTGTGCACTTTACAGGGTGTCTGAGAGTGGACATACTGTACCTTCGGTCCCTGGCGTCCTGGATATCCAGGTAATCCTGGAACTCCGAGTTTACCCTGCAGGAAAACATCAGCAGTACACGCACAGACGGTCATTTAGAGCCTTTGTAGAAGAATATACTGTAGGCAGACAATTTAATTCAGCACTAATCATCACCCGGATGTCTCGGACATCTACACATTGACTATTTGAAAAGTAATATTTATTTTAAACAATAAAAAGCAAATATGTTACACAATTGCAGGTTGTGTTTGTATTTAATTTATTATTAAATTAATTTTTTTTATTTTTAATAATTTATATTTATATTTATAATTAATTTTTATTTATTTAAGTGCTTAAATATTATAACAACACTTAGTCACATGATGAATACTTATTTGCTAAATTATCTTTTTTTTCTCACTGACCTAAACACCTAGTAAGATGACTAAGTACTTAATAATTATAACAAGCCCTATCCACATGACTAAGTACTTCAATATTATACCGCGTCTTAGTCATATAACTAAGTTATGATAAATGTATGATTTCAGGGCAGAGCCATGTGTTCTGTAAACTAAATACTCTGGATATATGTTTTATATAATTCATAAAGAAAATTGGTAGAAGACAAATAAGAGTTTGAACCTTTTCTCCAGCCAGACCCATGGGTCCAGATTCACCAGGAGGACCACTGCGACCTTTAGGACCTTCAGGGCCGTCTTCACCTCTGGTTCCAACCAAACCGCCTTCACCCTAAACACACACACACATTTTAGAAAATGATAATATTCAATTTATTACTTTTCAGATTAAATATTCAGTATGCAGGGAATATATATATGTACTCACTCTGTCTCCTTTGAGACCCATGTCTCCTTTAAACCCGGGGAATCCATCCTCACCCTGAGGAGAAAGAAAAATAATAATTTAATTTACCCACAATGCAGCTTTCACAAAGTGAAACAACAAAAACAAACATTGTTTCTTTTCAATCTTCATATTTCCTTTTCTTTTTTCTTTTTACATTGCTAAGTGTACCCAGTTTCAGAGCAGGAAACTGGACCATGCTGCCCCCTACAGGCTACACAGTCATAATGCCGTTCAGCTTATTCTCCATTTGTTTGCATAAAATGATGTATGTAAAGGAAATCATAGAAAAGCATGTGATGTAAATTCATTTAAAAGTAATTAAATTAAACTTTAAACTTAAAGTTATTTAATTCATGAGCTGTTTATAATATATAGTCTCCAACTAGGAATCACTTACATAATGAACAAAATGAGCAAAGTTTTGAATTAGGAATTATTGGTGAGGAATAAAGTCTCAACATTAGGAATCGTTCAGAAGGAATAAAGAGAAAAATCAGGAATCACTTATGACAAATACAGTCTCAAAACTCTGAATAATTTTCAGTACACAAAGGCTTAAATCAGGAATCATTTATGATGAATAAAGTCTTAAATTAAGAATAATTTACAACAAATAAAGTCCTCAATTAGGTATCACTTACAATAAATAAAGTCTAAACAAAAAAAACTAGGAATCAATTACAAAGAAATACAATCTTAAATTAGGAATAATTTAGGACGGATAACGGTTAAATGTCTCAAATTATGAATCATTTGCACCACACAATGTTTTGAACTAGAAATCATTTACAAAAAATCTTTAAAAAAATTTAATAAAATAGGCATCACTTATTATGGATACAGATTCAACTCTATAAATCATTTAGAGTCTCAAACTAGGAATCCTTTACAATGAATCGACTTATTTAATCATGTACCTGAGTACCAGTCCAAATCTAATGTTTGCAGATGTTCTTATCTAACTCATTACTACACTGTACTGTACTTTACCACGACACAGAATTCTGATCCTCACCTTCTCTCCTTTTCCACCTTTAAGTCCTCGAACTCCATCGGCTCCCTGTTTAACAACACATCACGATCTCAGACCTCACACAGTGAATATGTACTGTTTTAATTCTCTGTATAACTTTATGTTTGTCTTTGTACCTTCACTCCACGAGGTCCCGGGTATCCAATTGGCCCCTGAGGACCAGGCTGACCCTACATAAGGAAGAAATAAAAACAAAATTGATGTGATGATACAATATTCAGTGTTCTATATTTTGCGTTAAACTAATGATTTTGCATCAACGGAAATATAATCAATAGAGTCATCAGTAATAATTAAATAATTTAAAGTGGTTTTTATGTGTTTATGTTTTTTCTTTTTTTATAAATAATTATTGTGTCTTGATTTATGGGAAAAACTATTTAAAAGTACAAAGAGATTCATAAAGAAGTGTAAATATTATTCTATAGTTTTAACTGTATACTATTTTAAAAAGTATAAAGTAATTTAATAAAGGAATTTTTGTGCAAATGTAATATTTGATACATATTGTAATGAGAAGATAAAACATTCGATAAGACACAATGTAACACATACTGTAATGTAATTGTTTTGCTGTTGTTTCATCCAAAATATTTATTTATTTATTCATTTTAATGGGTATTGTGTTAAGGCTTTTTAATATTTATTTATTTACTTATGTATTTATTTATTTAAGTAGTGTAGATTTTTCATTAAAATAAGCTCTCCGGATATATTAAAGACATGTATATGTATAATAGTTATATATTTCTACATGTTTTAATGCTGCTACTACACAAGGGGGATATATTTGCAGTATCTTTGGAAGTATTTCTACATTATTGCTTATTATGGTATGTCTACTGATGTACAGTACTAAGTTTCTTAGTATTAGAGAGACATGCACAGTGTTGTTGCACAAATGTGACTTAAATAAGGGGAGCTAATATTTATAATTCCTCATGTTTGTCTGTCCTGTACGGACACAGCTCCAGCATCACCGCATATTATTTATGACTTATGATGGACTATATATCTCCTCGTGCAGAGCTAATCGTCATGACAGCGTGTAATCAGGTCTTACCAGAGCTCCTTTCTCTCCTGCAGGTCCCTCTTTTCCTGGATGACCCTAAAAAAGATGAAGGAGGTTATGAGTACAGACTCATCTATCATGAGTTCAGACTGTACTTGTGCTCCAAGATTACTGTGTGTGTGTGCGTGTGTGTGTGTGTGTGTGTGTGTGTGTGTGTGTGTGTGTGTGTGTGTGTGTGTGCAGGTGTGTGTGGAGCGATACGTACAGGAGGTCCATCAGAACCAGGTAAACCAGGCAGGCCAGAACGACCTTGAGGACCCTGCGAGAAAGAGCGAGAGGACGGGGTAAATCACTCAAAGCTTCAATGTTACCATAGCAACCATGCTAAACTACAGAAATCCAATGAACACCTTTATGGATGAGCTCTGATGTTGGCGTGATAAAGGCGGCTATACCGTATGGTGTTCTGTTCTCGCTGCCTTTTAAAATGTTAAAATGTATCACACGTGTAAAGGTTAAAAGGCTGAAAGTTTATGATGCTTAAAGATTAAAATGTTAAAATGCTGAAACAGTCTTTTCTGAAGGTTAAAATATGTCACAAGATTAAAGCAATAAAATGGTAAAAGGGTGAAATGGTACAGTAACATGATTTAATGCTAGGTGGTTTCTAGGCTGTTGCTATGATATTCCTTTTCCTTCTTGTTTAAGTGGTGCTGGGTGGTTGCTATGGTGTACCAGGGGGTTGCTAGGTTGTAGTAGGTCTGTTGTTGCCAGTTGTTTTGTTATGTATAGTGTTGACTTTGCTAGTCAGTTGTGATCCTACTCCAGATTAATGCTAGATGGTTTGTACAGTAGGTGGTTAAAATGACATGCCAAGCTGTTGCCCAGGACTTGTTTTAATGGGTTGCTATGGTGTTGTCAGGTACTGTAATTGCCATTGTATTCTATTAATGGTTGTTAGGGTGGTACCATGATACTGCATTTAGTTGGTATGGTGTTATTACTGTAGGTGGTTACTATGATATTCCAGGATGTTGCGCTGATCTTTCTACATTGATTTATCAATTAGTTGATGGGTTTTTGCTAGTTGGTTTCTATGACATTTCAGTTGGTTGTCATGGTCTTTCTACATGGTTGCTATAATATCCCATACATGGCCCGGTTTCTCGATAATGCACACTATTCGCGCGCTAAGTAGACTCTTAAGATATATCTTATAACTTATAAGTTAAGTGATAACTTTTCTAAGAGTATTTCTCGAACTGTCTCTTAGGAGTCTTCTTAAGTCGCTGCCTCTTACGTCCGAAGTTACAAGGCGCTGTCTACAGTGAAGGTCCTGAATTAGCGGACATCGGTGGCTCAGGAATCGATTTTTCACTCCTTTTTCATGACAGCGTTAAGAAAGACGGCACTTTCTATGCAAATTAAACATTGCACTAAATTCTTTTAATAGCGTTTATTTCGACATGGGTTAACTTATCAATAACATGCCATAATAGACAAATATATAAATTAATATTAATTAATTAATATCGCTAATATTTTCATGTAACATGTGGCCATGAAACGAACCGGGTATCCAATTATAGTTGATGTACAAACAGCTGATAACACTCTTCACCAGCTTCAGAAACAATGTGAAGTGTCAGTTGTTGGGGTTGTATAGCGCACTTATGGAATGAATACGATGAGATGACAGAGTGGAGGTTTAATACCCCTATCTCACACGCGGGGCCGTAAGTGCGGTTCATTATGATTCGGTGCGAGTTTTGGTGCTGTTATTACGTTTCCATTTTACCACGCAAAAAAAATAAACATGTTTAACATGTGGAAGCTCGCGGACCTTGTAGATCTTCGCGGACCGTCGGGCGGCCACTCGAGGCGGATCACGGTGCCTAATACCCCTCTCTCACCTGTGTGGTGCCTAATACCCCTCTCTCACCTGTGTGGCCGGACTCATCTCCGTGAGCTGCCGCGATTGCCCACGACGTTCCTTTAACGTTCCGCGAAGTTCTGCAAAGTCTGCAAGCTTCCGCGAGGACCAGCAAAAAAATTAAACGTTGAATTTTTCACGCGGAAAGATGGAAACGTAATCACAGCGCAAAAACTCGGGGTGAATCATGATCAAGCCTACAGCCACAGCGCGAGCCCGTGCAGGTGAGATAGGGGTATAACACACCGCATCTCACAGCGAGTCAAACCGCATAAGTGAATACTGTAGGGGTATTAAACATTACAATCACCCAGAAAAATGAATGGATGCGGGGTTTGAAACTCCCAAGGTTATTTTCTCATTTAACTAAATCAAATTTCATAAAAATAAAACGAGTCAAAAGAAAAGCCCATAAAGTCATGGATAATGGCTAATGATCAATGAAACATATTTTAAACAAAAAGCAGCGAGCAGCTGGACATCGGGACGGGGAGTGTACAGTAAGTACAGTACAGTACAGTAAGTACAGTAAGTACGACGCGTTGGTCTTGCACGCGCAGGTCTGAGCAGCTCAAGAAGCTCCATAATCTGTTGCCTTGGAAGGCAAAACTTTTATTTATTTATTTTTTAATAACGACCACGGGGAAAATATGAAAAGGGCTGAAGTTTTGTCTAAAGGAAAACTGTACATGACCCACGCGGCTCCACGGACGGCGCCGTTTTCAGTTTAACACAACACCACGCTGTATCGCTGCCTAATTGTTCGCCACCTGTTTAATATTAATTGTGATTGTCAATGTTAATGCATTAGTCACATAATGAAATAGGCTAATTAAAAGTCACTCTATTAGTTCTGATATCAAATAAAATAAAATTCTTAAACAGGTCTACAGTATATTCCATCATTAATACGCCTTTGATAACGTGCCATAATGTGTTTTCATGCACCGCTGATTTATAAAGACTGCTGCTCAGTGGCGGCCACTAGCGTCTTGAGCTGAAACTATGCTAAGTATGAGTTAAGGTTGGTCCAGACCAACCTTACGAACGTGTGACTTAGCTAAGAGATACTTAGTGTAAGAACGTTTCGGGAAATGCGCCATAACGTTAAGAGAGAGGTTAAGGTACAACTTAAGAACTACTTAGCGATAAGAAGTTTTCGAGAAACCGGGCCCATATCAGTTTGAGCTCCAGACTGAAACACGACTGCCCCCTACAGGTAATGAAGGGCATTTTCACAGCTTCCCACGCGCACCCGCGGGAAGTCCCAGGATCCCTTTTCTGAAAACGTGCGTTTTTAAAGGCCAGGGCCCGGTTTCTCGATAACGCACACTATTCGCGCGCTAAGAAGACTCTTAAGATATATCTTACGTTAAGTGATAACTTTTCTAAGTGTATTTCTCGAACTGTCTCTTAGGAGTCTTCTTAAGCCGCTGCCTCTTACGTCCGACGTTACGCGGCGCTGTCTACAGTGAAGGTCCTGAATTAGCGGACATCGGTGGCTCTGGAATCGATTTTTCACTCCTTTTGCATGACAGTGTTAAGAAAGACGGCACTTTCTATGCAAATTAAACATTGCACTAAATTCTTTTAATACCGTTTATTTCAACATGGGTTAACTTAACAATAACATGTCATAATAGACAAATATATAAATTAATATTAATTAATATAATAATATAATATATAATATTTTCATGTAACATGTGGCCGTGAAACGAACGGGGTTTTACAATCATAGTTGATGGTCAAACAGCTGATAACACTCTTCACCAGCTTCAGAAACAATGTGAAGTGTCAGTTGTTGGGGTTGTATAGTGCACTTATGGAATGAATATGATGAGATGACAGAGTGGAGGTTTAATACCCCTATCTCACCTACGCGGGGCCGTAAGTGCGGTTCATTATGATTCGGCGCGAGTTTTGGTGCTGTTATTACGTTTCCATTTTACCACGCAAAAAAAAATAAACATGCGGAAGCTCGCGGACCTGGCAGATCTTCGCGGACCATCGGGCGCCGGTCACTCGAGGCAAATCACGATGCCTAATACCCCTCTCTCACCTGTGTGGTGCCTAATACCCCTCTCTCACCTGTGTGGCCGGACTCATCTCCGTGAGCTGCCGCGATTGCCCACGACGTTCCTTTAACGTTCCGCGACGTTCTGCAAAGTCAGCAAGCTACCGCGAGGACCAGCAAAAAATTAAACGTTGAATTTTTCACGCGGAAAGATGGAAACGTAATCACAGCGCAAAAACTCGGGGTGAATCATGATCAAGCCTACGGCCACAGCGCGAGACCGTGCAGGTGAGATAGGGGTATAACACACCGCATCTCACAGCGAGTCAAACCGCATAAGTGAATACTGTAGGGGTATTAAACATTACAATCACCCAGAAACATGAATGGATGCGGGGTTTGAAACTCCCAATGTTATTTTCTCATTTAACTAAATCAAATTTCATAAAAATAAAACGTGTGAAAAGAAAAACCCATAAAGTCATGGATAATGGCTAATGATCAATGAAACATATTTTAAACAAAAAGCAGCGAGCAGCTGGACATCGGGACGGGGAGTGTACAGTAAGTACAGTACAGTACAGTAAGTACAGTAAGTACGACGCGTTGGTCTGGCACGCGCAGGTCTGAGCAGCTCAAGAAGCTCCATAATCTGTTGCCTTGAAAGGCAAAACTTTTATTTTATATATTTTTTAATAACGGCCACGGGGAAAATATGAAAAGGGCTGAAGTTTTGTCTAAAGGAAAAATGTACATGACCCACACGGCTCCACGGACCGCGCCGTCTTCAGTTTAACACAACACCACGCTGTATCGCTGCCTAATTGTTCGCCACCTGTTTAATATTAATAGTGATTGGCAATTTTAATGCATTAGTCACATTATGAAAAAGGCTAATTAAAAGTCACTCTATTAGTTCTGATATCAAATAAAATAATATTCTTAAACAGGCCTACAATATATTCCATCATTAATACGACTTTGATAACGTGCCATAATGTGTTTACATACACCGCTGATTTATAAAGACTGCTGCTCAGTGGCGGCCACTAGCGTCTTGAGCTGAAACTACGCTAAGTATGAGTTAAGGTTGGTCCAGACCAACCTTACGAACGTCTGACTTAGCTAAGAGATACTTAGCGTAAGAACGTTTCGAGAAATGCGCCATAAAGTTAAGAGAGAGGTTAAGGTACGACTTAAGAACTACTTAGAGATAAGAAGCTTTCGAGAAACCGGGCCCAGATCTGTAGTTGTTAAGCTGTTGCTAGTTTATTTGCCATACTAATCCATTTGGATGCTACTGTTTTGTTAAAGGGTTGCCATGGTATTTAATTTAATTGCTAGGTGTTTCTAAATGTTTGCCATTGGCATTTCATTTGGTTGCTAGGTTTTTCCGAGCTTCTTGCTGTACTATTCTATTTGATTGCTAAGACGTTTCTAGGTGGCTATTTTTAAGATTGGTTGCTAGCACATTGCTAGGTACTTTAGTTAGTGTGGTAATTCCATGTGATTACTAAAGTGTTGAAATCTAGTTACTATGGTGTTGCTAGGTGTACAGTATAGGAAATTATTAAATTGGTTAGTAGGGTGTAGCAATGAGGTTTCTGTGCTATTCCACTGGATTGCTTAAATAAAGCTAGGGCTATGGCGAGGTGGTTGAGAGTATATTCCAAGTGGTTAATTGGTTGTTGCTAGAATGTTCTCAGAAGGTGAAATGTTATTATTGCAGGTGGTTGCAGGTTTGTCATATTCTATACAGTAGATTCTATGATATTTAGAGGGTTTTTAAAAGCAACAAGATTAGAAAAGGGGATTTAAGCTAAAAGGCGAGAGGGAGATGTGGACAAGAAGGCGGTGGTGATGCAACACAGTGGATGTCAACCACGAGTGACCACCAAAAAGAAGACAATAGGGCCCTTCACACATTATGATGTCATAGTCTTTGGGGCCTAAGGAATAGACTGATGAAACGAATGGATAAAAAGAGTATATGAATAGATGTAAAAAGGATAGATTGATGATGTAATGAAAACAGACCTATGATGTTAAAAGAAAAAGGCGATGATGTAATCAGCAGGTCTACTTACTTTTTCTCCAGGTGGACCAATTGGCCCTTGTGGTCCAGGCAGTCCCTGCAAAACAGCAGACAGCAGATCAACTGCCTGTGTGATCTCTCAGTGTGTGTGTGTGTGTGTGTGTGTGTGTGTGTGTGTGTGTGTGTGTGTGTGTGTGTGTGTGTGTGTATGACTGGATACAGTTTTAAACCTAATAATGCCCCAATTGTTTCCTTGTGAACTAAATGTGGGACTGAAAAAAGTGTTTATTTACTGTGTGTGTGTGTGTGTGTGTGTGTGTGTGTGTGTGTGTGTGTGTGTGTGTGTGTGTGTGTGTGTCCAGGCACGTGTGTATACTCTGTGTGTGTGTGTGTGTGTGTGTGTGTGTGTGTGTGTGTGTGTGTGTGTGTGTGTGTGTGTGTAATGTGAGCCCAGATCTGTATGAATGAGGTGCTTTCACTTGCCTCAAACTGAGACCCGGTTGAGTTTAGACTAAGCCCCGCCTTCCCACAAACCCCAGCCAATTATAACTGTGGTATAATTACCCGTGTGTAGAGAAGAATTATTATTAGAAATATAATTCATATTATTATTATTATTATTGTTGTTGTTGTTGTTATACATAAAAAACATCTGTATTATGATATTATCTGGATTTTATTGCTATCATAATTAAATTAAGCGTCTGACTGAGAAATAGCAAGACTGCTCCTGGGGTGAACTGTGTGGTAAATATTTACAGACCTGTGTTCCTGGGATTCCCTGCTGACCAGGAGGACCTGGTTCTCCTTGAGGTCCCTGAAAAAAGAGAAGAAGAAAAAAACAGTGAAGGAACTGCACCTAAAACGTGGAATTCTTCTGGACAAAGAAATATTATTTTTGAACAAAGAGCTAGCAGACCCGTCAGTCAAAAATAAAAATCTTATTAGCATGTCATGACAAACAGCTGATTCTTCTGAATTTCATTACACACCCTGACATTTTTAATCTGTGGGTATATACACTATCTGCTTGGATATACCTTCAAAAACAATGTTCCCTTTCATGCCCAGTTAGCGCTACATTGCTAAATTTCTGAGCTGAGGTAAAGGGCTTGACCTCCGTTTGTTACTTTGACTAAAATGTTCAGATTTACTGTTGACTGTAGGTTTAAACTTATTTATCATGTAGACTTGATGTAAACACCCTGGGTATCAGTGAGGGCTGGGGCAACGCGGCTAGCTAGCACATTTCTGTAGCGTTAGGTTACGTCAGGTCGTTTAATGTTTATATGCCGCTCTTTATTTCTTTGCTAGCTCACTAACAAAACATGTGCTAGTCAGACTGTAGAAACAGGCTAAATCCTGATCACTTCATTATTAAGCAAGGTTACAAAGTAGCATTTCTTTTCTTTGTATAGTTCATTAGCATTAAAAAAATATATTTTTACATAGTCTATTTTTTTCACATTAGTAGTATACTGTTGATATTCTAAAAAAAAAAGAATATGTTGTCTGAATTTGAAAAATAAGTTTGTAAGATTATTATCTGAATTTGTAAGATTAAAAAATTCTATATTCCTAATATTTCATTCTAGTTTAATAAACTATATTAATTAAAATAGATTAAATGTAAATTGTATTGTATATTATTATTATTATTATTATTATTATTATTATTATTATTTTCTAGGTCAATGTCTTGGTAAAATTTTGCTTAATGTTTTGTAGCTATTCTTTATAGCAATGAAAATACAGTATTATTTTAAATGACAAAAATGTACAACATTTAAAAACCGCCAAAAAATTTACATATTTTACAATTTTACAGTACTGATATGCTAACAAACTCACACCTCTGAATTACCTGAATTGTCTGAATTACTCTAACATGCTACTATGTGAAAATATATTTTCGTAAATGAATCAAATAAAATTGTTTAAATGAGGATACAAAGTTTAGCTTTAAAAGTGAAAAATCTTACCATGTTTCCTTTGGGACCATGAGGACCGTCAACACCGGCAACACCCTACAGAGAGACATCACGTGAGATTAGCACAATGCTAAATTAAACAAACAAACAAACATACAAAACACTCAATACTCACAGGCTGGCCAGGAGGACCTGTAGAACCTCGCGGACCAGGCAGACCTCGTGGACCCTGAGAGGAAAAACGCAAAAAAAAGTTTCTAATTATGAAAATTCAAAAACGCACAAAAAAACCAGAACACGTGTTTTACTGTATGTATGCTGAATACTGGAAATAATCCTGTAGCAGACGATACTGTATGAACTCCAGATGATATAAGCATGATCCACTGTGTTTTGTGTAGCAGATTTAATCATGTATATTTAGTTAAATTATTTCTATTTTATTTCTATTATTAAAGGCAGAGCTAGAGTGGTCATAAATTACCATCATACATATGTTATGTTGAATAGAGTACAGTATATTGTGACAACAAAATTATATTAATGTTTTCATCCGTGATGAAGCTTGTGGGTGAATTAAAGGGCAGATGTTTTAATAATATATTTGATTATAATTTGCGGAAAAGAATTAACCAAAACAGCCAATGGAATCGGTTCATCTTTCTGTCGGCTAAGCTAAAGAAACAGTCACACTAACTTTTTACTGCACAAAACAAAGCATAGGTGCTTGAAATTAACCATTAATCATTAAAATGTGTGTCAAGTATCTGGTCTTTTGTAAGTACAGTAAAGCTTTGTAAGTACAGTAAGGTATGTACTGTAGCTAAAACTTTACAAACGGTGACAATTCAGTATCGACATTTGTTTCCAAGTTAATTTCGACATTTTAGTAGAAGATACAAGAAATTAAAGATGCTTTCTATTTCTTGTGAACTTTTGCAAAGAAAAAGAAAAATCAACTTAAACTTATTAGACACTTTATCTTTTGTTAACTCTTGTATGTAAATGCTGATTTACAGTTTAGCTGGAATGCATTAATCCATTGAGGACACCATATGGGATTAGATTCAATTCACATCGCAAGTCACATCACCTATTGCATAAGCTCCACCCACTTCTATCTAGCCACATGAAACACACCCAAACATACATAAAGATATACAGTAGCATTAATTACATTTGTAAAATGGATATAAAATATGCTCTGTATGGCATCAGGAAGTAAAACAGGAAGTTCAGATGCACATTATATGTAGAAGTGGTAACTTACGCTTTCTCCAGCCAGCCCTCGTGGTCCGATCTCTCCGTCCTCTCCCTTCAGAAATGAGACACAACAATGGTTTAATATTCCAAACAAAAGCTTTGTTTAAACCATGTCGTTTACACTCTTATATAAAAACACTTACCCTGGGTCCATCTTCTCCGGGAGCACCATGGGGTCCGGGAGGACCGATATCTCCCTGACAACCAGGACAGAAATAGACAGAATCAGAATCAGACAGAACGAAGGGGCAATATGTTAATGTTTTAACCCTTTCCGTCCTCGCTGAGTAATAGTTTGTCTCTGTGCCGGTGAGTTTTGTTCAGGACGCTGGTGTTTTCGGAACCATTAACAAAATTTGGGCAATCCATCACACTGACACATCATTTACTACCTCTAACAGGCTCATAAATTATAATGAGATGTGAACATATTTCATAATCAAGTACACCTAAATGTTTATGAGCCATTATTAAAACTCGTTTACAGTGTGCCTTCTCCTGAGCCTGCATCCGTGGGTGAGGAGCTACTGTGGCAGTGGCTTAATCTCGCATTTGATTACTGACTC
Organism: Channallabes apus; assembly: GCA_030522415.1. Taxonomy (NCBI): domain Eukaryota; kingdom Metazoa; phylum Chordata; class Actinopteri; order Siluriformes; family Clariidae; genus Channallabes; species Channallabes apus. The sequence goes on from CM060104.1 coordinate 27,713,537, forward strand.
ACGCACAATACCGCTAATCAGACACTGAAAATATTTCATATGAACACATAAAAATGTTTTATATGAACCCAAACCCTTCCAGCCAGTCACCAAAAATTACATTCCTGATGATTTTCATTTCTGTAATGTAATTCTATGGAAAGAATTATGTGACCATACTGCATGAATTTACAATAAACTGATCTATTGTCAAGAATGGCATTAATGTACAGTCATGTTCAAAAGTTAGCACCTCTTTTTAATTCAATGGTTTGAAACTTTAGCGTATAACCTTTTTTTTTTTTTTTACAGTGCAATTATTTATTTAACAAAGATGAAGACATAAAGAAAAGGAAAAAAAACATGCAGGCAATACTAAGTACCCCCCCCCCCCCTACGCCACTTTACTGCTTCAAAGGATTTAAGAGGATAGGTTGAACCCAGATCCTGCTAATCATCAGCCCTTGATTAATTAATCTTCAGCAGTTTAAATAAAAGCCTACTTGACTTGACTTGTCATGGAAGCATGACTGAGGTTTGCAAAGCTGCATCTGAACAAACCACAAGAGTTCTGGAACAGTGTCTTATAGACAGATGAGACCAAAATGGAGTTTTTGGCCTTTAGGCCCAGAGTCATGTTTGGTTAAAGCCAACACAGCATTTCAGCAGAAACACCTCGTACCCTCTGTCAAGCACGTCGGTGTAGGGGTGATGATTTGGGTTTGTTTTAGCAGCCGCAGGATCTGGGCGTCTTGCTGTCATTGAGTTGACCATGAAATTTGTATTCTAGAAACAAATGCGAGGCCATCTGTCGGACAACTACAACTTGTTCTAAATTTGTTCATGCAACAGGACTATGATCTGAAGCACAAAAGAAAATGTACATTAGAATGGTTGGAAAAATAAATAAATAAAAGAATCAAGGTTCTGAATTGTGGAGCTTTTGGAATGCTCTGGAATTTGGAGGTCTGGGCAAAGTCCACAACACAACCCTGTTGAAATGCTGTTACGGGACCTTAGGAGAGCTGTCCATAACTGAACGTCCCAAAACCTCAATGAACTGAAGCAACATTCTAAAGAAAACTGGGCCAAAGCAATGTGACTGATATGAAAGAAAATGATTACTTCAAGTTATTGTTGCTAAATGAGGGTCTACAGCTATTGAGTCATGCGGCGTGATTATTACTGCCCACATGTTTATTTCTTTTTGGCTCATTTATGTTAAATAAATAATGGCACGGTGAAAACGTACAGGTCATGTTGCTGTTTGTCTGAGATTATATTACTGAGACCTGCTACGATCGGATGATTTTTAAACACAAACTCATAAAATATAAAGAAGGGGGTATTAACTTTTGAACACTATAGAAGGTGATGCTCCCACAACACGTTAAGTGGTAATGGTGGTTCTACGTACAGTAATATAAGGCACAGGGTAATGGTGACACAATGCATCATTCGTTAAAATGTAGCGTATGGCTAAGGATAATGATGATGTCACAACATAAGATAGGATATGACATAATAAGTAATGACATCATATACATGACAGTAGGGGTGATGAATATTTAGTGATGTAATGCACGTAAGTCACTGTAGGTGAGAATAAAATATATTTGTTACTTTCACTTGACAATAAAATAGAAATAGGTTTATAAGCTGCATAAGCATGCGCACACACACACACACACACACACACACGCATATACACACCTCTAAAAACACTATCTGGCCTAACATAAACCTCCTTAGAAAGAGAAGTTAGTGTATGTTTAAGGTGTGCGAGTTGACCTCTATTTACGCCGGCTGCTCTAAACCTTCTAAAGAGGATTTTTTTTGTTCTTAATCCGATAAAAGCCTGTCTCTCATTCACCTGGAGTACAAAGCAGCACTATTCAGCTCTGAAATGCCACTGGCCACACACACACACACACACACTGGACTAGATCATTTGAAACACTCAGCAAATCCTCATATTAAAGCGTCTACATTTAGCTCTGTTGGTTCCCACAGAGGAGATAAGTACTGTACTGCTGTTACGTTCCAGCTGTGAGCTAGAAGCCTTTATACGACAGATGCTGCACTCAGAGTTGAGTCGAGTCTGGGTGATTGTTCTTAGGTGTAAGGGCAGCTTGAGGAGCTTGAGTGGTTGAAAGTGCTCGGAAGGCCTAAGGTTCAAACCCCAGCACCACCGAGCTGCCACTATGGGGCCCTTAAGCACGATACTGTACGTGTGATGTACTGGATAATAAAATAAAAAACATAAGACGGCTCTGAATAGGGAGGGATGTCTGCCAAACGCCGTAAATGTTGTGTTAGCGTATATGTATCTGTTAGCTTACAAGTCTACTCCATTTATTGTAAATATAAACAGATTTTTTTTAAAAAGTCTAAAATTAGTGAGCAAATACAAAACTGTAATAATTAGCAAATCTCTGTGGGATGTAAGAGAAAGATGTTACAAAGAAACAGTGTTAGTACTCACCCTGTGTCCTTTCTCTCCTGGGAGACCTGGAAGCCCATCGAACCCTCTGTCACCCTGCACACGCACACACACACACACACACACACACACATGCACAAATGTCAGAAATGCAGAAAACTGTTTTAACACTCATAATTATATTATAATATTATGAAAGGGTATTTTAATTATACACCTAAGTGTTCGAACCTTAGATCCGGATTCTCCGGGCATTCCACGAGCTCCATCAGTTCCAGAACGACCCTTACACACACACACACACACACACACACACCAGACAAGCATTATTATTAGTAGTAATAGTGGTAAGTTTGAAATATAATGAGGTTTCTTTCTTGTGTTTCAGCGCGGAGTCACAATAAAAAGTCCTGATTTGCTGCTGTTTCACGTCTTGAGATTGTGATTTGTCTCGTCCTCATACTGTAGTTACGTGAGGAAAAGCCCTGAGTGTTCTGCAAACCCACTCACTCCCGTCTCACTACTGATTCGTTTCAATGTAAAAAAGAGACGTGAGTCTTCAAGATACAGTAGGACGTGTGTTGCCTGTAAAGCGGACGTGCTGCGTGTGTTCTAGGGCTGTACGGTGGGCGTGGCTGATCACTAATAAAGGGTGTGTGTGGGTTTGGTCAAATGGTTTCTGAGGCACAAATCGTGGTCCTTACGGGACAGATGGCGCAAAAACATTTATTTAAGTAAGTATAAGTATTTATATAAGCAAGTAAGTAAACAAATAAATTAATGAAATTTTTCAAATAAATAAATACATATTTAAAAAATTAAGTATAAATAATGTATAAATAAATGTATAAATGTATGGTGTTAAAATGTAATTTCATAAATAAATAAATAAATTAATAAATCTAAAAGTAAGTAAGTAAATAAATATTTTTAAATAAATAAATTCATAATTTTAATTAATTAATACTTTTATTAGTATACAATTTAAGTTAAATATATAAATAAAAATATAAATGTATAGCATTAAAATGCAACTAAATAAATAGATAGATAAACAAATAAACATATAATTAAATATGTTAATAAATAAATAGATATTTAAAAATAAACTTAAATGTATAAATAAACTTATTAATGCATGATGTTGAAGTGTCATCTAATGAATAAATCTATAAATACACAAATGAACAAAACCAAATTTAAGTAAATTAATTTAATAAATAACTAAAATAATTCATCAAAAATTAAGTTAAATATATAAATAAATATATAAATGTATAGCATTAAATAAATAAATAGAAAAACTCATAAATAAAACTAAAATTAAATATGTAAAGAAATCAATAAATTAATTAATTAATTGAATACTCTCACTCACTCACTAATCTTCTATACCGCTTTATCCTGTATTCAGGGTCGCGGGGGGCCTGGAGCCTATCCCAGGAGGCTTAGGGCACAAGGCAGGGTACACCCTGAACAGGGTGCCAATCCATCACTCACACACTACGGGCAATTTGTGAACGCCAATGAACCTAACCTACATGTCTTTGGACTGGTGGAGGAAACCGGAGCACGCGGAGGAAACCCACAAAGCACGAGGAGAACATGCAAACTCCATGCACACAGAGACCGGAATCGAACCTGGATCCTGGAGGTGCAAGGCGACAGTGCTAACCACTACACCACCGTGCCGCCTTTTATTGAATACATAAATAAATAAATAAATAAATAAGCTGAAGTTTAATGTCTTAAAAATATATAAATCTATAGCATTAAAATTAATTAAAATAAATAAATAAATGAACGCTTTTACGCAAAGGACCATTTTAGACACACAATGTGGATAAAAAACTAATTGAAACAATTATATTAATCATGAGAAAAATCTAACTTCCTTATGAAAGCTTAGATACAATCCAAGGATCTTATAAATATTTCAACTTTTTAGGCTACACGTACAGTAAGAGCATTTTATTAAGCAAAAACTTGAAAATGTCAATCTGACTGAAACTACAAAAAGAAGTGAATCTGATGGGAATTACTGTAGGCACTTTGTGTTTTAAAGAACACAATGCCAAATATAGTATGTCTTGTAATTTTCTAAGACATATAAATAACATTATTGCAGATTTTATGACGAGTGTATAACAGCCCTGACGTGCCGAGGTCAGGACTCACTCACCCGTTTCCCTGATGGTCCCGATGGTCCTAGTGGACCCTGCATCCCCCTTGGACCCTGTGGACGACATCATGGTCAGACATACGGCTAGCCAAGTGTGTGTGTGTGTGTGTGTGTGTGTGTGTGTGTGTGTTTGGAGTGGAGTGGAGTGGAAGGCGATGCCACACCTGAGGACCCTGATCACCAGCATCACCCTTCAGACCTGGAGAACCATGAAGTCCCTGACAGAAAGAGAGAGAGAGAGAGAGAGAGAGAGAGAGAGAGAGAGAGAGAGATCAGTCACATAACATAGTGTGTAATGCATTAACATAACCAGCAGAGGGCAGACTGGCACTTCAATATCTGCTCACCTTCACCATGTACTTCCTTTCCTTACAGTGTTTTAAAGATAAATTTCTTAATCACAAATTTTTACATAAAAAATTGCATGTAGGACATCCTCAAAGGAAGGTTATAATAATTAAATATAATTATTATAATGAATGTAATAATATTAATAAGCATAAACACATTAAAAGGCAAGGTAAATAAATAAATAAATAAATGTGGCATGGGTGCTTAACCCATGGTCATGTTCTGTGACCGGCTCTTGGATTGATTGACAGGAGGAGAGGGCGGGGCAGTGTGAGATCAGGATCATTCAGGATTCCTTGCAGAGGTCTGAACTTCCTCAGTGACATCATGGCACACGTTTCAGACATCAGTGTCTCTGCAGCCCTGAACAACTCCACCATCACTCACACTAACAGGAAGCTGATTGTGTGATCTGAAATCCCTTATTTATTGTAGAGACTGAATAATATTATGATGTAATCAGTACTATACAGGTGTGTTAAATGTGGAGTGTCCTGTTATATGATATAAAATACACTGTAATGTAGTGACGAGGGACTCACCACAGGACCACTGCGTCCCGTCAGACCCATCGGACCAGGGGGACCTCGCATGGCCAACTGACGGGAGAGAGAAAGTCAGTTTATACACATGCAGTATGTAAAACAGTGTGTGTGTGTGTGTGTGTGTGTGTGTGTGTCTATATTGGACATGTGATGATGCTGTCTCTGACACCTGTTACCCCACCTGTGGGTCGTCAACCTCATTGCTATTTTTACTCTTCAGCATGTGGTCAATCCCAGACCCAGACTAAACTACCCCTTCAGTCCTTTACATCAAAGCCCCCCCCCACCCCCTGATCTACCCCCCTTCCCTCCAATCCACCCCCTCACTTCTCACACAAAAGGCTGTAAACTTTACACACAGACACTCAGAAGATGCTGTAAAAAGCTAAAAGTTTTAGTCCCCACTACGCCACCACCCCCACCCTCCCTTCACACCCCCGACAACATGTACTTACCCTGGCCTGGGACAGGATGGCCTGAGCCTGAGCCTCCTGAGCCGAGACCACCGGCCCTTTCTCACCGTCACCACCGAAACGGAACTACAACACACACACACGCAAACACATTATACAGTGTTCATATATCACTACTAATTAGTTTAATCACATAAATAAATCGATAGATAGATAGATAGATAGATAGATAGATAGATAGATAGATAGATAGATAGATAGATATTGTCATAATAAAATTAAATAAATAATATCTATAAATAGATTTCATAAATAAGATGCACAGTGCAAACTGAACATTAACCCGAGTTTTTATCTCTAACTGACAGATCCACTGGATTAACTATTTCAGTTCATCACGTTCTTCATGTATAGTGAAATAAACGATATAAATATAATAAAATGGCAGCTAATATTTTACCGGCAGCATCAGCATGGTTCCTGGAGGACCTGGCACCCCGTCCGCTCCTGGAAGCCCCGCCCGACCTGCAGGACCCTGATGGAAAGACAAAGCACAATCACCTGATCAGAGCATATATATATATATATATATATATATATATATATATATATATATATATATATACAGTACTAACAACCTAGTGTTCACACTATCCAATATCATGCTGCATTATGAAGTCTTAGATATGATTCATTATAAGCAGTTTTCTAACACCATCAGCATTTGTTTTTTTTTTCCTTGTTATATATACACACTCTGTTAACATTCATACCGCATTATAACCACTGCTATTAATTGTGCTGCGTTTTCAGAATTACTCTTGTGTAACAGCATTTAAAATAACATTTTATAATGCATTAAGCAAGCTGTGTGTTTGTGACAATGTGTTAGTATAATGCGTTCTAATTTGTAATGCATCATAGCAACTGCTATATTTTGTGTAAAGTCATAAGTAGATGATCTAAAAAAGGTAAAAGCATTGATCATGGTGAACTTCATCTAAAATCTACTAATAAAAATATTCCCGGGAATAATAAACTCTCCGTCTCCATGCACTGTGCAGAACTGCACACATTTCTTTGAGTGCTTCATTACAGTTTAACAAAAAAAAAAAAACCTTCTCCCAGAGGTGCACTTCACTAAATTGAATGGCTCTACTGTTTCCCTCCCTGCAGTTACACAGCGAGTGTTAAATAAACAGAGGAAACAAGCTCTTCTGGCACAGGATTAGCTCACATCCTTCAGAAGAGGCCCTGTGGAGTCGGCCATCTTGGATCTACAGCACAACGTGCATTCATACATCAGATACCAGTGGGCCCACATGTTGAGTTGGTGTGCTTTCAAATGTCAACATCAGGAAAAAGATACTTGATAGTAAGTGTTGGTGTGTGGTGGTGTATGATGGTGAATGCTTGTGTTTGAAGAAGGTGTTTGATGGTGATTGTTGGTGAATGCTTGTGTATGATGGTAAAAGCTGGTGTATGATGGTGAATGTGGGTGTGGGATGGTGAATGATGGTTTACATTGGTGTGTGATGTTTAAAACGGGTGTATGATGGTGTATGATGGTGAATGTTGGTGTGTGATGATGTATGATGGTAAATGTGGGTTATGTTGGTGATAGTTGGTGTATGTTGGTGATTGTTGGTGTGTGATGATGACTGATGGTAAATGTGGTTGTATGATGGTGAATGTTGGTGGATGATGATGACTGATGATAAATGCTGGTGTATGATGGCGTGTGATGGTGAATGATGGGTAATGCTGATGTATGATGTTTAATGATGGTGAATGCTTGTGTGTGATGGTGAATAATAGTGAGATAATTACTGACAAAAATCTTATGATCAACTTGACATGTTTATTTCATTATTAAATTTCGCCGTGTGAAAAGCCTCGAGGCAACAGATAAACTGATTGTCACAAATTATCCATAAGGGTCCAGGACCAGATACAGTCTCATACAGAAGAAATCTTGTCCTCCATCTATTTCCTGTCACCAAATTAAAGTTTAAACAAATACATAACAAATATTCACATGGAATGAAAAAAGTCTTAACTTTTAATACTCTCGGGATGTATTAGTACATCTCATTATGTATTAGAAAGGTCAAAGTTTATTTCCACGAAACCTCAAACAGGACAGCAACAAAAATAAACCCTCACCCTGTCACCAGAATCTCCAGCTGGTCCGGGAGGACCTTGTAGACCAGGAGGCCCGGGAAGACCCTAAAACATCAAAGCAAAGTCAGAGTCTGTTTTTTTTTTAATGTGTGTATTAATGACAACGTTATAGTTTGAATGGAAGTATCAGGGAATATAAGACTAGAGTGTGTATAGAGTGGGTTGCCAGATTAGTATAATAGAGTTTAGGTTTTTGGATACAAGACACCAGTATTCTGGATGTGAATTACTTACAACAGGACCAGCCGGACCTGGAGGTCCCTCTACCAGCATTCCCTGAAATAAACACACAGAAAATAAGAAATGCACTTAACATGGTTACAGTAAACTATGCACCCCTGGCACCCTGGCACATTCTTCATACCAATTTTACCTTCTTCAACTACACACCTGTGCATGAGGTTAAATCAGAGGTAAGAGTATCGCTCAAAGTTTCGTAAGATTTCATAAAATCTCAGTGTAATTTGTATGCTCTATCTTTATTAATAAGTAAGTTGCGTAAACATTGTACACATGTAATGTTACAATGTTAAGAATGATGTTGTTATTCAATATTCACATAGTTGTTTTTATGTAATATAACATTTCTGCCTTATGATTGCACAGATTTTTTAAATTTTAATTTAATTTTTTATTATTTTTATTTTATAATTTAATTTTATAGAACTTTATTAATCCCAGAGGGAAATTGCTCAATTTTCACATATCCCAATTAGGAAACTGGGGTCAGAGTGCAGGGTCAGCCAGCTTATGGAGCAGCGCCCTTGGAGCAGATAGGGTTAAGGGCCTTGCTCAAGGGCTCAACAGTGGCAACTTGGCGATGCTGGGGTTCGAACCCCCGACCTTCCGATCAGTAACCCAGTAACCCACAGCCTTAACCGACTGAGCCACCACTGCCCCTAAATTTTGAAGATTTGAAGTATCTTCAGAATCTGAATTCTATTCAAGCCAAAAATTTTAATTGTTTTGTAACAAGTGTTAGTGTAGGACTATGTTTACAGTAGGTAATTTTATGCAAGCAGGTCAGGTGACTAGGGCTCATTATAATATTTAGGTCAGGTGACTAGGGCTCATTATAATATTTAGGTCAGGTGACTAGGGCCTATTGTAATATTTAAGTACTAGGACATGTGGCTAGGACTCATTATAATATTTCACAATTAGGTCAGGTGACTGAGGCTTGTTATGATATTTAAGTTCTTGGTCAGGTGACTAGGGTTCATTATACTATTTAGGTACTTAATCCTGTAAGTATTTAATGAGTGATAGTTATTTTGATATTTATCTTTTGCTAGCTGCATCAGCTATTGTAAGCTAGTTTTTGTCCCTTTTTTGTTTGGCTGCAGTACTTAAACATCAGGTTCTTATTGTGACATTTGCTAGCTTTAGTATAGACTAAAATTAATACCTTCCATATTCATTTTTATCTTTGATGTCCCCATTTACTTTCACACAAACACCACCACCTCGACATTAGCTTCATGCAGGAACTGTTCCTGCTGGCGGCTCTGACTTACCGGCTCCACAACGGCTGGTTCTCCTTTCTCTCCTTTTGGTCCCAGGAACGCGGCACCGCCTGCAACCTGAGGACACACACCCGGTCAAAGGTCTACATCAGAGCATGTGTAGTCCTAAGTGGAGGACCAAGCAGTAGACGGAGAGAATCAGCTGCATGCACTCACACACATGCACGGAGACGGCATGAATGTTGGAAGTGTAAAATGTTATCAGTGATGTCTGGGTTCTGATTGTGTAGAAGCTCAGAGAAAGGAGAGGTTGGGGGGAAAAAGAGACTTGTTTCACAAATGTTTCATTTAACTATAAATGGGAAAAACCTTCATTGTGATGGTCGTTGATGATTTTTGTATATCCTGAAGTGTTTTATTCCATATACATAGCTACATAGCATTTATTGGTAATTTATTGTTAAAAAAAAATAAAAAGGGAATGAAGTATTGACATTGAGTCATGCAAGAAATACTTTAGAGACAGGTCAAAGGTCAAGCCAGACTAGTGAAGAAGCATAAATAGAATACTGTGTATTCTCTGCAACTTGACTACGCACCGCAGCAAGCATACTTACATACTTGTCTTTCTCTATAGTATGAAAATCTTCAGTAGAATGCACTGTACGGTGTACAAAATAGATTTCTTTGACTGCATACGACTGAGCTGTAGCGCAAAGTGGAATATAATGTACGCATGAGACAAAGTAAAGTGCACAGTGAGATCTGAAAAGAAGTGCACTTGATCAGACGTTAAAGCTCTTAGCATAGTGTTTATTTCCTTCAGAATTTACTATAATTATTTATTTATGTGCTGTTATAATTCTCTCCTTCCTTACAGAATCAAAGGTGGTTCTCAAACCCTTCTGAGTGGTTGAGGTCAGCCTTTATACGGTGCTGAAGCAGATGTTCTGCTCCAGGAGGACATGTTTCACGGATGATCCTGGATCCCAACACCAGCTTCCTAACATGTTGGGATATGTGAAGAATTTCATTCTGCCATTTATTAATAAATACACTGGCCTTAGAAGTAATATTAGAAGTATTTGCACTTTTTTTTTCTAAAAAGTTTCATTAATGTTTGGTTTTAAAAAAAAAACTGAGGATTGTTTAAAGATGTATTCGGCTTATATTTAAATCTCAAAGGAGGAGCAATGTCTTTAACCCTCATCTGCTCAGATGTATAATGAAATAATGAAATACTCTGTGTCTCCCAAATGCTGTATTATCGTCATAGTATAAATAATTAAAATACTTATTTCACTCACTGATTGTCTATACTGCTTCGTTTAATACTGTATCCAGGGTCGTGAAGGACATGGAGTCTATCCCATCAAATTTGGAGCATGAGGCGGGGTACACACACACACACACACACACACACACACACACACACACACGCTCACACACTACAGACAATTTCGAAACACCAGTTAGTCTAATCTGCATGTCTTTGGACTGTGGAAGGAAACCAGAGGACCTGGAGGAAACCCACCAAGTACGGGGAGAACATCACTCCATCCACACTGAGGCGGGAACTGAACCCGACCCCTGGAGGTGCAAGGCGATAGTGCTAACCGCTAAGCCTCCGTGCTGCCAAAACACTTATTTCATTATAAAATTATCCCTCTAACCCGACACATCCTACCAAAATAATTGAATGAAAAACAGAAAAGAAGTGCAAGTCTTTTTACCATGCAAATGTTTCAGAAGGGCGTACACAGTCACATAGTGACTACTACATACTGTAGTGTTATGCCGCAAGGGCTCATTATAATAATTAAGTACAGTAATATTAATAATAATAATAATAATAATATTGCTGACAAAGGGCTGAATAAAAAGAGATGCAAGCAAAGATTAAGAGATTCTATTTAATAAAACTGCATAAATTAATAATATTTGTCAATACCCCAGGCTGCTTGCAAATCCTACAGTCATGCACATTTTAAAACAAAAAGGTGACTCGTAATTATTTCTGATTTATCTTTTTTTTGTTATTTTAGAATCCGAATCTTTTATTTCATGTATCAAAACATTTGAAAAACCGAATACATCTTTAAGAGCAAATACTCTGAGACCGCTAGTGCAAAAAGTTATCTAAAATATATTATCTCTGCTAACTAATAAAGCATTTATCAGCTATTTCAAAAATACATTTATTTGTATAGCGCTTTTAACAAATTGTCATTGTCTCAAAGCAGCTTTACACAATCAAAAGAATTATTTAAGTTTGTAAATGTCTTTGAATTATGTTTTAGTTATTTAAATTTTCTTACACTCCTGCGTAATAAGAATTATTTTACATAACTGATCAAATAAAAGCACTTCGGACCCGAAGTAGTTAAAGTGAGAGGTGTGTGCATGTGCAGGGTTTAGTTGAAAGAGGTGGGAGATTGTGGATAAATTGTGTGTGTGTGTGTGTGTGTGTGTGTGTGTGGAGGAGAGCAGTGCATGTTTGAACACACAGCTGGCTCTCTGGAATGAGGTAATTACTGTGCCTTCAGGCTAACGGGGCAGATAGAGTCCTGACGGGCCGCTGGGTACGACCAGACGAGCGGGGCTTCATTCAGATGACTTCATTCAATGTGCAGAAAGAGAAAGTGTGTGTGTGTGTGTGTGTGTGTGTGTAGGTCCAGGAATGCATCAGCCGTCTTATCAGATCTTTACTCATCGGTGGTCTTGTCTTACCTTTTTTTAAAGCAGAGTTCAGCCGACAAAATAAAACTAATCAATGCACCGTAAATCCCAGGCGTCGGTCATGACATGTTGATTTTAGTGATTAAGCTACCATTACACATCACTAATGGAGAATGAAAGCGTATAATGGAACATAAGCTACCAGTCTGGCATGTCTCAGTGGCCTCTGTATGACACATGGTTATCTATAAACTCGAACAAAAGGACATCATAGAGATAAAACTGACATCACTGGAGCACCACCTTGAGTAAATTTCGTCCCTTCCAAAGTTTGATGCCAATCAGACATAGGCAGGGGGCGTGTCCAAATAATGAAGGCGGAGACTGTATGGTAAACCTGACTCGGATGTATTTTGCCATTAGAAGCCAAACTGGTAGCTATAAGTGTCCCTTATGTCTTGTTGCATTCACCTTGTGGTCTCAAACAACAAACAGCTGGAGGTCCATGTAACCCTCTACACTGTACTGTTACAGGTCCTGCTAGTAATGCTAACTTTAAAACAATCTGCAGCATGATAGTGTTAAACTCATCCACACGTACAATGGCAGTGATGGATTCCTCATGCCGAGAGTTTTGTTAGAAACCAAGCATGTGCAACACTCACTCTCACTCACTCACACAACACGTTCAATGACATGTCGTGATACTTACGTCTGCTTTCATTTGAGCTTCTTCCGTGCCGGTTTCAGCAGGCACGGCAGGCCCAAACTCGTCCTCGTAATTGGGTACGGGGTTTGAGCCCGCGTTGCCGAACTCATCGTATGCGCCAAAGTCATAGTGAGATCTGTCAAGCTCGCCCATGTCGTACTCCTTAAGGTCGTATTCCTTAAAGTCGTACGCGTCCGCTCCTGCTGTGGCGCTGGGCTCGTTGTGCTCGGGGGCGATTGTGGGGTCCACCGCAGCAGCGGGCAGCTCGGTGACTGAGTTATCCACAATCCCCTTTTCCGCAGCCTTGTTATTGTCAGGCAATGCAGCAGCAGGGGGGAGAAAGAGAGGGTGAGGGAAAGGAGATGGAACAGAGGGCAGAGGATGGTAAAGAGGACGAAGGGGAAATGAGGAAACGGGAAGTAAAATGAATAAAAAGGAAAGGACAAAGATGGGTTGGAGACGAGAAAGGAAAGAACAGGAAAAGGGAGAGGAGAACAGGGTAAAAAGAGGACAGAACAGGGAAGTGAAGATTATCATAAGAAGAAAAAAGGAGGGAAAGTTAGTTTAGATGGGAGGAAATAGTAGGTGAAGGAAATACAGATAAGAACAAGGTAAGGAAGGTGACAAGTAGTGAGATATGAAGGAACAGAGCGAAGAGAAAGAGAAAGTGATGGAATGAGATGAAAGATTAAAAAATGGGAGAATAGAAGAAGTGAAGGAATGATGAGGGAAGAGGAGGTGAAGGAATAGGAGGAAGAAGGTGGTGGGGAAATAAGGAAAGGAGTAAGGAGAAGGTATGGAGTTGAGGAAAAGTGATTAAAAAGAGTTGAGGGAAAGAGAGTTATAAAAGGTATGAAAATGGGAGGATAAGCAGATGAAGTGAACAAAATGATATCAGGTAGGGAGGAATATGAAGAGAAGAAGGGGAGGGGAGGCGAGCGATATAAAAATGGTGGTTAGTTAAGCAGTTAAGATTTCTGGATTCATGTTCTACTGCAGAGCAGATCAGTTAAATATCAACTTTGCATCAATCTACATGAATGAAGTTAAAGCCTGAAAGCAAGAGGTCAGACTTTTATTGTCCCAGAAGATCAATCAGTGATTAATCCTTTAATGAACTTTACATCATATCTTTCTCATTTAGACTGGAGGTATTTAATAGAAGCTGTACATTTACTCCGGGACAAATAAAGCATAACCGTGGTTATTTACAGAGCATTGGACCTCATTAGAGTCAGCTGTACTGGGTGTCCCAGTGACAGAGACAGACTTGGACATATCCCTGTCTTCTTTCACATAAAGCGTAATGCTAGTGAGGAATTAAGTTATGTGATTAAATGTGAAAAAAGACAGAAATAAATGAAGTCTGAAACGGCAAGTCAGAGACGAAACAGCAAACTGTTCTGCGTATTGTTTGGGTTATGTGCGAACAGGATTACGGAATTATTACGGACAAAACGTATTTAGCATTTGGCAGTTAGCATATACGTTCTCAGGAAAAGATCTCCAAAGGTCAAAAGGTTTTGCGAACATTAATGGCTAAAAGAAGACTCATCACCCAGATAGCATTGCTGCATCCGACTAAACTCAGAACTTCATTTTCAAGCTTATTGTTTCCTAATTCAAAATAATAATACAAAAACATGGTATCTACGAAAATGTGTATTTTGTAAGCAGCTTGCTAGAGAGCTAACTTGACAAAATGTCATTATTCATAATAAATTTTTTTTAAAACACTGAACTGTACTGTCAATGTTAGAGAAATGTATAAATAATACAGTAAATCTATTTCAAATGATCTAAAGTTATTATGCCTATAAACTTATTTATAACAGTAAAATATATATATTTTTTTTTGTCTACAGATGCTGGTGTGAGCGGCCATGTTGACCTGCTAATCTTGTGGTTGAGGGGCATTCCAGGCAGTATTTTTATTTTATTTTATTTTATTTTAGTTATTTAGCACCGCTATCCTGGTTTGCACAGTTACACTGATCATTATTCTGCACCACAGCTATTTGATCATAGTGAGTTTTTGAAATCTGTCACATATGGATAAGACATGGATTAGGATGACTAGCTAGTTAAGATTGATGATTATGTCCTTAAATAACATTTTCATTCCTTCAGAATGCATTTGATGGGAGAAACTGGCACGGCTAGTTTCCTTCCTTGATAGGGAATGCTGCAGTCGAGTGTAATATTTGCTTGAGTTTATGTTTCTAATTTAGCTATAAATCTGCATTTCTGGCCAAATCTACTGTAAATGTTTTATGAGATTTCACAGCTGTAATCAGTATGGACAACAGAAAGCAAAACTCAAAGCAGAGACAATCCACTGAGATGACAGACATGTTAAAAACATGGACATAGTGTTCAAAGTGGATTGCTTTTGGTCAACCAGGAGACAGAACCATTCTGAATTGTCTCTGGTTTTTGCCACTCCGCACCAGTTTATGGTCCAGTTGGCTAGGCTTACTACCCCAGAGCTAATCCACTTTCTTCATTCTTAAAAAAAAATAATAATAAAAATTGAGAAGAAGTTGAATATTTACCTCGTTGGGTCCATGGTTGGCATCAGGAGACTGAGTCTGAGAACCATCTACAGTCCCGTAGTCAAGTTCAGTTTCAGTATAGAACTCGCCATCTAAGTTGTTTAGCTGAAGCGGACGTCAGAGTGAAAGACAAGGAGAAGGAAGAATGAGAAAGAAAGGATTAACAGAAGTGCACACTACAGGGTCGATCGATAGGCCTCTAGACCTGCCTGCCTTTCTGCTCAGATTAGAGGACGGGCATCGGAGATCTCCCTCAGGAAAAAAAAAGACAAGGAGAAAGAAGGGGAGAAGAGATCTCCATGCCATCGATGTTGGACTAGAACTTTTTTTCTTTTTTCTTTTACCCTTGTACCGGGCCTCCTCGCTGGCGCTGTTGCCTGGAAACCGGTTCTCGTCTCTCGAAAAGTTTTAGGTGATTTCTTTATTGAGACGGGGTACTTATACGTAGACTTGGGTTTGGACTTAGCGGACTTTGTCGTCCTCTTGGACTTGGAGATGCTACGCTTCACTCTCTGGAGGGAGGGTGATGGTGACACAGGGACAAAAGACACAACACATCAAAACATCAGGATTGAGCAAGCAAGACATGACACAAGAACAGAGAACAGGTGCTGGAATGATGAGAGAGAGAGAGAGAGAGAGAGAGAGAGAGAGAGAGAGATGTTTGCTCCCTCAGCTGGACATGGAACGGATAGTAGTCTGAAAAAATGTGAAGATGGCAAATAAACAACACACGAGATGAGAACAAGGGAAGTCACGCGACAACCAGACACCACACTGACAACCGCATGCACTGAGATTTCGTTTTCTTTTTACCTTAGTTTCAGAATATTCGTTTGGTGTGTCGGTAGTAATCCCCGAGTCATAGTAATCATAGGACTCTCCGTATTCTACTGCAGTATCGTACTGGACAGAAGGAGGAAATGAGGTCAGTGTATAAAATATAACACAAAACGCTACTTCTGATGTAACAAGTCCACGTGGATGTTACATGCTGTTAGCACAGACATCGCATTGGTCTAAAACCAGCAGTTAATTATTAATTATTATTTTGAAAGCATAGTCCAACTTCATGTGTGATCCAGTAGAATCATATTTAAGAGTTAAATGCAAAAGCATTACACTTATGATGAGATAGCACTCTCTTCAAGAACATTTATAAGTTTTAAAGTAAAAGTGGGCGGCATGATGATTGAATAATGATAGCTAAAGATCATTTATATCTCAATATGTTTTTTTTTTTTATATATAAATTTTTCATTTCAAAATGACTTAAAGCAGTTTGTCTGATATTAACTTTAATATGAAATGGTAAGAAATGGTACTATGTTCAATTTCTCCTTTTCACTGTTAAATATCTACACATTTATTATTAAATTAAATTCTACCTCATGCATATAAATAATACATATGCAACACAGGTATTATAAAACTTTTTTTATTGTAATAATAGGGTATTACTGGTCATATTTTTTTTTCACAAACAAATATCATGATACATACTATGTATCATAGAATTAATTTAATTTATATATCATAATTTAATATTTCTGTCATATCGCCAACTTCTACTAAAATGTAACATTATAAAACTTTGAAATGATCACCTGATTCTCAGAGGAATAGAGAGAGAGAGAAAGAGAGAGAGAGAGAGAGAGAGAGAGAGAAAAGAAAGAGAGTGAGAGAGAGACGTCAGGCTAGTTAGACCGATTTTAATTAAAATATGAAAGAGTGCAGGTGGCTGTTTAAAACTTTTTAAAAGGTCCTGGAGAAACAGCTTGGTGTGTGATCTCACATCCAAAAACAATGAAATCACAAGGAGTTGTAATTAGAACGTATAGCTTTAATTTGTTATGGGAAATATGTTTGCGAGTGTATGTGAACTGTAAGAAGAGAGTAAGTAGGTCAGCAATAGCATCAGTCATTTAAAGGGTGGTTTATTCAAAAGCATAAAAGCTACACAAAATACGCATCCATTCATTATGATATATGATTATCAATGAATGTAGGGTCGAACCAATGTTCTATGCCTTCTAGTCCAACAGTTTGCTCGATCCAAAAGCATGAAGCTGTTAGATGAGTGTGGTATGTATTAGTTCTGACCCATTAGTTCTGTCACTCTTACAGTATATTCCAGCCTCTTCTGTCCTAATATCCTTAATCCATCATGCACAAGTGCACTTTAGTTCCTTGCAGATGTGCAGGAGCTTATAAAAATGCCCCCTACTGTTAAAACTGGCTTGTTTGCACTGCCTGGATTCACCTCAAGTCATGACAATCACGTTTAACTAAGCCTGATGTCCAGAAAAGCCTAGCAAGGCTTAGTTAATACTTTCCAGACCTAAACAAGCCCAGCGAGTGCTAGCAAAGAGTAGTCTGGTCCAAGGACAGGCAGGTCCAGCAAAGCCCAGTCAGACCGAGCCAGTGCTGGCACAACTAGCCCATAACCAGCAATACCTATCAATAATCATGGTCCAAAAGAAAAACCCAAATAAAATATAAACTCATCAGTGCCTAGTCATTATCTAGACCATGAGTAGCCAAAAGGAGAAAATCCTGGTCATCATCCAGGTCTTTTAGACTCCAGCCAATAGAAACAAGCTTCCGTCAAGACTACAGAGTTCTAAAAAATGACCAAACACTATCCAAGTCTAGCCAGATCTGGCTGAGCCCAAACAAAACAAAGCAACCACTTGCCAGTCCCAAAGAAACCCAGCAATTTATACCAAAGACTATAAAAAACACAACTAGACATTCAAAACCCGTCAAGCAGAGCTGGCTCAAGGTGATCCAGTTCCAAGTCAGACCTAGCTTAACCCAACAAGGCCTAGCCAAGCACAACCAACCTGCAAACATGCAAAACCTAGTCATTATCCAGTCTTAAATCTTAGAAAGGACCAAACAATATAAGATTTGATGCATCCATAACCAGTTATTCCTAGTAGGGTTTCATCTCATTGAAAAGACTCTCAAGCTCAACAAAACCCTGTTCAATTCAACTAACCACAGCAAGACCTAGTCACACCTTGCCAAGACCCACCTAAGACCAGTTAAGCTTAGTAAAGACTACACAGTCTCTGCCAAACACAGCATGGCTGGGTTAGATCTAACCAGATCCACGTAGATTAACCAATCAATCAACCGAGTATTATTATTGTAATATGTTTCACAATAAAAACATCCACTAAGGATGGTTGGGTGATGCTTATTACTGTTTCAGAATTAATAGAACGAGAATTTTTTAAACTGGTCTGGTCACAGCTTAGCACATTCAAGGCACCCTTCTCATAGGTAACTACCGCAAGATGGTTGGTAAGCACTACCTGCTTGTAGACCCAGACTTTAACCCAAAACTGATTTAAGATCAGCATGAAGTCTCATCTCAGATCAGCCATGTGCTTGGCGTCAAGATACCGCTGCATGTTAATGTCTCGTCCTTGAAAAAACATTCCACTTTTAATATCCCTACAGAGGTCAGTATAATAACTCCTGAACACAGTGTTTAGGCAAACTGTGTTTCGCACGGTGACTCCAGTTGTTGTTGGCTGCGCTTATATGCCACGTGCCGAAACTTCCTCCCAAGATATCAATATAGCTAAGAATCTGCAGAACGCTTTAACAGAATCAAGTCATGAGAAACACAGAGCTCTCTGCCAGAATATGTTCAGCGCTACATCGACATTGGAGCTTGCTCTTTGTGTTCCAGTACATTACGCGGTACATCAACCCGAGGGGGAAAAAATTAAACGAGCCATACTGTATGAGAGCATGACTCTACATGACCAGACATTTTTGAAGCAGAAGGCACTAAATTAAAGCCTCCGTAGGGGCAAATTCTCAACCTGCAGCTCTTAAATGAAAAAGTGGCACTTAAAATACAGTATAATTTGTACCTTATATAAAGTTTAGATTTCACACTTAATAAAACACTGTATGATGCATAAAAGTGCTAGAACATTGATTTTTCTCAACGTTACCCTTTTGAAAAGTGACCTTGTTTAAAAAAAAAAACCTTAGAAATAGAAATTACCATTTTTATAATACAGTATCTTTATGGATGCCTACACCACATCTATTAAAATGTATTGATTGGCCAACAGGTACTGTATGCTTTGACATGTTTGTTAATGTATGCACATAATGCATGGGTGAATGTTGACCAGAGGTCCTACCACAGTCATAAAAATGAGAATAAATACAATGGTCACCATTGGCCTCCACATTCCCTAATAAGACTGTAGTCGTTCCTAGACAGATGGATGGAATGCATGCACATATTTCTATGTAACCATGGCAACAATCAAAGTGGCTATGGCATAAGCAAAAAGCATCTCAGTACCAGTAAAGATTTAAACTTGTGACTAACAGTGTCCACTCTAAAGTATAAGCATTTTTAAATAGATCTATCATCAATCAGGGTTCCTGAAGGCTATCAGGTTCCACTGATACTCACCCCTTCTTCCGGTTCCTGAGCTTGCAGTGTGTGTTTATGAGGTGTGTCACAGTCGGGCATGTAGTGTTCACAGTAATCATACGCCGCTTTAGGGTCAGCAACGATCAGGAGCTGCTGGATATCACCCTGCGACAGACAGAGAGAAAGGGAAAAGAAACAGATGTTTAAATTTCCTCATGTTTAATAACACACAATATAACCACTGTAATAGGAGGGAATCCCATAAAGATACTGCAGTGTCGAGATGACAGTCCTCAACACCGTAAATCACACTGGAAAATCATACAGTTGGGCAGTATTATATATTTCTGTTAGACGCACACGGAAAACGAGGCACGGTTAAATTACTGCTTTACAGGTTTATAGGGGCTGAAATTAAACATGTCCCATCAGGACAGAGGAACACCTGCAGCAGTCGCACAGCTCCGATGATAACCAGGTATGATACACACACACACACACACACACACACAACATGGCAGACATACAGTATGTAGCGTGGATATTTATATAAAGAAGTCAATGTGAGTCACCTATGCAGACAGTTTTCCACATATATTGTTAGCTGGCATAGAATCTGAATTTATAACGCTAGCTAGCTAACGTGCGCTAATCTGACAAGCTTTCTAACAAGATCCAGTTACATGTTGTTTCGAAGCTGCATTACAAACCCAAGCTAATTAGCTTAGCTAACTAAGACAATACTAAAAAGATTTATAAAATGAAACATATTTAAATGATAAATGTTTATAATACATATACTGCTAGTGTTAGCTAGCTAAATTTAGCTAGCCTAATTGTTTACACAGAATTCATGGATACATTAAAAATGATCTTATTGTTATTCCTAGTCAAATAAAATTGACTAAAGTGACAAATGATTTATAAGATAATATTCATAAAAATATGCATTATACATAAGACTTAGATGGCACTAGCCATCTTAGCTAACCTGAGAAGATTTGTGTATCTTTTATTAAATAATTTTATTTTTAAACACTTATCTGTTTTGTTAAAGCTTGATAACATAAACTAATGTGAGAAGATTTATTGAAGGATTTCTAAGTCAAATTTCTAAACCATTCTCAATCTTTTTTGCTAGCATGAGCTAATCTGGGAGGATACTGTATATTACAGAATTTATAAATTATAAAAAAAAAAAAAAAGAAACGCCCCTTTTTCAGGACTGTGTATTTCAACAATAATGTTGTACAAATCCAAATAACTTTACAGATCTTCATTGTAAAGGGTTTAAACAATGTTGTCCATGCATGTTCAATTAACCATAATCAATTAATTAACATGCACCTGTGGAATGGTCGTTAAGACCTTAACAGCTTACAGAAAGTAGGCATTTAAGGTCACAGTTCTAAAAACGCAGGACACTAAAGAGACTTGTCTACCGACTGTGAAAAACACCCAAAGAAAGATGCCCAGGGTCGCTGCTCATCTGCGTGAACGTACATTAGGCATGCTGCAGGGAGGCATGAGGACTGCTGATGTGGCTATAGGGCAATAAATCGCCATGTCCGCACCGTGAGACGCCTAAGACAGCGCTACAGGGAGATAGGAAGGACAGCTGATCATCCTCGCAGTGGAAGACCACGTGTAACAACACCTGCACAGGATGGGTACATCCGAATATCACACCTGCGTGACAGGTACAGGATGGTCACAACAACTGCCCGAGTCACACCAGGAACACACAATCCCTCCATCTCACAGCAAGAACTGACAGATCTGGTCCAGTCCATGAGGAGGAGATGCACTGCAGTACTTCAAGCAGCTGGTGGCCACCAGATACTGACTGGTACTGACTGATTTTGAGCCTCCCTTCATTCAGGGACACATTGGGAAACATTTTTACTTTATGTCTTATGGTGTCGACTCTTTTAGTGTTCATACAAATATTTACACATTAAGTTTACTGAAAGTAAAAACAGTTGAAAGTCAGAGGACGTTTCTTTTTTGCTGAGTATATATTTACAAAGTGTAGCATTACTTCTAACACTAGTTAGCTAACAGGAGCTAATCCGCGGGGACTTGTAACATTAGTTTAAGTTAAATGTAAAAATCTTTGTAATCCAAGCAGATGGATGTAATCCAAAGCAGAAATTTTGAAAGGACCTTTGAGAATGTTTCACAAGGCTAACCTGACATGATTTCTGAGATATCCTGGCTTTAAACGTACACTAAATATAATTTCACCATAGGTTTTGACTGACTGAGTTAACATTATCATATTTAGCTAGAACCTTGTAGCACAATGGTATGTTTTTCTTGAATTTAACATTACTAATGAAGGGTTAACAGAACTCTCAGGGATGGTGCTGTGTGGAATAGCTGTCGAAGATTTAGTGGGTTTGGGTAAACACACACATACTGTACACACACAGGATTTAGGGCATGTCTCGTCCTGCTCATTTGTACACCACTGGTATATGTGGTACACCACAAGCGCCCACTCTTCTCTATCTCTGAGTCGCTCACATCTTTTTTTCCCTTCAAGATGGCCAGCAGAACTATTCTTAACTCTGCTACAACCTTTCATTCATTTTTTATAGATAACGTAAGGCATGTAATTACCAAACCACCCAACCAAACCCCTTGAGGTAAGTGTATGATGACTTAGCCATGCAGTTTTGCAAGATTGTGGCTCTAAAGTGAGCATCACTTAGTTGCTAGCATCTTTACTGCAAAACTACGGATACTACGGATATATATTAGAAACAAGCGTATGTACTGTATATGTTTAAGCTTTATCATACTTTCATAAGTAAACGCTACTGTAAGAAGCTTGAGGTCTGTTTTGTGCAAACACCCGCTCCAGGTTTTCTGCTCAAGCTCCAGCACCACCCAGCTCAGCTTATTTTAACAGTGTGGCGGAGTCTGCCCTGACTACAGAGAAAAACTCTGAATGACCTCGCCAGGCTGAAAATGGTCCCCCTCAGGAACACACCCAACCCCCCAAACACACTTAAAGGAGCATCGCTTCCACACGCTGTGGCACTGCTCACGACTCATAAATCACTTGCACATGTTCGAGCCTATCAGGCTGGTCCAAAAATGAAAAGTATGCCAGGGTGGGAAAAAAAAGAAAGACAGAGAATGATGTAGGGAGATGTCTGTGAAATTTGATTCTCCAGAGTAGTTCAAAGGCAGGTTTGGTAGTTGACTTGTAACTGGTGGGAGTGTCTATGAGTAGGATAAGTGGGTGTGTCTATGAGTAGGATAAGTGGGTGTGTCTATGAGTAGCATAAGTGGGTGTGTGTCTGAATGACCCAGGTGGAAGCATCTATGAGTAGAATAAATGGGCGTGTCCTTGAGTGACACAGGTGGGAGTGTCAATAAGTAGAATAAATGGGTGAGTCTCTGAGTGACAGGTGGGAGCGTCTACGAGATGGACAGGTTGGTCTACCTATAAGTATGGAGGGTGAGGGCTTCTCTAAACATACAGGTATGTTTGTCTATAAATGAGATCAGTACGCATGTCTGCAAGTGACACAGGTGGGTGTGTCTATGCATGAGATGAGTGGGTTTGTCTCTTACTGAGACAGATGGAAAGGACTAGGAGTAGTACAGGTGGGTAGGCCAGTCAGGAGGATAGGTGGGCATTTCTTTGAATCCACATCTCTGGGTGACACAGGTGAGAATGTCTTATATTGTGAGAATCCCTATAATGTGGGCGTTTCTCTGTGTGAGCAAGTAGGCAAGTCTGTGAGTGAGACAGGTAGGTTTATCTATAACTGAGACCAGTGGGAATGTCTGTACATGAGGCAAGTGGGCATGTCTCTGCATAAGACTCATATAGTTTCTCATAAGGCGAGGACAACTGAGACAAGTGGCTATGTTTGTGGATGAGATAGTTGGGCATGTCTGAGTAGGAGAGGTGGGTATGTCAGGTCCAGTAAGACAGGTCCAGTAAGACAGGTCCAGATGTCTCTGAATGAGACTGGGGGTGTGGTTCTGTGTGAGACAGTGACACAGGTATCTGTGAGTAGGAAAGGTGAGGGTGTCTCTTAGTAGGAGAAGTGGGCAGGTCTGTAAGTAGGACAGGTGGGCATGTCTGTGAGTTGGACAGGTGGGATTTTAAAGAGACGTGTAACAGAAAAAAAGGACACTAAAAGCCGCTAGTTCTGGAGAACATCTGGGCTAGGTTTATAGGACATCTTAAACAAGCCAAGGCTAATCATTAGTGTTTAACTGTGCTTGCTTGAAGGCAACCAACCCGCATGTCCCAGGCTTTAGCATACAGGGCGTTAACTAGATCCAGTTCGAAGGTCATGAAGAGAACAGAGCATGCTTCAAGGTCATGACCTCGAGGGAATATCTGAGATACTGCAGGTCTCAGATGATGAACAGCTGCTGAAAGCTTCTTAGAATAAATCTTTAATGTTTTTTGTAGTAAAACAGACGGCAAAGCTAAAACAATTAGTCAGGGTTAAAAGTAACAACATTTGCATTAATTGGGTTAATAAATTAGCGATATTAGCTCTAGTTTGATCCTTTAACATGGTTAGCTTCAGTTTGAGGTGTGAAAATGATCTATAGGTGGCTTCTTATCTTCTTAGCAAAGATTTGATTCTGTACATCTTTCTGAAACAGGAAGTCAGTGTGATGTTTTTTTAAAAAATTTAAAAAACACAAACATTTACACAAATATGAATCATGAAAAACTGCAGCTTTTAGTTAGCATTACTAGATCAGGGTACGTTTTTGGCATGCCCTTGCTAGTTATAAATAGCGCTGTAGTATTTAAGTTTATCAGACTTAATTCTTCTCTTTTATTTATTCAAACTCTGGTAAAAGCCTGTAATTACAGAGCTCTCTCAAAACAATAGCCTCGAGACGTCAATCTCTTTCAAAAACCAGCAGGGGCGTTTGCTATACCCCTGCCCTCGGGCCACGAGAAGTCGACTGCCCCGGCTACACACACCCTACACCACAACATCATAATTATACCGTGAATAAAACAACGGCTACTCTATTTAAAGAGCCAGGAATATTATCACTATTCTCTGCAGCACCTTGTTTCACTAAAGCATCACTGTATACTAAAAATACACACATCATTCTGCATGCTAGTTAGTGCAATGTATTATTATTTTCTTTTTCATTAAAGAAATGATTTAGATTCTTTCATTCCTGTCAGGTCAAACCACAACCAAACAGGGAGTCTTGTTTCGGGTGTTCCTAAAACCGCAGGCGTATTTTTAATTACCAGTGAATGAAAGCGTTCAGACAAACAGGATGAACTCTGTCTGGTTGCATGGATGATGATGATGATGATGATGATGATGATGATGATTATGTCATCAAGTTCACTGGGCTGATCTGAAATTTAACCCAGACACACTTTTTTTTTTTTTAAAGAGAGATGTGCAAAGAGCTACAAGTCCAGACTCAGCCTGAATCCAAGACCCTGCTCTCGGTCTCTGACAAAAGGGAGTGGTGAAATTTATAGGAACGAGGGAGGAGAGAAGACAGAGAGAACGGGGGAGAGCATTGTAAAAGCTGTCAGAGGGGGTCAGGTTGGCTGGAAAAGGACAGATGGGTTGAAATAACTTTTACACTTAAACAAAAATCCCTAAACCTTATTTAAGACGGTGTTGAATTCACTATGAATAGATTAAAGATCAGCCCTAAGTCATGATGTAACTAAAGAATAAAGCTGATGGCTAATCAGCCTCGTTTATACAAACCGGGTATGAATACATTTTATCATAATTCGTTATGCAACAAACATTGTGTTCCTTAAAAAAAAAACATTTATTGTTTATCCTATGTTGGTGTAATTTAACTCATAAAGAAACTCATTAACATGAACCACACAGGATCAGCATCACATGAGATATCTGGTGATGATTTTATGGGATTTTACCAGAAGTTTAAATGTAACTTAGTCAAATTCATTTAAACTCCTAAAACTCTTTAAACGTACACAATTCCTGACTTTTAATCCTAGAAAGAAAAAAAAACATTCCCTGTCTTAGGTCGGTCGGGATCACATCTTTATTATAAATATGTGAAATGTCGGAATAATACAGAGAAAGATTTATTTCCAGTTTCATTTCTTCCATCACGTTCCCAGTGGGTCAGAAGTAAATAGTTTAACTGTGATTGAAACATTTCAGGCCGCCTTCCACAAGCTTCCTACAATAAGTTACTGGAATTTTATCCCATTCCCCCTGGCAGAACTGGTGTAACTCAGTCAGGGTAAAAGTCCTCCTTAATCAGACACGCATTTTTTTTAGTTCTGCCAACAAATTTTCTATTGGATTGATGTCAGGACCGCTTCAACACCTCGACTTTATTGTCCTTAAGGCATTTTTCCACAACTGTGGAGGTATGCTTGGGGTCATTATCCATTTGGAAAACACATTTGTGACCAAGCTTGAACTTTCTTGCTGAGATGTTCAATATATCCATACCATCTTCCTTCCTCATGATGCCATCTATTCTGTAAATTGCACCATTCCCTTCTTCACGGTTGGGATAGTGTACTTTGGCATGAACCACCCCCTTTTTCCTCCAGACATAACAATGGTCATTATGCCCAAAAAGTTCAATTTTGGTTTCTTCGGCGGAGAGAACATTTCTCCAGATCTTTGTCCCCACGTGCAGCTGTAATGTCTCCATGTGCATCTAGTATGTATTTAAATGTGTAACTTCTGTTTTGGGCTTTTTAAATGTCAAAGCAATAATCTTTTTCTCATGATGATCTTCTGCACTATGCTCCGGTCCAGCAGGAGGCGGTATTGTACCAACCATTTACAAACTTAAAAGTAAAAGAAGAAGCAGAAAGGATGGAAGCATTTATGCAGTTTCTGCATTTTTTTTTTTTTTTAGAGAGAGATTTTAGAGAATTTAACTTTTGAAAGTTACCTAAATTGTTCAAAATGTGTTAATTGATAAATAAATTGAGTTAATTGAATTGGTCAACAAAGAATCTGTTAAATTGCATAATTGCACAGCTCTAGCACACAACACTGAACTGTCGCTTATTCCTGCCTGGAATCTTGTTTTTTTCCCACTCAGTACTTGTAAATTACAATTACAAATTATTTACGTTGTTATTTCTTAAATGTTGTACTTAAGCCTGTTGTCTTTTGCCATTTATAATGATTCCCTTGTCTTACTTTATACTGAATTACAGTAAATCATTAGTCAAAATGTTTTTACTTTAACATAAACGTAAAAATATAAAATGGTCATTTGGTTTAATTAAATGAATTCAATGTTATAATTAGAGAAAGGAGATGCGAAAAGCTTTTCTCCCTGATGTGTCTCTGAACTTGTTGTCATCCTTCCTGTCCTGAACTCATGACCCTCCGGTTTCAGCAGGAGAAAAATCCAGGCTAAACTAAGGGCATGGCACCGGAGTGCTGTCTGTCTGTGTGTGTGTGTGTGTGTGTGTGTGTGTGTGTGTAGAGAGAGAGAGGTAATGGTGGATAACATCAGTGTGTCTGAGAGACTGAGAGTGCGCATCAGATGAATAGTTGAGTCTCATAGCTCTAGGTATATGGAAGCGCAGTGAAAGCCCATCATTCATCCTTTCTGGCTTTAGTGCCTCAGTATATAACGCTCAAATTATAATCTATTTCGATCGCCAGTCTTTTTTTGGGAGCCCAAGGGTGGAGAGGTGCAGGAAAAACATAGCACACTTACTCCACACTTCAACCCGGGGCAAAAAAGCCTACGTGTGGGCTGTGAGAAAACACTGAGGAGTGTTTGGATTTAAGAGGAGGGGCAAAAATGCTTCAGAATGCTGACCAGGTATTTCCTCCATATTTCCCCAGCACGCACTTCAGAGACGCTGGAGAAGAAAGGACAGACGGTGCCCCTGTTCACTGGCTCTGAACAGAGAACGCTGTGTTTCCTAAACCTCGACTGACACCCAATCCACCTCAGGACTCCAAATATGTGTTGGCTTAAGAGGCAAGCAAAAGGAATCATTGAATCTATTACAGGCGACAGTTTAATGGCGCCATTTTTCAGGGACATTTGGTCTCGCAGCAAGGATGTGATTGTCGGGATGTCGTTCATTTTGGACAATATCTTATTTTTAAAAAAGCAGTTATTCTTAATCATGAATCAGGTTGATGGATTTGCTGAAGGCGAAACTATTATAAACCAGCTGATTGTAGTAAAACATTGAAATGTAGTAAAACATTTGAACAGTGCCAACATTTTAAAGAAGGCAGTGAATAATAATCCCGGCGTGAGGTGGGTCAGAGCCCACTGTAGTCATTCCAGTTAACGTTCAGCGAGTGGAATGCATGATCCATGAAAATCAACATCGCCAGCTTGCAGAAATGACGCATCTGTCTGTGTGAACTGTACACACAATCATTCGCCAACACTACTTGCACATTATAGGAACTCTGCTGGGAGTTATCGCCACGTCCCCGTACAGTCCTGACCTCGCACCAAGACATTTCCACATGTTTCGGTCATTAAAGGAGTTCCTGGGAGGCCAGGGTTTCAGGTCGTAGCTCCAGCGCACTGAGAAATCATTCTACCTTGATGGTGTCCACGCACTGGTGAGACACTGTGATAAGTGCATTAGTGTATCAGGGGATTATATCGTGAGAAATAAAGTTTATACTCTCAGAACTGTGTTCTGTTATTCTGCACACTCAAAAGTCCTGGTTTGACTTGACATCCCTTATATAATCAAATACAATCTACTGTTGGCAAAATTATGAGGAATCTGTCTCACATATCGTACATAACATTCAAACAGCAATATTAAATGTAAGAATTTTGCACTTTATTTCTCGCTTTCTGATGATAATAAAAACTTTAGGACATTTTACAGTACTCTAACGTAGTAGAAGAAAAATTTGTTTGTATTTAAAGATTAAGATTAAGACTCTAAATATTAACTGAAACACTTCAAAAGATGTAACATATGGCTGTATATTACCCTAAAGAATGTAGCTACATAAAAAAAAAAAAGATGATGACAACCACTCCTCCTTTAGGCATGCAGATCAAGCACATGTCCCACCAGGCTCTCAGCTCCCACTGACAAGATCTGTCAGTAATTTCAAGAGTAAAACGGGCATCTGCGTAAAACAGCATGAATTCGAGTTTTATCCCAGGCTATGTTCGCCAAGAAAGCAAGAAAAAAAATGGATATTAAAGAAACACCACCACAAACAACGAGAAATTAATAGCTGGTTGGAGGAATCAAAAGTCTTGTGAAAAGGCCAGCCATCACCCCTTTCACATCCCCCATCAGTTTAAACAAACGTTTCGCTCCAGGGACAAAGGCTGACCCCTGAGTCTGAGCATGCCTTCTCCTCGTGCACACGCAACACATTTCAAACCCACGTGACAAGCGGCCAGTGAGTACCGTCATTCGAATTAAACATTGCTTTTTCTCTGTAAAGAAATCCTAATCATGGCCATACTCGATAACACACCCATAGCTTTAAAATGATCGATTTAGAACAAGGACACACATATTGGAGGATTTGACATTACTTGTAAATTTTTTTTTACCATGTACAAAAACTGCAGCAGTGGCTTTCTCCCTTAAAGGCTACATACACAAAACGTACAGGAACGCAAATTCACACCACATTGCTATTAATTAAGGCCAAGCGCCTTTGAAGTTTGGAAGTTTTCCCCCCAACTGTAATCACAAGTAGCTGTAGAGATCAGATTGCTTTTTCTTCGTCTTCTTCCTTAAAAGCACTACAGATGTTCCTGGAATACCACTAATTGACAATCGTCCCAGTGCTCCCCGCCAACACACACACACTCATACGAACACAAATACACACAAGCTCTTCCTAGCCAAACACCAAATTCCTAGAGGCAGTGAACAAGGCATGAATTGGCTTTGACATTTTTATCTTTTACAGAGGTCATAATTGAAGCTAAAAACAGGTTACGGTAAAGTGATGTTTATCCTATAGCACAGCAAAACTCCACAATCTATCCAGTTTACTGCTCAGCAGCACAGAGAGCTTGTGTTTTCCTTTCCAACACCTGTAGTCCATATGGCGAGCCAATTCTACACAAAATATTCCTGTAAAGCTTCATGAAATTTCCCAGGAAGTCAAAAGTAAAGCTTTAACTTTCAATCCTCTGAGGACATCCGTCCAGGTTTTATGCTAATTTGTGTATGCTAACTTTTCTTCATCTTACGCAAGTGACTCATGGTTTGTCAAAGTCTTTAACTCAAATTATTGGTCAATATTGAGTTCCTTGGAACGATCTTACCATTTAATGTTTCTTCAAGACATCTTTTTGCGAGAATGTTCAAGTAAAACCTATGTTTAAAAGCTAAGAGCTAACAGTTGCTTGTCCTCGTTCCTGAACATCAGTCCCTAAAAAGCTTAAAATACCATTGAATCTCCAGTTTATTAGGGTTGAATCTGCCTCTGTATTGATCTCTAAGAGGTTGACTGAACAGAGGAACCCCTCTGGTCTTAAGTGGCTTTAATTACAAGGCAAACTGAGATGATCCTCGCAGCCTGAGGTGTGTCTTCTTTTAAATAACAACATGTGCCACCAGCATAGGGCATTCTGCAGACCGGGAAGTCAATTAATCTTTCAGATGATGCACTGACTAGCCTGTTAAGAATTACGCTATCTTTTAGCATCCCAAATAATCCAATGACTAAGCTAAATCTGCTTGTATAGCCAAAACCCGTAAAGTTAGATGTTTTCATCTGGTTCAAAAGCATTCAAATCCTGTTCTTGGCACCAGTCCCTGTTTCTTTCTTCTGATTCCAGGTATTAAAATTCTCCTGGATAAAATCTGTCAGCATTTATAGCTGGCATCCTAGATCGCATCTCCTTCTATGGAAACATGCTCCATTATTACGTGCTAATAAACATGCTGTCAGGCACTTCTGAACACTTTCCAATGTAGTTCCTGTGAGTTTTTATCTTTCCATTTATCATATCTTCTCGGTTGGAAGGTGGCAAAATTCCCGCTTTATATACTACACACCACGTTAGGTAACACTATGCCTCGCAGAAATGTAGTTAATTAAGAGTACAGATATTTGCCTTAAGTACATATCTGTATTTTACTTGAGTACTTTTAGTAGAGGACACTTTTTACTTTTACTCCGCTTAAAGGTACAACAAATATCTGTACTCTTACTTAACTACGTACATTTCTGCGAGGCATTACGTTACCTAATGGCAGTAGGGTGTAATATTTAAAGTGGGAATTTTACCACCTTCTAATTGTCATCTGCTGGCTGTCCTTCAAGACATGCCCAATAACATAACAGGTGTTTGAAATCAGAAAAAGACTATTGTGATGTAACACAACCTCTGTAAAATGCATTGGCCGAATGCCTAAATGTAAATGTACTTTCGATACTTAAGTAAATTTGAAGGTGAGTAATTCTGTACATTTACTCATGTACACAAGTAAATGGAAAACTGTTACTTGAGTAATATTTGCCCTACAGAATCCCTACTTTGACTCACGTACAAGATTTGTCTACTTTGCCCATCTCTGCACATATGCACTTGGGTAAACCACTTATCCTCAAGTACCCAACTTTGGTGAGATATAGGCTAGGTTTTGCTAAAGAGTCCAGCCCAACTCCACTGTTTAGACATGAATCAAATCAACAGTTCAACAACCAAACCGCTGAACCACTACTAAAAGACTTAACGCCCTTGAAATTACAGGGTTCCCAAAAGCATGCCCAGAAAAAGCTCATTGTACATATATCCAACTCCTAGACATCGTCACTCCTGGCTTTCTGCCCACTTCAAGCAGTTTTTCAGTCCTACACAAATCCTAAAAATCATAATATCCTCAAGCATACATGGAGGTATAGCGTTCATTTATTTTTAGTAACTGATTTATCTTGGTCACGGCTTAATGGTGTAAAGCAGGGCTCCTCATCTCCAGTCCTGGAGGGCCAGTGTCCAGCAACACCTAAACACACCCACTGAACCTAGTAATTAACAGATTAGTTGAATCAGCTGTGCTTGAGCAGGAGTCACCAAAGTTTGCTGGACACTGGAAAACCCTGGTCTAAAGCTTATCGTAGGAATGTTGCACATTATTTGTGAATACAACATTGGGTGGGACTCGATGCTTAGATATTTGTATCATCAGCCACATTTACTGTATTCGTGGCAACTTAGAGTTGCAAGTCCATCATTTAAAACAATTTTCAGTGTTTGAACCAAAACAGGGGATCTGCAGGGAACCTCAAAAATATATACAAATGAACTCTTGGTGGTACCACTGAGGGTACAATTTTTGTAATCAAGAAAACAAACAAAAAAACTCTCCAATACTTAAGGTTATCTGCTGTTCAGAGTAGACCTTCAATATACTTACCTCGAAGACCTCCTCATCCAGAATTCTGCTTCCAAACACAGCAATGCCTTTAGTGTCGAGGTTGGCACGGTCACTTCTTTTCAAGGGCTTAGTGATCTTCTTCTTGCAGTCCACAATGATGGTCACAGTCTTCTTCTCCACGCTGATGGCCACACGATGCCACCTATAAAACAGAAGTAGAACTCATGAATGCATGGACAAAGTGCACTTTACCAGCTTCAAACATGAATTAAGTTATATGATGCCCTTTTTTATTACTTCCTTATTGTGCACACATTAATCCCATCAGAGGCATAACCAGCTAGAGCAGGGGAATCACTTAAAAATACGCTGCCAATATGACATTGGAGAATTAGATGTATTCTGAATAAGGAACTGGTAAAAGTCAGATGTGGGCTATTCTTCCCTCAGTATCTGTCGACTGTTGTTGAGTCCTGAACAAAACTAGTGAAGGAGCTATACTTCTTCACCTATTGGCTGTTATACTTCTGCACTTGCTTGGATGCAATCTCCAACAGTGCATTGTGAGATTCCTGGAGACTATAATACTAAAGCAGACTTAAAGTGTCTATAAAGTCATATCTGAAAAAAAAAAACAATACACTTATAGTCCCTGAGAACCATATTCTCATTCTGAGACCTGACTATTAAATGGTTCTCCAGAACCAAGACAACAAAGAGCACATATGTGAGTCCTCCAACTCTTAACACCTTAACTGCTCCACATTCCAGACAGGACTACATTCCACCATCAACAAGGATTAGTCTCATTAAAGTCCAAACCAAATGGTTAGTCTGCATGACAGACAGCATGAACCCTGTGGAAAGTGCGCTGAAGAGGAAACAGTCAGCCAAAATATGGACTACAGGGATCTTGATTACATTTTATAAACAAACCAGACTTCCCAGTTTGAACCATGTCCCGCAGCATTCAGACAAATATTTGTTTTCTTAATAAACATTAAGATGTTTCATAGTACTTCAATTAGCTATTTACATTTATACATTATGCCAAATTCTTTTTTCCAAATGAATTTTCTAGGCTTTCAAATAGGTGGCATAACCGAGCTCTGAAGCCTCATCAAATAGTGTCTATGTAAATGAGCTACTGGTGATCCATGCCCCTTCAGAGAACAACAGAGTTGAAGAACAAACCAGGGCAGGGGGCTCTTCGTATATGATGTCACAATAGAGGAATAAATCTAATTGGCTTGTCTAATTGGCCAGCCAATACAAAACGGAGAAAAAGGGGGAAAAACACGGAATTCATTCATTCATTCATCTTCTATACCGCTTTATCCTGTATTTAGGGTCGCTGGGACGTGGAGCCTATCCCAGGAGACTCTGGGCACGAGGCAGGGTACACCCTGGACTTTGTGCCAATCCATCGTAGAGCACACACACACACACACACACACACAAACACACACACACACACACACTCATTCACACTCATTCACACACTATGGTCAATTTGGGAACGCCAATTAGCCTAATCTGCATGTCTTTGGACTGTGGGAGGAAACCGGAGTACCCGGAGGAAACCCACCAAGCACGGGGAGAACATGCAGGGAATGTTTATTATAATTTCTTTTTACATTTTTATTGCTGGTACATTCACACTGTACCATCTGAATAAAAACTGCCATTTAAAGCATTAAATTGGGTAAATTAAGAGATTGCATAATATATTATATTATATATTATAATAAAGTAATAAAAAAGTTTTTAAAAAAAGTTTGTACTGAAAAACAGGGTGAGTATGACTTTTGCACATTATTGCACAAAACATTAAATGACCTGGCGTATAACTTACAAATAGCTTAGCATGTTTAAAAGCTAATTCCATCTGGCTCACAGTGAGAAGGAAAACAAGGTCAGTTAGACACTTTACCGCATATGAGTCCATTTTCAGCTGTTGTCTTTCCTTGTCAAATTATATAAAACCAACATCATTAGAAAGGAAATCTGTTTACGCTTTAAAACTAAATTAATGAGCTCCAGATTTCAGGACAGCCCATGTGTTTGGTCATGTCCTGCTGCGTAGAAATGCAACAGTTCTGTCGTAACCAGGACGAGGAATTTAGAATATGAAGCTTAATTCGATGTGATGATCACACAGGTCGCGGAGGTCATGTTTAACACTCCCCATCTGCCACCCTGTTTCCTTTTCTCTGCAGTAAAAATGCACATGAAGGGGTTTCTGGTAAAGATCGAGTCTCAGCTGGTCTCTTCATGCCTCAGCTGATCTTGTTTAATCTTAAGAGTTTCTCGTATACAGATATAGAAACTAGGACGTGCTACGGTAAGTACTGGTAATGTCCGGATTGTCAAAAAGAGAGCTAGCCGTAATACCAGCATAGCATTTCTGGTAAAAAAAAAAACATGACAGATCGTAGTTAGCTTTGAGCATGCTAAGCATTTATCATATGCATTGTGGTTATTCAAAGGAAGCTGCAAAAACGCAGACAGTGATTTTTGATTACAGCGTTAGAAAGCTCAAAATAGGAAAGGCAGGGCTGAAAAGTCTGTCATTACAGCTGTATGGAACGAACCACAAGGACGTCGCTAAGCTAACACCGCATATGTTCAGAGCTTCGTAAGATATAATTAGAAAAACACTGGAACATACACATAAATGTTTTTTATATTAAAGATTCATTCATTAGTACTGCTTTAGGGACAAGCCCTGTAACACTGTCTCAGAAGCATAGCTAAACATTACCTTTTGACAAAGAGACAAGAAGTCACAGCTAAGCTAACACTGCTTGTGTTAAAGCACTGTAAAAAAAAACAGCTAAACTAACATTGACTTGTATTTAAAGTTTATAGGACACAGCTGAGCCTTGTTAGTACAGCAAAGCTAATTCTTCCTATCAAGTCACAGCTAAACTAACACTGCCTATGAAGGACCCTCAACGTAACAGCTAAACCCACTCTATAGAAAGAGACAAAAACTTCATCGATTTTACACCAACAGTCTTATAAAATAACCCCAATGACAGCTACACTCTCACTTACTTTCCGTCAGCCAGGTTGAGGGTACGGAACAGAGGGTAGTCCTCGGGTGCGGGTTTGCCTGTCTGGTCCTCATAAATGAAGACGGGAGAACGTCCAACCTCCACGCCGAGCTGCTGGATGCCTTGCTCATTGTAGATGGACAGGAGGAAGGACTGGAGACCAGCTTTGGTTTTGAAGGTAGTCAAGACGGAGAAGTCTTCAGGGAACAACCCAGCTATGGTTGAAAGAATTGAACAGAGGTTAGTGTAAAGGAAAACACAGTTATTGATTTAACCATGACTAAGATTTTGCCTTGGACTGGGCAATAATTAACCTCACTGTAACTTTCCAAATATTCCAGTTCCTCCTGGAAGATGAAAAAGGCTTTACTATAATTCTTTAAAAAAGTCAGTGGTGTTTCGCAGATAAACCATGAAATTCCTCAGCACTCCAACAGCATCATGCTAACAAAGAAGCAACAAGTTAAACAAAACCCAGCTGCACCACACCACACGGAGAAACCTCGCGTTCGTTTACTTACAGTAGCAGCATGATAACATCTGTGATTGTATTCCCAAAACAGCTGTCACCACATCTGGTTTTCCTCTAATCAAGTTTGCAGATTGAGTTTTCAAATCAAATACGGTGTCAAGTTCAAGCTGTATGTGACATTTCCGACGACACTAAAACGCATGCATTACCATTGACTATGGCAAGCATTCACCTGATGGACACCACATGCTTACATATGAGAGTACATGAACATTGTACATTATATATAATTTGGGGCAGTGGAAGCTCAGCGGGTTAAGGTTCTAAGCTGTGCTAAGGGTGCTGTGTCATGGCTGTCCCTATACGTACATTCTGAGCCAACGGTCCTAATAAACTTGTACAGTATATGTGATACATCCCATAAGAGAGCACCAAAGATAAATCTTTTTTGTTGTTGTTGATGTATTCTTTCTTTCCCCCTAGATTACATTTACTGCATTTGGTAGACACCCTTATCCATTTGATCTCATTATACATTTGAGCTGTTGAATTGTTAAAGGCCTTGCTCAAAAGCTCAACAGAGGCAATTTGATGGAGATGGGATTTGAACCTAGGACCTTCCTATGAGTAGTCCAGAACCTTAAACACCAAGCTACGCCTACCCAGATATTCTCCATAGTTTAGTGACGTCCAAGTGTGCTCCATCTCGTTAGGGCACTCCCATATCAATAATATCTACCAAACAGAAAGAGTGCAAGGCTAATACATGCTTCCTCCGATGCACATGGCGATATTTTTTAAATGCTGCCACCACACTTGGAAGAAACCCGCTATCCACTTCCTTCCCCTTGCGAGAGTTCATAGACGCCAATGATTAGCTAGTGTACTTATGATTGATGTGGGAGTGTAAATACAGCCCTATGGGGCCCCACTTCCGCCCCATGGGCAATCTGTTCTCTCTAGTCTCTTGTGTACGGAGGGCTGTAGACAGAACCTATTCTGAACGCTTTCCAGGAAAATCTATTGCTGCCCCAAAACCCTATAATAAACTAAAATTGTATAATGACTTTGAACATGACGAGTAAAAGATCTAATTGTTCAAGTTTTCCCAGAAAAAAAATCAAGATGATGTTCCTGAACAAAGCATTGAATCCTGCAAGGTTCAGCCACCAAGCCCATGATCTCGCCTGATCGATCACATTCAGATTAAAGTGTAAACTGTGTATACTACCACTTAATCCAATAGTTTGTAATGGATGTTTTACCTGGGAAGAGCTGACTGGTAGGAGCGCTGATCTGAGCCGCCTTTGCCACTCTGTAGGCTGTGTCAGGCTTGGACGATTTCCGATTTACGCAGAACCCTGAAGCTTTCTCCACTCCTTCAGGGGTGTTGGGAAAGTCTAAGACCTTTAGAACATCCACTGTTTCAACTGTAGAAAGACAGAGAGAAAAGACAAGAAGAAAAATTGGGTTATCACCAAGTTTTTAGCCCAGCATACATTAGCTTTGAGGATGGTGGAAAATAAGCTGAGATGAAATCACAAGCAGAAAAATCTCAACCAGGAACAATGTCATATTTAAGATACCGTGACGTCTTCTGTGAATGTTTATCGCTTTTACCACTTCATTCACCAAAAATGTTATCACGAATCCTGGGTTGACTTCAAATCCCCTCATAATTTGCCTGAGGTTTTGTTCTTTTTTTTCATTTTTCTGTTAGCCTGGGTTTAAGTACGCCAATTACATAGACATTGACGAGGTATGTTAAGGTAAGTGAAATGAAGGGAGTTTGAAGGATGAATGAAATGCATTATCTGAAGTGTATTTACACACACACACACACACACTTTGTGGAGCTTTCAGGCCTGTGTTAACTTGTTAAATAAATAGTAAAATATGGGACTTTTATACAACAAGATTGATTTAGTTCTACTGTCATCTTATTTCCTTTTCAGATGCTTCTTCCTCAAAATTTGACTTTATTAAATCATTCACTTAAAGATTCCAAATGCTTTAGCAAGATTCTGTTAAACTTTAATTTGACTAAATTTGTTCATTGGCGTGGAAAACGCGTGTCTAATAGCTGTAAGTTCTTCCAAAGTCTAAGGGCGTAGAAGTTAAATGCCCTCTCATCCTCGAGTTCTAATCCTGACTTTGGAACAGCCAACAGATTTTGTAAGCGAATACCTTAAGGGTTTTGGCACGGGCGGAAAAAGTGACAGTGCACTCAAAGAGTTTTTTTTTTTTTTAATAGACGTGGATAATATAGTAAAGTGAAGTAAAGTCATGAAGAACGCGTGGCTTGGTGCCACCTCTGCTTGTGCATGTGAGTGTCATGTGACGGGAAACATCTGTATCAAAGCCTGAGGCATCATGGCCACAGCTGGACGTAAATATGAAATGAACTGGTGAGTTCTTAATATCCGTCACATCTGTGCGGTTATATTGAAAAGAGCCAAGTTTCCCCAAACGGTCTCTGGACACAAAGAGGACGAGTTAATGGTGCATCATATTAAAGGCTCCATCTAAAAGCTGAGATGATCCTAACTTAATAATGCTTTGCAAAACTTGATTTAATTTAAGATCTACTGTTCAGACTAGCTCAGCTTCAAGAATTCTCTCTCTTTCGTTCTCACGTCCTTTCTCTGTTTTGGTAATAACGACATCTTAATTTCCTTTTCCATTCCTGCAAAACAAGCTCCATCGCAAACGCTCGTCTCACGGCACTAGTATATACACAGCTGATACAAAATGTATGCACATCTACAGTCCGGTCTCTAGGAACGAGAAGGAGGTGTGGCCTCTTTATCTGTCAGTCCCAGAATAACAGAGCTAACATCCTTAAAAGCTAACATCTAAACCAATCCTTGTTGAATCATATCATCTTAGACAGAGATAGACACCATTAAAAAAATGACAGCTCCATCTCACAGCATCCACACCTGATCAGTACAGTCACAGCAAAGCTCTGAAGCCTTTTACGCTCTGACATCGCAGCTCGGGAAAATGCCATCATCTTCTTGTACTCTGCTAATCTGAGCTGAGGGCCAGGTTAAAGGGCAGGGGCTAATAAAAGCAAGCCTGAAAACACCACTCAGGCATTCCACCTCCATCCTGCATTTATCACACCCAAGAAAAGACAAGTCAGTGTGGAGCGAGTGACTGATCAACCTCAGTGCATCTCCATCAGCCAGACATGCAGTCATATAAACTCTAACATACACCGTGCAGAAGAAAGGAGCCTTGAGGAACATCAGTAGGAACAGACATGGGGTTTCCACCTCACACAAACAGCCTTTGTGTGTGATTCACAGTTCCCTTAGACTGAGCTATAAGGTCCTCTGTAATACTCTCTGAAGGACTACGCTATTATAGGAAATACCTCACACACACCCACACACCCACAAACACACACAGACCATTCAGACTCGCTCCAACACTAAAAGACTGTACCATTTTTTACCATACCAGGGGAAATATTATTTTTGCCTGATACCTGATATTTTAACAATGCACACTATGGACCATGATACTAATCTGAGCTAACAAGATGCTATAATAGTGTTAAAGAAATCTGATGCTTTTTTGCTTATTAGATGCTAAAATGTGTTAGTCTAGTTCATTGCTTTGTATTTTAATGCATTTTATTTCAAATACACAGTGCTGTCACAATGTCGTTAGTTAGCTGCACTACATTCGTGGCAATATTTCAACATTTAATGTAACACATTTCTAAAATTTAGATTATCTTGTTTGGAATTGTAGAGTATTTTTACAGTACTGTATAGGGAAATAAAGCTTCCCTTCATTTGTGAGTGTGTTTCATGGAGCTGCAAAATTTATTTTGTTCCCATGTGCACTTGTTAGTCGCCCTTATCCAGACTACTGACATTTTATCTCATTTAAACAGGAACTGTTACCAGAGGTCCACATGTGCTAAAATCATGATTCTTCCATCCATCAACCTCTGTAGTCCAACTTGGGGACCATGGAGGCCACTGGTGACCATTGTGTTTATTCCCATTTTACGACCGTGTTAGGACCTCCGGTCAACATTCGGAAAATTTAGGCACACCAATTAGCCTAATCTGCATGTCTTGCAAACTTCATGGACAGACCCCGATGCGGGAATCGAACCTGGGACCCTGGAAGTGTGAGGCGACAGAGCTAACCACTAAGAATAATAATAATACCGCCTAGAATCATAATAATCGGTTAACTAATTAAATTAAATTAGACTAGATTACAAGTAGCCACACGGATATTTTATTTTATAGTAATGTAATAGTAAAACTTGCACACTAAAGGGAGAAATGGTTCTACCTGAGCAACAAAACATATTATAGTTAAGAGCGTGTCTATGGGAAATAAATCTGATTCACGATGCCTGTCTAAGATCAAACAAACACGTACTATAATATACTCTTATTGTATCATATATCTCACTGGGAGGCGCCAAAAAAAGGAAGGGAAGGGTAAGGAGTGAGCGAGGGATCAAACAGAAGGAGGGATCTTTAATGCTACTTCGAAAACATCATCTTGATCAGGTTGTTAAACAAGAACTCTTAGACGGAGCAGGCGCCCAAATCGCACAGTACAGGTTTGAGCTGAGTGGGCGGATTTGGGTCAGTCCATCCGAGTGGAAAGGCGCAGACCTTTTCACCTGCAGCTCCCTGAGACTCCTCTAATGTATTCAGTCAAAGACTCCCTCCCTCCCTCCTTCATTCCCTCATTCACCCCCTGCCTCCCTCGCTCCCTACCCCCCTCTTTTGACATACGCTTGCCGTTCAAACAAGACGGCATTTATGCCACTGAGCAAACTTTGTGAAAAGAAAAAAAAATTAAAAGGTCCCTCTCTCTCTCTCTCTCTTCCCCCCACCTGTGGTCCAACACTCCCTCTCTGCTCTCTGTGCTCCTTACACTCCTGAATCATTTCTGTATGACACAGACAAGGACATATGAGATGCTATTAGAGGACATCAGAAAGGACAGACAGAGCTGCCAAAATCAGCAGAGTCAAAGGGAGATGGGTGAAATGTGAGCATTGTTCAGAGGAATGCACACCCGAGTCTGTTCATGCCCCGGGGGGCAAAGGGAAAAAAAAAAACATGTCTGTACGCGGCAATCCTGCAGAAATACCTTCAAGTGAAATCAGACGTACAGCTCATCAATTAAAGGTTATCTTGAGGAGGGTTGATACTGTATGACTGCCGATATCATTATTGCGATAATTTTTTTTAACAATATGTCCACTGATCATTAGGAGTATCTTTGATTTATTACAGTAACAGAGACAACTCCAGCTGATGAGATGTTCATTATCGCAAGCATACACAGTGTAAGTTCATCGTGTCCTTGCTTTGTTCTCGCGTGGTCGGACGCGTTCCCAATCCCTGCTAAGGCCCGAGTGTGCGCTTCTCTTTGAACTAAAATAATAGGGATGAGCGCAGAGGACCATCATCAGGGAACGGCGGGGATATGCAGGACAACAAGGTCTTGTCTCAACCACACACACACACACAGTTCTTAGAGAGAGGAAGGGGGAGAAAAGAAGATCAGAGCCTAGGTTTACCCAAAGCTCCTTGATGGCCTTGGGTACATGTGGAGGGGTGTTCTGATCTGAGGTCGTCTTCAGTGATCTAATCTGGTTCTCTGGGTCTTCTCCACACACCAGAAACCACACAGCGTCCCTCAAAGCGATCCAGCTTCCTTCATGTTCAAAATCCTTAATTGCTACGCTGCCGCTTTATTGAGGCACGCCCATAACGAGCAGCCTGCGAGAGCTTCAATTACAACGCATTCGATCTCTCATTAATATCAGACAGAGCCTGCTAATTGCAGGGGAAGCTTGTCCAGACCCTGGTCCAGATTTAGAACAAGGGTCTGCCGAGCTCCTCTCTCTCTCTCTCTCTCTCTCTCTCTCTCTCTCTGTCAGCAGTCAGCTGGTAGGTTTGTTGCCGGACGACCTGCTGAAAAATTCTTCCCCTGAGTGCGAGACAGGGATCTGAAAGCCTGGAGGAATTTCTCCCCGTGTCCGCACACACACCTAACGGACCATTTGCTCAAACAAAGAGGCTTTAAAAAAAGAAAAGAAAAAAAAAAAGCTTGGCTGAGGCATAAATCTTAAAAAGTCGTCTGAAAGGATGCCTTCTGAGCGCATTCCTGCTTCCTCGTCTCACTACCATCCTAGAGAGCTGAGGTTGAGCGCACTTGACTAAACTCATTCACCTTCTTTGCAGGAGTCCACACACACACAAACACATACACACACACACACACACACACACACAATTTCTTTATATTGATTGATATAAACTATATATAAAGTTGCATCATTCTGAGACACTTTGTCTGCTTGAATTTGCTTCTCATATCTACACACATCAAGTGTGTTTTTGCATCTTCTGACCTTCATGTAACATCATATGCTAGGTTTGAATCCAGATGTGCTATATTTCTAATTTCAAAAGTTCTTATTTACAGTCATGCAATTAATGCTATCATTCTTAATTTAGTTAGATTTTAAAATAAAGTTCTTTCGGATTGATCCTTCCTGTGGAACTTGAAGAGATTCTATGTCCAAAAAAAAAAATGTGGATCAAGAAGAAAGCCTGAAGCATTAGTGATTCCTAAGGGTATGGGCTTTACAGTAGGTGAGGATAAGTAAAGAACATACTGTATGAAGGTACTCCAGATGTTCTTTTCAGCATAAAACCTTAATGTTAAGAACTCTTTTTCAGTTTGAAAAAAAAAAAGTTCTTCTGATGATCCTTTCTGAGGAACCTGAAGATATTCTAAGCAAAAATAAAAGTTGGATCAGGAAGAAAGCCTGAAGCATTAGTGACATCCTGAAGGTATGGGTTTTTAGGTGAGGAGAAGAGTTTACAGTACAGCGCAAAGAGCCTCCGAAGTGTTCTTCTCGGTAAAATAAGTATTGTTAAGTGATCATTCTCAGTTTGGTTAGATTTTTTAAAAAGAAAAAAAAAAAGTTCTTCTGATGATCCTTCCTGAGGAACCTGAAGATATTCTAACCAAAAAAAAAAAAAGACTGGATCAAGAAGAAAGCCTGAAGCATTTGTGATTCCTAAGGGTATGGATTTTGGGCGAGGTTTATCAAAGGTGATCCAGGTGTTCTTCTCAGCATAAACTCTTACGCTGAAGCCCTTATGGTGAGGAAAGCATCTGGAAAAGAACATCTGAGGGCGCAGCACATGTGTTATCTATCTAACTGTCTATATCTGATCCATATAATGTCTAGACATGTTGGATGAGAATGATTTACCTGCTCGGACGTGCGGAGCCAGGAGCGCGAGGATGAAGGTGACGATGAGGAGAGGTTTGGTGGTGATGTCCAGAAGCCACCTTTTCGTCCTCCACCTGGTGGACCACCGCTGGGTCTCCATGGTGGACGGAGAATGCCGAGATGCCGGACGAGCCTCGGGGAAGTGTAACGGCTTCTCAGCAGAGCCCTCTAACTCCAACTAAAAAGCGCACCGCACCACACGCGCGCACACACACGCGCACACACACCGCGCGCGCACACTCACACGCACATGAGCACTCACACGCGCACACACACAGTCCAGTCCGCGCGCACACTCCTCTCCGCACAATCCCTCCAGGAAAGCTGTAGAGCTCTACAGAGCCATAAAGCAGCAGCGGGTTATGAGCTCGATCTCCTCTCTCCGCTCTTTCCCCAAAAAATAGAAGGAGGAAGAAAAAAAAAAGAAAAGAAGATGAAAACCCCACGAGTTCCAAAAAAAAAAAGACTCTCTCTCTCTCTCTCTCTCTCTCTCTCTCTCTCTCCACGCGCGTGAGGGTGGGTGGGTGCGCGCGCGTGCGTCCCGCCGCAACTTTTCCGCCCAGCTTCCAGAGCGCGCGGGATTCACGGGGGCTTTAATCAGGACGCACGGAGGCACATCCGATCTCTTAACCCCCCACCTCCTCCTCCTTATTCACACACACACACACCGACAGGAGGGCCAGTCGAGCCGGAGGAGACCTACCATTACGCGGAGAGGGGGGAAAATGACAAGGGAGGGAGGAAAGGAACAGCTCTGATTAACAAATCAGGAGGGGTGCAGGATGGAGACTCCTGGACAAGGATCCACCCCCTGAGCCCCCGATACATCACCCACCCACACACACACACACACACACACACACACACACCAACTCCTTCTGTTCATGTCACTGTTGAATCAGTCATTTTAACAAAACCTTCCAAAGCACGAATCAAATTCATTATTTTTTTTTTAAATCCCTGAAACCTTGAGTCAGATTTGGATCTTTTTAAATCACCTTGATTTGAATTGGATCTTTTTAAATCATAGTTAATCGATTCTTTTAAAAAATCTC
The DNA here is from genome assembly GCA_030522415.1 of Channallabes apus. Lineage (NCBI taxonomy): Eukaryota > Metazoa > Chordata > Actinopteri > Siluriformes > Clariidae > Channallabes > Channallabes apus. The sequence goes on from CM060104.1 coordinate 27,757,680, forward strand.
AGAAACCCTGAGACAAATCGGTTCTTTTAAGTTATATTGACTCGAATTAGATCTTTTAAATCGTATTGAGTCAAATTGAATCTTTTTAATCATAGTGAATCCATTCTTAGAAAAGATCCCCAAAACTCTGGTCTGAATTAAATCTTTTACATCATGATTTGATCTTTTAAATCATATCGGATCCATTATTTTAAAGGATCCCAGAAACGCTGAGCCGAATCATATCTTTGGTCAAATGGAATTGTTTCCTTTAAATCATATAGAGAATCGATTCCTTTCACATGACCCCCAAACCCAGAATCAGATTAATTCGTTTAAATCACTCTCAACCGATTCTTTCAAAATGTGGCTCCAAACCATGAATCGCATCCATTCAATCCAGTCTATATCTGTAACACTTATCCTGTGTATGGTTTTAGCAGACCTGGAGCCTATCCCACATGGCCCATGCCACAGTATACCCTGGATGGTACGCCAATCAATCACATGTCACATCCAATCACAGCACTATAGGCAAAGAGTGTCCAGAGGAAAACCCACCAAGCATAGGACAACCTGTGAACACAGCAAACCCCACACACACAGACTGGAGACAAGATTCGAACCCTTGACCAAGGAGACAGTGCTAATCCATAAGCCACTGTGAATCAAAGCAATTATTTTATTTCAAAGCATACTAAATCCATTCTTTAACAACAAAAAAGATGGAAAGAAACCCTGAATATATGAATTATATCATTCCTTTAAGGAAGCCTGTAAAACTGAATCAAACAAGTGAATTCAAGTCACTCTACTAAAGTGATGACTTTAATGAATTCTTTAATGAAAAGAATGCGCATAACTTGAACGAACAATTACAGTGTGATATGTTTGAATTAGCTACACTGCTAATTTTTTTCTGTTGCCCTATGACATAAAACTAGACCCTGGTTTAATACTGTTTTAATAAAAAAAAATTTGCCAATCAAAATTTGTTGATTTGCGGATGATTGATGGTATAAAGAGAACATAATAATTTTCTATAATACTAGGTCTATCGAGGTTCTCTATCATATAATCTGAGAGTTTATTTTTTCAATTCAATTAAATTTAATTTCTATAGCACTTTTAACAATGCTGATTGTTGTAAAAAGAAATTATGGAATGTGTATGAAATGTAAGAAAATGTGTATTAATCAAAATGATCAGATTGTTCCTGATGAGCGAGCCAAGGGCGATGGTGGCAAGGAAACCTCCCTAAGATGGCAATAGGAAGTAACCTTGAGAGGAACCAGACTCAACAGGGAACCCATCCTCATTTGGTTGATAATGGATAGCAGGAATTGATCTGCAGTCATACTGTGTGTTAGGAGGCTGGAAGTTCAGTATAACAGGAGATGTGTTTAAGTTAATATGGAGTCCAGTTCATTATTGGAAGGTTCAGGTAGACTGTAGGAAACTCCAGTCCTGAACTATTGAGAGACTGGGGTCACAAGTCCACAAAGAACAGCTGTCTGCATCAGTCGAGTGCAGGACCGTCTTCATAGGGATCTGGTATAAAGAGGAATTATCCTAAAACAGTGCTGAAATCACAGATTTACTAACATTAGGATTAAAACATTCACATCACACAAAACAACCCATGAGACAATCCTAACACTTCACCAAAAAACACAGAGCGTGTTTAAACCCCCAAGGCAAGCTCATTCATACAGCACAATCTGAGCACATGGTAATTCAGAGTGCTTTACAGATGTAAAAAATTACTAGTGTCTGATTTAAATTCATGTCAGACCACTGAGATTCAACAAATTCTCTTGGGGATGGAGATCTGGAGCAACTTTTAGTTAATATCTGATGTTTTGTCATCTTCTGAAAAAAGTTAGATGCAGACGATTCTTTGGATTCTGCCTCCCGGGAACTGGCAATTGCTCCCAGCCGAGTTCAAGATGTGCAAGTGGTGTTGGTGAATGATTGTGCGTACAGTTCACACAGATAGATGGATATCTTCCGCAAGTTGTCGACAAATTATCTGTCGATTTTCAAGGATCAGGTGTTCCATTCGCTGAAAATTCACGGGAAAGACTGCAGTGGGCTCCGAGCCACCTTGGCTGGCATCGTCATTCACGGATGTAAGTTTTACACCTTCATTCACCAGAAATTTCATCACAAGTCCCGGACTGACTTGAATGCCCCTTGAATATATAAGAATACTTTAGCAACAGTTTATAATATAATATGAAGTAATGTAAGTCTCATTATAAATCATAGAAGGAGTTAGGATAAAGTGTGTATGTGAATTAAATCAGGAACTGCAACGATATTTATGATAACATTGGGAAATTGTGTATGTTTGTAGGTGATTTATTTTCCTCCTCCTCTTGTCTGTGCACAAGCTACTCACGTAAGTCATGCTTCCAGCACAAGGTTGGGATCACTGTGAAATCAAGGACTGCACAGTGTGTTATCCTTATTATCAGCTCATAAATAACTCCTGGAACATTTGACCTCGACTTTGCCAAGAACACGTGTAAGAACTGCTCGAGACATGTCCCAGTCTTATCTGCTTCTGTCATCATCATTATACACAACTTCAACATAATAGGATGTAGTTTTTATTAATGGTTATTATTTAAAGTTCATAAAACACGCCATGTCTGTTAGGTCGGAGACCTTTGACCCAGTGGAGGTAAATGTGCTGGAGTGAGCAGATGCAGGACAGATGTTAGGGATCGTATTTACAGTGCAGAGTCACGCATGAGTGTGAAGTCTAACACAACCAGAGCTGGTGGTAAGGTGACAGTTCAGCTAGAATATAATGTCTGCAGCATTCTGGTTCTTCCAGAAAGCATTACATTACTGCCACACACTTTTATTCAAGAATACACTTCCGCAGCATCACACACTCTTATTTCAGTATACACTCCCACACCATTAGACAATCTTATTTTCAGAATAAACTTCCTCAGCATTACACACTCTTATTCCAGAATACAAGAAAAAGTTCACATCATGAAGAACCTCATGGTCCTGTCATATCAACACCGTGGTGAAAAAGGCCCGGCAGCACTCTACCACCCCAATCTATCTATCTGTCTAACTATCTATCTATCTATCTATCTATCTATCTATCTATCTATCTATCCATCCATCCACCCATCCATCTACAGCAGGTGTTACATGACCTGCTGTGATATACAGTAGGAGCAACTTTACTTCTCACAGTCATACTCTACGCAACCAGTGACTCCTGCCTGCCAGTTCCTGAATACACACAGTCAATCACACACACACACACACACACGCACAACTGTATAATAAGCTCTGTGCTATATAAAGACCTTATTCTGTGCCTGGAGTTCAGGAGTACACACCACCTAAAGAACTTCGACTAAAGGCTTGATAGCAGAGAGAGAGAGAGTGAGAGAGAGAGAGAGAGAAAGAGAGGGATGAGAGCATAGCAAATTGCAGAATGTTTTCGGACAGAAGGAAGACTGTCTCAGTCTTGTTGTCTGATCCGTTTGGACACTGTGAGCCTATGACTTGGACCGCGCTCAGCCATGTTGATTCTGTTTGGTGATAGCTGTGTGGGAGTATAATGTGTGTGCGTGCTTGCGTGTGTGTGTGTGTGTGTGTGTCGCGTGGCACGACCGCTGACTCAGTGTGTGCTGCTAACTTTATTTAAGTAAATATACATATGCCAGTTAAGAAAGAACAAGAAAACAAAACACACACAGAAACACACAGTCTGTGGCTACTGTTTCTATGAAAAGGAATATTGTTGTTACAGACATCGCATTCAGTTCTTTTTGCTCCATGTTTCCTTTAGTTAAACCTGAGACGGTCTGGGCTTCATCTTCATCCTCAATTATCTATCTATCTATCTATCTATCTATCTATCTATCTATCTATCTATCTATCTATCTATCTCTCTCTACTCACTGACCCAGAGTGTACTGTACAGTAATACTACCTGACAGAAGTGGGCGGAGCTTTGCAGGCCAGTGGTGAAGTCAGCCGTATATGACGCTGAGACCTGCGCCGTGAGCGAGTGCTGAGTGTGTGAGCTTCTAGTGAAACATCTGCACGACATTACCCCATGCTACATGCTTCACCGCAGTACATCATCCTACGTGATCTGAAACGCTTCGCAGCATGTTCAAGCTGCTCGTGATCGATTAGTGTGGACGCACACTGATTAACGTTGACTTAAATCATCACAAAAAAATTAAATCAGGGGGACAGTAAAAGAGCAGAGATGAGGTTCAGATCAGTGGCCTGATCGTGTTCTGATACATACACTGTTACCATAGTAACACTGTTGCCCATTCACAGAGGATATAAAGCAGAAATGCACTGTACTGTATGTGTTAATATGTAAGGAAACATGTATTTCAAATTCTACAGAAGGAGTCTCCAGTTTCAGAGGTACAGTAGAGCTGTGTCTTCAGGCCAGAGCAGACATATTGTCCATATTAATTGTTCATTATTTTAAGTACATTACGGTGGATAAGTTTTAGCTACAAAGGTGAAATCTGGTTCTCATCCACTCCGCCCACATTTTGAATAGTGTGTGTGTGTGTGTGTATCTGTGTGTGTATGTGTGTGTGTGTGTGTGTTCCTGTGACTGATGGAGTGACCACTTGTCTGAAAGGCTGGTGAAACTCAACAGACTGTAAAACAGCGATGAGTCAGGCGACCTCGAGACCTTGAGTCAAACGACCTCGAACCATATGGCTGCTGGAGATGGTGGGAGGTATGAGGAAACTCTCTCTCCAAAAAGCAACACTCTAGAGGATTCTGGGATTGTCTGACTGTGGGATTGTGGGAACCTGGGTGGCCCGACAGCTTCTCTGTGTGAGGCAGTGAGAGCTGAGGTCATCAGGTGTGTGTGTGTGTGTGTGTGTGTGTGTGTGTGTGTGTGTGTGTGTGTGTGTGTGTGTGTGTGTGTGTGTGTGTGTGTGTGTGTGTGTGTGTGTTTACAGTCTGAAAGAACATCTCAGAAGGTCCTAACTGCAATCTCACATCAGCTGTGAAACACGTCAAGGAAAGTCCAACTCTAAAATCTACCTTGTCACTGGAACAGTAAGGCATAAGGCATTCATAAGCACTAACACATCCATGATCACGCCATTAAATTTTAAATCTAAAAAAGAAAATTAGCATTATCATTATAATGCTAATTTTTTTTATAAAAATATAATAATAATAATAATAATAATAATAATAATTATTATTATTATTATTATTATTATATACGCATTTCTTTCATCTTTTGGGATGTTTTGATTTTGATCACGTGATCACAACTGAGCCATGTTTTTTCTCTCTTTTGTGCTGCAGAATTGTGGGTAATCATCTCACCTGCTGGGTGCTAGTGCTCGTCCCTTACTGGTATAATCAACATCCGTGCACACGTGTACTGTTTACTATAACGCTGTGACCATGTGTGTGTGTGTAAAACATATTTTATTTTGTGTCTGTATGCGTGTGTGTACTAGAGATGTTCCGATACCATTTTTCCCCTCCCGACTGACTTGGGCTCAGGGTATCGGCCGATACCGAGTACTGATCCAATACCTGGGTGTGTATCTGTACAGTGTGTATATTAATGTATATATATAATTTCTTTTTTTAAGTAAAATACTACTAGCCCTGTGTAACGGGTTCGACCCTAAGTGCACGGGCGACACCATGAAACACGGACACGAGGCGAGGTCTTACAGGAAAAGGGGTATTTTATTTTGAAAAATGGGTAAGGAAAGGGTTAAAGGCTCTCTGCGGCCTTTTCCACTTCGGCGGCAGGGATGCGAAGACGGGCTCTACGCGGAAGTGAAGGTGCCGTGGGAGCTTGCGCAGCTCATTCATGCGCTCCTCTTGCGGAGATCAAAGTCGCCCAACTTTTTAAAGTCTCTGGGGCGCCCCGCTCTTGTGCCACTGTCTCTCATAAAATCCACCGCGTCACAAAGTCCAGCTTCCCAACAGTCAGACCCCGAGCTACACTCCCCGCTGTGTTTTATAGCGCCGGGATCATTAGCGGCGATAGCTCATGGGCCGTTGCCTGATTCTGCGGCCCTGCTCCTTCACATACCTAAAGAGGGGGAGGCCGCCTAACTAGTGAGCGAGGAGCGATATCAATTTGGGCGCATGCCCATCACAGGCGCACGCCGTGACACTCTGTAAGTAAGCTAAGCTAGCAAAGCTAGTGGGCATAAATAGGTTATGTTTAGGAAAATGGTATTGGATCGGTACGTGGACTCAAATACCCCGATTCCGATGCCAGATTTTTTTGTGGTATCAGTAGCATTTCCGATACCAGTATCGGAATCGGAACAACCCTAGTGTGTACAGCGCGCATGTAAAGCAAAAGCGAGTCTCATTAGAGATGTTAAAGATCCATTTTCTCTCTATGCTCAAGGCTCAGCCTGCTCTTTGTCTGCTCTGTGTCTGTGTGCGCAGACATCATTAAACACTGTGCCCCACACAAACAGACCCCTCCTACTTTCACCTTCACAGACACACACACACACACACACTCTTTGTCTCTGCTCTACACAGAAACACTACTCTGTCGCGATTCTTTCAAAGGTACTGTAAAGTTTCAGGGCCCGGTTTCTCGAAAGCTTCTTATCGCTAAGTAGTTCTTAAGTTGTACCTTAACCTCTCTCTTAACGTTATGGCGCATTTCTCGAAACGTTCTTACACTAAGTATCTCTTAGCTAAGTCACACGTTTGTAAGGTTAGTCTGGACCAACCTTAACTCATTCTTAGCGTAGTTTCAGCTCGAGGAGCTAGTGGCCGCCACTGAGCAGCAGTCTTTATAAATCAGCGGTGTATGCAAACACATTATGTCACGTTATCAAAGTCGTATTAATGATGGAATATACTGTAGACCTGTTTAAGAATGTTATTTTATTTGATATCAGAACTAATGGAGTGACGTTTAATTAGCCTATTTCATAATCTGACTAATGCATTAAAATTGGCAATCACTATTAATATTAAACAGGTGGCGAACAATTTGGCAGCGATACAGTGTGTTGTTGTGTTAAACTGAAGATGGCGCCGTCCGTGGAGCCGTGTGGGTCATGTACATTTTTCCTTTAGACAAAACTTCAGCCCTTTTCATATTTTCCCCGTGGTCGTTATTAAAAAATAGATAAATAAAAGTTTTGCCTTCCAAGGCAACAGATTATGGAGCTTCTTGAGCTGCTCAGACCTGCGCGTGCCAGACCAACGCGTCGTACTTACACTCTGCGTCCCGATGTCCAGCTGCTGGCTGCTTTTTGTTTAAAATATGTTTCATTGATCATTAGCCATTATCCATAACTTTATGGACTTTTCTTTTGACACATATTATTTTTATGAAATTTGATTCAGTTAAATTATAAAATAACCTTGGGAGTTTCAAACCCCGCATCCATTCATTTTTTGGGGGATTGTAATGTGTAATACCCCTATTCACTTATGCGGTTTGACTCGCTGTGAGATGCGGTGTTATACCTCTATCTCACCTGCGCTGTCTCGCGCTGTGGCCGTACGCAGGGTTCATCATGATTCACCCCGAGTTTTTGCACTGTGATTGCGTTTCTATCTTTCCCCGTGAAAAATTAAAGGTTACATTTTTTTGCTGGTCCTCACAGAAGCTTGCAGACCTTGTAGAATTTCGCGGAACGTTAAAGGAACATCACGGGCAATCGCGGCATCTCACGGAGATAAGTTAGGCCACACAGGTGAGAGAGGGGTATTAGGACCGCCCGACGGTCCGCAAAGAACCGCAAGGTCCGCGAGCTTCCGCATGTTTAACATGTTAATTTTTTTTTGCGTGGTAAGATGGAAACGTAACCATGGCACCAAAACTTGCGCTGAATCATGATGAACCGCACTTACGGCCCCGTGTAGGTGAGATAGGGGTATTAAACCTCCACTCTGTCATCTCATCGTATTCATTCCATAAGTGTGCTATACAACCCCAACAACTGACATGTTTCACATTGTTTCTGAAGCTGGTGAAGAGTGTTATCAGCTGTTTGTCCATCAACTATGATTGTATACCCGGTTCGTTTCACCGCCACTACAACTTACATGAAAATATTAGAAAATATACATTATATTGATTTAATTTATATATTTGTCTATTATGGAATGTTATTGATAAGTTAACCCATGTCGAGATAAACACAATTAAAATAATTTAGTGCAATGTTTAATTTGCATAGAAAGTGCCGTCTTCGCTGTCATGGCGCTGTCATGAAAAAGGAGTGAAAAATCGATTCCTGAGCCACCGATGTCCGCTAATTCAGGACCTTCACTGTAGACAGCGCCTTTTAACGTCGGACGTAAGAGGCAGTGACTTAAGAAGACTCCTAAGAGACAGTTCGAGAAATACACGTAGAAAAATTATCACTTAACGTAAGATATATCTTAAGAGTCTTCTTAGCGCGCGAATAGTGTGCGTTATCGAGAGATATTTTGAATTTCCATGTATTTTAATGAGCTCCCTATAAAGGGTTAATACGTTATTCTCTCTTATCATAGCTAGAATGTTCTTTGCTAACACAAGGTCATATTCACATTATGCTATAAATTTGCAATATTTATTATCCATTATAAACTGTTATCCTGACAATGTATGACAGAGTCAACCTTATAATGCATTATAACTGTGTGACTGAATAAACCATGCAGTTATACTGTAAAATTTATTTCAGAGTCTAGACATAATGCGTCATGAACAGGTCTTTAATTTTTTACATTTCTTAAACATTGATGTAACCTGTAACACCTTTAATAAATGATCATAACCAGGTGAAATGACGCCTTGTGAGTGCATTATGAGGCAACTTGACACTACATAAAACGATAATTCTGCCTCATATCAAAGTGAAGGCTAACATGTGTCTCCTGTGAGACAGTTGTGGAGAAAAGTGCTATCTGCCCTCTTCCACATGTATATGCACTCAGAGAAGCCTGGGATTGGTTAGATGTTGCTAAGATTGACAGGTTGCTCTTGACTCGTTGAGGGGAAGACTTGCCTCTTGACACATCATCTTCATTAACATTAATCACCATCTCCAAATGTCCCCAGCTATCGTTACCACGGCGACGATATTTCTATAATATCTAGTCTCGACGCGACATCTGATCCTAAACCCAGGATAAAGACCGAGCCAGACGTTTCCTGCCCTCTTCACTTCTCCCTGAAGGAGAATGAAGACACTTCAGTCTCAGAGTCTCAGCTTTAACGCAGTGATGTTTTCCTGAATAACATCCGTCTGTCTGCGCAGGGTTTATTTAAATTTAAATAAAAGAAAAAAAAAAAGAAACCCTTGAGGAGACCACCCGTCCTTAACTATGTGGACCAGGCTGTGTTTGTCTTATATCCTGAGCCCAGTTTAACCTCCTTGAGGAGCCAGAGAAACAAAAACACAAACAGAGACACATTATTCCTCCCAGCGGGGACGCCAATACTTCCACAAACCAGACAAGCAGATTTATTTTTGTTTTTATTAATTCAATTAGGTAATTATACAGCATTAATAGGTTGAATACTTTGGTTTTGTGCATGCAATTGACATAAAACACACACACACACACACACACACACACACACACACACACACACACACACACACACACACACACTTAGGTCCCTAGTCAGGTCTAGTGCAAATGTACTCCTATGTAATTAATTAAACAGATCATATTTTTCATTCAATTTTAATGACACTGAATGTTTCTCTCTATAAAAGTTCATGTTCTCACTTATGCTACAGCAGCTGTAAGCCACTTTACTCTCATCAGCTTTTCTTTTTTTCATTCTCTTCAAATGAATAAGACAAAAAAAATGCTGATCATAAACCCTGACACTGGAGACTCCTTCGATTGATGAATGAACGATTCCCTTCAAAATAGTTTCAAAACCAAACTTCCATTTCTCAATCTGTATGTCTTTGCACGTACACACTTCATTATCACAAAGTTAAGCAAATTCCACATCCAGAAGGAATCCTGAGCCGCCCTGCTGACCACAGCTTCCCTGTTTGCCATCCACACCCACCTGCATACTCAAATACAGACACACACACACACACACACACACACACACACACACACACACACACACACACACACACACACACACACACACACACAAGAAAGGTTTTGTTTATCCTCAGGGTTAAACGTTCACCAGATGGTCCTGAAGATCTGATGAAGACTCAAATCAACACATTCCCAGAACATTCCCAGAACATTCCCAGGACATTCCCAGGACATACCCAGCTCTCTGTTCTTCTTAGGAATCCTCAGAGGTTCATAACGATCGAGCAGCTCCGATTCGGCTCGCCACTCGCTCAGGAAGAAAACCTCAGATTGAAGGTGAAACGTGTGCAAAGTGAGCATTCCTGTTCACAGAGGCTCCTCTGTTTGCGTGTATGTAAGTGTAAGTGTGCGTGTGTGCGTGTGTGTGTGTGTGTGTGTGTGTGTGTGTGTGTGTGTGTGTGTGTGTGTGTGTGTGTGTGTGTGTGTGTAAGTGTAAGTGTGTGTGCTCTGTTTACTCTGAGATTTTTCTGCCACTAATGAAAATGTGAGAAATGGTTTCATATGAAGGAAGGATGAAAAAATCTGATGAATGTTATGGTTTAAACAAAGTAAAGAAAGAAAAATATTATTTGGGTTTTAATAGTTCATTAATTATAATTAATTGTGGTGAATGCAATAAGCAATCAGTGCAGATCATATTAACCCTGTTAGCACGAAAGCTCTGATATAAAAGCTAATTAGTGTGAATAAAGTCAGAATAAACATAAAGATTATTTTTACAGTAGAGCTGTAGTTTATAGTCTAGTCTATAGGTCACAGGAAGCATGAGTCTTCTTTGATTCTCTGCATGTCCGTCTGTCTCTTTCTTTCATCTTTCGTTCTTTGTCTGTCTGTCTCTTCTCAAATCCTAGAGATGCGGTTGGAGATCTCATCGCATGGAGGTCTCTGGCTCTTTGCTGCTGATGGCCCCGTGTGGTCTGCTTGGGATGCGTGTGGTGAATCAAGACGGTTCCAATAGATGATCATGAAGATGGCCTTGGACTTGGCAGGCTATTTTGGGACTGAAGGTTGGGATGGCAGTCACTCAATAGTTCAGGACTGAAATTCCACAAACAGTTTTGTACCTGAGCCTCCAACAATGAAAGTGGAAATTCTATCACCTGTTAAATTGATCCTTTCAGTCTCATAGCACACAGGTTTCTCACCCGCCATGTGGAAGGCCCAGGTTCAATTCCCACCCACTATCCCAACCCCAGCACTGGATGCAGTTGCAGGTCCAGGTCCAAAGTCTGCATAAAATGGGAGGGTTATATCAGGAAGGGCATCTGGTGTTAAACCTGTTGTGTGCAGAATGGAGGGTCCAGTGTTGAAACCCATCAATGGGACCCAAAATTGGATAGATAATAGATTGATGTTAAATCACAGTTACAACTTCTTTGATTAGTCTCTCCTTGATTTGGTCCATGTTTGTTAAAAATCGTCAACTTGATATAAAAATGGGCGTGTAGAGGAAGAAGCCATTGTCACGATGTGGACCAATTACAGTACAGTTACATTTTTTGGGCTACTCTGAAGGTTACAGAACAGGGTATGTGGCAATGTGTATACTTGAAGGGTTATAAGGCCATCTCAAAATTATTTGAAATTTAGCATTCTAAAAGCTAAAGGGAACTGGGCATCTATAAATGCCCTCAAACATCAATAAACTGAAGCAATTTTGTACGGAAGATCAGAAACAAAATCTGTGAGAGACTGTCACCAGAATGAGATAACACTCCAACTTCAGGGTAGGATAGAATTCACAGTTGAAATCACAATGCAGAATATGTTTTTAAATAAACCATAATATAAAAATAAGAAGGTATGGCACCATGTTACATGAACAGGATCTGCAAAAATCCTGTCTTACTGAACCACAAGTATGTAGAGTGGCTCTCTGTACAGTATGTTACGTTTTTTTGTTTCAAGACGGAATTTATCCTGCTATGTTTGGAAGTGGCCTGGAGTGAAACACATCCAGCAGAAAGTGGGTGGAAACTCTTGCCAGGATGACTTCCTGGTGTCCATGGTGTCCATGAACGAAACAAGCCTGAAGTATGGAGTATATAAAATGGGGTTAGTTTGGGTCATTTACTCGCAGTTGAAGATTTTTTCAGGGTTCAGGTTACAGGCTCTATTTTCATCTCAGTTACTAAATTAAGTAAGAGGATTGACCCTTTTCTGCCTCCATTCTGTTCACCATCTTGAAGTCTAAAACTCCTTAACATCCCGGCATGTAAAATAAAGAAATCACATGGTTATTAATACCACAGGTAAAATGGAGGGCGTCTCCAGTGTCAGGACTTTGTAACAGTCAGAGGTAAAGCTGTAACATTACATTTCTTAATTATAATTATGAATGTAGCCATAAGACTAAAACCGTTCAGCCTAAAACCATCTATGTGTTGGGTTACCCTTGTGCCACCGGGGTGGTTCTGGCCAGTTGGGGTGTGGCGCTGCAGTGCTCTGGGGGTGTGCTGTGGTGTTTGACACCAGGATGTTAGCAGGGGATTCTTTGAATTCTATGGATTGAGGGGTTCGGCCTCCGTGGATCAGACTTGTTTTTCTTAGTGACGTCCCATGGGGGCTTATTTCGGACTGGGATCCGGGGAGTTTGGAGGTTGTGTCGGTGGCCTAGGACTCTGTGCACCTTGTTCAACAAACTGTGGTGTACTGGTTGTTCTGATGCCATTCTCTTGTAGCTATCATTGACTGTTTCGCCAATTCGTGCTTTTCCATGGTATCAGACTGGACAGGCTGTCTTTTGGTTCCAGTTGGCCTTGGGTGACCCTGATCCTATCACCGGTTTACTGGTTTGGACTAAACTAAACAGTTGTTATTTTTAGACATTGACGGTCACCTGTTCTGGAACAGTTCTTGCAAGAACAGTATTGTCAAGGCCAACCCATCGAGGACCATGATGAAACTTTCTTCATGATGGTCTCTCATGAAGACCTTCCCAGGAAAGCAAAACCAAAAGTTACCTCTGCTGCAGAGGAGAAGTTGATTTAGAGTTACCAGCCCCAGAAATCACCAATTAACCAACAGCATAAATAGGAGATTTAAAGGAGATTATTATAATATAGCATATTTTGGGTGTCTTCAGCATTGTTGCAAACTTCTGTTATCATTACAAAATAATCAGTGGGGTAAAGAAGAATAAAACACTGCAGGGTCACGCTGTGACAGGAAAATAATCGCTATTATTCTATTCAAATCTAAATGATTATTCAGGTTTTATAATAATAATAATAAGAAGAAGAATAAAATGTAGTTAATTTGCTGCATGCTATTTGACAAGGTTGTACACAAAACTAGAATTCCGCACCTCAGATATCCCCAGTGTAACATTATAAAGCTGTGACTCAGTGGTCAAATCCTGGTTTCAATCTATTGTGCAAAAGAATAGAATATTTTAGACCTGCACACAAAACCTGATCCTGTAATTTACTTTCCACAGCCGGTGAAGAGGGAACGTGCACGTCTCACATTTACGGGACTGTAAATAACAGGAACAAGTGACTTATTCTTATTCTTTACACTGATTTTCACTTATACTCTATACTTGCGTATCATGTTCAGTGTTGAAGGAAGCCGGGAATCTATCCGAGGGAACTCAGGTCACATCGCAGGGTACACTCTGGACAGCGTACCATTCCATCAAATGACAAACAAGCACACACACACACACACACACACACACACACACTCACACACTACAGGTAATTTGGGAACACCAATTAGTCTAATCTGCATGTTTTCGGACTGTGGGAAGTAATACCTGAGAAAACCTGAGGTGTGAGGCCAAACTGCTAATCTATAAGATAAGATAAGATAAGATAAGATAAGATAAGATAAGATAAGATAAGATAAGTCTTTATTAATCTTGAAAGAAATTGTTTCTCCCAGTATCTGCATATATATTCAGCTTTAGGTAATATGATTAAAAATGTAATTAATGATTGTATTCATGTTTAATTTCTTTTCAAAGGTGGATTTTTATAATTCCACCTTTATTTCCAAGTGTAATTTCCAATTTTTTATAATTTTATTTTATTTTTTTAGATTTATTTATTAATTTAATCAAATAAAAATTTTCTAGTGTGATTTTATGGTTTGTTATTGTATCAAGTTAAATTTTATTTGCATTTAGTTTAATTAGTGAGGGCATTTTTTTGTAAAATTTTCTGAACTTATTAGTAAAACTTTTATTTGGTTTTGAAAGTGATTTTAAAATACTTGAATAAAAAAAAATGATTTGTGTGTGTGATTTCATTTGCACACACCTATTGTCCCCTTGTGGTCCTACATGACTGCATTTTACAGTATTCACAATCAGATACCTGTTTACACATGGCAGTCCTCTACTTGATTAATTAGTTTTCATGAGATTCTTTTCTTCTAAAAAGTCCAAAATGAAACAGGGTCAGTAAATTTTGCCCATAACAAGACATAAAGAGGGTCGAGAGTATTTTATATGAATCAGTGGAAAGACTGACCACGGGACAGACGGAGTGCGGCGTGTCCTGATCCGTCTCCTTCTCTCTGGATGAGTGCGTTTATTTTCTAGGAATGCAGTGAAAAGCTCAAGCAGAGAGATTACAGCTCGAAACGAAACCCCTCGGAGCTGACAGGTTGAAAACAATCATGCTGTTCAGCTCAAAACCAGATAGCATCTTAACTCCGAGTATTACCGCCCACTCACTCGCTCCATCTGACTGTAAATCTTCTGTCCAGTGTCTGGGAGACAACACGGCAAAACTAGCATTTTTTGAACGCCATCAATTTAGATGATGACAGTGCAGATGGAGGGGAAAGAAACCTTGCAGGATGATGGAAGGGTGCAGACGCCTACAGGCTAATGATACATCTCTCCTCCAACAAGATACTAAAATAAAACCCAATCTCACACACATGATAGTCGGGTTCTGCAGCCACCAGGGGTTTAAACGCCCCGACACCAGCGCTCAGATTGCACACCACAACATTTCTCTAATTATACACAGTCTAGCCGTACGCTGGGGATCTTCACAGAGTGCTGAGAGTGAGATAGTTCACTAGTACTGTCAGCATTTTAAACCATTTTCAGTGTCTTGTGTCACTCTTATTAAATTACAAAGTCAGAATCGTTGATCATTTGTTTAATAAGAGGAATAAAAGACTGCAGGATGTTCTTTTAGAAGAGAATAGTCATGTTTGTGTATATTTAAAACAGATTTAAACATAAAACTAACTAGAAAGAAGAAAAGGGAGCCGCTTTCAGTTTGGTTTTTAAAGCAACTGGTGCCGAGAGGAATCATAAATTAAGGTTAAATGAAGTTTAACATCTACTTATTTTATATTTTGTTTCATTTACATGTCTGTTTTGATTGTTTTTATATGCAAAAATATGATGATAGTGTTGGAAATTGGTCATATTTTTGGGTGGCTGGAACAGATTATCTGCATTTACATTACTTCCTTTGGGGAATTTCGCCTTA
Organism: Channallabes apus; assembly: GCA_030522415.1. Classification (NCBI taxonomy): domain Eukaryota; kingdom Metazoa; phylum Chordata; class Actinopteri; order Siluriformes; family Clariidae; genus Channallabes; species Channallabes apus. The sequence goes on from CM060104.1 coordinate 27,773,222, forward strand.
AGAACTCCGGGACAGATTGAGGTACCGCTGTATACAGTACATAGATAAAGTAGATTATACAGTAAGTGGTTCATTATCTCAGTGTACAATGTGTGTGAAGCTAAAATAAGTGGAATGGTGGCGCTGAAGTCATTCGATGACAGACGTCTGATTATCACTTGGATCCGTGTTATTTAGTTATTATAGTGCACAATGTGAGACAGAAACAGTAAGTTGTGCTATACTACAGTATAATCGCTGTATAAGTGCAGTTTCCATGTATCCACAAGAAATGTAATATAATGCCGTGTATCACACGTTCACTTAAACAGTTATATGAAAAAGAGACGTCGCGCTTGAATAAAGAGAGGAATGTAAATAGAGATAATGGTACGTGTTCAGCTCATTTAAACCGTGTTTTGTTGTTACATTTGTTCAAATTTGTTTACATTTCATCAGAAGTAGTGACGTATCGCTTTCTTTGTGGTTTTTCATTTAAGGTTATCGACCACTAGTTCAATTCACTTTGAACCAAACTGAACATTTGTTGTCTAGCTGCCAAGGTGCCAAATACAAAACCTAAAAAGTGATCCCGGAGGATAACTCCACACTGTGAGCTTCGTTTATTAAGCTGGATCTGAACATCCCTCCGTCCCTCCATCCATTAACAGGGCTTATCATGTGTAGGGTCACAAGGTCCGGATGGGGCTGGATACACCATATTTAATTCAAATTCAAATTCAAATTTTATTTGTCACATACACAGTCATACACAGTACGATATGCAGTGACCTTAAAATAAAAGACTATGAATTGTAATAGGAAATAAATATGAAAAATAAAATAGAGGGTGAATTTAACTAGGAAAGAATAAAATATAAATATAAAAATTAAAGTTAAAATAAAATAACTGTACAACAATACACAATATAGAAAATATATGAATAATATATGAACAGTAAGAGCAGCTGTACGAGTAGGAAAAGAATGGTAATGTCCAGGGTTGTGCCATCCACATGTTTAAAGTGTCTTGTGCAGTGCAAATATGCTTAAAGTTATTTATTTAAAGTGACTTGTGATAGTGATTTGAGTGGTTTGATGACCACGAAGTGTAGTTGTGCAGTGGTCACTAGTGTAAACGAGTGTCCAGCGTGTGTGTAAGAACCATATGTGTGGGTCAGTACTGTGTGGTGGTGTGATTGTGATTGAGAGTCAGTATCGCCTGCGGGAAGAAGCTCCTCCTCAGTCTCTCTGTGTTGGCCTTCAGGGAGCGGAATCGCTTTCTTGACCTCAACAGAGTGAACAGTCCATTGTTGGGATGGCTGAGGTCCTTCACGATCTTCCTGGCCTTGGTCCAGCACCGCTTGCTGTAGATCGAGTGCAGGTCAGGGAGCTCGGTGCGGATGATGCGCTCAGCTGATCGCACCACCCTCTGTAGAGCTCGTCTGTCCTGCATGGTGCTGTTCCCGAACCAGGTTGAGATGTTTCCCGTCAGGATGCTCTCTATGGTGCAGGAGTAAAAGTTCCTGAGCACCTTGGAGGGCAGTCGGAAGTCTCTCAAGCACCTGAGGTGGTAGAGACGCTGTCGGGCCATTTTCACCACGGTGTTGATGTGACAGGACCATGATAGGTCCTGCGTGATGTGAACACCGACGTATTTGAAGCTGTCCACTCTCTCCACTGGGCTCTTGTTGATGATGGGGGTCTGGTAGTTCCTCTCCTGCTTAGTGCTGAAGTCCCGATTTTAAAACACTGAAAACTAACTTAAAAAACAAAAACAAAGAAAAGGTGGTCGGAGCAGTCGTGACGGCAGCCAACCTCACCGGCACCATCTTGGAACATTTAACACAAGAACTTTAGTATTCATTTTTTTAAAAATGCTAATTTGGAAGAATCTTTATATCCTAATCACACTTCATGACTTGATCGACATTAAATCTGATAATCTGTAGGATTACTGTATACAGTTGGCATCTAACCAGAAGTGCATTTGTCGCAGTGCAAAATAATTAGCATATATAAACAGTACACAGAGATTGTGTTATATACAGTGAGTGCAAATGATTAAAAGTAGCTGGTTGCACTGAAAGCAAATATTGTACACCATGGTTATGATATCGTGATTCGAGAAGGTTGTATACATGCGTGCAAATTGTTATTGCGAGTGGAATGAGGGAGGTTATTATATACAATATGTGCAACAGTTATGAAAAGTGCAATCCTGAGTGTTTACATTTATGTACAGTAGTGAATTATGAGCAGCAATTATGGGTTGTGCAATTGTATTTACTGTACAGTGTTTGTACAGTAGTATGTTGTGGGTGGTTCATATATAATATGTTAATTATGTACAATACTTCTAATTCATGTGTTAGACTGTTTACTATAATGCTACTGTAGTTTATGTGATAACTTGTTTTGCTGTATTTGTGATTAATAAGATACGAGATGAAGCCGGTTCCCTCCTCAGTTCTCTCAGACGTTTGGGACGTGTCTTCTTACTTTTTTCTTCGCTGTATGATTCTGATCAAAAGTTTCCCCTCACCACTAAGTAGCGTCTACACATCCAGCCTAAATATGAGGTTCCTCATGAAAGCAACCGTCTATTATCCAGCGGCGAAAGCGGACCGGTGTGCCAGTGTGAGGGAGACGAGCTATTCCGGAACACTTTCATCCATCTCTGTCTCTCTCTGTGTGTGTGTGTGTGTGTGTGTGTGTGTGTGTGTGTGTGTGTGTGTGTGTGTGTGTGTGTGTGTGTGTGTGTGTCATGTTAACTTTATCTTAGGCTTTTATTCATTCATTCATCTTCTATACAGCTTTATCCTGTATTTTGGGTCGCGGGGACCGGGAGACTATCCCAGGAGACTCAGGGCACGAGGCAGGGTACACCCTGGACAGCGTGCCACTTAGGCTTTTATATTAGAGATTTAACATTTTAAAAATGGGAAAAATTAAATATAGGTATTTTATAGACTGTGCATTATTAATATAAAGATTATTACACACTGTCCATCTCCATACAGGTTATTTGTAGGTGAATTATTACTAAATCTAGTTTCTCACGTGATCTTTCGTGGAGCACAAAGTATCATCACCTTTTTTATCAATGGGAAAGGACCACCGCTGAGTCGTCAGCATTCCGCTGATGCTTTATTCATTCTCAGTGCAGCAGAGCGTGTTAAGATCTAAATTCATTACTGTGGATAGACACATAGACAGAAGGGGTCAGACAAACAGACAGACAGAAAGACAGACAGACAGACAGATAGACAGACAGACAGACAGACAGATAGACAGACAGACAGAGATACAGACAGGCAGATAGACAGAGAGACAGACAGACAGACAGACAGACAGACAGAGAGACAGACAGATAGACAGACAGACAGAAAGAGATACAGACAGACAGAGAGACAGACAGAGAGAAAGACAGACAGAGATACAGACAGAAAGACAGACAGACACAGAGAAAGACAGAAAGACAGACAGACAGACAGGGATACAGACAGACAGAAAGACAGACAGACAGACAGGGATACAGACAGACAGAAAGACAGACAGACAGAAAGGTAGACAGAAAGACAGACAGACAGATGGACAGAGAGAAAGACAGACAGACAGAAAGACAGACAGATAGACAGACAGAAATACAGAGAGACAGACAAAAAGACAGAAAGACAGACAGAGAGACAGACAGAAAGACAGATAGAGAGACAGACAGACAGAACAGTTCTTCACTTGTTTCCTGCTTCTCCTTGTCGTTCCCTCACTGTGACAAGGAAAACTATCATGTAATCATGTAAACTTTATTAGTTCAAATAAATATGACAACAAAAGTGATACATAATTTTTTTCATCTATTTTCTTTAAATATATATATTTATATGTGGTGTAGTGGTTAGCACTGTCGCCTTGCACCTCCAGGGTCTGGGTTCGATTCCCCGGCCAGGCTCGATTCCCGTCTCTGTGTGCATGGAGTTTGCATGTTCTCCCCGTGCTTGGTGGGTTTCCTCCGGGGACTCCGGTTTCCTCCCACAGTCCAAAGATATGCAGGTTAGGCTAATTGGCGTTCCCAAATTGCCCGTAGTGTGTGATTGGGTGTGTGAGTGTGTGTGTATGTGTGTGTGCCCTGCGATGGATTGGCACCCTGTCCAGGGTGTACCCCGCCTAGTGCCCGAAGTCTCCTGGGATAGGCTCCAGGTCCCCCGCGACCCTGATCATAGGATAAAGCGGTATAGAAGATGAATGAATGAATGTATATATATATATATATATATATATATATATATATATATATATATACTGTATATATTTTTTTTATCTATTCATCTATTAATATCTTTGTAATGTTTATAATATTTTTTATTGCCTCCTGGTTTTTTTTTTGTGGCTTGTGGGGTGAATTATAAACCCCCTCCAGTCTCCCCCTGATCAGTCTATTCCTCTACTCATTTGCGGAGGTGAGAATGTCTTTTGAAGACTTATAGTTACCCCTGTGTACTGAGACGATTGTAAAATCTACACACACCTCATCTTATCTCTCTACTCCGTCTAATCATAACGTTTCAGCTCCGTTTCAAACACAGGGGGAGTTTCCCCGCCGAGTAACCAGCACTTTCTGATGCTCTCGACACTAAAGAGCCTCTTTTTGCTTAGAAATGAGTTAGTTTAAGAGATGAGGAGGATGAACCTCTTGCCTCAGACAGATACATGAGGAGCAGCGTGTCTCGGCTTGTCCAGGCTTCAGCCTTAAACTGTAGAGAGGTTTCTCTCTGACTGCCATAAATACTACACTTCTACAGAGTGTATGTGAATGAAAACAACTTTTTTTAATGGATAGTGTTAGATTACATTATGATGATAAATTTGGGGACACGAAACCTAATGTATGTCAGGAGTGAGGCAGATGGAATATATTCAAGTTTCTGGTGTTTGACACACAAAATGAGATAAAAATGTAAGTCGCTCTGGATAAGAGCGTCTGCCAAATGCCTAAATGTAAAACACCATTTATATAATTTATATACCAATAAACTGGTGACAGGATCATGGGCACCAAATGCCCATTGTGCCAGATGCCACAGTACACCCCTAGAGGAGTCGTGCCCCAAGATGCCAGATTCACCCCAGTGCAACATGAGGAATCTACACAATACTGGGCCTAAAGTCGTTCATTTGAATCTTATGGTTGATTATTGCATTTTCTCTAGATATCCTTTAAGATGAAAGAAGTTAACATGGTGAGCACATCACAAATGACATTGTCAAAAAAATTATGAACAAATTCCAAAAGACTGGACATTTTGAGAAACAACCTGAGAGGTTGATACCCATGAAGATGCACTGATGAAGGCACAACGTAAAGAACATCCAGTTTTTTTGACAAAAGCTTTTTTAACATTTAACCTCTAAACACCAGGAAAGGTGCAGGAGCTAATTAACGTAGTTAATAACCTGGTGAGCACGCACAGAAAACTGAAACTATGCTGTGACACTTATTTTTATGCAAGATTTACAGTATGCACATGGGGTGGTGTTTGCAAAGACAAACAAAAATGTGTCTCTGTTACGCATGAGTCCAATGCCACCGACTGACAACTCGAGAGAAAAAAAAAAAAAACACAATGCGTCATGCTACAATTTTTCATGTTTTGGCTGCAATTATTCATTCACTCATTTTCTATACCGCTTAATCCTGTGTTCAGGGTCGTGGGGGACCTGGAGCCTATCCCAGGAGACTTCGGGCACTAGGCGGGGTACATCTTGGACAGGGTGCCAATCCATCGCAGGGCACACACACATACACACACTCACACACCCAATCACACACTACAGGCAATTTAGGAACGCCAATTAGCCTAACCTGCATATCTTTGGACTGTGGGAGGAAACCGGAGTACCTGGAGGAAACCCACCAAGCACGGGGAGAACATGCAAACTCCATGCACACAGAGACAGGAATCGAGCCTGGCCGGGGAATCGAACCCAGACCCTGGAGGTGCAAGGCGACAGTGCTAACCACTACACCACCGCGCCGCCCGGCTGCAATTATATATTTTTTTAATTACAATTATTGTTAGTAATGAATTAACACCCTGATTGAGGACTGAATTGTCTCTTTTGACAGTAAGGTGAAAGAAAAAAACCAATTACCCACTACTCCGCATTTTCTATCCCTTTTCGTCCGATGTTTAAAGATAAAAGTGTTTGTGGTCAAAGCCATTGGTCCACTCCAGTGGCTTTCATACTTTTTATAGCTACAGACCCCTTAGACTGTAAAAAAAATTCACAAACCCTCTGAATACCGATTTATTTCAGCAACTTTGATAACTTTGATGCTTGGACCACCACTGTTGTTTAACTAACATGGATGGATGGATGGATGGATGGAAGGAAGGAGCCCATTTGTTATGCTTTATAGACCGGTGAGGTTTCATGGATCCCAGTTTGAGACTCACTGGTCTAGAGAAAACACTTGTTTTGGATTGTTGTACTCAATAAAAACCTGGCAACATTAAAGGCGTGAATTACACACAGCAGGTTTAAATAATCCGAATGTAGAGCTTAAGCATGTTGCATCAAGCCAAACCCGACTCTGAATACAAGGTACAGATCGTATTAATTAATGAATTCATTTATTTATTTATCTATAAGAGCCTAATAATTAACACTTCCTTCCATTCTAAATGATTCAGTGTGTAGCCAGTGAAGTCATGCTCTTGCTCTGATCATGGTAGACTATAATTGCCATAGTTGACCCTGACAGACTGGGTGTATTCCTTTTTTTTTTTGAGCACATGTTGGACAGCATGCTAAAAAAAAAAAAAAAAAAAAAAACCGAACACAGATGTTCTACGGTTCACTGGCAGGATGACGGAGTGTGTGACTGTGGCTATAATGAACACATTTCATTCCAAAGGGTCTAATTATCGCCAAGTCAAATTTATCATCCGTCCATCCCTGTCCACGTGTACACATAACATATATATATGGTGTAATGGAGGGGTTTGGTTACCATGACAACACACTTCAAATCCACCTGTCAAGAGCTTCAGGTTGTTAGGTTGTTAGGTGGTCTGAGCACCACTGTAGAATCAAGTGAGTATTTGTGCTATTTGTGAATGAAGTCAAATTTCCAACTTCGAAAATATTGGCACCCTTTGGAAATAACCTTAAAGAGTACTACAGCAACAACGCTTTATTATTATTACTATTATTATTATTATTATTATTATTATTATTATTATTATATCATTACTCTATTGTACAACACAAAACAGATTTAAGTACTATTCATAAGTTATTTTAAAGTTACGCAGTGGGGCAGATTTTTATTATTCTTGTCTCAATTGAAGCGCATGTCACTTTCTGACAGGTTAACATAATGATGATACAGTAATGTCACTATATATGGTTCGGCTATAAAAACTGAGAAAGCACTACACAATGCCATTTGAGGATCTCACACACATAAGAAGAAACATTTCTTAAATCTATGATCAAACTGTCTCTTGCTTTAATAGTACGTTATATTACAGTGTAATTAAAATCACTGGATTCTTCTCCAGATCTTGCGCTCTATTCTATTCTATTTTATTCTGATTAATAAATTTTTTCATTTTGAGTTTAAATGTGTTGTTCCAGATGTTAGTAAAAACTCCAAAATCGGAAGCTGCTGCTCCAGAAAAATCTGGAACCCTTGGTGATTTAATACAAAGGTTATTTTAATAATCTTAACTAAAAGGGGAAAATGGACTCAACTCTGAATGCGACAAGGAACAATCCATGGAACACTGCAATTTAAATTTGTGCCCTTGAGCAAAGTCCTTAACCATTTCTGCTCCAGGGTCGCATCATGGCTGACCCCAGCGTCCTAACAAGATGGATATGCAGAGAAAAGAATTAAATGTATAGATAAAGGCTTCTTCTAATTCTAGATACATTACAGAGATAGAGGAGGAGATAAAGGAGGTCTTGCTTATGGGTTAAAAGAAGAAGATTATTATTATCAGGCACGTTGTTGTAAGGCTTTGAAAGCATCTTTAATGAAAGAAATGTAACATTAATGCCTTTACACAGGTATTAAATTTTACACTGTTAAAGGTTTTAATAAGACGTAGGAAAAGGAAACATAGGAGGATCAGTACAAAATATCGAGGATCAAAGGAAAGGAAAGCACCAAAATAGATTCGAGCACATGTGGACATGCTACCCACGAGTAGGTTAAACCCGGCGATTAGTCTGCGCGCAGAAATCAGCTGTTACACAGAAAAGGCATTCAGCTTTGTCTTGTGTTTCCAGCTAATGTTTATTTCAGGGATCATTTAACGGTTTAACTGATGGAGCTCATTTTTTTACGGTCCAGGATAAAACTCGACAGCTCCTCCCTCGCCCTGAGATACGAACTGATGTGTTGGATTTTTGTGCTGCTTAAAAAGGACCGACCTCAGCTTGAGGGAATACAAGCATTCCTTCACTCAGTCGCCTATAGAACAGAACGTATCCTAAATATGTGGAAGGGTGGGGGATGAGGGGGGTGGTGATGAAACATTTTACCAGAGTATGTAAGAGTTTGTATAAAATGTTTGTTCATAACCGAAATCCGAAAAACAACTAAAAAGCACCACAAGAAATACATTAACATATACTGTAGGTTCAATATGATTGCTTATCCACTATGGTTATAGATATGTATTCATATAATAATTTAATTTAGTTACTCTGTTTACTTTCACGCTAGTTTAATGGATCTTAACCTTGTCCCTGCATATTTTAGTGCTTTCCCTGCTGGACCACACCCTCTTTAATTAAGAAAAAGCTGTTAATTAGTTGATTATTTAAATCAGGTGAGCTGGGAGCTAAGCAGGCACTAGACAAGGGTTCAAGACGGGTTTAAAACAGGGATCCTTTGGACCCGAGTTGAGAACAGTTGCACTAGTTCATCTCATAGCTTGTTTACTAAAATGCCAACTTGTTTACAGTATGGGTAAAAATTGGTTATCTTGCTCACTCTTCAGCATTACTATTGTCTTACTATAATATATAGTCGTTATTATTACTTTAAAGCTAGTTTGTGTTATGCTAGTTATGCTAGATCATATGACGTTAGATTTTAGATTATCCTTGTAACTATGATATACTTACTGTATAAGTAAGTTACTGTAGCCTAGGTTTACATGTTCTGAGTGAGTGTGTAATTGCGCTTTGCGATGGACAGGGTACTCTGTCCAGGGTGTACCCTGCCTAGTGCTCCTAGTCCCCTGGGAGCACTAGGGCTTCCTGTGTGTCTCCAGGCCTCCTGTGACCCTGAACAGGATATGCAGTATAGAGAATGAGTGTGTGATTGAAAGTAACTATAGTGTCCTTTTATGGATTTTCTTGTTTCCTGGAAGACTAGGTAATAAATTAGCAAATGTACTTTCCAAATCTTGGGGGTCAAGGCAATCGGAAGCAGGTATTGGTGGAGCTGTACAAGTTCATGTCAGGGAAAATGGTGAAGGTGAATGACTTTACCCGGCCATTGGTCTGCGGGTGTCGGACAAGGGAACCTACCATCATAAAAAGCTGAAGCAGATGGTGAAGGAATGGGACTAATATGTGGCAGATCAGGTGAAGTTGCAGATGATGAAGGACTACATCATCTGCAGTCCATGGCAAAACATTTGAAGGAACAAATGGTGGAATTGCAGGACTATGCCTTGACAGAGCAGATGGAGATGCAGAGAATAAAGACACAGAAATAAACCATGACAGAGTGACTAGAAGAACAGGTGATGGAAGATAAAGACTGCATCGTTCCTGGGCAGGTGATGTAGCAAATTGTGAATCACCTAGACAACACCATGGCAGAGTAGAAGAAGTGGAAATGGGGGAGGACAGTGCCATCATTATAACAGAGCAAGTAAAGAAAAAAAATTATGGACAAGGCCAGGACTTTGTTTTACATGCAATAACAATAGCCGTATCCAACACAAGGATTGGAGAAGTGGTGCAAGTCACCCACTCCCACTCTCAGTCATTCACCAGAGCGTTTATCCTGTACAGGGTTGCCTATCCCAGGGGACTCTGGGCACTAGATAATAGTGCAAGCTTTCTCGTAATATTTGAGGTAGCAATTTTTTTTTATTTTTTTTATTCATAGCACAACCTGCTCACTATAAATCAAGTTAACAGATTAGTCTGTTTACTTTAATTCTGGCTCATGTGTTAGCCTGTTTGCTCTAATGTTAGTTTATGTGATAGTCTGTTTGCTAGCTAGTTAATGTTTTAAGAAGTGGACTATACCGCTAATTCATGTGTTAGCATGTTTGCTATAATGCTAGTTCACGTACTTTTACTCCTGTAATGCTCAGATGATGCACTAAATCAAGAGAAGTGACACTTTCTCCTGCTGGCATTTGTTGCATTCTGATATTTATGGTCAAAGGGAACGATAAGATGGTTAACGTTTTTTTTTTCCTTCAAAGAAGAGCATTATTACTAACATTCAGTAACGTCTGACTAACACAAAGTGCAAATCTGTCAATTAACTACAAATTTGATTTGCTGCTTGATATCCTTTCTCGCTATCTTGGGTCAGTGTATTTCCTTTCCTTTATAAGGTTTAGCAAGCATGCACACACACACACACACTCACACACTCACACACTCACACACTACAGGTAATTTGGGAACACCAATTAGTCCAATCTCAGTTTTTTCTGAGGTGTTTATCCAGCTTAAAATACATGAAAACAAAAGCATTTGTTCGACAACTTGGCTGCTGCACCAGTCATCTGGATTTGGTTCCCTATACAGAAGGTTTGCTGCTGACGCTTTTGGACTTTATCCCCCACGAAGAGCCACAAAGTGCCTCTTATTGAACCTTTATATAGCTTTATGTCCAGGAGGAGAGATTCTTTTTAAATGACTACAAGGTGAACATCTCCCTAAATAAACAGTCAATATAAACTTTTGACTGAAATAAAGCTCTGATTTAAACAAATATATATCACTTTAATAATTTCAATGAAGTGGGTGTTATTGTATGATAAAATGAGATACAGCAAGGGTGGAGTTAGCTGTTTGGTGAGATTGGTGCTACATTTTGTCCAGGAGGTCATGAAAACCCATTGGAAATATAAAAAATTTGAATGCTAAACTAATTTAAAAGCTAATATGGCTAGTCAAGCTACGTAGCTACAGTAGGTGTGATATGAAGGTGTGATATTTTAGCTAGAGTAGCTCAGTGTCATGCTATTCTTTATGCATTCTTTATGGAGAATGGATTAGATTTTGATGGACTAGTTTTTTTTTTACTCTTTATAATTGTAGCGTGGCGGCATGGTGCCGTAGAGGTTAGCACTGGCGCCTTGCACATTCATGGTCCGGGTTTGATTCCTATGTGAATGAAGTTTGCATGTTTTCCCCAGGTTTCGTGGGCTTCCTCCGGGTACTCGGGTTTCCTCCCACAGTCCAAAGTCATGCAGATAATTAGAGTTTCCAAATTACCTGTAGTGTGTGAATAAACACGTGAATATGGACCAGAGGTCCTACCATGGTCATAAAAATAGGAATAAATACAATGGTAATCAGCATTGGCCTCCACGGTCCCTTATTGGACTACAGAAGCTCCTTAATGGAATTGTAGAGTACAATAACTAACTTGCTAGCTCTGACCAGAAGATTAACTCCTAAACATACAAACTTGACTATATACATGAAAACAGTGATTCAGTGTTTTAAATTCAATGAATATAATATAAGAGGCTTAAATGTAAACTTCAACATCAGCAAAATGGCGATATTAGAACAGGAGTGACGATGAAGCTAGGCCGAGTGTCTGATTTCATCATAACTTTTGAGCCCTGAGCTGTGCGGTTTGTAGTTTAGCTTTAATAATTGTTTATCCAAGTGAATGAAATTTCAGAATGAGTTTCTCATACCTATCTCGAGAGAGTGATAAGCCTCCTGGGTCTGATCTGCTTTCCTGACAGCTCGAGCCTGGAGCGCGTTCATCAACCTGAATGCACATCTGCAGCACACATTGCTGTGGAATCTAATCCAATCTAATAAGACTCTCGTATAAACATGTTTCACGCCTCATAACACGCTGAGCAAAGAGTGTCAGACTTCATCAGTTATTAAATAAATCATTAGATTGGACTTACTTACATGTACAATACACAGTATAACAGTTTTCTTAAGTCTTAAACTTTATCCATTTATTGTAAAATTACATTTTGTGGAACATCATGAAATAGTTTAGTTTCTGGTCCCTTCTGTCCTAAAACGTCAGAAAATTTCAGAAAAAGTGCAGTTTTATGTCTGACTGTTACAAAGTACTGACAACGCTTCCATAAATGTTCAATAAAACCTTTTTATATGGAAATACCAGTTGCTGTGGATGGGCTATGTGTATAAATGTTAAAACATAGAAAATCTTTACCTAAGAAGTATTTACTTGACAAAATTTCTAATTATAAGGTTCTGTAAGTAAAACATCTTTACATATTTGACAAAAAAAAAAATTACTGAAAAAGCGGTACATGAGAAAGTCTTTACATAAGGAATCTTCCCTCGAGATTTTTTTTTTACTTGACAAAATCTTTTTGCAATAAATCTTTACCTGAGAAAATCTTTCCATAAGAAATATTTACTTAAGAAATCACTTTTTTTTTTTTTATGAATCTTTACTGGAGAACTTTTTGCACACGTAATCGACTTTAATCAACAAATTGTTTTGTATATAAAAATGCCTTCCTTAATTTTTTTTGGGCAAAATCTTTATATAGCAAACTTTCCTGAAGAAAATCTTTATATGAGAAATATTAAGCTAGAAATCTTTACTTCCGATTTTTTTCTCCCACAAATTCTTATGAAATTTGTATAGACAATATTTACATAAGAAATCTTTATTTAATAAAATGTTTTAAATAAAAAATGCTTTACCTAAGATTTTTTAATAGATAAAATCTTTATGTATAAAATACTTTCTGCAGAAAATCTTGACATAAAAAAGTTAACTTTGCAAAACTTTGCATAAGAAGTTTAATTTTTTTTTAAACAAAAGATATCTTTTCTTAGGAATGTAACATCTCTACTTAAAAAAAATCTTTATGTACAAACTACTTTAAAAAAATCATTTTTACATAAGCATGTTTATGAAAGATATCTTTAATAGAGAAAAACTTTAACTAAGAAATCTTTACATGATTTTATGAAGTTTTAGAGAAGTTATGTATTTAAAAAAGAAAGAAAAAAATTTAAAACACTTTTGTAAAAAAAAATGCAAGGTATTGTATTCTGGATAAATAAAGCATTTTTTTTGTTTGTCTATCTGATTTCTTTCGGTTTCTTTACACTGGTTGTAATTTATTGTACAGTTAGCATGATGCTAATTTGATATCTTTATGCTATTCTTCAGATTTTTTAAGTAAGGTCTGTTAGAGTATGAACATTCTATAAAACATTGCTTTTGAACCCCATAGAAACAAAAGTTTGAATGTATAAAAAAACTGAATTTACTAGAAAATATTTGCCAATTTAAAGTCAGTTAAGGACCAGTTTGTTTTGGCTAGATTTTACTGTGTATAAATAAATATTAACAAGTTCGCTAACATGAGAAACTATTATATTGAGTCGTTAAAAAGTTAGCTAACACTGAATATGTAACTCAGCAACATGTCTCTTTTCTGATTAGCTTGAAAAAGAACTGATTTCCCTATAGGACACGTCTCGGATGAGGGACTCAGCTCGTCTCTGTTCTCTCCTCGGTTCTCCAGCTCGAGTGTCCGGTGCTCCTCCTTCACCTGGGCAGTCTCGGAGGCTGAAAGGCGCCATTGTGTCCCAGCTGGAAGGAATGTTCGTGTCACAGGCGAAGAAAAGAGTTCATTTGCACAGGAATTTAGAGGCTCGCTGACAACATTTTAGAGGAACGGCTCCATGCACGGGGTCGAATCAGGAAAGGACACTTTGATACCAATCGTTCAGTTCATGTGGTTTAGATAATAACACTAATGCTGTTTTTGTCTTTATACAAAACAGATTGTGTCAAAACAAAATTTAATAAAGTTTCAATTTCTACTACCTCTACTGAATTTAAATCTAATCTAAGCTAAATGAATACAATGTGAACAAATTGCTAGCATCCGGATGATTTAACAAAAAAAAGGTTCATTAAAATTCATTAATTTAAATTGTGTTTTATCAAAACAAACTCAGATTTTTTCGTATATTTCTTGGACGCATGGTGTTTGTCTATAAACCTCATTAGTTAATAAACCAATCTGCATTAATTTCTTTAACCAGCAATCTTGTACTTACCTGCAGAATGTAGTTTTAACCAAGTATCACACATAAGACAATTAGCTAATGTAGTTTAGCAATGTTTACAGAGGTAAATAAAAACAAACTTAAGGAAATCATTAATTAAGATAATCTTTATGTATGAAAATCTTTAAGAAAACCCTTACATAAGAAGATAAGAAGGAAATTTTATGTAAGAAATTCTTAAATAAAGAAAATCTTCACCTAAGAAAACCTAGAATTATGATTATATATAAAATATATGTTATATAAAAAAGAATGATTTTTACCACCACTATTATTATTATTATTATTATTAAAGTTTTCAGTACACAATAAGAACAATAACTTTGCATTCAAGTCTTTTATTCATATATGAAAACTTTAACCTGTCTCCACTGTTACCTGTAATAACATGTAAAGATCAGATTAAAAGGTGCAGTTTGTAATATTTAAACATTATTTTTCTAGACTTGTAGGGAAGCTGAAAAATAAATGTTATTTGTTATATTATCATGTAATAGATCACGCTACTTTTAATGGTTTGTCATACAATTTTGCAACTTGCATATTTGGAAGTTTTTATCTTATCCTATGCTACAGTAGCTATAAGTGGTACAATACTCCCTCGTGATGCTAGGTGGAGCCAGTGAGCCACAGCTTGACATATTACATAATTTTGGTCGTTGCTAAGTATATGCCGCAATCGTAAGTGGAGAAGCATCTGTAGTTTGTTTCTGATCAATAAATAAGCTCCACCTTCATGTGAAACTAAGCAGCTCAGCTCCGCCCCTTTTCCTATACTTTAGTAGACACTCTAAAACATTATGGATTCCTTAGACTGAATATTTGCCTCTTTTTTAATTTTTTTAAATCCTTGTGAATGGTTAACATCAGGTTATTGACAGGCACTAATTAGGCAGGGGTAGCTCAGTGGTTAAGGGATTGAACAGCTGATTATAAGGTCCCAACCCCATCACTACCAAGTTGCCATTACTGGGCCCTTGAGCGAGGGTCTTTAACACACAACTGCTAAGATAAAAAAAACATAAGTCGCGCTGGATAATGGAGTATGCCGTAAATGTAACTTCAAATGCTTTTAATAAAACAGTAAAAAGTCTCCATGTGCTCAGACACAGAGTCTCCTAACTCCAAAACAGAACATTTAGCATCTCCCATAAATCTGTCAGGTGTTTAAACCTGATTAAAGGTCAATTATGAGCCTCTGAGGAATTAGCATCATTAAGGAGATTGCCTACATAATACTATGTTTTCCTCCCAGCACTCAGACATTCAGACGTGATGATGAAACACCCACTCATTCTCTATGTGCCTCTTATCCTGTACAGGATAGCAGAAGGCCTCGGGGCACTACCCAGGGTACACCCTATACATGGTGCCCCAATCCATTGCATTACACACACTCATTTACTACAGACAATTTGATATTGACAATTATTCTCTGGAGAACCCGGAGGAAAACCCACCAAGTGCACAGAACCGAAGTCAGGACTATAACTCTAGAGCCTGTGCTGCCATTATGATACACTGTAGGCAGAAATTAAAACACACACAGTTGGCTCTCTCAGAGCTACTGAGGATCCTTAGAAGAGAAAAAACAAAGTGACAGTGGACTCAGGTATTTATCATTCAGAAATATCTAATGTCAGTAAATTGTATTTACATTTGTTATGAACTGAATCAAAAAATTTTTCTTTTATTGACAACACTGACATCTGGTGGTGAAAAGGAGCAAGTTCAGCTCATTAGAAATTAACGTTTAACAGAAAATTATACACACTTTTCAAGGATAAAGCTATATGTTTAAATTGTGTATGTTTTTTCCATTGATTTTAAGAAAGTGGTTTAAAAGAGTCTGATGATGGGACGACTGTTTATAACTTCTATAGAATGCTAATTTATTTTATAATCCTTTACAGATATAATAAATAGCATCATTGTACAGTACTGTCTTCATATTCAGCTGTAATTAATAAACGAGAAATACTGACATCTGGTGGCAAAAAATGGGTATTTCTTCTCTGTGGGCTGGGCGGATAAATAACTGACATCTTCCTACACCAATCAAAACGTCTTTTACAAACCTTACGTCACGGAACAGTAAATTCGAGAAATTTTGAATGGATTAGATCTATCTTGCTCTATCCTGTCACAGCGCTCAGAAACCAATCATTGAGAGACTTTACATTTTGATTCGTGTATGGCAACCTATCAGCGCTCAGAACTCCTGAGTTTAAAACCCGCCTTCAGGAAACGGGGTTGTATCCTAAAATGTCTGCGTGCTCCCTGTATCGATGTCCTATATAGGGTGTGTGTGTTACGCCGTGGCTTCTCAGGACGGCGTGTAGAGTCTAGGGCACTAGCACTGTGTGTGATTTGGGACACGACCGCTCCTGGTGGAGGCAATTTCAACAAGGTAGGCGAATGTTTATTCGTAAATAAAATGCTAAAATAAAGATATTGTGGTAATCCTGGTGATTATAGGTTTAGGTTTTTGCCGTGTGTGCTTCTTCGGACGCTTTTATTTGTTTAGTTGTTTATTTAGTTTAAAATATTGTCTTGTTTTAGTTTAGCATGCTAGCTTTTTGCTAATCCAAACAAACAGAACATTAACCGCAGCTAGTGTTACTGGCTTTAGTTTTCATTTTATTCGCCTTAATTATTTTTAGCAAACTGTTCAGCAGCTAAACAGTCACGTGACCCGAGCAGTAACGTTGGAAACGGCGATAAGATTTAAATAAACGCACGCGCCGTGACAGGATTGAGCTAGCTACATTAGTTTAGCTGTATAATCACATTTAAACGGCCCCTAATATGTATGTTTCATGCAGTGTGTCATGTAGCTGTATGTGAACATAAACTATCTGTGAGGCCGACAGTGCACGAGAAATGAAGTTTTTGTCTTTTAATAAAGAGTCGGCTCACATTCGCCTAAACGTGTCGTTAGCAATGCTAATCTTTCTCTGTTCCGGATCCACGTCACTCCGTAACATATTTGCATAATGTCCGCCCACGTTCTACATCGCGAACAACTCGCCCGCCATCTTACAGTTAACGTTACCGCACTCATGTTAATGTGACCGAGCGTTCATGCCGGGTTCACTTAAACACTTTGTAATATAAATAAAACAATAAAAATCGAGAGCACACGAAATAATTAACAACTGTTTATTCTCCACCATTCACCAAATCTGAACTTAACACTCGCGAAGTGCGCATGCCCCTTGCCCTGACCTGCCTTCAAAGGGACAGCCGGAAAAGAGTGGAGGGAGGAGTAGTAAGGGTGGACCAGCGCTGGCGTTATTTGTTTGGACGAGAGAAGGAGAGATTGCTGATTATCATTTTCTTTCAAAGATTTTTGAACCGGATTATCTTTGACTGGACATAGTCCCCGGACTTCTCACCTTCCATCATCGGCCTTCCGGACTTCATTAACCCCAGTGAGACCGAAGCATACTCGGTATACTCGCAGGAGTGATAGCGTTCCGGCACCACAGCGGATTTCCGGCGTACTGTGGCTGCGGTGGGGAAAAAAAAAAAAACAGGTTCGCAGATATTGATCTGTCATTTCTCTAGATCTGAGATGCGCAGGTGATAGAGAAGGAACAGCCAATCAGCAGTAGTATGTGGATGTCTGTGATTGGCTAGTTTTGTGGCTGTTTTGTAACACTGGACAAAGTTGAGCGAGCGTACAGAAAATAAATGTTGCACGCGCATGCAGGCGGAGT
Source organism: Channallabes apus (assembly GCA_030522415.1). Taxonomy (NCBI): domain Eukaryota; kingdom Metazoa; phylum Chordata; class Actinopteri; order Siluriformes; family Clariidae; genus Channallabes; species Channallabes apus. Next base: position 27,791,236 of record CM060104.1, read on the forward strand.
CGAGCGCGCACAGCGAGCAGGGGAGACATAATATTCCACCCTCAATGACCAATTGTGGGACTGATTTAAAAAATTCGCTTGTTCTCCTTCATTGCTGAGCTTGACTGGTTATTTAATATCGCCCACCCACTCGTCACTTTATGTAAGAAATTAGCGGAGGATAATCAATTAGTTAATCAATTGCTGTGTACTTTGGAGTACTATTATTGCCACGTTTGGGTTGCCGCCATTTTTTAACTCCGCCCACCACTCATGACGGCACGGGTTCTTGTGACTATACTAGCAGAGTTTAGGGGCCGATGTTATGTGCTAAAATGCCCCCCCTGCCATGGATTAACCCCTCCCCCAACATAATCGCTGTCAAATATTGTATTAGAACATAAATTCATAGGTTACTGGTTTACAAATTACATGAGACAATAAAATAAGCAATATTAAAATAAATGTTGTATATGAAAGAAAAATTCATATACAACATGTATACTATATTGTTCATTTTATAATAAAATTGGTTTCATCAGATTTTTCATCATAAACAATATTTATATTTATTTATTTGCATATTTATGACCAAGCCCTGAAAAATAAATGTGCCACAAAATAAACATTATACAAGAATTTGTATTAATGGTCTTGACGGCTGTCTCGTGACTAGGCTTCAACATAATAGTTATATCATATTTGTTAATAATAATCCTATGAATTTATGTTCTAATATAATATTTGATAGCGATTCTGTAGGGGGAGAATCCATGGCAGGGGGGCATTTTAGCGCATAACACTTATTTTGCTTATTTTTAGGGCACCGGCACCAATTTTTTTTGGAAAAGCGCGGCACTGGTTCCAAAATTGGGAACCGGCACGGAACCCGCGCCGGAACCAGAGCAGTGGAAACGGGGTATTACTGACCTGTCTTGGTTTGGCTGTAGCATCTGTAGCATTTACTTCCAGTGATTGTACTAAGATGGGCTAATAATGTCAATCTAGTTACTGAACATATTGAGAAGAAAATGCTGCATTTTCTTGAATAATACTGGGGGCATAATGCAAATATGAAAATATCTAAAAAGAGCCACTTGACAATAATGATGATGAGGGTTATACATAGGCTGTTTATATATTTGGGCCCAGGGGCAACAAGTTATGCGTCGCATACAAAAATTCCCCCCCCCCCCCCCCCCACTCACCTCAGGGGCAAGGAAAAAAAGTTCAGGCTCTGGAATTTTTTCCACTATCAGTCCTGTACTCGGGTTAACACGCGTACAATAAACACGGATTTTCCACTCACTCGCGTTCACATACACATACCGTTTATTATATATAGTTTGTAAATATTGTTTCTATCTTTGTTTGGGTGTGTTGCACCTTTTTCTTTATTTTATTCAGTTTTGTATAATACACGTTTGCTTTATCTACTTGTTTGTGTTTGTCCTTTTTGCTCAGCGACATTTTAATGCAACACCGACACAAAGATAAAAGACGTCTCGATTTATGTAGCCACAGTAAATATTAAATTAGCTGCTCGTTACACGGTAAAACCGACGCCATCTTTTCTATGTATAGACGCGTCTCCAGAGCTGTCGTTCAGGTATGGTAACGGGCGTTTCGTTTTCCGACACACGCTGTAGCGGTAGACCAATCATAAAGGACCGCGCCATCTGACCAATCACAGCAGTGAGGGCTCACAGAAAGGAGGGGTTTAGACAGACTGAATCTTCGAACTGCTTCACGCGAGTCGTTTATGAATAATTTAGAAATGGGGTAAAATTAAATCTATTTTTGGAGAAAACTATAGTGGTTTTTGACCTTTCATACATGTAAACGTGTTTTAAGAGACTCATTAAGCAACATTAGCAATCTTTAAAGTGGCATAATAGGTGTGAGTCACAATACACTCAAACAGAGCAGTGGATCAGATGCTTAAACTCGATGTAAACTGTAAATGTACAAGATGAAGCTAGTTATATTAGTTTAGCCGGATTAGTTAATCCTTACATTCAGGTTTAAGACTAAATAAATTCTAGTGGATCAGACGCTTAAACTCTAATGTAAGAGTGAGCGAAAACCACTTTAGTGAAATCACTTCTGTTTAAAGGACAGTGAGATGTCTTAATTGTTGTATGTTTTGGTTTATTAATGTCTCACAGAGACATGGCGGAGCAGGACGAGGACAGCGTCCACACTAAGCGCAGTAAGACGCTGATCGTGAGACACCTGCCGGCGGACCTGAGCCGGGAGGAGAAGGAGGACCTGCTGGAGTACTTCGGGGCCTCGTCCGTGCGCGTTCTGTCCGATAAAGGCCCTTTAGTGCGTCTCGCTTTATTGTCTCATGCTGTACAAATACAAACCCTCTGTCTCTCGCCTGTTTAATAATCTCACCTCTGCTTTCAGAGACACACCGCCTTCGCTACGTTCTTCAGCGAGACTTCAGCCTCGAGGGTAAGAGCAGAACAGGGAGACGCCACAGTCGCAAGGATTTAAAACCTCACACGTCCTCTTTGAAGTCTTCTATAATGACCAGCCTTACCATATAGTGTCACTGAATTTAATTTCACCTGTCTCTCTCTCTTTCTCTCGTTCTCTTCATTTGTCTCTCTATGTCTGTCTCGCTTTTCTTTTGTTCTCTATATCTCTTTGTGTGTCTCTGTCGCTCTATTTTTCTTTCTTGTTCCTTTTGTTTGTCTCTCTCCCTTTCTCTTTTTCTGCTGCTTTTTTCGCTGTCTGGCTCTTCATCTCTCGCTCTCTCTCTCTCTCCCTCTCTCTCTCTCGCCCTCTCTATTCCTCTGACCGTCTCCCAGGCCCTGAGGAGACTCCATCAGCTGAGGATTCTGGGTCACACGCTGGTCGTGGAATTCGCCAGAGATCAAGAGAACGTCGTGGTCTTGAAGAGTCCTAAAGTTTCCGACAGGTACGTGAGATTGAAACAGCCTGGATTGTGGACGTAAAAGTGTGACCAGACCATGTCTTTTACCAATCTCCTGTATTCACCATGACAAAAGACATGTTTTAGATTGACTGACCTCTTGTCTTTAATAATGGACTGTCTTTTCTCTGAGTGTTTCTTGCCATTATTTGGATTTGTACAGTAGCTTTAGTAGCACTATTGGGGATAGAAGACAACTGATCTAAAGCACATTAAGAACGTTTTAGGTGTTTTAATTTAAGCCCAAAGAGCTAACGCTTCCCTTGCCATTAGCGCAAGTGTAATTACTGCATTCACTTGGATGCTCCCATTTACAGAGTTTTAATTTGGAATGTGATGGACACTGGCGTTATTACTGACATTAATTGGATCTGTATTATTAGAGCTTTCCGAGTCACCTTATGAGATTATTTTTCACGTGCGGTGGCACTGAAGTGAGGCACCGAAATCTGCACTCTGATTCTGTTCTAGTACGTACCAGTTATATAGGTAGTACCGGTACCACATTGGCAACCGGTTTCTGTACCGAACCCCAGTTTCAGGTTAATCTGATACGAGAATCACATGATTATGCCAAGCCGACATCAAAGCTAAATGTTGCTACTTTGGGCAATCTAAAATTATAAAAAGAATTCTGGGTTGTTTAATACATTTAATGTTTTTTGTTCACTACATATGTGGTCTTTTGTAGGTTTGATGTCTTCAGTATTAATGTTCAATGTTAAAAGTAATAAAGAAAAACACACGAGTAAAATGTGTGCATGAACTTTTGACTGATAGTGTAAAAGCTCACAAAATCTAATCACAGGTAATCCCCGACTTATGAACATCCGCGTTACGAACTTCGGCAAATACAAACGAACCACGGTTCTACGAACATTTGTAAATCGCGAAAGTAGCTCACGTGTATTGTACAAGAAATAGACACTGCAGTGCACCAGATACCAATATTTACAATTATGTGCAATATTTTCAGTGAATGTATCAAATGAATTATTGAATAAAGAGTGTGTGTGTGTGTGTGTGTGTGTGTGTGTGTGTGTGTGTGTGTGTGTGCGCGCGCGGAAGAAATGAGTCGGCCTCACCGGTTTGTCCTGTTAAGCTCCTCAACCAAACAGAGTTCACAGTCCGAAACAGCTCTGAGAAAAAACATTTAGTCCAGGATTCCCCTTGTGATTTAAAGGCGCAAAGACAATACTGTTCCATTTCACTGTGATATTCATATCTTTAGACGCGGTTACAGTTTTTTGGCCACAAGATGGCAGTGTGGGGATCTTCATATTCCGTTTTTTCCTGTGTCTGTGTGTTTGTCCTGTGTCTGTGTGTTTTCTGTTAAGTTCACTAATGTTCATTCCAGTTCCAGGGTCGCCGAAGATCCAGATGAAAAGCAGAAGAAGGAGACTCAGCCGCCGAGCGTTCCTCTCATCGACAACGGCATCGCCCCGAGTCTCGGGTATGAGGAGAGAGAAGCAGGAGGAGGTTGAAATAGAGAAGACGGGGTACAGGGATGGAGAAAACACACAAAAAACAGGCATCTGAGGGAAAGACAAGAGAATGAAAGACAGGAGGACGAGGGTACAGAGGAAGGAAAGAGGGAATGGTGGACCCTCTACTCTGTGTGTGTGACAAAGCTCTTGATTGGTCAGCTGTGACATCATCAGATAAATTCCTGACACTACACTGCATTGGTCTTACTGTTCCAGCGATACAGATTAAAAGTATTAACACCTTGGGTTGTGTTTGGGAGTGTGTGCGGCGGTTAGTCAGATATTCCTGTCTCTTAACACACTTTGTGCACACCTCTTGCATTGCTGCGGGCAGTGTGTGTGTGTGTGTGTGTGTGTGTGTTGCTGACAGCCCTGCTGCTCGTGCCATTTGGTGGCACTAGGTGGTATTTGATAAAGAGTCTCAGGGCGAAGGTATTATTTTAGCGCTACTTGCCACCACCTCACCTTCAATCACAATCTCAACTTGACAACCTCGCTCACTCGCTCTCTCTTCATCACTCCCTCCCTCACGTCCTCAGTTGCCCACTCTCTCATTTTCCCCTCACTTCCTTTTTTGCTTCCTCACTTACGTCCTCCCTGACTGTCTTGTTTAGTTCCTTACTCCACAAAATGACTCCAATCGGAAGCAGCGTGTTTTTCTCTGTCGGGTCGTCGTCAGATCCAACATCAGCATCGGTTCCAAATAGTCCAGACTATCTGAATCCTGACAGGCCGGCGTCAGTCATCACTAAAATGCCATGCAGTAAAATTCCACAGCTTTACGTTTACCGTGACACTGTTCTCCATACACCAGATAAAACGTCATTGTATTGAACTGTGACTCCTCACGAGTTATAGTTTAGTAGTGTGAGTGTGCAGTCGACACCTGAAGTGAATTTGGATGTGAACGAAAAAGAGTCTATTTTCCTAGCTTAAACCCTAACCACTATACACACCCTCGCACATCAACTGTATGTATATATATTTTGTAAATGTTATTATTAGGTTTTTGTTTTTGTGCACCTCTTTCGTTTCCTTATTGTTCAATACACTTTGTGTTACTGTTTACATTGGTTGTGAGCGTCTTTTCTTGTCCTGAGAGGCTCTCGCTTTACCAGAGGCTAGATTAAAGTTCTCACGTTAGTAATTGTCCGATCGTTACAGGGTTTGATGGTGAAGTTCAGGAGCTGCAGTGTGTGTGTGTGTGGCAGGAGAACTCCGCTCCTACTGTGTTCAACTTGTAAATGAAATTTATACTTATATTCATATATATTTCGAGTTGGATATACTCACACCCCTCCTTCTCTCTCTCCCTCTCTCTCTCTCTCTCTCTCTCTCCTTGTCCTTACCTCTCACCTCCGCAGATTAAAGTTCCCAGCAAATCCCTCTCTGAAATATTTATACCCTCCTCCTTCGAGCTCCATCCTGACGAACATCACTCACACCCTCGTGAGCGTACCCAAGTTTTACGTTCAGGTATGTTTGAGCCGATCCTGCTGCTTACGAACGTATACGAGGTACACACGGATTAAAACACACACACCACTCTCGCTCACATGCTTTTCCCCCCACATCTTTTTTTTTTTTTTTTTTTTACATAAGCGATTGAGACAAGGGAGAAAAAAAAAAAAAAAAAAAACAGAAGTTCGCCAAGGAAAGTTACTTTTAATTTATATAAAATGTAAACGTCTACAAGTACATTCCTTGCATAAGTATATCTACAGACGAAGATTTCGCAATGGCATTTAGTATTTTTGGCCTGTTGCTATGGCGATATGACATGATACGCGACTAAAATTTCAAATGCAAATTTAATTGATTGAATTAACTTTAGTCTTTATTGGGTTTTTTCCTGATAATGTTCTGTATATGTTACATTTTTATTAGTTGCTTTTTGTAAGTAACAGTGTGTATGATGTGGTATACCTCGTACATCAGATAACGTTGGGTTATGGAGCACAAAACAGCCTCATACAATGAAGCTCAACGCGTATGTTACTGTGTGGTTAAGTGAGCTTCTCCTCAGTGTTAGTCGCGCAGTTCCTCGTCCGTCCTCATGGTGATGCTGTTGCACTTCTGAGCTCTGAGGCGCTGAGCAACTTGTTCTCGCACCGCAATCTTGGCTTCATATGGTGCTCGGGTCCCAATTATTGTCTGTGAAACGCATAACAGCAGGTGTATGAGGCAAATTACAACACATACATACACACACACACAGAGAAAGAGAGTGTGGCTGCTGTTCTTTTGCTCAGGATGATACTTTGAACTGGTTTCTCTGCAGGTTCTCCACCTGATGAATAAGATGAACCTGCCGTGTCCGTTCGGACCTGTGACCACGCCGCCTCCAGCAGTAAGCTCGCATATTTACCTCTGAAGCCATAAAAAATATATAAACACAAGCTTGTAATGATCAGTCTCAATTAAATTAAATAATCCTGATCTTTTGAAGTAATCCTGATCTGCTTAAATTATCCTAGTGGTGCTTGGGCAGCATCAGTGGGGAGAAATAATTAAATGAAATTATAACGATCAATCAGTTGGATCAACGGATGAATAATTAACACTAAACCCTTTCATACAAAATTACCCTAATCAGATTAAATAATCCAGAAAGGTCAACTAATTATGATAGTCAATTGAAATCAATAATCCCCCGTCAGAACAAATAACTGCTAAAAGGTCGTATAACCCCACGCGGATAACTTATCCAGATAATCTAGTCATCTGAGGTAATGCAAATCAGTTATTTCCAGTTCTTTCCGAATAATTCCTAAATAATCCCAATCAGGTGCAATAATCCAGATTACTTGAACTATCCCAGTCAGCATCATTTATTTTAAATATATAATTAAAAATAATAATATTCATAATTATTTTAAATACAAACTAATCCTAATCAGATAATCCTGTACCCAAATTAATCCTAATCATATTAAATAATCCAAATAATATAAAATATATTGTTTATATTGATGAGTGAAGATTTAACCCATCTACATGGACAACAACCATAATGAGATGAAACAACCACGCGCAGCTCTGGTAATTCCAAATGCCAGAAATAATCCCTATCACATTGAACTAATCCCGATCAGCTCAGATGACCCATATATGAGCATACCCATATAATGCTCATCTCGGGTTTATATAAACTGATCAGCCCAAATAAAAGAAGGCAAATAATTACAATAAAAGGAAATTCATTTCAGATTACAAAATGTGTATCATGTGAAATAATCCCCATTCTCTGAAAAAAATTGTAGTTGGATTAAATAATTTAAAACATGAAATAATTCCAGCTCTCTAAAGGTGAATTAAATAATCTGAATCATGCAAAATAATCCAAATACTCTGAAATAATTTTACTCAAATTAAATAATCTAAATCACATGGAGTAAAACCACCAGGTAATCCCAGGCAGATAGTTTATATAATCTAAATCATGTGAGGTTATTTCAGTACTTTGTCAGATTAAATAATCTGAAATAATATATGAATGTTGTCAAGTTATTAAAGTCACACTAAGTATTCACACTGTGAGCATCTTTCCAGTTCTAATAGAGGGTGTGTGAATGTTTAATCGATGAACAGACGTATTCATGTGGTTTATTTAGCTTCTAAAGATCAACACTGATGTTTAAACATCCACACGTGTGCAGTGTTTCCAGCCAGATGGTCTGTTAATATCAGAGAGGGGAAAAGGGATCAAATGTCCAACGCTGTGTCTTTTTATTTCAGTATACACTGGCTCACGGCCCTCTGCCCCCCATGGTGCCCCCGCCTCCTGCGTTTCCCCTGGAGAACCCACCGCTACCTAAAGGCACAGGCGAGGATGATGAGGAGTCAGAGTATGAGAGCGAAGATGACGAAGAGAGAGAGAGGTCTGGGAAATGTGTCTATCAGAGGAATATTCTGATTTAATTGTTATTAACTCTGACCACTATTTTTTTTTTTAATAGACCACTTTAACTGACTTTTTTGTTATTTGATTAAATGTTAAGTGTGTGTGTGTGTGTGTGTGTGTGTGTGTGTGTGTGTCTTTCTGTCCCTGCAGGATGATCAGGCTGATGGGTCTCGTTAATCAGCCGTGCAAACGGCCTCTGAGAACAAAAACACCGGTCAAGAGAAAGAAGCCCAAACTGAAGGACCTGGTTACACCAAAACCTGAACCGCACAGGTATCTCACATACACACACACACACACACACCCTCGAACCCGAACCCGAACCACACAGGTATCACACACACACACACACACACACACACACACACACACACACACACACACACCCTCGAACCCGAACCACACAGGTATCACACACACACACACACACACACACACACACACACACACACACACACACCCTCGAACCCGAACCGCACAGGTATCTCACACACACACACACACACACACACACACACACACACACACACACACACACACACCCTCGAACCCGAACCACATAGGTATCTCACACACACACACACACACACACACACACACACACACACCCTCGAACCTGAACCGCACAGGTATCTCACACACACACACGCACACACACACACCCTCGAACCCGAACCGCACAGGTATCACACACACACACACCCTCGAACCCGAACCGCACAGGTATCTCACACACACACACGCACACACACACACCCTCGAACCCGAATCGCACAGGTATCTCACACACACACCCTCGAACCCGAATCGCACAGGTATCTCACACACACACACACACACACACACACACACCCTCGAACCCGAACCACATAGGTATCTCACACACACACACACACACACACACACACACACACACACACACACACACACACACCCTCGAACCTGAACCGCACAGGTATCTCACACACACACACACACACACACACACACACACACACACACCCTCGAACCCGAACCGCACAGGTATCACACACACACACACACACACACACACACACACACACACCCTCGAACCTGAACCGCACAGGTATCTCACACACACACACACACACCCTCGAACCCGAACCGCACAGGTATCTCACACACACACACACACACACACACACACACACACACACACACACACACACACACCCTCGAACCTGAACCGCACAGGTATCTCACACACACACACACGCGCGCACACACACACACACACACACACACACACACACACACACACACACCCTCGAACCTGAACCGCACAGGTATCACACACACACACACACACACACACACACACACACACACACACACACCCTCGAACCCGAACCGCACAGGTATCTCACACACACACACACACACACACACACACACACCCTCGAACCTGAACCGCACAGGTATCTCACACACACACACACACACACACACCCTCGAACCTGAACCGCACAGGTATCTCACACACACACACACACACACACACACACACACACCCTCGAACCTGAACCGCACAGGTATCTCACACACACACACACACACACACACACACACCCTCGAACCTGAACCGCACAGGTATCTCACACACACACACACACACACACACACACCCTCGAACCTGAACCGCACAGGTATCTCACACACACACACACACACACACACACACACACACACACACACCCTTGAACCCGAACCGCACAGGTATCACACACACACACACACACACCCTCGAACCCGAACCGCACAGGTATCACACACACACACACACACACACACACACCCTCGAACCTGAACCGCACAGGTATCTCACACACACACACACACACACACACCCTCGAACCCGAACCGCACAGGTATCTCACACACACACACACACACACACACACACACACACACACACACCCTCGAACCTGAACCACACAGGTATCTCACACACACACACACGCACACACACACACACACACACACCCTCGAACCCGAACCGCACAGGTATCACACACACACGCACACACACACACACACACACACCCTCGAACCCGAACCGTACAGGTATCACACAGACACGCTGTTGAACCCGAGCCGGACTTGTGTCACATGTTCCTCTGCACCCGAGGCTGTACCTTGAGAGTCTCCACACGGCTCGATGCTATGAACATCATGTAACTCCATTCAGCTGATCTCTAATGTCTCAGAGGTTCCACCACAATTCATTTTGGTGATTTACATCAATTGCGATGAAATATATTTCAGTCACATCTACTTTTCTATTTCTTTTTCGATTTTTTTTTTCTTCCTCCAGATTTTAACATTGCCAAGTGTGGAAAAGATCTAAAACCCATACCCAAGTGCAGTGTGTAAACTCTCACCCGGTGTTGCTCCAGGGCCTAAGTATCACCTAAGAGAGCTGTTTAATTAATTGAAGTTCTTCAACGGTAAAATAAACTCGTTGATTTATTCTTTGTTAGCGTTCCAGGTCCCACTCTGAGGCCCTCTGATGTGTTTGAGCAGCCGCTCCAGCTAGGACCCAAGAAGATCGAGTTCCACATCCCGGCTGAGACGATCGTGAGGGCACAAGAGGAGAATGAGGACAAGGAGCAGGAGATGACGGAGGAGGAGGATGAGGAGCAGGAGGAGACTCGGCAGGAAGCAGCAGGTGATGAACAAGATGTTACGATCAAGTCTTTAATGTGGTTTAGATTATTTTTTGATGTGCAAGTTGGTAAAATGATCATATCTTATTTTTTTTGGTAATTCTTAAAAAGCATAATGTTCTGAAAAGCATTTAAGTTAACTCCTCTTCACTTAAAAATCAAGCAGAACAGTTATGAACATAGATCAATGATAAAAAGAATAAATAAAAAAAAGACTTCAAACTGTGTGTTTGAGTTTTGTGAGACGTCAGTTGAACAGCAGTTATTATTACTTTTATAACGTGTAAATTTCACTTCTACCGCAATATGGGAATGACCATCGCAAAAATGTAGAACTTTCAAAACAACCATTCTTTAGTTCATAGAAACAATCAAAACAAGAAGAAGAAAAAAACAATAAAAACACCTGATCCTGTGTATCGGTGGTATTTCTTTGCCCATGTGACCTGTTGTCATATTTTTTGTCATTTTTGGTTCGTTGTTTAAAATTTTTATCATTATGTTGCCTATTTTGTGCTGAAGAAAAAAAAAAAAAAAAAACGATACGTCACTCTATACTGCACAATCCTGAGCCCTGTACATGTTTATTAAAATAACAGCAAAACGGTGGCTAAAATAGCTAAAATGCTCTGAGCTTTAAGGGTTACACTAATGTGATCTATATTCATAATTTATTAAATCGCTTTTTGACTGCTACCTTTCCTTTTTTAAATATGGAAATATATCATTTATTTTGATAACTTGGTTTACATATATATTTTTTTATATTAAATATAACTTTTCTTGTTGCTGTTTCATGAGTTGCAGTCAGTACAGTAGGGTAAGAGGGGGCGCGGGTAGACATAAATTAGTTTTAAATTATTATAAATTTAACCTTAAACATAAAAACTTGTACAAGCTTGTAAACACCGGCAAACTGCCTAAGGAACAAATAAATAACTTGCCTATCAAAGCTATGTTTTAATAGTGGAAGTAAAAGCATTTACACACACACACACACACACACACATGTGATGAGAACTCACAGGATCGGGACTAAACAGCTGTCCATAAGAAAACCACTTGTTAGTGAGACAAAAAAAAGCACTTAAATTTACTAGAGAGCATAAAGAATGAACTTTGGAGCAATGTGGGGATGAAGGTCATGTGACTCATCTAATGAGTCCAGATTAACCCTATTCCAGAGTGATGGGCGTGTCAGGGTAAGAAGGGAAGCGCATGAAGCGATCATACATGGTGTCCACTGTACAAGTCTCTGGAGACAGTGTTATGATCTGGGGTTGATCAGGTGATCAGGTCGAGACTCAGCAACGTTATGGGGCAATAAAATGAAGTCAGCTGACGACCTGAATGTACTGAATCACCAGATTATCACATCTATGGAGTTTTACTTCTTCCCTGATGACACGAGACATATTCCAGGACACAAAGCTGTAGGAAAGTAAGCTGTGTTGATGTTTTTAACCACACACACACACGCGCTGTGTGAGGAGGATAAACCGAGTCAGGGAGTTGTTTTGGTTCTTCTTGTTTTGCGGAGATAAACAGCAGCGTGTGAGAAGCGGAGGATAAGGCCCGGGATAATTTGGATTGAGGGAGAGAAAGAAAGGCTACATGCAATTCTCCAAGGAGGAATTTATCAGCACAGACTTTGGCTTTCTGCTCCAACACACACACACACACACACACACACATACACACACACACACACACACACACACACACACAGGGGGAGAGTGAGTAGATCTGTATGACAAGTTTCTCTGGGATTTGCAGCGGGCCGCTGCTCTTCATAATTTCTCATCGTCGTTTTTGCTTAGAGCATGTGACAGCACATCACACAGCATGACCTCTCTCACACACACACACACACACACACACACACACACACACACACACACACACACACACACACTGAAGAGATTTAAACTAAAGTGAAAGCCGCTTGTTTTACCGGCCTGTCTTCTTCTTCGCACGTAGTTTCCTCAGACGTGTTAGGATAACGGTGTAAATATTCATCAGCTCACCTTGCCATACGGGTGTGAATATTTACGATATGATGGCAGACACTGATGGAACGCAGGGTATTTGTGCGGATCTGTGTGTGTAAAGTCTGACACCACTCTGTGCTGTTCATTATTATTTCGTTGAGAGGTGAAGGAGGCTCATGAGCTCAGTGTCTCAGTCTCACCGCAGCAGGGACGGGGAAGGAGGCGTGGCCTTGTGACGGAGGTGTGGCCTTTGTGTCTCGACCTCATTAGATAGAGTAAGTGTGGCGAAGGAGGTGTGGCCTCAGTGGCTCTGCAATGGAGGTGTTGCCTTGGTGTCTTGGTTTCATTAGAGCAGGAGTGGCGAAGGGGGTGTGGCCTCGGTGTCTCTCTGACGGTGGCTTGACCTTAGTACCTTGGTCTCATCAGAGGAGGTGTGGCTTCAAGTATCCAAAGGAGGCGTGTCATCATTGGAGATATGGGGAAGGAGGCGTGGCTTCGGTGATTCTGTGTCTTGATCACATTAGAGCAGGTCTGCTAAGGAGGTGTGGCCTCCATGTGTTGGTCTCATCGTAGGTGGTGTGTCCTCAGTGTCTCTGTGACGGAGGTGTGGCCTCAGTGTCTTAGTTTCATCGGAGGTGTGACCTCAGTCTCTGTGTCGTCGTGGCCTCTTTCTGTCAACCTTCTGGTTCTAAGCTCTAATACCGTGTGTGTATGTGTGTAATTGGTGTTTCAGATCAAATCTCATCTCTGTGTTTTGAGTCCTAACTGCTTCTCTCTTTCTCGGTCTCTTCTTCAGACTCAGCCGAGCAGGACGTGGGAGGGTCAGGATTTGGGAAGCTGTATCCCAGCACACAGAGCTGCAGAGAGGAGGAGAGCGGCGAGGAAGACGACGAAATCCCCTCTGAGTTCATCTCCCGGAGAGAGCTGGAGAGAGGACGACTCTCCAGAGACGGTACAACCATCTCACTCGCGCTCATCCCCGGATGAATGCTCATAAACTCACACACACATTAATCATTTTGTATATAAACCATTCTGAACATAATCGTGTGTGTGCGTGTGTGTCAGAGATGAAGAGGATGTCCGTGTTTAAGAACTACGAGCCCGGAGAACCCACGTGCAGGCTTTACGTAAAGAACATCGCCAAACAAGTGGAAGAAAAAGTGAGTAGAGAGCCGAAACACAGCGCTGTAAGAGGCTGGACAGTTACACCACTGTGGCACTGTTGCATTATGGGAATGTTAATTATATAACGTTTCTGGAATGAATCTCCAGTGTCGCAGCTTTATAACAGTCAAATAAAGGTGAAGCTTTTTTTTAACGTTATTGTAAGTGGTACCACATTGGAGTGTTTGTGTGTTTTTCCTCAGGACCTGAAGTATATTTACAGCAGGTACATCGACACCTCATCAGAGGACGAGAGGAACAGGTGAACCCCTCTTACTCTGCACTGCAGCTATACTACCACAGACCAGGGCTTTTCCTGTAGTGATGCTGCTGTATAAAAGATCTGTAACTATTTATGTGTATGATCACGTTAAGGCTGTAAAAACACAGTAGGTTTTGTTTTATAGTAACGATGGTTCAAGTCACCACTTTGGACTGAAGCTTGATTTGTTTTATCCACTTCCTCATGTCGTTTTCATCCTTTTATTGACTTTTCTACAAGCGTTAGCCTGTAGGATATGGAACTAGTTGTAATAGATGTAGGTTTCTTTCTACATTCTAGAATAAAAGAGATTTGAATAAATAAAAAATTCTCTTCCATTTTAATAAACTCAGAAAAGTCAGACTTTGATGTTTAAAACCTGAATTGTACTGTATTTTTTCTTTTTTCTTCAGGTTTGATATTGTATTAATGAAAGAGGGAAGAATGAAAGGTCAAGCCTTCATCGGTCTCCCCAGTGAGAAAAGTGCAGAGAAGGCCTTAAGGGACACGAACGGATACGTCCTGCACGACAAGCCCCTAGTGGTTGTATCCTTCACCTTGCCTGCTTCACGGCAAGTCATTCGCTTCCACTTCTCCGCGTGATGAAAATGTCACTCCATCCGTGGTGTGATTTTTCTGAAATCGTGTGTTTTAAAGGAACGAGTTTGGTGTTTGAATGTCAATTGTGTCTTCATGTGGAGTGAATTTTAATCGAAGGGTACGAGTTCCCATTCTGTGTTTTAGCCTTAACTTAAAACACTCCAGCAATTCGCTCGATCGGCAAAACCTAAACAGGACACGACCGGTCCGAAGACTGGAGCCAGAAAACACTAAGTGTGGGGTAAGTGAACTGTAATTTTTAAAAACTGATAAGAAAATGTTCAAGGGGTGGGGCCAAAATCGCAGAGAGAGCTGTATGGGCGGGGCCAAGTGAATGCCATAGAGAGCTGAATGGGTGTGAAGTTGTGAATAGAGGTGAGTGGTCAGGGTGAAGTAGACACCTACTGAGAATTGAGGGGTGGGGTCAAGTGGATACCTACATAAATGGAAAGGGGTGCGGTCAAGAGGTTAGCTACAAAGAGCTGTGGGTGGAGCTCAGTTAATAGGTGAAGCCAATGGGTGGTCCGCAACAAAGTGGACATCTGCCAGGAATTAGGGGCGGGGCCAGGTGGAGACTTGTGGAGAGTCGAGGGGCGGGGCCAGGTGGAGAGTCGAGGGGCGGGGCCTGGTGGAGACTTGTGGAGAGTCGAGGGGCGGGGCCTGGTGGAGAGTCGAGGGGCGGGGCCTGGTGGAGAGTCGAGGGGCGGGGCCTGGTGGAGAGTCGAGGGGCGGGGCCAGGTGGAGAGTCGAGGGGCGGGGCCAGGTGGAGACCTGTCGAGGGGCGGGGTTAAGTTAAGTGTGTTTTGGATAAGTGAATATCCAAGAGAGAATGGGTGTGGCAACTTTAGTTTTAAGTGGGTGGGGCTAGGAAGAGAGGGAGCTCTTTAAGGGGGTGGAGTCAACTCAAGAGCTGCAGCAAGCTGGAAACCTCTGAACTACTGGAAACTTTTCCTCCATTTGTCCCCATAATCAGTTAATTTATTCTGATCTGACTCGTTTTGATCACATGACCGGTAATATTACACTTTAATTAAAGTTGAAGGAATGTGTAGAAATGTTAAATCCGTGTTTGTCCTTGTTGAAGATGTTGAAGTCGCATCAGTCTCAGCTCTGCAGCACTCTGTGTGTATCCTTAATCCTGCATATCCTTTCATAGGCTGACTGGAAACAGTTATTAATAATAATGTTATTAATGTAATTATTAATGTTATTATACAATGTAATGATTTAGCTTTAGTGAAGAACGTTTCTTGTTGTTTTGAGCTCCATGCTCTCTCGCTTGTGATTTCAGCTCCCAGGTGAAGAACCTCCTCCTCTTCCTCCTCAGTGTCCTCACCAGAGGTTCGTCTCTCTCAGACTCCGTATCAATTCACTGGTGCTGTTGCTCCATTAATGTGACATGATGAAAATAAATAAAAATGATTTTACATCAGTGCTGTGGATTACCTTGTGTGTTTGATTTTCTCGCTGTCACACACACACTCACACACACAAATAGGGGAGGGGCTGTTGTGAGGTTGGGGTTGGACAGTAGAGACACTGTGATACGGTGTTGTCAACAACTACAAATCTACAAGATCTGGTTTTCTGTCTCTTTCTGTCCAGTCTTCTGTATTCTATCTGTATTTTTGCATGTCTCTATACGCACTTTCTCTTGTATACGTCTTTCTTTCTTTATACAATCCATCCATCTCATTTTATTATTTTAAGCAGAATGTTAACTTCGGGACTGATAGTAAAGATTTTGATTGTGTGTGGGTTGTGATGCTGATTTTTTTTCTCTCTCCCTCCCTCTCTCTCTCTCTCTGATCGTGGACTGATGATGAGTTTTAATGGGGACTAAATTTAGAAAGTGAGCTATCAGGCATCCATTTTAGCTTTCAGCAACTCTGCAACAGATGGTGGTGTCAGTACAGGAACAGTCCACACACACACACACACACACACACACACATAAGAAGAGGTACAAAGCAGAGGAGCTGGACTTGAGGCGACCTCTGTGGGAGGCCGCGGCTCACTGGCGCTCGCTGCCGGACCTGGTGCTCCTTCTCCGACACTGTGAGGTGAGCGAGGTCCTCTATCTGGTGTCAAAGCTTCCACAGGAATGAAAACATTTCACTGGTTACGTGCTCGGGAGCATAACGACTTAAATATGGCTATCTTTTATAAAGGTAATACCTGAAAGTGGCTTCCAGCTCAGCCTCAACCTCATGACGTGTACACTTGTAACGAGCAGAATATTTAAATAAACTGAGTTACACAAAACAAGAGATCTCTTAGTGGGTAAAGATACGGTCCAGTCTCCACAATACTCCTTGTTACTCCCTAGGATGTGATCACACAGTCAGCGCGCTGCATCTCCTAACCCCCCCCCCCCCCTCACTTCTTCCTGGCTGAGCTTTAAAGCCGGCTCAGGTGACCTGCAACGTCACCACAGACCTCTCGCAAACGGGAAGGGCAGTCTCGCGAGTACATTCGGGAGCCACTACACCTCAGTCCCCGAAGGAAGGCAAACCTTCCCGGGCACAATATAAAGGCACCGCAGCTGCTTTAACATTGAGCCGGTTTACTTATACCTATATCAAAGTGCCCTTTATGTGACCGTACATGTGGCATAGCAGAACTCCAGTAGCCACTGGTCCCCATACTGATGATCTCTGGCAGACCATACATCAGTTAACGTATTGCCAGACATCCTTGCGAATGGAGGGCCACCAGACGTCGTCTAGTAGCCCCAACAGGGCTTTTAGCCTCCCCGTGTCCACCCGATGGGTGTTCATTGTAGTAGCGCAAAAACTGCTGAGTTAAAGATTGTGGGATCATTAATTGGAGTTTTTCTCCTCACTTCACAGGAGCTCTACAATTTAGCGCCCCAGATATTGTTCAAAGCTACTCCTTTGGACTAATGTCTTTCTGGGGTACTCTCCAGTGGCCATTTGAGCTGTATGATTGTCGCCCTGATGGGCTTTTGATATCTTGCACAGGTCACTGGGCAGGACGGATGGAACCTTGGTAAGTGGTGGAGGGTCCGCCTTTGGTGGCAGCGCATAGTAGAGATGAGAGCCAGCGGAGTGGGCCGCATTATGGAGAGTCCAGCTAGGTGTAGTGTCAGAAGCCTGTTCCGTGACTCCTTTCTTCACCTCCTCCTTGCTGTGCTGAGCCTCCACCTTCTGTCCATTGTCTTTCGCTCCTACATAGTCGTTTTTCCACCCTCGTTCCCACTTTTACCAGCTGTTCCACTGAGCTCACTGTGCCTCTGAGTCAGTCAGCCACTCTTGGGTTCATGTTGTTTGGCGTGTGGCTCATCAGCTCTTCGCCTGCGATGTCGGCTGTCTCTGCGGAGTCTTCGAATGTTGGAAACTCCAAGGTAAAAGTAATGTTTTTTTTACACAACAATTGAGAATTTTTAATTAAAGTATATTACAAACTTTTCATTAGGACCCTAAAGAATCATATTAACTTATGCAAAATTGAGTCTGTATGGCTCCTTTAACATTGAACCGGTTTTCCTAAACCTATCAAAGTGTCCTTTATGTGGCCGTGCTACACACTGTCTGTTGCTTCAACCCTGCTGCCATCATGCTAATGCTAACCCTCCATGCTAATAATGAAAATCTATGGGTGTGTTCATACTTTTAAATAAAACAAACTCTCTGGTGTGGTTATTCTGTTGGACAAGTGTGAACTCGGCCATCCAACCCTCTTATATTAAAAACTTTTAAAAATCATGCTACTTGACAAGCTGCCTGGACAGAGCAGGGGCAAATGTGGGGCAACGAGGAGCTAAAATCTGTCTCCATATGACCATGTTAAAGGAAAAATATGTTGATTCCAAATATCACGGTGTCAACAAATCCCAAAAAAGTTGGGACAAGGCCATTTTCACCAGTGTGTGGCATCTCCCCTTCTTCTTACAACACTCAACAGACGTCTGGGGACGGATTTTGGAATCCGGTTTGTATGTTTTGAAACCCCTGTTTTTTTCCTTTTTTGTTTTCCACAGCTTGTGAAAATCTATTATTAAATCCAGTTATTTTATTAATTGCTCCTCGTCCTGCTTCTTGTTCCAAATCTAGTCCAATCAGCTGTAAATATCAGACCTGGTAACCCGGGGCAGGTCTGACCACAACACCTGGACTATCCAAGCGCAGCTACAACCTCAGTCTTTATGATCTTGGGGGAACGGTGAATAGTTCACTCCAACAAATCATTTATTAATTGTCATCTGGACATTTTTAGCCCTTCATCCTGACAGACATAATTGCTTCCCTGCACCAGATTTCTCCTCCCTGTGAGCAGATTGTGGTTTCCAAAGCGCCCAGTCCTGTCAGCTAGCGTCTGTGCTCCGGATCTGGGACAGAACAGGAGCTCGGGGATGTGATCAGCAGATGTCTCCATGTCGTGGTACAAAACGCTGTAAAAGTCCGTGACACAGTCATTCAGGAAAATGAGCTGTCTGGAAAAACGATCTGTTCCTTACACTGCTTACTTCATTGTGCTGACACCGTGATTGTGTGCGCGCGTGTGTGTGTGCATGCACGCACGTCATCATGCTTACTGCTGTGACTCGATGATGACACAGTGATTGTAGTAGTGAAGAGCATCATTTAAACTATTTATATCCAATGGAAAAAAAACCTGAAGTTTACACAATCGGGTATGAATCAAAAGACTTGAGGAAATGAACATTTACTCTGAAACTGTCATCATCCATCATGTGCCGTACACAGGGTGTCTAATCTAATCTAATTTTCTGTCTACCTGTAGGTCAAATCCACTGTACATATGCTGTCTGTCTAAACCTTCTGTCCATCTAATCTACATGCTCATCCAATCCACTTTCTGTCTGTCCTTGTAATTTACACATCTTTAAATCTAATCCATGTGTCTGTCCAACTAATCTAATGTCCTTGCCTGTCTTAATAATAATAATAATAATAAGTTTATTTTATATAGCGCCTTTCAAGAGACTCAAGGTCGCTTTACAATAACAAAAATGCTTACACATAGAAAGAGACATCTGATAAACGACAGAACAAAATATAGATAAACATGAAAACTGGTAGTGTTTATCTAATACATATTCAAAGAGTGGAAAAACAGGACGAGAAAAGATATGTTTTAAGGTGGGTTTTGAAATCCTGTAATGAAGAAAGAACATGGATGTCCATTTAATATGCCTACTGTATCTGTCTAATCTACCTGTCTGTCTATTTTATGTGTCTGTCCAATCCCACCTCCTGTCTGTCATTTTATTTTTTACGTCAGTCTGATCCGAGTCTGTCCATCTAATCTACCTGCCTATGAACTTGCCTGTCCATCTAATATATGTTTGTCCAATCTACATTTCTGTCTATCTGCTCTAGTCTTTAATATCTAATCTCCCTGTCTGTCGCTGTAAACCACCTGTCTGTCTGTCTAATCTCTGTTTATCTACTCTACCACTCTGTCTAATCTGTCTAGGTGTCTCAATCTTCCATATTTAATCTACTTCTCCTGCCATTTCTTCTAATCTACTTGTCTACTCTAACTGTCTTTCTTTCTAACCTACATGTCTGTCAACATCTCAGTCTTTGTCCATTGGTCTGATTCATGTGTTTTGTCTGTCCATTCAATTTACTTGTTTATTTATCTCTCCATCTAATCTATCAGTTTGTATTTTTAATTTATTTACTTGTCTGTCTATCTAATCTATCCGTCTGTCTACATCTCAGTCTTTGACGAATTGTCTAATTCATGTATTTGTCTGTCTATCCAATTTACTTGTTTATTTATCTTTCCAATCTGTCTCTCCATTTATTTACCTGTCTGTCCGACTCATCTACTTCCCATCTGATCTGTGTTTGTCTCGCCATTGAGGCTTCATATCATTTTCTCCAGTCTTTCTCTCTATTTCTGCCTGATCTGTTTATCTCAGTGTCCATGTGCGAACTACTTGCCTGTAGATCTAATCTACTTGGTCTGTCTGTAGTCTCTCTGTTCCCGTAATCTCCCTCTCTGTCTGTATATATTCTTGATCAGAAATCTGTCTGTCTAGTAAACACATGTCTCATCCCATCATTATGGCAATGAATCCTATCTCTTTTTTTCTTACTTGCAGGTGAAGATCTGCGCAGACGTCATCATCCATCACACATGTGCATCAGACGCAGGGGAGGACCAGCCCTTAACCCGCGGCTCATACTTCACTGCCAGCCGAGAGGAGTTCCCATCTGTGCCCTATTCCTCTTCTGACTTCAACCATGACAAATGCACCAGCGGCGGGGGAAATATTGAGAATTACCGAGACATTTATCTGCTATAATTTCAGCAACAATGACAAATCGCCGGTTGGGAATGTCATCGGACAGCGGCGTAAATAGGTTTGCTTCACTACATAAACCCTGCATATGAATTTCCTCTCAGATGTTTCCGCAGGTGTGAAACCGCCAGCTGGTCACTCTCCTTGACCCAGCGCTGAAGAAGGAGAATGTTCACGGGGGTTGATGTACTTTACATGAACTGGCCATTGGATGTCGTCGTGGCTCTGGTGTCCATGTTCGTACTTGTAAGCACAAGAGATATAATAATCCCAACACCTAGAGGTGAACACTGCAGGATTCTTAATGATTGAGAAGCAAGACAAAGCTTAATGTTATCATTAACAAACAGCTAATAGTAATATTAAACCAATCAAAACACACATGAAGCAGATAATGATTTAAATAAATGTTAGGATTGAGATACAACACTTTATCAGGAATACTTACTCCCTCACTCACTCATCATCTATACTGCTTACACCTGTCTGCCTGGAGCCCATCCAAGGAGACTTGGTGCACGAGGCGGGGTACACCCTGGATGGAGTGCCAATACATTGCAGGGTACACACACACGCACACACAATATGGGCAATTTTGGAACGCCAATGAACCTAATCTGCAAGTCTTTGGACTATGGAGGAGACCAGAGTATCCAGAAGAAACCCACCAACCAAATTCAGTTTTTTTTCCCATTGGATATAAATAGTTTAAATGATGTTCTTCACCGGCGGTGCGGTGGTGTAGTGGTTAGCACTGTCGCCTTGCACCTCCAGGGTCTGGGTTCGATTCCCGTCTCTGTGTGTATGGAGTTTGCATGTTCTCCCCGTGGTTGGTGGGTTTCCTCTGGGTACTCCGGTTTCCTCCCACAGTCCAAAGATATGCAGGTTAGGCTAATTGGCGTTCCTAAATTGCCCATAGTGTGTGATTGGGTGTGTGAGTGTGTGTATGTGTGTGTGCCCTGCGATGGATTGGCACCCTGTCCACGGTGTACCCCGCCTAGTGCCCAAAGTCTCCTGGGATAGGCTCCAGGTCCCCCGCGACCCTGAACACAGGATTAAGCGGTATAGAAAATGAATGAATGAATGAATGTTCTTCACTACTACAATCACTGTGTCATCATCGAGTCACATCAGTAAGCATGATGACATGCACGCACACACATATTAAATTATATTATAATACAATTCCATATCCAATTTCACAACATTGCACTCTATTAACAAATGTTTAAACCATTTTCTTGTTGCATCTATTAAACATTTATTAATCTATAATAAAGCACTACCGCGTACTGTCGGCAGAGGTGGGACACATACTTTGTTCTCTCTACTTAAGTACATATTTCCCCTATCAGTCCTTTATTGCATAACTTTTTTTTTTTTTACTGTTACTCTTCTCAAAGGTACAGCAAATAACTGTGCTTTTACTTCGCTACATTTCTGCATGGCATTGTGTTACCTAACCAAGGAAGGAATAAAACTGATGCAAAGTATGCAAATGATATGGCCCTAGTGGCACATCTGACTGACACCCACGCCCCGTCTCTATACAAACAAGAAGTCAATAGCTTGGCTCAAGTATTTACAGAGAGCTTATTGGATATAAACATTCTGACACGTTGTATAAAAAAAGGAACTACTAAGGCATTCCAGGTCAGCAAAGATATTTTAACTTCAGATCAGTGATTGAACCCTTCTCGTTCCCTGCATAGTTCATTCATGCTATTGCCATCAGGCAGGTGCTACAAAGTCCCCCTGACCCAAATAAACATTTACAAGAAATCAGTTATTTCCATTGCAATAACAGTTTTGTGCATTTCCTTTAGTTTTTACTGTTCTCACTTTTGTGTAAATTATGGAGCATCATCAAAGAAAAAATGTCTGTCACTACTGTGTTATCTTATCATATTGATGTGTAGTATTTAAGGTGGGAACTTCACCACCTGCTGATTGTTATGAGTAATTGCATGACTTGCCTTTCCTTTGAGACACCCATAATAACGTAACAGGTGTTTGAAATCAGAAGTGGAGCTGGTTGCTGACAGCGAAGAAAACAGAACGTACTCTGAAAAAGGCTCGTGAGGTAATCCAAGCCCTGTACTTTTGATACTTGATGTAAATTTGAAGGTGAGAACTTCTGAACTGTTACTCAGTAACCAAAGGAAATTGAGGACTTCTACTTGTACTGCATGTCTGTGTGAAATTTCTGTGTATGTCCCCGCCATGTACTTTCTTGTACCCATGGCTTCAATTTAAGTCAGTGTGGTTATACGAGTTCCCCTGGTTGAAATTTGATTTGACTCCTAAATATAAAACATAGGCTCCATGTTTATCTGGCACCCTACATGTTTTGTTTGTTGATTATTTATAAAAATAGTAGTTGTGCATTGTGCCAAGTATGGCCACTCATCCAGTTGGCACCTATTATGCAAAATTCACCTTTTTAAAATAATTTTTGGATGTGTGTGAGTGTGTGTGTTTCCATTTGTGTCTATAAATGTGCTAGAACACACTATTCCAATTTTCCACCTAATATGATGTCATTCCAGCCCAGTAGGAGTGTCCTTCTCTGGATGCCTCAGGAACCTCGCAGGGTCGGCCTTTGTCTACTGAAGCTGGCACGATCTCCCGATGCCTCGGGATGGGTAGAAAAATACAGAACAGATGGAGAGAATTAGCGTAGCTGCCATTCAGAGCCATTCAACTACAACATTAACAGATACATTTGGAGACCTCTAAAACCTCAATGTTAACTTCAATTAAGTTTCTATACCTTAATTGACTTGTTAGAACTTGTTGGGTGAGTTGTCACAGAATTATAAGTCCAGACCAAGGGTTTCTCTAGACAGCTGAAAATGAAGCTAATTGATGCCTCCAAAGCGGAAGAAGGCTACTAAAAGACATCCAAGTATTTCTAAAAGTATTTATTCTTTAGATTCATAAGTTCTTAAAACAGTTTGCTACATCAGTTTGTATTTTCTTCTTCTTACTTTATTAAATAAAACAATGTAATTTGGTGGGGGTGTACAAACTTTTGCGTACAACTATAGGTGGAGTAACTACAGTAAATTGTGCTAGGATGTATGTAATTGAATTATGCCTGGCCTATAGATGATGATGATGATGATGATTTTAAATGTATACTGTGGTGGAAATTCTGAAAACAATATAAAGACAAGTAATTCATACACTGGGTAAGAGCAAAGTAACAAAGGTTTTATTTCAAACTTCTGCAGAAGGACCAGTCTCATACAGCAAACAGTTGCAGCATAGAGAAAAGGTAATCTCTTTCTCTAGCTGACCTATTTTATACACAAACATCTCTGCTAACATAATCAACGCCCCGTACGTGAAGTTCCTGCATTCAAACTCATGTCTCTTTATCTGACCCAGACCAGATGTCTATACTTTATCATTTATTCATGGACAACTACAATCAGGTTGTTTCTATTCTCTTCTCGGCCTTGTGTCTCTACGCTTCGACAAACAAGTTCAAACTTCTACGGCCTACGTTACACACTTACTACAAGAATCAAATAGGATTAATAGATAATTAAAATATCATTTTTCCATTACAATTTCCCCCTTTTGTCATTCTATGACAACCTAAATATTTTAATTCTACAATTCAAAACAATACTAATAAGCTATGCATTAGGTAAATTTCATCAGATATTGTCTCTCCAACCTGGGTTTTTAACAACATCATCACTAGCACTCTAATGCACACAGAGGACACTACAGCTGTTTTTATTGGGATAGACCCCTGACACAAAAGCATTTTTTGAAAAATTCTGCAATCTACTTAAATATACATGCTTTATTTTTCTCTAAAGATTTACATTATGTCTTCTTCCATATCATGATCTAAACATTCAAAATGATAGTCACCGGAATTTTGAACTCTGTCAGAAGTCGGGTCGTCCCAGTCCGGTTTACATTCTATGTTGTCAGTCTGTCTTAACATTTGATATTTTACTGTGTTCAGAACTAGTCCCTGTATACATCTGCAAATACAGGGTGTTATACAGAGGCCTAACAAGATCATAATCCCAATTGGTAAAACACTATAAACCAGCCCAACTTGGCGTAGTCGGCAGTTCTCCGTGTTTGAGGAAGGCATTGGAGAATCCCGGGGAGGCGCACGTGCACTGACGCCTTGGAGGCTTTTCACTTCATCTCGAACGCCTAATTGACATCCTAGCGTGAGAGGACCGGGGATTCACCATGTCACCTCAACACCGGAGTTGAAAGAACTAAATTAGTGTGGTAAGGAAATAATTTTTCTTAAATTGTAATTGTTAAAGTTAAAGTAAATTGTAATTGTTAAAGTTAAAGTAAGTTGTAATTGAGTAAGAAGTGCGCTTTCTCACAGTGGCTGGGATAGATTTAAACTTGGATCTATCACACGAGTCTGGGATTCGTGAAAAGTACCCAAAAAGGTGCAAAGGCGCACAAAAGAGAGAGATAGGGTACTGGTTTCGCCTCGTTTCCGAAAAACTTGGCCCCGCAGCAGACGTGCTCGGTGTGAGGACCTCCGGAGGTAAAAGCAAGTCAGAGTGCAGGGTTGCAAGGTGCACACGTAAAAGTCAATAGGACTTTACGGGAAAAACAGTCAAGGGGACTGTTGAGGTAAATTAAGGTAGAGAGTAAAGTGCACCGGTAAAGTCAAGAGGACTTTACGGCAGAGTGCAAACCGCTGCACCGGTAGCAGTCAGGGAAACTGTGAGAGCTCACTGTGAGTTAGTGGCACGTGCAAATTGACAAGTAAAAATCATGGGTAACAGCAAAACTAAAACTAAAGAAAAAATTCCATGGGGTTGTGATAAACCTAACATCCAATTTATGTTTAGAAATTATGGCCCTGAGGCTGTGACCCAAGTAGAAATGTGGATAAGGGAGTGTGGCTTTCCTGAAGCAGGGAGTTTTAGCCGGCGCCAGATAGAATTATTGAACGCAAGATTGCAACAAAAAGAGATTGATAATTACAATAACAAAAAGAAAAAAAACAAAGTAAACATTAATTGGGTAGGATTTAATATGTGGAAGGCAGAAGCAGAACTTAGAGAAAAACGCATACAACCTAAAATGCAAGCACAAAACATTGATTCTTTTCAGTGTGTTAAGTCTATTTCAGATCCCGACCTGGACAGCTGCCCCCCGCGACCCCCAGCTATTAGACAGATAGCCCCTTCAGCAGATCCAGTAAGACAACATGGACAAGAGACTTCTCGACAGGCCCAAGGCCCCAGCACAGCCAGCACAGCAATGACGGCTCTGTCTCCAATTTCGTCACATACTCGAACCAAGGCTCAGCTGAAAAGAGAAAAGGCTGATCGACAACCACCACCTGATGACAGCGAGGACGACGAGAGAGAGGAACTCTTAGGAGCTACAGGAAGTGTTCATCAAGTAATCACTGCTCCAATGATGGAAGTAGCAGGGGCGGATGGAACAGCGATGCTTGTTCACCGACCATGGACAATAAAGGACATCGAAAATGCACATGGACAACTCCCAGACCCGAGAGAGGTGGGAGGACAGAAATTCGGTGATGAAATGAGCAGATTTTGCTCAGAGTTTCGCCCGACATCTTATGAAATGCGACGACTTTTGGGGAGAAAACTAGGTGCGGACTTTGCAAAGATTAAGTATTCCTGGCCAACGGACAATGTTTTCGCACGGCAAGCTCAGGCTGATCATGAAGAAAACCAAGCATTTAACGGTTTTGTGGTGTGCCTTACAACAGCGTGTAAAGAAGCGTTCCCAGCAAAAATGGATATGACTAAAATATCAATGTGCAAACAACAACCAGGAGAGAGCGTGTCACAATATCTCACCCGTCTCACTGAGGTACATGATGCAAACAGCGGGTTGGAGAGGCCTGCAGACATGTCTGTGGCAGCAATCTCACCGTATGAAGCACATTTGAGGAACAGTTTCATGAATGGATTACAGGAGGACATCGCTCAGAAAGTGAAAAACACATGCGTTGGATGGGACACTGGAAAACTTAGTCTCATTGAACAACATGCAATACACGCGGAAAAGCTGATATCAGAAGAACAAGATAAGCGCAACAAGAAGAGAGAAGACGAGAGTCACAGTGCACAGCTGGCAGTGTTGCAGATGGTAAGACAAACTGCGGATGGACAGTACAGGAGACGTGGAAGAGGACGAGGAGGCCGTGGACGTGGGAGAACAAATGGCTGTTATGGATGCGGAAGTGAAAACCATTGGATTAGAGACTGTCCGAGAAGGAGCAGAGGAGAGGAATGGATTAGGAGAGGTGAGGATCAGGGTGGAAATTGACAGAAAACGGACGGGGCCGTGGGGAGCAGACCGGAAGGAGAGGGTGAGTCAAAACCTTTAATGCTTTGCAATGAAGATTCGCTAGAGCTAACCTCTTCAACTAACCTTTCTGAACTTATTTCACAAACTATATTAAGACTAGAAAATGTGCAAGAACATCTTGGCACTTACGCAAAGTATGGTGATGAGTCATATAAGCAAATGCCTGTGTATATGATGAATGTTGCAGGAGAAAAGATTATGTTTCTGGTAGATTCTGGAGCAGGAAACTCTGTGATAAGATCTAGTCAGTTAAGTGAGCCAGTAAAAACGAGTGGACGGTACCTGAACTCAGTAGGGGCATCTGGTGTCATGGTAAAGGAAAAATTTTCTACACCCCTCAAGTGTGAAACTGATAAAGGAGAAAAATTCAAATTTTCATTCTTGCTTTCTAGTTGTTGTCCTATTAATCTCCTGGGGCGTGATTTAATAAACAAATTGGGATTGAGTTTGATTAGTACCCCAGGAGGGTTAAAAGTAGTAGAGAAAGATGAAGTAGAAATTCAAGGGGTGAAATATGACACCAGGCCATTGATGTACGTGTATGAGTGGATATGGGCTCAATCTATTACGAGTTCAGTGAACCAGACGCTTGTGGAAGCAGCACATGACCGCACTAACCCTACTAACACAAGTTTTATGTCTGAACATGATTTGCACTGCACTGCACACATTCATTTCGAAAAGCCTGATAATGAGTATGAGAGTGAATGGTTTAGAGAACTACAAAACCCAGACATGCTATTGTTTCAAGATCTATATTGGGACCAATATAGATGCGCCGTATCTATAGACCTCTCTAGAGTAAGTGTAAGAACTGGCATGCCACACCCATTTACCATAGAAGGGTCACATCCTCATGTGTCATTATCTAAAAATAACAAAAATGAATGGCAAGAATTGGGACCGTGGGTGTTGAATAACCTCAGAATTAATGATTGGGTTCGTGTGGGAAACACAGAAACTTGGTATAGTAAAACAAATAACACATACAAGGTCGGTCTGAACTGGTTGGTAGAAGCTAAGAGAACTGTAGAGATAATTCCGGTGTCAACATTGAATCATGACAGAGTGAATTGGAGCTTCCCACAGATAGAGATAAGCGACCCAAGGCTAAAAACAGTGCCAGAGAGTCTTTGGGCAAAGGGAAAACATGATGTGGGACTCATATGTGATGTTGAACCAGTAAAAATTACACCAAAGTCAGATTATAGGCCTTGTAAAACACAGTACCCATTGAAAACTGAGGCGATAGAAGGCATTACTCCCGTGTTTAATTCTTTATTAAAGGCTGGAGTGATAATCCCATGTGAAGACTCACCAGTTAGAACACCAATCTTTCCAGTGAAAAAAGCAAAAATTCCAGGTGAACCTGATGATTGGAGATTTGTGCAGGACCTTCAGGCAGTAAATGATGCAATAATACCAAGAGCTCCAAATGTCCCGAATCCATACACTATCCTAGCACAAATCCCACCGGGCAGCCGGTGGTTTTCAGTTGTAGATTTGGCCAATGCATTTTTTAGCGTTCCTGTTCACCCTGACAGCCAGTACTGGTTTGCGTTTTCATTTAAGGGGAGACCCTATACGTTCTCGAGATTATGCCAGGGGTACTCAGAGTCACCCACAATTTACAATGAAGCATTAAGAAAAAGTCTGGAATCGTTGACCCTGTCTCCAGGGTCAAGCCTTCTTCAATATGTTGATGATTGCTTGATAGCAGCGCCATCTAAAGAGCAATGTGAAAAGGACACCATAGCCTTGCTTTGTCACCTAGCAAAAAAGGGTCACAAGGCAAGTCTATCTAAATTACAGTTTGTACAACAGCAGGTAAAATTCTTGGGGCATCTGATATCAGAACAAGGTAAAACTTTAGGTCCAAACAGAGTAAAAGCAATTCAAGAAATTCCAAAACCAAAAACAAAAAAACAACTTATGTCATTTTTGGGCATGTGTTCATATTGCAGAACGTTCATTCCTAACTATGCAATCCTCGAGGCTCCCTTGAGTGAGATAGCTCATGGGAAGGGCCTACAGGCCCACAGTGCACTTAGTTGGACTCAAGAGGCAGAAAAGGCATTCACTAATTTGAAATTGGCACTACAAACCACACCTACTTTGGGGATCCCCAATCCAAATAAACCTTTTGTGCAGACAGTGGATGAAAAGCGAGGTTGTATGACGTCTGTGCTATTGCAAGAACATGGGAGTAAACATAGGCCTGTGGCCTATTTTTCAGCAAAACTAGATCCTGTAGCAGCAGGATTACCAATGTGTTTAAGAGCCGTTGCAGCTGCTGAAAAAGCTGTAACAGCTTCTAGGGACATAGTAGGGTACAGTGATTTAACTTTATTGGTTCCACATGCAGTTTCACTACTTCTCCTCGAACAAAAAAAGGCACACATGTCAACAGCACGATGGTTGAGGTATAACACAATTTTATTAGAGATGCCAAATGTTACAGTAAAAAGATGCACTGTGCTTAATCCTGCCGACAACGCCAAGTTGTGGTGGAAATTCTGAAAACAATATAAAGATAAGTAATTCATACACTGGGTAAGAGCAAAGTAACAAAGGTTTTATTTCAAACTTCTGCAGAAGGACCAGTCTCATACAGCAAACAGTTGCAGCATAGAGAAAAGGTAATCTCTTTCTCTAGCTGACCTATTTTATACACAAACATCTCTGCTAACATAATCAACGCCCCGTACGTGAAGTTCCTGCATTCAAACTCATGACTCTTTATCTGACCCAGACCAGATGTCTATACTTTATCATTTATTCATGGACAACTACAATCAGGTTGTTTCTATTCTCTTCTCGGCCTTGTGTCTCTACGCTTCGACAAACAAGTTCAAACTTCTACGGCCTACGTTACACACTTACTACAAGAATCAAATAGGATTAATAGATAATTAAAATATCATTTTTCCATTACAATACTCTCTCTGCACAGTTTTAAACTAGATTCCAAAGTTTTCATTACTTCCTGTCATGTGTAAATCTGATCTGCTCATTTTAAATAATAGGGCTTTTGGGACATTTTAGATTTGTCTACATTATATCCTTAGATTCTTCAAAGTAGTCTTGATGAGGAGCCTAAGCTGCTTTTAAGTCTGTGCGTGCTGGGAACTCGTTGGCTGCTTTCCCTCTGTTCTAATTGAAAATGACTAATTAGGGGGACTTTCAAAGGAATATTTTTTTCTGCCTAGACTGTTTTGTTTTGGCAGGAAATTCATGGGCATCGACATCAATGGATCATTTGTCTTTCTGCAAGAAATAGCCCTTTACTCTCAAAATGACTGTAGGATTATTTAACAATAATCCAGGTCCAAATTGTATGGCTCCAAATTTTGCACCACTACAACTACACCCAGGGTAAAAGGACTTACTGATTCTTATACTTAGTGTAAATCTGCACTATCATGCTATATTAAATACCTTAAAAATGCTAGCTAGCTATTTATTTCCACCTGAGTGATTTCAGGTAACATACCAGGATAGGAAGTCAGGACTACACCAATGAATCTACATCCTCTCTGGTGAAGGGAAAAACAGTTTCTTCTTCCAGGTTTCTACTTCCTGTCTAATGTCAAGTTTTTTCAGAAAAGTGATTAAAAGTTATCTTTAATAATAATAATATATTCATGATAAAAATGCTAAATTATCCAGGATGTTAACGAAGCCTTATGCATGATATTAAGGTAGAACTGTTCAGTCTAGTAATTTAAAGCTTTCCAGCCTACTAATATATAACGATGCATTAAGATACATTATGTATTCTTGATGTATGAATAGGAAAGCAAAGTTATAAAGTACAGTAAGTATTAACAGCAGCTATGTAAAGCTATCCAAATTGAAAAAAAATTATTTGTCACATACACAGTATGACGTGTAGTGAAATGCTGTAACCCTGTAAAATTCCATTATGCTAAAGATAAATAGGATAATAATTTTGAAAGATACCCAAAATGTTAATGTTATGTTAACCTGATAAATAAGGGAAACTTATCTAAGACAGTAATGTAAACTTATTTAGATTAATAATGTAAAGTTATCATGAATAGTAACGTAAACTTATTTGGGTTAATAATGTAAAGTTATCATGAATAGTAATGTAAACTAATTTGGGTTAGTAATGTAAACTTATTTAGATTAATAATGTAAAGTTATCATGAATAGTAACGTAAACTTATTTAGATTAATAATGTAAAGTTATCATGAATAGTAAGATAAACTTATTTAGGTTAATAATGTAAAGTTATCATGAATAGTAATGTAAAGTATCCTAAATAATAATTCAAACTTATTTAGGTTAGTGATGTAAAGATGGAGGCAGATTATCTTGAATAGTAATGTAAACTTATTTAGGTTAGCAATGAACAGTACTATAAACTCATTTAGCATAGGAATGTAAAGTTATCCTGCATAGTTATAGAAAGTTATCCAGTATAGTAATGTAATATATAATATAGTAGTTATTGGGAATAGTTTTATAATGTATTTCAGGGTAATAATGTCAAATTATTCAGAATAGTAAAGTTATCCTGATTTGTAATGTAATGTTCTTCTGAAGGTAGCAATATATTCTTGATAATACAGTCATCAGGGATGGTCATGTAAAATAATTTAGTAAACTTTTAAAAATAAAAGTAAAAATTTATACAGGATAGTAATTCAATATTATTAAGAACTGTAATGTAAAAATATTTCCACACAGTAGCAATAAATACCACTCAAAATGCAAAAGCGTCTGTAAATGTTTCATGTAGATGAGATATGATGGTGGCTATACACCTTAACAGACTTATTCTAACTTTTCTTCAAAGGATTTGGGAATAAATTATCACCTTCTTCTAACTGTAGTTAAAGAAAGTCATCCAATGACCCATTAAAGAGTTTGTCCATGTGTAATCACTTCCTGAACCAACATGTCAATTCCAAGGTATGCTTATTCATTATGGAGCACCTGATGGCTTTCCCATGCATATTTCATGTGTACAAATCCTGCAACTTTCATGAAGTTGTCCAAATGAGTAACATTTACAGGCGAAGTGAAGTCATTCATTTGAATAATTGATGTTTAATGTCTTTGATAAGAGTTGGTGGGAAGGTCGTGCTTGGCACACCGACCTGAGAGTCCAGGGTAATGAGCTTTTCCTGCTTCCCAAACGTGCTCGTACTGGATAAACAGATCATTGGTCATGTTCACCCAGTCTTCCTGTTATCACATGTAACAAAAGCTGTTTAATCCCATTTTTTTACTTTTTCATTGTCTGAAAACAATATAATTTAAAAATTAGGATATTCTTTTCTTTTTTAGTTTGTATAGATACTTTTATCCAGGTAATAACTGTTACCAGATGCTATCATTAGGGCCGTAGCGGATCTTGGAACAGTAATTCCTCTTCATTCTCCAGAATAGTAATGGAAGATTATCCAGGAGATCAGTATTGTAATGTTGTCCAGGTTAGTAAAGTTATCTCTGTGAAAGAGCTGGGTGATATTAATAAACTTAGTAATCATGGAATAATAATGTAACATTATCCAGGATAGTTTTGTTGCATAATCCAGGCTAAAGATATTAATCAGTATTAGGGCTGCAACAACTAATCGATAATTATCGATAATGAAATTCGTTTTCAAAGAAAGCCGTTATCGATTAGTTGGGCTGCTCACGTTACTGAGGAGAGCGACCACAAGATGCACAAATACACAAAGATATACACAGTCGCTCGCGCAATGGCGGTTACAGAAGCGTCTGCAGGAGAAAGTGCGCACCCCAAGTCCTCCAAGGTACGGGAGCAATTTACATTAAACGCCTCTAAAAAGACGTTAAATTCCATCGTAACCTGCACGCTATGCAAGACAGAGTTTCACGGCATGGCAGGACCACAGTCATGAACGAACACTTAAAAAGAAAACATCAGCAGAGTCAGTAAAATCTCTTCATTGTGTAAAAGTTCTATAGTTTAAGTGCTTTCGTTTAAACTGGTTGCTAACTTTGGGACAGTCGAGCTAGATCTGTTCACTTGCTACTCGCTAGCATCAGATTGCGCAATCACCTCGTGAGCAATAGTGATTAGTTAAACGGCGCTACTTTAGATCAGCTTAAATTACACGGTGCGAATAACAGTAGAATATTACATTTAGTGATTGTTGTGGTTTTCAGCGAATGCAAATAACAGTACATTTGTGACTATTAGTATTTTGCATTTCTACAGTTTTTTTTATAGTCCACTACAAAGTTAACTTGAAATTGACTGTGGTTTTACTTATGCATATCATTTTATTATACAAAAATATATTATTTTAGCTGTTTATATCTTAACAACTGAATGTCGGTGTATTTTTGTGTGTATATATATATATATATATATATATATATATATATATATATATATAAACATTGTCAACTTCTTCTTTGTCTTTCGGCTGTTCCCTTTCAGGGGTTGCCACAGCGAATCATCTGCCTCCATCTAACCCTATCCTCTGCATATACTATCCAACTAACTTCATGTCCTCTCTCACTGCATCCATAAATCTCCTCTTTGGTCTTCCTCTAGACCTCCTGCCTGGCAGTTCCAACCTCAGCATCCTTCTACCGATATATTCACAATCTCTCCTCTGAACATGTCCAAACCACCTCAATCTGGCCTCTCTGACTTTATCTCCAAAACATCTCACATGTGTTGTCCCTCTGGTGAACTCATTCTTGATCCTATCCATCCTTGTCACTCCCAAAGAGAACCTCAACATCTTCAGCTCTGCTACCTCTAGCTCTGCCTCCTGTCTTTTCTTCAGTGCCACTGTCTCTAAGCAGTAGAGCATCGCTGGTCTCACCGCTGTCCTGTACACTTTTCCTTTCATTCTCGCTGATACTCTTTTAACACACCTGACACTTTTCTCCACCCATTCCAACCTGCCTGTACTCGCCTCTTCACCTCCTTTCCACACTCTCCGGTGCTCTGGACCGTTGACCCTAAGTACTTGTCAACTTGCCATCTGCAATTATTGTTAAAAACAGAACAAATGTTGGTATGGTTTTATGTATAATTATAAGCAAAACATCAAATCAAAGAAGCGTTTATCTTGTACCCGATTAATCGATTAATCTGGGAAAACAAATAATCGGCCAACTAATCGATTATCAAAATAATCGTTAGTTGCAGCCCTAATCAGTATAGTGGTCCAGTATAACGTACAAAATTATTCAGGGTAGTAATGTAAACTTAGCCAGGATAGTTCTTTTAAATTATCCAGGAAAGTAATGTAATGCTACTGTATTCCAGCATGTTCATATAAAGTCATTCATTATCCAGTTCAGCAAAGTTAGACTTTTCACTCAAAAAAGATCTTAAAGACCCCAAACCAAATATGTTTAATAGGGTTTATTAACCATTCAGCAATATAACCTCACATACAAGCATTATCCAAAATAGCAGAAATAAGTTTTCAATAATGTGCACCGTAAAGAGGATTAATAAAACACCGCAGCTGCTCGATGTCTGAAAGAACATGGTATGATTTTTAAACAGTGAAGAAGCTAAATAAATTCAGAGTACAGTGTGTGTTTGTGTGTGTGTGTGTGTGTACCTGCAGCGTTTCTAGTCAGGTTGCTGTTATTCAGTGCATTGAGCAGCAGAAGATAGAAACCCCGAATGATTCACCACCTCTTTTAGGAAGTTCCTGTAAACTTTGGGAGGAATATTAGAAAAAAGCTGAACAAATAATGCATGCTGGGCTGACTGTGTTTTTACACCTCCATTAACAGCTTTTTGCAGAAAGATTTACTCCCGCAAGTTGTTGCTTTTCCCGATGGGACGTGTCAAGTGTGGACAAAAGACTCCTGTGCTGCATTTACACTTTAGATTTACATTAGCAGAGACAAGATGGAGGATGGCCACCGTGCGCTACGTCTCATTCCTCTTTGTGTGCTGTCAGAAACCTAAAGCTAAATCTCGGCCCTATCTTACACGCCGTAACCTTGCTTATTCCCCACAGTGGTATTTGTGTAGCTGTGCAGTATTTATGACCGCAGAAAACCATCGGAAGCGATCTAAGGGAAATATATAAATCCGCCGCTTGGATCTCTCAGGGCCACAGGGTTTGCGTGCTGAGCAGAATGTGTAAGAAACGTCTCCCACTGAGCTGCTTTGCTTCTAATATGCCTTTTTATCCCACGCTGCATCTCAAACAGGTGCTTCTGCCTGGAGCTGTTTCACTTCTGAAACGTCAGGAGGGCGCTGGAGCATCGCTCGAATAAAGAGGGTGCCGACATTTTAGACAGTACACCCTGCTGAGTGCAGGAGGCCTGAGAGTGTGTCTGTGTGTGTGTATATGTGTGTGTGTGCTCACTCTGCTGCAGTGGTGCAGAATGAATTGGAAATTGTGGTGCTTTTCCTAGCGTAGGTCTGTATTTAATAAATGTTGATGTTACGACTCAACTCGGCTCAGCGTGGCTGTTTGGGTGGTTTTTCGTTTAAACCGTATTTGCATGGGGATTTTTACAACAGACATCGCCTGCAAAGCAGAAAATCCGAACATACTCCAGATGTCGATTTCAATTCCTAATAAATAAGCCAGAAGAAGAATGAGAACGATTGTGAATAAGAGTTCTGGGATGAGAATAGCAGCAGCTCTTTGGTACAAATCTATCTCCAGCATCCAGCTGAGATTAAACCCAGAAGCAAGAGCGAGAATGAGATCTTTATAGTGTGTGACAGTGTTTCATGTCACAGTCTCTATATATATACGATGTATGAAAAGAGATGTTAAATAAGAGAAAAAATGTAGAGCATACAACCATTTTTTTTTTCTTTTCATATTGCTATTTTTTTTTTATGGATGAATGAAAGCAATACGGTTAGATTTTGTACATCATATATACCATATGTGTTTTTATCCAATCAGCCAAGTCATAAAAACATACAGATACGCGTTAAGAGCATCAGGTAATATATATATTAAACATAATTAGGCAAAACCTTAGTGATCTCACGGGCAGCGTAATGGGTGAAACTGATGATCTGTCTCCTGGGATTTGCTTACACAACGCTTTCCAGAGTTAACACTTGTCACTTTACACCTAGTTGATGAAAGAGGAGAACCAGATTGGTTCAAGCTGAACCAGTATAGCTCAGTTCGGTTTAAGACGAATTAAAAGAAGTGTTATTATTGCTTGATGCGTGTGCCTCACCTCGTTACTCTTACCGGCCGGCACCGAATCAAGCAGACAGACGGCAGACATAATGTGTCCGAAGTTCTCTGTTTATTATCAGCAAAGAGAAAACCTCAGTTACATTATGTGTGCCGTCTGTCTGCCTGATTCGGGGCCGGCTCGTAAGCGTATGTACATCAAAAAGAACAAAAGTCATTAACATGTAAGTCATAGAGAGATCCGGAGACAGACAGACGATAGGAAACACCTTAGCTTTTTCCGGTGAGACAAAAGGGCTCCAGCAGACACAAGCTATCTGGAAGTATTACCATATAAGGGATGAGGAAGTGCCATGAGTTGGTTGTTCTATGGAAAGGTAGCACAATATTAGAAACCCTTTAACTCACATAATCTTTCTTGGCAACCGTGTTGAGCAGAAAATCATCTCAGAATAGTCAACACACGTGTTAAACCAAGACGTGAATGGAATCCGACATCCTGTCAGGCGAAAATAGCAATCTGAAGGCGTTTTCACATCAGGTTCCTGGGATCGTCCCAGAGTACACTTGAACCTGGTTGATCAGTGAGAACACTACGGTTCCATAATTCGGAATCGTGGCGCTTGCACAGGTGTTTTCAAGAACGTCCGGTGAGAGATTTGTACCCAATTGTGCTCAAAAGAGTAAGTTCACTCTTTTCATTAGACTCCATCACCGTACACAAACAAACAATACTGCGAAAGAATCCCTGTGAATAATGATGACTCGCAGTGTTTGCTCAAAATTTGGCCAGACAAAAAATATTCGAAGACAATTGGACACTACACATAAAAACTCTGAGTGAAGGATGTGCTACCTACATTAAGTCGGGTAGAAAACCTTACAGTCATCACCTAATCACTTTTCGCAAGTGTGGTGAGCTGAAAAGCATTTCAGGATCTGTAACACACGTGTCGAACCATAACATTAATGGGTTCCAACATCCTAACAGCCAGAAACGGGAATCTGAGACGATCAACAGCTCTCCAACTCAAACTGGATAGAAGAAGACTGGAAGCAATACAGTTATAGAAGCAAGCCAGCGTACAGTCTACACCACATCTGTCTTTTAACCCCCATCTTGAGGTTTTTTTCACTTCATATAATTGAGTTTTATGGATTACCATTTTGAAGCTACGTCTTCTTTTAATTGAGAACTATTTCCCAAATCGACCATTTAAACAACATTACCGTGCAGTTTAATCACACTGCGCTCAGGTCATCATGGTACGGTAATGCAGTCATTGTGACGAGTTGGATGCTGACAGTCTAATTGAAAAGCAGATCGATTTGACATGTTGTGTCTCTTCATAGCGATCTCTTAAGCCCTACACGCCTGATGGCCTGTCAGTAATTATGATGAAATTTTTATCGACGTCAAACCATCTAAAATTCATCACGCTGGCTCTCGGGAGCTTAAGATTCCACACCAGTGCGCTCTGAACACGACCCGGGTGCCCTGGTTTGGAATTTCTTCAGGGGCATCAATTTGTCAATATCGCTCAAATGGCCTTGATTACTTTACTTTTAAATGACGAGTTTGGTGTCTCTACTTCTGCTCAGCTTGTTGAAAGATTCATCAACATCATGTGCATCATGGGATTTCCCTTCGCTGACCGCAAATCAATACTTTACACTTAGTACCGTGTGGCCAACAATTAGTATCATCCCTTTGATTTATTTTCAGATGCTCTACCCATGCTGTTAAACACCTGATGTGTATATTTCTATATTATGAAGAGTAGATACTCTATTTATACAATCGACCCTTTTTGCGTAGCTTCACTTCACGACCTCAGAATTTCTTTAATGGCCCTTATTCGTCAAATTGATTGGCAGACAACTTATGTCATCTAATTAGCGCCGGATGGGAGCTGTTCATTTTATCCAGTGCCAGACGGGTCACGACTAATCCCCGCTTTCAGTATTGTCTTGCCGGAGTATGCTCATAAATCCTAGTCCTCGCTGTTTTATTATTAAAGTCCAGCCGACTCTCTGTCCCACTTTAAAGGCAGCTTGGGGTTAAGCTCTCTTTTCATTTTCTGGAGAGGCTGAAACCCATTTCAACATGCTCTGCCAATCAAAAAACACCCCCACCATGCTTTCTCTCTCTCTCTCTCTCTCTCTCTCACACACACACACACGTGTACACTAAAGCTCATATAATAATAATCTCATAATAATCTAAAACGTTTATGAAGGGTCAAGCAAAACACCGCTGATCAATTTGGACGGCTCCACCTGGTGCCGTTGGTGTTGCCCCCTCCTCCTTCCTGAATGTAATTACAATTTGTTTTGAGATATTGAGAAATAATAGCTTTTCCTTGGCCATCGGTTGAACTCGGAATTGCATTACCGAGCTTTGTTTAAACAGCGGAGCGAATCGATACCATCTTTATATATGGTGCTTGTCCTGCCGTCCTTGCTGACATCATCACCTGGGCACAAAAGAAAAAATTGCACCAACCCTTTAAAAAACACTATGAAGAAATATATAACCTTGCAAAATATTTCTTTTCAAATGAGAGTCTCATGGTTATGAATGTGATCATAGAACTGAGCACATGCAATTCTTAGTTAACAATGTTTAATCTGTGTAGGACATGTTAAATAAATAAGAAAGTTCAATGTTATAAAAAAAAATCTGTGTCCATCAGGACCAGAAATTTAAACTTCACCAGATATCTAGGATATAGTCTTTTTGCACCTCCAGCATTGGGAGCATTTTCTAAACAATTTCTAAAATTAGTCTTGGCCTTGTCACTTTTGGTTTTCCAGACCTTTTACCGATCAGCGGTGGAACCAGTTCTACAGAAACTCTTCCACCTGAAAATGGTATTCCTGACTCCAAACTCCAAACCATCTGATGATGTCTGCTTGC
Organism: Channallabes apus; assembly: GCA_030522415.1. Lineage (NCBI taxonomy): Eukaryota > Metazoa > Chordata > Actinopteri > Siluriformes > Clariidae > Channallabes > Channallabes apus. The sequence continues at coordinate 27,830,988 of CM060104.1, forward strand.
TTGTGTTGCACCACGTTGAAGTGTTCAAATGAACCTCTCTCTGCCAGCATTGTCTAAAAGAGGTGTGATAGTGTGAAAACAAAATTAACAACCAGAATGTTTTCTTTACTTTTAATGCCAAGGCATGTCAGCTGGACTTAATCACATGGTAACTTTCATGCTTCCTTAAGAAGATGAAGGCAAATTAGGTTATCGCTGATAAAGTAACTCTCTACTGAGCATGACAGTGATTTTAACTTACCTGTGTTCTTAATGTAACAGGGCAAACATAATTATGAATTAGATTAAACAATCAACAGTAAAAAAAAAAACAGAGCAATATTTAATAGTGAAAGTGTGAGAAGAACTCACAGGATTCATTTACATTCACTGCATTTTGCAGACACCCTTATCACTCAGGATAAGAGGCCAGGGGTAGCTCAGTGGTTAAGGCATTGCACTACAGTTCGGAAGATCCCAGGTTCAAACCCCACAACCACCAAGTTGCCACTGTTGGGCCCTTGAGCAAGGCCCTTAACCCTCAACTGCTCAGATGTATAATGAGATAAAAATGTAAGTTGCTCTGGATAAGAGCGTCTGCCAAATGCGTAAATGTAAATTTCTTTACAGTACCTAAGCAGTTGAGGGTTAAGGACCTTGCTCTAGGGCCCAACCGTAGCTGGGGATTGAACCTGGGACTTTTTGATCAGTATCACCCTAACCAGCCCCAGGATTGGGACTAAACAGCTGTGTGTCCATAAGAAAATTACTTGTTAGTGATACTAATCAGAAAAAAGTGATGGAAAAACATCAGGTGACTTGATGAGTCCAGACTGGCCCTATTCCAGAGGGATGGGCGTGTCAGGGTAAGAAGGGAAGCGATGCATTTTTGTCATGCATATTGTCCACTGTACACGCCTCTGGAGACAGTGTTTTGATCTGTGGTTGCTTCAGTTGCTCAGGTCTAGACTGTCAGCTGACGACTTGATAAAAAAACTTGGAAAAAAACACAGCCGTAGGTGTTCAAACTTTTATTCATCTTGAATGTGGACAACAGTTTGCATTTTTGTCCAATTCCCAAATAACATTAAACTGGTAGCAGCAAATAGTTACACAAAAAAAGTAATTCATTACTCTGTTTTAAACTAAACTCAGCTACTGCGATGTTGCTAAAACATGCACTTGCCACTTCTTGCTACTTGTACCAATCTACTCCCCACTTTCGCTTTAGGAGCAGTTTGTCTTCATCACTATTGTTGCTCAAAATCCACAACACAGTATTTTTTAAGAAGTACCTGAGCTCATTATTGAGACCAAGCCTCGATGTCGGAGGTGGAAACATTGAAGGTGTTGCAGGAGGTGCAGACGTCTTCCCTCCAGGTGTGATGGAGCCGATGAAGCTCCTCGCAGCTGTCTGAAACGAGAGGATTGAGGGGTGAGAGGGAGCGAGGTGAGCGCTCGTAGCCTCTCCTCCAGTCTCTCCCAGCTTGAGATGCCATAATGACCTGTCAGATCAACGGGCTCCACGCCAGAGCGCACATCCAGCGCTAGTCCGCAGGGGCCGTGAGCCTTAATGAATGCTAACAGCGGCGCACGCTTCATCCCAGCTGACAGAAATGTATTCCTACAAAACGCAGATCCAAAATGGGACTTCAGGCTGAATTATGGCGCGTCAATGTTGTGCGTATTCGCTTGGCATAGCGATGAAGATGGGAAGACATCTCTAGGACACTGCTACACTCAGGGAAAGCATGGTGAAGTTGAACAGTGACGGTTAAACCCAGATTAGTGCCGATCTCCAGCGTCAAGGTGACGGTTTAGCGCGGTTCGTGAGGAGTTAAGGTTTCAGAACTGCTTGTAGTAAAATTAGCAGCTCTATAATTTAACATCATTCGGGAAGATTCCGATTTCTTCCTCACGTCTGTAAAAATCACTGCACGTTTCCTGTGTTGTAAGGAAATGACAGAAATTCCAATCTCACGTCTAATTGAAGTATGAGGACAAATCTCAACACTCTATTTTAAATTCACGTCTCACATCTCATTCTCAATCAATCAGCCTTAATACTGACAAGCAAATTACGCATATTTGAATACGCGATTTTCCAGAAACATTATCTCAATAAACTCTATTCTGCAACAGAAATTCGGATAATATGTGTTAGATAATATGATGAAGATCCTCTAATGAGGGACCAGTAAGTGAAACAAATGACTGCGTTCTGCTTACGTAGTCCCGATAATCAGCAAGGCGACGTTTATTTTCACAGCACATTTTCATACACACAGTCAATAAATACTGTACATTATACAAAGTGAGATAAGAGGTTATAAACATTTTTTTTTATTCCTCTCTGTTAAGCGAGATTGAATTTATAGCTGTTTTCGGTCCTTTTATTCATGGATTTTAGGTTTTAGTAAACGATTATGAAAGGCTGAAAAGCTGTCTTTGGGCGAAATGGCACCAAATCGGCCATCAACCTCAATTCATGAATAAAACAATCACTTCCGATGTGTATTTACAAGCTGAACATCAGACCATGTAAACCCAGCTTTAGTTATTTATTTATTTAGGCAGCACGTAGTGGTTAGCATTGTCGCCTTGCACCTCCAGGATCCGGGTTCGATTCCCGCGCTGGGGTCTGTGTGCATGGAGGATACATGTTCTCCCTGTGCTTGGTGGGTTTCTTCCCTCAGTCCAGGGGCATACACATTAGGCTAATTGGCGTTCTCAAATTGCCTGTAGTGTGTGAATGTCAGTGTGTGTGCCCTGTGATGGTTTGGCACCCTGTCCAGGGTGTACCCCACATCAGGCCATACGTCTCCTGGGATAGGCTCCAGGCACCCTCATGCCCCTGTACATAATAAGCAGTATAGGTCATGATTGAATTTTTTATTTTCCCATTTTAGAGGACTATTTTTACCCTTGATTTTCTTTCTTATTTACATTATAATAATAGGAGACTATCAAATGCTTCCTCCAAGACACGTGACGCCATCCGACTGATTCTTTTCAAATTCCTGCTCATGCAATTTTGGGGAACGGCAATCATCTGCCCCTTATGCTTGCCTTGCCATTCCTCTCCTACTTTATGTTTTGTAAATGTGTGTATACTGTACGTAGGCTCGCTACCGTGATTCTCGACTGATCAGCTTCAAATCGTACGAGTGTTGAAGAGTTTGTGTGATTTTATACAGTATATACGGGATTACACTGTCGGGTTCAAAAACGTTTAACAATCCAGAAAACAAACAAACAAATAAGTCCAGCTGTTCAGTTAGGGGCAACTGCAGTGTGTAAGTTCAGTTAATGTGCTGCAGTGGCTGAGCTGCGTTACTGGATGATTTAGCACACACCATGCTCAGGAGGCGCTGTCGCACCGTTTAGCCAACAGCTTGGTGTGTTCAGCTTTGCCTTTCAAGGAACATCATCCTGTGATTTGGCATCTACAGTATGAACGTTTTATTTGTAAAGGCATTCAAAGGCATAAATGCGGGAAATATTACTATTAATATTAATCATGAGCTTTATAGAATTTTATGATTTATAAATATTATCATTTCCAGTTTTATTTTTTTGTTTGTGCATGCCTTCCAACAGGAGTTTGTGAACCTATTTAAACTTTGATGTTTTTGTGAAACACTGTAGATGTGAAAAAACACATGTTACTCCAAAACCGAAGTGTTATAACTCATGTCATTCTTTTCATCTTTGCGATTCTCCTTCCTTTTCAGCCAAACCAACCTCTAACAAGAGATGTCAAACTTGTCAAGGGGTTCTCCCTGCTCTCTTTCTTTCCCTGCGCTCCCATGTGACTCGAGAGCACACTCGTCTGAGGATCTGCGGCTCCCCGTGTCTCCTTTCACCTCCCTGCTCGTATAATAGACTTGTCCATCACTTTTTGGCGTTTTTGGGATTGCGGTGGCTCGGCTGGATTAACGGGACGTTTGATGCTCCACTCCCACTCGTCTCTCCATTCAGACGCATTAGCGCAGGTGAATAATAGGACGATCAGCGGTGACATGTGAAGCTGAAGTCATCGTCTCGAGGATTGACGCGCTTGTGATGATACGTCTCGGCGCTGAAAGCCGAGCCCAACCCGCTTCCCTCCAGAGGGTATTTTTCATCCGCGTCCATCAATCCGGAGTGACGGGGGAGCGATAGCATCTGCAGGACTCTCGGTCCATTCAGACGAGTGCCACGGAAGTTTCTGTGTGTATGTGTGTGTGAGAAACTAAATTCACCAGGGGAAGGCGTCTGAAAAGGCGGAGACATGCGGATGCTTTCATAAATTGCAATTTTCCAACATCTGAACACGGGGAAGTGAAGAAAATTGAGAGCAAATACGAAAAACAAATAGATGGGAGAGGAAAAAACTGTTCACAGATGAATGGGTGGATGTGGTGCAAAAGTTTGTACACCGAAGATGACACTTACCATATTTCTGATCATAAGCTTGCTTCTTCTTCTTCTGCTTCTTCTTTTTGTAAACATCATTCAATCATTGTTGAATATTGGATTCTGATTTGTCAGAAGGAGTTGATTAGTTTTCTATTACGGCAGCTCTGACAACAAATCACAGCTTTATATTGACAATTATATATTTACAGCTGCTTTAGCATACGGGGAGATTTGTCTCTTGGGTTTTCCACAACTTTTACATTATATAACTTTTAACTCTAACTAGATAAAACATACACTCAACATACATTTTAGATATAAAATAAACACTCCTGGATGTAGTGTTAAAGGATGGATGAATATATGGATGGATAGACATATATATATATAAGATAGATAGATATAGTTTCTCCATTTACTATCTATCTAACATTTAATGTTTCAAATTACTCAGTTGTTTTGATTGATCTCTCTCTTTTTCTCTGTCTTCTCCTGTCCCTCTCTGTCACTCTCTCACTCTTTCTGTTTTCTGCATCCCTCCCTCCCTCCCTCCCTCTCTTTTACTCTTTCTTTCATTCTCAGTCCATCTCTACCTTCTCTCTCTCTCTCTCACTCTCTCTCTCTGTCCACACCAAGGTCACTTCCTCAGCCACGTGAAATCAGACATCTGTATTTCGTAAGCGTCTGCGCTCGGTCCTGCGCTGGTTCTGCCAGGAAGGAAAACGCTGCGAGAGGCGAGACAGCAAAGGTGAAAAAGTGGCGTGATGTGGTGCTCTGTTGCCATGGTGACAGGGCCTCGCTGAGGAGCCCAAAGGAAAAGGAAAAAAAAAAGGGGGGGGGGGGAGAGAAACGTCTCCTGAAGTCTGAGAGAGGGAGGAGTAAAGAAATAGCCAGCACTCAGTCACCACATGGGGTTGAGGGGATGGGGATGAGGAGGAAGTGGTGGAAGAGTGTAAGTGTTTCTGCCTACACACACACACACACACACATACACATATGAGCAGCCTGTTTTTCAGAGAAGGTTCTGAGCCTGAACATATTGCACCTGCTGAATAATTAAAGTCTCGCACAGGCTGCAGCGACCCATCAGAGCCTGGCATGTCACTGCAACACGCAGACCACACAGCGCTGACACACACACACACACACACACACACACACACACACACACACACACACACACACACACACATGCCTTCATAATCAGCCACTACACACAGAACTAGTCACATTGATTTTTCACCCCATGTGTGTGAGTTTGTGTGTGTGTGTGTGTGTGTGTGTGTGTGTGTGTGTGTGTTTGTGTGTGTGAACAATATAGATCCCTATAAATGCAGCTTTTAGAGAAAGTTGGATGTAGATTTCAATCAATTTTCAAGTCCAAAAGTGACATCAATATTTGCACAGAGAAAGTTCCTTGTATTCAGAGTTGGGTTGCGCACGTCAATATTCTGAGTTCCACACCCAGATGACTAAAATCACGTGTGTGTGTGTGTGTGTGTGTGGTTCACAACTTAAAGGTTGCCAAATTTTGAGAGATGCCAAAGGATTGAGAGAGTGAGCGAGTGATATAAAGCTGAAAAAATATCTAGGGAATGCTGACTGAAGAAAGAAATGACATTTGCAATCTTTATTTCTGTAAGTATACGTATATATATATATATTATACACAAATGTTATGGTTAGTCAGTAAGGAAGTATTTGCTTGCTCTGTATGTGTGTGTGTGTGTGTGTGTGTGTGTGTGTGTGAGAGAGAGAGAGAGAGAGAGAGAGAGAGACAACAGAAGCAGTGTAAATCCTCGGCGGGTGAGACCCGGCTCAGTCTGAAATAACAAGCTCTTATCTCTGACACAGAGGTCGAGGTTAGCCGCTAACGCTAGCACATGATGGAAATACTTCATGTGTTGCTACTCCTGAGGTCTTCCTTCTTTCCGCCTGTCTCTGTCTCTCTCTCTCTCTCACACACACACACACACACACACACACACACACACACACACACACACACACACACACGACTCATATCTGTATGTCTCCCCATGCACACTTTCTCTTAATATGACAGATTAGAGCTTAAAGGATTCTCCCTTGTGCTTCTCCTCCACGGTTCCTCCCTCATCATTGTTTTGTTTTTACGCCCTCGAAATCTGCTGTGAATGTTTAATAATTACAGCGGCGATTTCCGCCACTTGGGGGCAGTGTTGAAGCAAATACGTCTCTGTGCTTAGAACGAGGGAGGAAATGGATGCTTTCGAACAAAGCTCAGGGCCAAAGGAGAGAGAGAGAGAACGAGGACCTGCGTGTTCTCCCGTGCACTCGGCAACTCGGTCAGAAAATTGGCAAGTGTGCGAAATCCGAAAGAGAGAAGTGTTTAGCGTGCGGTGGAGTGCCGGGTGTCACTAATGAGCTGTGTATAGATGTTTGTGCGGTTGTTTTTAAAGTGGTTAGATTGCAAATGGTGCACAGAATACCCATCATGCACTTTGGAGCAAGTTGTCAGGGTGCAAAAGTGATTTCATTGCCATCAACACTAACACGAGGTTGCGTAATTGGACGACCATCGTGCTTCCTGTACAAGATCTTTAGCCTGCGATTGGGGCATGCGCTCTGCCTGTGGCTTCAATAACGAATATTTTAACCAATTACACACACCTACTGAGGGTTAGATGAAAACTGAGAACATACCATATAATGTTGGTAATTTCTGTTTTATTTAGTCTATTTGATTCGCATGTCTTTCTGGTGGATTTCCTTCATTTTGCTGTTTTTTTTTTTTTTTTAGTTAAGATAAGCCTGAGGTTATTTTTGTGTCTGCCAGTGCATAGTTTGCATGAATTATTCACTCGAAATGCAGGAAATGGCATTTCTGAGAACCTAAATTTGGTAAATTTCCCACAGGTCCAGCCCCACAGACGATCCCCAGTGACTAGCATTTACGTAATCAAAGCTACGGATCTATGAGTCAGACAAAAGAAAAGGAAGAGCTGGAATTAAAGGTGTGGAAAAAAGAAGCTGAAACAGGAGGATTTTAGAGACGCTGAAGCAGGAAGTTTTGGAGAAAAATACTGTATGCTGAAACGTTACGCTGTAGGGAGAAAGACACGTTAAAACAGGAAGTTTTGGAGAAAAACATGTTAAAACAGGAAGTTTTGGAGAGACATGTTAAAACAGGAAGTTTTGGAGAGACATGCTAAAACAGGAAGTTTTGGAGAAAGACATTTTAAAACAGGAAGTTTTGGAGAGAGACATTTTAAAACAGGAAGTTTTGGAGAGACATGTTAAAACAGGAAGTTTTGGAGAGACATGCTAAAACAGGAAGTTTTGTAGAAAGACATTTTAAAACAGGAAGTTTTGGAGAGAGACATTTTAAAACAGGAAGTTTTGGAGAGACATGCTAAAACAGGAAGTTTTGGAGAAAGACATTTTAAAACAGGAAGTTTTGGAGAGAGACATTTTAAAACAGGAAGTTTTGGAGAGACATGCTAAAACAGGAAGTTTTGGAGAAAGACATTTTAAAACAGGAAGTTTTGGAGAGAGACATTTTAAAACAGGAAGTTTTGGAGAAAGACATTTTAAAACAGGAAGTTTTGGAGAGAGACATTTTAAAACAGGAAGTTTTGGAGAGAGACATTTTAAAACAGGAAGTTTTGGAGAGAGACATTTTAAAACAGGAAGTTTTGGAGAGACATGTTAAAACAGGAAGTTTTGGAGAGACATGCTAAAACAGGAAGTTTTGGAGAAAGACATTTTAAAACAGGAAGTTTTGGAGAGAGACATTTTAAAACAGGAAGTTTTGGAGAGAGACATTTTAAAACAGGAAGTTTTGGAGAGAGACATTTTAAAACAGGAAGTTTTGGAGAGAGACATTTTAAAACAGGAAGTTTTGGAGAAAGACATTTTAAAACAGGAAGTTTTGGAGAGAGACATTTTAAAACAGGAAGTTTTGGAGAAAGACATTTTAAAACAGGACGTTTTGAAGAGACATATTAAAACAGGACGTTTTGGAGAAAGACATTTTAAAACAGGAAGTTTTGGAGAGAGACATTTTAAAACAGGAAGTTTTGGAGAGAGACATTTTAAAACAGGAAGTTTTGGAGAGACATGTTAAAACCGGATGTTTTGGAGAAAGACATTTTAAAACAGGAAGTTTTGGAGAGACAAGTTAAAACCAGACGTTTTGGAGAGACACATGTTGAAAGAGGAAGTTTTGGAGAGACAGATATTAAAACATGAAGTTTTGAAGAGACATATTAAAACAGGACGTTTTGGAGTAACAGATAACGAAACAGGAAGTTTTGGGGAGACATATGTTAAACATTATGTTGTATTACATAAGAGAGTTTTGGAGAGACATGTTAAAACTGAAAGTTTTGGAGAGACATGTTGAAGCAGGTAGTTTTGGAGAGACATATTTTAGAAGAGAAAGTTTTGGCAAGACACGTGTTTAAACAGAAAGTTTGGGTTAAATACGTGATGAAACAGGATGTTCTGCAGAGAAAGACGATTGTCCATCCTGGAACTTGTGGTCCTGGATGGTGGGGGGGGGGGGGGGGTGCTGAATCAGGAAGTCTAGGAAAGACATTTGGTGAAATAGGAAGTTTTGGATGGAGAGATGCTGAAACAGAAAGCTTGGGAGTGACAGAGGCTGAATCAGGAAGTCTTGTACATTATATGCTGAATCAGGAAGTCTTGGAGAGACAGATGATGCAACAGGTATTCTGGAAGTGACAACAGATGCTAAAAAATGAAGTTTTAGAAAAACAAACTCTGTTACAGGAAGCCTTGGACATGCAGAATCTGAGACTCTTGGGGAGGCAGAAGCTTATAGAAGGAAGTCTGGGACAACGAATGGTTTAGAACAGAACGTCCTGCATATTCCAGGTGCAGAAACAGGACAAGACAGCGACTAACGAGACACTGAATCAGGAAATGTCCTAAATTGTGCTGAATCAGAAAGTCAAGCGGTGTTAATTACTAAAACAGGAACTATAATGTGTAAAAATATTTAGAAACAGGAAGTCCAGACTTTTGCAGATTATGAAACAGGAAGTCAGGTGCTATAACAGGAAGTTCCAAAACTACAGCAATTAATTAAAACTGTAATCAGATGACACAATGAGACAATGAGCTAGTTTTGCACTAAATCATAAAAAAAAAAAAAAAAAAAATGTTGTACTGAATGGAAATCAGTTTTTTTGTGGTTCATCTGCATAAAATTCTCAATTCTCATTTGTTTGTTTGTTTATTTGTTTATTGCTCTATTTTTTTTTCTTTTCTCCGATTATTTAATCTTCACATCTGAGGCAGCTCAGCATGCGGCACTGCCTTTAATTTAACGTTCAGAAATTTGAGACTTTGTGTGTGGACATGGGATGTAGCCAGAGGAATAGTAATGACTAAAACACACACACACACACACACACACACACACACACACACACACACACACACACACAGTTTCTCTATTCATTCTGGTTTATTAAGGAATGGTGTTTTGTTTGTGAAGCACTCGGATGTTATACAGAGCTCCTTATTGTGTGTATGATGATGATTGTCCAGTAATTATTTTTCAGTTCATTTCTGCCATCCCTTTTACATCCACATACCCACACACACTCACATACCCACACACACACACACACATACACAGTGTCTCACACTCCATCTGCTCCCCTTGTGGCTGTGTGAAAACACGCCGCCCTTTTAATTAAGAAGATTTTGACACTCCCCGGCATCAGACCAGGTTTGGTCTAAAACACACGCTCTGAACTCCAAGAGGGAATCACGCAGATGTAAAGACAACAATCCTGTACGATTGATTAATCCCGATTAATCCTTGATCCAGCAAACTCACAAACCTCTCAGACGATGATTCTTTGCTATTTTAAACTTTGTCTCAACTCACAATCCCTGATGTCTCCTTTGATCTTCGTCTCCATCCTCTAACTATGATAACCATGACAACATGAACCCCTACTTCTTTTCCAGATTCAGATTCATCTTTACCAGATCTGGAACAATGGAAGTCTATAGCCTGATCTGATGAATCACATTTTCTTTAACATCATGTGGATGACCGGTTATGTGTCGCTTACCTGAACTGGTTTCATGAACTGGTTAACTGAGAAATCCTGCTTTCACTTTTTTTAATGTGTGAACAAACAGATAATGAAACAGGAGCTGAAGCAGAAGACTTTTGAGATGCTGAAAATTGGAAAACCTGGAGATGCTGAAAGAGTAAGTCATGGAGATGCTAAAACATCTTGGAGAGAGAAGTGCTGAAACAGAAAGACTTGGAAAGACAGATTGTAAAAGAGGAACTCATGGAGAGACAGATGCTAAAATAGGAAGTGGTGGAATGACAGATGCAGAAACAGGATGTCTTAGAGATGCTGAACAAGGAATTCTGAATTTTATTTAACATGAAAATCCTGACTTTTATGTACTGTACAGTAAGATGATCTGGCTTAACCTGGAAATCACCTAAAATATCTTGAAAGTGCTTTATAGAATGATTAAACTTTTTTTTATCTTAAAAGAGACATCACCATGAAATAATCCTGCATTTTATATTAAATTAACACTGAGATTCACATGCTCACATCACATGGTCTGTGTTTGGGCCTAATCTGACATTATATACTAGCGTAAGTCAAAAGTTATCCTCACTTTGGCTGTAACATTAATAATCTCCTTGCTTTACGATACACTTTGCAGATACACAGCTTTCATATTCCCTCATAAAAATGTTTTAGTCTGAGCTGCCGAGCCACGAATGCGCTGCTGTCTTCAGTTCTTCATCAGAAGTGAATCTTCATAGGGCTGCTTTCAGGAGATCGAACAGCTGAAAGTCTGATGGACCGAGATCAGGACTATAGGGAGGACGCTTTAACATCTCCAAACAACATTTTAGCAGAGTGTTGACAGTGTGGGCAGAAGTGTACGGACGTGCAACGTCATGCGAGATCACAACACAAGTTAAGGCATCAGCTCCTCAATAAGCGTCTCACAATAACAAGCACTGTTGATTGTTGAACCCTTTTCCTTGTAATGTTTCAATACTACCTTTAGAGAATCTCAGAAAACTGTAAGCATTGATGAATTTTCCAGCTGATGGTTGACTTTTTAACTTTTTCTCAGTCGGCGATTGAAGATGTTTCTGTTCCACACTCTACTGTTCACGCTCAGGCTCTTAATATAAACAGAGTGTGGATCATTTGTGGCTCACCCTCATAGAGATTTTGGAGAAAATTAACACAAATTTAAAATCTTTTTATTAAAAAAGAGATGTTTTTTAGTCCAGAGAAAGCAGCACAAAAAGTTACTAAATGACTGAGTATAATATGTAAAAGACCTCCATCCTCAGCTATAAAACTTTATTGCGTTATGGTGATGGTTCTTTCTCGACACTGAGTTAAGGAAGGAATGAGCATGTCTTGTTATCCCTCTTGTTCGGGATGTGTGAATAATTCCCCCGGTGTGGGTCTCGTCGCTCGGCGTGACCCTGCTGAAGGCTTACAGATGGGTGCGCAAACACGCGAGGAAAGCTCAGCTCTCGCCGCCTCATCCATCCCCGTATCAGCAGCTCAGTAAAAGCAGCAAACAAATGTGTTTGTGGATGTGACTGCGAGGCAGGGAACGATTGAATTCTCTTTCTGCGATGGAGAAACGAGGGAAAGGTTGAGTCTCCAGAAATAGTCAGTGATAGATGAGCTACTTGGAGCGAGACAGCCTAGCCAAGCTGAATCACACCAACTGTCTGCTAGCTAAACGCTCGTGTCTCTCTGAGCTCAGCTCTGCTTAAAACCCGACTTTGTGTTTTCTTCTTTTTTTTTCCCGATTTTGATAGCCTCTCCCTCCCTCCATCCTTTTTTATGTCTGATTGCTAAGCAGAAACAAAACATCTGCAAGGGTTAGCGTGCAGCACTTAGCTTAATGAAGGAGCGTTAAAGCGAAACGATAAGCGTTTGTTAAGTGTAGGGCTGGAGATGATGAGAGCGAATTTACTCTAGAGGCAAAAAGAGCAGAGGAGAAATAACAGGATGCTCTAAGACACAGTGCAGAGATATCAGCTCATGCTCAGTGTTACAACTGGGAGGAATATTAAAGGTCCCATATTTTACTATTTCAAGTTCTCAGAAATCCTCCAAAATGCTAGTGTTTTAGCTGAAATAACCTTGAGATAATGCTTTATTTTTGTTTTTTAACCTCAAACTTGCACTGTTTCACTGCTTTTCCGAGCACACCGTTTCAGTGTTCATGTAAATGAGCTACTGGTGAGTCACACTCCTAGTCTGAAAACAACAAAGCTGAGCAACAAGTGAGGGGAGGGGCTCTTCTTATATGAGGTCACGTCAAAAGGAAATGCAATCACTTGTTTAAGCCCTGGACAATACAAATGTATCTATCTCTTACAATAAACACTTATTATAAACTCTCTCTATCTAGCTGTCTATGATGCTACCATCACCATGTTTCATTCCCAGTTAAGTTCTGTACACAATGTTTTGCTGATAAACGATAGACTATTTTATTGACTGTACAGATAAACAAATGGATGAGGTAAAACATAGGTCACCATGTTTCAACACCCACACACACACACATACAATACTTTGACAACTTTTTATTGACAGCTCATTTAATCATTCCATGATTCCAACTAACCTTAACTTAAATATCCTCCCGACATCATAACTGTTGAGTATTTCCTATCCTCGTGTATGTGTGTGTGTTTGTGTGTGTGCGCGAGTTATAATCTGAACGATGCGGCCGTGCAGTAAACTCCCCTTGAACTGCGATGTCCTCCGCCTCAGGCCACGGCCTTTATCAGCTCTCCGATGGAAGACACTCGTTTCTCGTTTCAGTTCTCTGAGTTCACAGTGAGCGAGCTCGGCGCAGTCTGCGAGACTCCCGCTCTCCAAACTGCGGATAAAAGTGCTCGGGCTGTGAAAGCAGCTTCAGAGGCGGAACTCTGGGGAGCCGTGACATTCAGAGCCTTAAACAAAAGTGCGCACTAATGACGCCGCCAACCGGGGACGAGGTCACGAGGGCCGGACGAACAATTCAAATCAATCAAACCACAATGAGGGAAAGGTTAGCCACGATGCTAGAGCTGAAAGCGTGATGCTGAAAGAGACGAGAGAGGAGTGCTAAATAAATAAATATGCTTTGTTTGTTTTCTCTCAGGGGAGCCCTGAGTTCAGGAAGTTCGATTTTTGCATGACTTCACACTGCTTAGCTTTGGAGCTCAACTAGTGTCATTCAAATAACACACACACACACACACACACACATACTCACACACACACACACACACACACATACAGGATTGCTCCCTGTGGAGTTTAACACAGAAAAGCATGGATGATGTGGCGTGCTAGGATTGAGACATAAACCCACGTTCAATCGGGCACGCTTCATTTAGCAAGAACAAGCCAACGCGGAGTTAGCATTAGCGTGATTTCGACAGGGATCCCACATTCAATCACTGTGAGTTAATGCTTTACAAACAGTCTCGGGGAATTTTTAATTAGCACCCCTAATTAGCCAATCCCGAAGTCATAATCGCTCCAGAAACAAATTAAGCCACGGCTATTTTAGCAGCGTAATGAAGCGTCCGTTTGGTTAAAGCTGTCGCGTCCAAAGGAGAAAGTTTCCAGCTTTACACTCTTAACCTCAGCCCTGGAGGATTCTGGGTAAACATGGAACGCTCAGATAGCCACCTGATCACACTTAACACCAAACTATAACAAAACGTCTGAGTGCAGAGAGCTGACACTGCTCGGTTTGAACATCTTAAATTTACAAGTTATAGAAAACTCACATCTTTATTCACATGCTTGTTTATAGTTGCAGGTCATGACGTGGAGGTTCACCGCTCTGACTTCCAGTGAACTCATGTCTCTTATTATCTGTCTGTGTTAACAAGGGCTGTTGGTAATTATTTCTAGCGATGGAGCTGATGTTATATTTAGAGCTGTGATAGTTGAGAGCACATTGGAAGCATCATTGTGCAGTCACAATGTTTATCACAGTTTGCACAGGCGTGTTGGAGCTGCATGGAAAACCAACACACGACGAATCCAAAGCTTTCGACAGGAATGCAGGCACTCGCCTGTGAGTCACGCTCGCTGTTTACACACGGGGTAAACTCTGGATTGTTATTGTTTGTGCCAAATTCTAAACGTTCTAAATTCTAAAACCATAAATACTCAGTGAAAGAGGCGTGGCCTCGGCATCTGTATCAGTGAAGGATTGTGATTAACCTCAGTTAATAATTGAAAGGCGTGACTTCTGTTTCAGTCTCAGGTAAGCAAGCGTGGCCTTGTTTTTTAAGGTGCGTTCCCATTGGCCTGAAGTATACTGCGAAATATCAAAATTTCCCATGTGTCATTGCGTCTCGCTGGAGCGTGAAAAAAAATCAAGCTCGAAAAAGGATTTATATATTTATTATCATGATATCGAGGACGACATCATATTAAAAGGACACAATAATTTATAAATTTAATAAAGAAAAATATAAATAAATCTCTGTACATCTTTAATCAATTATTATTATTAATAAATAATTTATTTACAAATACATGTTTCAATAGTATGTTTTATGATGGTCTAAATTTTTTTTTTGATAAATATTCAATATTTAATGTCTGTAGTGTGAAATTTTCACAGCGGGCTTATGTTACCATGGTAACGCACGGAGGAAGTGACATCTGCGCTGGTGACTTCGCAGGGTGTACCGAATGGTGGAGTTTTGTAGAAGGAAATTCCCTTCACCGCCATTCCCTACAGGGAGTAGGGAGCACCCTGTGAAGTACACTTCGAAATGAAACGCCGCTTTAGTGGCCTCTGTATCAGTCTCAGGGAAGGAGGCGTGGCTTATTAGTATTAGTTTCACATATGTCACACCTCCTTTCCTGAGACTGATACAGAGGCCACGCCTCCTTCACTGATAAAGAGGCCACACCTCCCTCACTGGAACTGATACAGATGTCACGCCTCCTTCACTGAGACTGATACAGAGGCCACGCCTCCTTCACTGAGACTGATACAGAGGCCACGCCTCCTTTACTGAGACTGATACAGATGTCACGCCTCCTTCACTGAGAAGGATACAAATAGGCCACGCCTCCTTCCCTGAGACTGATACAAATAGGCCATGCCTCCTTCACTGAGACTGATACAGCGGTCACGCCTCCTTTATCAGTTCCAGTGAAAGAGGCATGGCCTATTTGTATCAGTCTAAGTGAAGGGGCGTGGCCTCTGTATGAGTCTCAGTTAAGGATGTCTGGCCTCTATCAGTCTCAGTAAAGGAGGCGTGGCTATTTGTATCACTCTCAGTGAAGGAGGCGTGGCCTCTGTATCAGTCTTAGTGAAGGAGGCGTAGCTTCTTTCTATCAGTCTCAGTCAAGGAGGCGTGGCTTCTTTGTATCAGTCTCAGTCAAGGAGGCGTGGCTTCTTTGTATCAGTCTCAGTCAAGGAGGCGTGGCTTCTTTTTATCAGTCTCAGTCAAGGAGGCGTGGCTTCTTTTTATCAGTCTCAGTCAAGGAGGCGTGGCGTATTTGTATCAGTCTCAGTCAAGGAGGCATGGCTTCTTTGTATCAGTCTCAGTCAAGGAGGCATGGCTTCTTTGTATCAGTCTCAGTCAAGGAGGCGGGCTTCATTGTCTCAGTCTTAGTTAAGGAGGCGTGGCTTCTTTGTATCAGTCTCAGTGAAGGAGGCGTGGCTTCTTTGTCTCAGTCTCAGTCAAGGAGACGTGGCTTCTTTGTATCAGTCTCAGTCAAGGAGGCGTGGCTTCTTTGTATCAGTCTCAGTCAAGGAGGCGTGGCTTCTTTGTATCAGTCTCAGTCAAGGAGGCGTGGCTTCTTTGTCTCAGTCTCAGTCAAGGAGGCGTGGCTTCTTTGTCTCAGTCTCAGTCAAGGAGGTATGCTTTCTGTCTCATGCTACCACTTTATTTTTAGCTGGTTAAATTGTCCCTTTTTTTCTTTTTTAAAGTATTAATAAAACTGAGAGTGAAGACGTTCTGCTTGTGTATTTTTTTTTCTAAATCAATCTTTACTGAAAATGCTGTCTGTCAGCTATTCTCACACACCGCTCCTCGACACATCCGTCCTGTCACATGCCATCAAAGCGGAATGCTGGGAAATCTCCGCGGGCGTGTGATGTTCAGATTGCACTGTGTTCGGCCCACACACTGCGGCTCAATAAGCCTTTTTTCCTGGCCTAAAAAAACCCTGGGATAATATAAAAGCACTAGCCTCTTCAATAAAGTGACACGGCTGCAGTTTTGCCCTCCCCGGAGCACGATGGAGGAACATTAGAGTCGGGCTCAAGCCTCGGTGGGGCCAATTGACGCTCGACTGATGCTGTCTCACCACACTCCAACTCTTTGTTATGAATTCACAGGAGTGGGCTTTGAGTTTGTGTGTGTGTGTGTGTGCGAGGATAAAAGCATCAGAGCACAGTGTGTGTCTATTCCTAATGGATCCATAGTTTTCTTTCTTCTTGATTGGACTCCAGTCACAGTCAGTGTACGACTGAATAAAAGGACACTTTATGAATTTGTGTGTTTGACTACATGCAAACAAAACACGCATAAAGAGGCGAATAATTAATAACCTAAATTTCAAGGTCACATAGATCATCCGCAGCTTATGATTATTATATTAGCTTAATATACAGTGGTGTGAAAAACTATTTGCCCCCTTCCTGATTTCTTATTCTTTTGCATGTTTGTAACACTTAAATGTTTCTGCTCATCAAAAACTGTTAACTATTAGTCAAAGATAACATAATTGAACACAAAATGCAGTTTTTAAATGAAGGTTTACGTTATTAAGGGAGAAAAAAAAACTCCAAATCTACATGGCCCTGTGTGAAAAAGTGATTGCCCCCCTTGTTAAAAAATAACTTAACTGTGGTTTATCACACCTGAGTTAAATTTCTGTAGTCACCCCCAGGCCTGATTATTGCCACACCTGTTTCAATCAAGAAATCACTTAAATAGGAGCTACCTGACACAGAGAAGTAGACCAAAAGCACCTCAAAAGCTAGACATCATGCCATATCCAAAGAAATTCAAGAACAAATGAGAACAAAAGTAATTGAGATCTATCAGTCTGGTAAAGGTTATAAAGCCATTTCTAAAGCTTTGGGACTCCAGCGAACCACAGTGAGAGCCATTATCCACAAATAGCAAAAACATGGAACAGTGGTGAACCTTCCCAGGAGTGGCCGGCCGACCAAAATTACCCCAAGAGCGCAGAGACAACTCATCCGAGAGGCCACAAAAGACCCCAGGACAACATCTAAAGAACTGCAGGCCTCACTTGCCTCAATTAAGGTCAGTGTTCACGACTCCACCATAAGAAAGAGACTGGGCAAAAACGGCCTGCATGGCAGATTCTCAAGGCGCAAACCACTTTAAGCAAAAAGAACATTAAGGCTCGTCTCAATTTTGCTAAAACACATCTCAATGATTGCCAAGACTTTTGGGAAAATACCTTGTGGACCGACGAGACAAAAGTTGAACTTTTTGGAAGGTGCGTGTCCCGTTACATCTGGCGTAAAAGTAACACAGCATTTCAGAAAAAGAACATCATACCAACAGTAAAATATGGTGGTGGTAGTGTGATGGTCTGGGGTTGTTTTGCTGCTTCAGGACCTGGAAGGCTTGCTGTGATAGATGGAACCATGAATTCTACTGTCTACCAAAAAATCCTGAAGGAGAATGTCCGGCCATCTGTTCGTCAACTCAAGCTGAAGCGATCTTGGGTGCTGCAGCAGGACAATGACCCAAAACACACCAGCAAATCCACCTCTGAATGGCTGAAGAAAAGCAAAATGAAGACTTTGGAGTGGCCTAGTCAAAGTCCTGACCTGAATCCTATTGAGATGTTGTGGCATGACCTTAAAAAGGCGGTTCATGCTAGAAAACCCTCAAATAAAGCTGAATTACAACAATTCTGCAAAGATGAGTGGGTCAAAATTCCTCCAGAGCACTGTAAAAGACTCGTTGCAAGTTATCGCAAACGCTTGATTGCAGTTATTGCTGCTAAGGGTGGCCCAACCAGTTATTAGGTTCAGGGGGCAATTACTTTTTCACACAGGGCCACGTAGGTTTGGATTTTTTTTCTCCCTAAATAATAAAACCCCTCATTTAAAAACTGCATTTTGTGTTTACTTGTGTTATCTTTGACTAATAGTTAAATGTGTTTGATGATCAGAAACATTTTGTGTGACAAACATGCAAAAGAATAAGAAATCAGGATGGGGGCAAATAGTTTTTCACACCACTGTAGTTCTTGAAATGATATTTGGAAATGTAATGGGGACTAGGATTTTAATATCAGACACCATGAAGGAATTTTTAGTTTTGTTACAAAATCATTTTGTTTCAGTCAGTGATATATTTCTAAATGTCTCACAAGTTCACACTAACGAGTATAAAATGCAAGTTATAGCTAACATTTAAAATAGCTAGCTTGCTATCCAAAATGAGAAGTGTTCACAAATGCTACCCGCATCCTAAAAAAAATACATGCATATTGAACTCTACTATGATAATTAGTATTAATGGTATTCTTGTGAAATGTTAGTCGGTACATGTCACAGTGATGTCAAAGGAAGACATCGCGATATTGTTAAAGCTAGTGCAGTGTCACTATCTCAGTGATAAGGGCTAACACCTAACACATTTTGTTGCTAATTCTTAAAAAGACGTTGACTAGCATTAAAATTGAAAGCTGTTCTGTTTAAGCAGAGAGAACTGAAGCAGGACAAACTTCTCACCAAACAGGAGACATTCCGGGGACTTCTGTCGACAAACGTTCTCTGTGTGACATTATCAGGACCTGACTGATGTTGGCTAAACATTCCAGTCCAACATTCCAAACCACATGTAAATATAACCTTCAGGGAACGTTTCCTCTTGCCCCTGGCAACAGCCGTCCCCAAGCATCATGGTATACATAGGTTTTAAATGGAATGTGTCCAGGACGTTCCCTTGGTTACTGCTGCTGTGCATTATCAGCTGCGTATTATTAAAACACTGCACTGATACATTTTATTTTAATAATGATCATAGACTGTGAAATTATAAAATATTTCAAATTTACTTTACCTTAAGACTTAATTTACTGTTTCCAAAAATTAGCTAATGCTAACGATGCTACAAGTACAGCACTGTACAAACATCCTGTGTATATGGATGACAAAAAGGCCTGAAGAACTATTCCTCAAGACTACATACATTACAAATACAAGAAGGCTCTTTTTTGTGATGTGCAGATTTGAGCAGATTCTGTGTTTTATAATTCATGGATAAATAATTCATATATGGACAGCACTTAATGAGCAATGTTTTGTCTTCTGTTATTTGTATTTCATTTTATAGCTAATTTCCCATCTTCATATGTACTAGACTAGATTTGGCATGGTGCCGCGGTCCAACATGATTGTATATTTATAGCATTAAGGCAACACTGTTCATATTTTTTCCTAAAGCCAACAGGATTCAGGAAGTAAAATATTCATTTAGCAATGGTCCTGCTAAAGGTAGAACCCATGCAGTTTGTTTGCTGCATTTTAAAACATACAGTTACTGTTCTGAAGTCTTAGATTAAAATAGTGCGACGAATGAAAAATAAGACTGGCCTCCTTGCGACCCTTTGTCACATCATCAGAAAGCCGTTCAGACTTTTTACATTTATTTCCATGTTAGTAAATAAATCAAATCACATTATTTTATATTATACTGCTCTTTACAGATGTTAATTTCTTTTCCCCCCCATCACTCTTGAAAAACCCTGCTTGTATTCCTCCTCGTCTACATTCAGCCCAATCCGTAACTTTCATACGTCGGCACTTGCTAAGGAAGTCATTTTAATCTATTTGTGTTAACTCTGCTCTGGAGTGCCGCCTGCTCCCGATGCTAATCAATCTGGTATCAATTAGGTCATAATTGCTGAGTCAATGAGTAGGGAGGAGTGCTTAAATATTGATGAGTCTAAAAGGCCCGTCAGGTGTGTATTGGCAGGGAGGAGAGATGGACAGCGACGTCGTCGGAGGAGGAACGAGGTAGGGCGGGTGATGGAGAGATGGCCCAGGGCCGAGTTTCTTAGCTGTCCGCAGCAGTGGGAGTGAGCTGAGCGCGCGATCGATACACACTGCCCTTTCCTCCACTAGCACACCGGCAAAACTCACTCCGGCTGTCGTTAACATCAGTTTCACTCACTTCTGTCTTTTTCATCAAGTGATGACTTATTACAATTATTATTCTCTAGTGCTTGTGCACTTGACTGCTAATGCTGCTAATACGGCAAATGCGTTTTCATTTAGACGCGACTGATTTACACAGATAACAATTGTGTTTCTGCAAACAAAGCGAATTTATGCAATGTTTTAAAGGTCGTTATGGAAACACAATTAAATCCTATGATGTATTTGGGGGGGGGGGGTGGAAGGGATGGGGGGCGGGCTGTTAACAATTTAAAACCTCTGTATGAGAAATAAAACCATTCCGTGTCATGCTATTATAGAAATGACACAGTGATGTGACACAGAAGTGGAATTACCATTACCACCTTGAAGTGGATTGTTTTTCCATAGCAGCATGTCCTGAAGTGTGTCATTAGTTTCATAGCAATTTACCCATGATTACTTACACTCAGTTACATATCTTTTATAGCACTTATCCTGTATATGGTCATAGGAAGCCAAGAGTCTATCCCAGGAGACTCTGGGCACTAGGCGGGGTAAACCCTGGATGGGGTGCCAAGCCATCACATGGCACACAAGCGCATACTGTAAACACACTATGGAGAATTTGGAAACATGGATTAACATAACCTGCATGTCTTTGAACCGGAGTACCCGGAGGAAACCCACTACACAGAGAGAGAACATGAAGGTGCGGCTCGACCCCTTGACACTGGAGGGACGAGACCATGGTGCTAACCACTACGCCACTGTGCCACCCTACTTTTAGTCCTTTAGAAGGTCATAATCTATTTATACTCTACAGTGTGGAATGTTATTTCATATCCAATGCAATGAATTCATTTTAATTACTTAAAAAAAATAACGACTTAATAAATAACATTTAAACATAAAAAAACTCTCTGGAACTATGCTTTACAGTAAAGGTGTTTTTATTTTAATAAAAACGATAAAAGTTTGTTAACTTTTTCAAACTTTTTCTGTTATTATACCATGTTTTTATTTTTTGTTTCATTTTCACTACTTTCATGAATTTGCAAAGTATTTTAATGTTGAAATAAAAAAATCTGCTGACTTTTTTACGTGTTTGGCCCAGAGGGACATTTTTCCTTCATCATTTCTTATCTTCTAAATGTCTCATTTGCTCGAGAGAGTAAAACAATACAGCGAGACGACATGAACCTGTTTCAGCATCAACATCTGGCTTCCATTTATATTCAAATGAAGTCTTGTTTTCACCTTCCTGCTTTAGCACACGAATGTGTTGTCATTTTCTTATTACACTTTGCTAGAGTGCTGGTACTGCTCACGGCTACGAGACGCATCGTCATCATCATCATCACCATCATCATGGGTGAGTTTATGTTCCGATGTGTAACAGAAGCGTATTTTAGGGATAAAACGTCTTGAGATATAGTAATGCAATTGGTGTAGTCAAGGACACACACACATGCATAATTCATCAGAATTTCTACATGCTCCTTTTGGATTGAGTTTGTTCTTTTAGCTAGAAGTGCTAACACGGCCTCTTAGTTTAACCTTCACAACTTTACGCCGGTTCTTGTACTTCTGTCTCAGTTAGTTTTTTGCCTGCAGGATGTCTGTTTCTTCTGAGAAGACCTTGAAAAGGAGCTTTGTTATGAACAACTCTTTTGTTTTGGCAGAGCTCTTCTCCTTCAACTCTTCTAGAAACTCCAGAAATAAAGAAAAAAACTTTATATGGAACTATACAGTGGTGTGAAAAACTATTTGCCCCCCTCCTGATTTCTTATTCTTTTGCATGTTTGTCACACAAAATGTTTCTGATCATCAAACACATTTAACTATTAGTCAAAGATAACACAAGTAAACACAAAATGCAGTTTTTAAATGAGGGGTTTTATTATTTAGGGAGAAAAAAAATCCAAACCTACATGGCCCTGTGTGAAAAAGTAATTGCCCCCTGAACCTAATAACTGGTTGGGCCACCCTTAGCAGCAATAACTGCAATCAAGTGTTTGCGATAACTTGCAACGAGTCTTTTACAGCGCTCTGGAGGAATTTTGGCCCACTCATCTTTGCAGAATTGTTGTAATTCAGCTTTATTTGAGGGTTTTCTAGCATGAACCGCCTTTTTAAGGTCATGCCACAACATCTCAATAGGATTCAGGTCAGGACTTTGACTAGGCCACTCCAAAGTCTTCAGTTTGTTTTTCTTCAGCCATTCAGAGGTGGATTTGCTGGTGTGTTTTGGGTCATTGTCCTGCTGCAGCACCCAAGATCGCTTCAGCTTGAGTTGACGAACAGATGGCCGGACATTCTCCTTCAGGATTTTTTGGTAAACAGTAGAATTCATGGTTCCATCTATCACAGCAAGCCTTCCAGGTCCTGAAGCAGCAAAACAACCCCAGACCATCACACTACCACCACCATATTTTACTGTTGGTATGATGTTCTTTTTCTGAAATGCTGTGTTACTTTTACGCCAGATGTAACGGGACACGCACCTTCCAAAAAGTTCAACTTTTGTCTCGTCGGTCCACAAGGTATTTTCCCAAAAGTCTTGGCAATCATTGAGATGTTTTTTTAGCAAAATTGAGACGAGCCTTAATGTTCTTTTTGCTTAAAAGTGGTTTGCGCCTTGGAAATCTGCCATGCAGGCCGTTTTTGCCCAGTCTCTTTCTTATGGTGGAGTCGTGAACACTGACCTTAATTGAGGCAAGTGAGGCCTGCAGTTCTTTAGATGTTGTCCTGGGGTCTTTTGTGGCCTCTCGGATGAGTTGTCTCTGCGCTCTTGGGGTAATTTTGGTCGGCCGGCCACTCCTGGGAAGGTTCACCACTGTTCCATGTTTTTGCTATTTGTGGATAATGGCGCTCACTGTGGTTCGCTGGACTCCCAAAGCTTTAGAAATGGCTTTATAACCTTTACCAGACTGATAGATCTCAATTACTTTTGTTCTCATTTGTTCCTGAATTTCTTTGGATCTTGGCATGATGTCTAGCTTTTGAGGTGCTTTTGGTCTACTTCTCTGTGTCAGGTAGCTCCTATTTAAGTGATTTCTTGATTGAAACAGGTGTGCCAGTAATCAGGCCTGGGGGTGACTACAGAAATTGAACTCAGGTGTGATAAACCACAGTTAAGTTATTTTTTAACAAGGGGGGTAATCACTTTTTCACACAGGGCCATGTAGATTTGGAGTTTTTTTTCTCCCTTAATAACGTAAACCTTCATTTAAAAACTGCATTTTGTGTTCAATTATGTTATCTTTGACTAATAGTTAACGGTTTTTGATGAGCAGAAACATTTAAGTGTGACAAACATGCAAAAGAATAAGAAATCAGGATGGGGCAAATAGTTTTTCACACCACTGTATATATATATATATATATATATATATATATATATATATATATATATATATATATATTTATATATATATATATATATATATATATATATATATATATATATATATTAGGCCCAGGACTTTAACTCGTTAATTTAGATTAATTAATTACACAAAAATAACGCGTTCAATTTTCGCACTTATTTTTGCACCGCGGAACGTTTCTCATTGGATGAGTTCCGGCGGACCGATTATACTGGAGCACCAACTAGCGTTCAGACAAAAACAAACCACAGTGAACATGGACAAAGAAGCTGATGAGACGCTTTGGTTGGCCCTGTGGATGGGAAATGTTGTTATAAAAAATGAATGGATGGAAGCGTCAGGGTTTAATAGTCAGGGTTTCCAATGTTCTGAATGTACTTGAAAGTTTTGTATTTTACTTAAAAAAACAGTTTACAGAAGGTCTACCTACCTATAGGCTACCTGAATTTCTGAAATGTAGGCGACTATATTTCTCAGTATTCTATTGCTACACTTAATGGCAATATTGCACTGGTCTGTTGGACTTGGTTGAACTAAAATAAACAATATTTTGTTGCTTAAGCTTATGTATTCTGTCATTATTCAATGGTATACTAAAAATCCATATGAAAAAACTTACTTCTCACTGCTCTCAGGTCAAATATTTATATGCGATTAAAATGCGATTAATTTTGATTAATTAATTACAAAGCCTCTAATTAATTCGATTTTTTTTTAATCGAGTCCCGGCCCCAATATATATATATATATATATATATATATATATATATATAGGCTTCTACGCTTCTACTCGTCTCTCACAGTTTTCCCCTTTCACATATCACTTAAACACTCACACCCTGTCACATCAGAGCACTTTAGCGCTATGTGTAATGTGCTAACAGTTCCACTGCGCAATGCTGTTACATGCATTGTCTTCTGTTTCACAAGAGTATAACATCAACGCTAGATAACAGGACAAACTGTTAATTTATTTGGGTCAAAATGAATGCTAATGTTTCCAAAAAAAATGTGTTTAAACATAACACACTTTGTTGTGGAGACACAGAGATGCAGTTTTTTCAAATGAAACAACTGATTTACAAACAAACCATGCGAATTACTTCATGCAATTGACTCAAAATTATTTATTTTCTTGTCTTTTTAAATGACTTCTTTTGTGTGAATCTGTTTAATTAAATGAGTTGTTAGAGAAAGTTAATTTGCTCTTTGAGTATTTTTGAACAGCTTGAGTTATTTCATTAAATGTTTCACTGCTTTTTAAAATTGCCTTCAAATGACTTGAGTAACATGACCTACAGTAGTTGAGTTAAATGATTTACAAATTTAAGCAATTTGCATTTTTTAGTCTTTTTAAATACTTGTGATTCAATTTCCTGGGATTAATTTGTTTTGTTATTACTGTTTTTTTTCTCTTGAAGGTAATGAACATACAAGAGGCGTTCAAGTCAAACCTATACTTGTGATGAAATTTCTGCTCAACGGAGGCGGAAAAGTGATTTCAAGCACAGTACAGTGATGAGACTCTAAGCCGCAGTAAAACATTTAAATGGTGCAAACGTTATGAATGATAATCTTGTCCAAGGTGCCTCGGAGCTCACTGCAGGCGATCCTGTGAACATTCAGCAAGTGGAACGCCTGATCTTTAAAAATTAATGAATAACTTTGTACCAACTTGCTGAAGGAAGAGACGCATCTGTCTGTGTGTACTGTACACACAATCATTCACCAACACCACTTGTCCTGTACAGGAACTCGGCTGGGAGTTATTACCACATCCGCGTACAGTCTTGACCTCTTTCCAAGACATTTCCACATGTTGGGTCATTAGAGGAGTTCCTGGGAGGCCAGCGTTTCAGATCATGGCTCTGGTGTACTGAGAAAACTTTCTACCTTGATGGTATCCAAGCACTAGTGAAATAAGTGCATTAGTGAAGCAGGGGATTATATAGAGAAAAAAAGGCCGTTTTTACTCTTATAACTGTGTTCTGTTATTCTGCACAATCAAAAGTCCCAGTTTGCCTCGAACGGCCCTCATAAAATCAGATATTACGAGTAGTATCGAGTACGGAAGCACAAAGCGAGATTGTATATGTACAAAAAAGTCATCTGGCGTAAAGCCGACTCGTAACATTTCCAGTCCTCACAGCTGGTGTGTAAATTGCGTACCCTTTCCTGTGACTCCTGTCAGCCGTCTCTAAATTCACCCGAGCGTTATTTTGCTGTGCACGCCATCACGCTTGACTCTTAAAGACGCAGGGCTTGTGGTGATGTTAACTAAACGCGCCGCGTCGATTAAGTGCAGGCAACAGGTCGAGCCCTCTGTGCTGATTGCAGCCGCCTCGTGACACAAGCAATCGCCTTGATTGATTGGAGTGTCGGATTCTCTGGGCCCAGCTGATTGGCATGTTAATGACCCCGGCATGGGAAAGCGCTTAGTCAGACCCACATTTCATGACAGTTAGCTGACCAGCTGAATACAGTCTTCACCACATTTTTTAGCCCCCGAAAAGCTTGGCTAGCACTCATTCGTTAGTGTGTAGCTCAGAGCTATCTAACGGTGTCCAATTATCTGTCAAGCGCCTGGCACTCAGCACTCCGGCTTGTCTTTATGTTGATGTCTTCATACGAGATCTTAATAAATGAAATACGGTGAGCTTTACAGCCTCAAACCTTAGACACGCCTGATAAATCAGAAAACGATCGGGCTTCGAGACGACCGCGTAAACATCCAGCAGCATCCGTCGCGCACGGATAAGTGTGTTAGCCTTTGAGTCGCTCTGTTTGCCTCCAGGATGAATTCTGCCCCGCAAAATAATGATTCAGAGTTTGTGAAGCATTTCTATGTGTATATATATGTGTGTGTGTGTGTGTCTGTCTCACATCCGGGCCTCTGATTTCTCCCAAGTTCTTGAGTGAGACAACAGCAGATGTGTTTTTTTTTTCTTTAATACTCCCCTGTCATATCTTTTTGTTCGTCCTTGATGGTCGAGACGCTGTGAAGGACTCGGCACTGTCCAGCTGTTAACGACTACAGGACACTTCTGTCACCATGGACGCCACTTTCTCACACACTAGACAAAGAAAAGGAAACACCCCATCACTTGATAGCGCCATCACACACAATAATTTAACATTTAATCTTATGCATACGTAGGCGAGGGACGAAGGGAGGGAGGGGGCTAGTTGACAGTACGCCAGGTCACCTGCAGGGGGAGCAGGAAAAAAGGGCTTATCTAACTTTATACAGCAATGCAATTAGCAAAATCACTCAGACTATGAAACACCTCCAAATAAACCAAAGATCATTCCTAACCCTTTGAATAAATATTGTACTGTACACAGGAATATTTCATACTTCTGTTCCGTGTGAAAGAAAAATAATAAGATAATAGGTAACCAGTAAATAATAAGAATAATATTTAACCAGACTATACGCTTTTAATTGGCAGTGTGTAATGTCCTGATCCTTGTCCCAAAAAAAAAAAATGGAAAGAAAAGGAAAAAAAGAAGACTTATGTAACTCTTTATAATATTATGAATATTGTGAATATCTGTAAGATTTATGTTTGTTAACATTCCTTATGTTTGTTAACCTTCATATCTAGTGTTTCATGTCATAATGCAATGTTAAGTCAAGTTTTTTTTGCAAGGCACTGAACACACTAGACCCCCTGCCCAAGCGATAAATGCCTTTACATATACACATTACAGCAAAAGTTTAAACACAGAACAGAACTATGTTTAAACTATGATATTGATGATTTTTACTACAAAACCAGAGTACTAGTACCAACTAAGTAGCATATAATATTAACTATTTTACTTACTCACTCACACTCACTTACTGACTTATTGTCTATATCGCTTTCCATCTTGTATACAGGTAGTCTCTGACTTACGAACGTATTCCCTTTCCGGAAGCACATTCATAAATCCAATCTGTTCTTAAGTCCGACAAAGTGAGCCTTATACCCCATTGCAACGAATATACAATATAAGTCATATCAATCCACATGACTAAATCTGTCCCCTTTCAAGCCTGGAGGAGCGTACACAAGTTTTACAAAAATAGTACAAACCCATACAGCTCATATAGATCGATATAGGATACAAGGGATGAAAAAATATTTGAAGGGTTGTTCAAGTCAAACTAGGACTTGTGGTGAATTTTTTTGTGAATGAAAGCATAAAACCAGCTGTAGTATTGTAGCTGTTAGCAATAAGAGAGCAAAATATATATATATATATCATTCTTCTTTTTATATATATATATATATATATATATATATTTTTTTTTTTTTTTTTTTTTTTTTAATTATTATTATTATTTATTATTTTTTTTAATTGTCCAGAAAATTTGAGTTAGCTCTTTGCTATGTTGAGTATAAGTTTGTCCTGTGACAGGAGTATTGTAAACGTGATCTAAAAATCCTCCTGTAAAGTTGGCTCATTTGTGTTAGCTAACTAGGTATATTAACATGTCCTGAATTTTTCATTGAAACCCTGTTAGGATGGCTTGTGTTAGTTTCCTGATAAGCTTAATCAGTAAAGATTAGGGACATTTTGTTCAAATATACAGTAGTTAAGGAATTCCATAAATAACATAAATAATTCAGTAGGAAATCTGAGCTTGGCACATCATAGCTATTAAGCTAATGTTACCAAAACACATTCAGTCATTGTGTTATGCTTTAATAACATTGTGTTTTGTATTCGCTAAGACAAAATGAAACACGTTATTAATTTGGCTTATAAAAGAAACATGTCGCCAATCGCAGTGAATCTCATTGAAGTGCGCTAATCATTCTCACCTGAGGCGACTTTTTCTAGTAATTGCTTAGCTATAAGCGAAGTCTCTTGATGCCTGCACAAGAGCGAACACCGCTAATCTAATAGATGCTAATCGTGCCAAGAGGATCTCCTCTTTGATTTTCGTTTTAGGGATAAAGTGGCACCTCGAGCAATAAAGAAGTTATTAATACTGTAGCTACAAAAAGGTGACGGTATCATAAAGATATTTCCATCTTTAGTTTACATCCAGTGTGTAATGATTAGCTGATACAATTCCTGACGATAACCCCATCACTCAGATAAGAGTAACGAGGTAATTAACACTCTGCGATGATGCTTTATTCGTAGAGTACATTGTGGGTTAAAAAAAAAAAGCTGTTCACAGCCTGACATCATTTCCTATGAGATGAACATTACATTACTGTGTGGAGCGTATCGCTTATACAGTGTTCTTATATCATTCATTACACTTTCACTATTACGCTAATAATAACAGTATTACTGGAACTGGGGGTCATTTTACACCACAGAGCAGATACATTTTGGATTAGATTCCTGATTGGTCAGATTAATTTGAAAGGTTTAGTTTGATGCACATACATTTTACACCATGTTTATTTATTTATTTATTCATTTCTTTCTTTCTTTTTTTTTTTTTTTTACAGAATTCTCATGACCCACTTCTCAATATTTTCTGGTTCCTCCATTACATTTAATAACCTCTTAACCAAAAGTTCAAATGTTTTGGTGACTGACATGGCACCCTGTATCATGATACTTGGCAGGTGCTTCACTGTTTGCACAGTTCATCAGATGACTTCCAGTCAGTATGTGTGTCTGTCAGACAGTTCATGTGTTTTATCTACCGTCAGACATGCATTTGTTGCTGGTTTTCTTTTACTCAAATGTCAACCCATGGTTCTGCGATTGATTTACATCTGTAACTTTTGTGAGAAGTGCTGACTGGATCTTGATTGAGGAACTTACAGTGGAACAAAAAAGCTATTGTTGTCCCTCCATATGGTCATCCGTGGATGCTCAGACTACTTTCTGTCCAGACAACCCTGTCCAAATGGTACCCTTACAACACTTAAATTTCTCACTAATTGCATGGTTAGGATATCCATTCTAGTAAAAAAAAAAAAAAACTTGTCCCCTCTAGACTTCTGTGTCTTATGCTTTTCATTAATTTTCCCAAAACTCTGCATAATGAAGTGTGTATTGCATGATGATCAAGTGACTGCAATAGGCTGAATTAAAAATGCACAATGATGATGCAACCTCATAACATTTATTGTGAGGGAATACGTGTTTATAATTGCTATACCGTTGTAAAGACAGGATAGGAGCTCAACAACAATAAATATAACAATAAATATATATATTTTTTAGATATTCTGTTATAATTCATATGTATAATAACAGTAACAGTAACTCCACTTCATTAAACCGTGCTATTGTGGATTATTTTACTAAATCAGCTAATTTAGGTTGTAATGGCAGTTAATCAATACTTGATGAGGTATGTGTGTGTTGTTCTATGATTCAATCTCAACTCAAAGGCAAAGAGTTAATTCATGCGGATTACAGATGCAGTGGCAAAATCCTACCATGTGTAGTCGGATTAAGGTGCCAGAAGAAGGAAGAATCACACTTATTTTCCCCACTGGTCACACAGTCACTCTGATCCTCTGATCATGATTCTGGGTTCTTGCTCAAAGAGATCCACCTGAATCTCATCAGGTTGGAATGAAATGAAGAAGAACAAACCAAAAGGAAGGTGTGTTTTGTTAGCCTGGAAAACCAAGGTCCATCAAAGGCTTCGATTTTTAACATCCCTTTGGGGAAGGGTTTGATTGGCCGATGTTGGTGAAAAGGTTCGACACAAAGCTTTTCTAAAGACAAGCTGTTTGTAGTGTGTTTGGGCAAGATGCGTTAACCCTAACCCTAGGAGAGTGCATATGCTATGTAGCAGCTCTGTAGCAATGTATACATATACTTATTTTGTGTTGAAATCATGGTAATAATATATATTATCCACTATGGACATTTCTACATACAAAACACTTTAATAAAAATGGTAACATTTAGAATTTTATGGACATTTAAAAAATATTGGATTAAATCAAATTTTTTTGACTATTTGTTGTGAGTTGTACCCAAGAAAAAATGTGCAGCAATATATATATATATATATGTGTGTGTGTGTATATATATATATATATTGTGTTTTATAACAATGAACCAGCTAAACCAATCACAGAAATGACTATAAATTATTATAG
Source organism: Channallabes apus (assembly GCA_030522415.1). Taxonomy (NCBI): domain Eukaryota; kingdom Metazoa; phylum Chordata; class Actinopteri; order Siluriformes; family Clariidae; genus Channallabes; species Channallabes apus. The sequence continues at coordinate 27,862,039 of CM060104.1, forward strand.
CTGAAGCCACATCCCATGCTACCCAGCCACTGCATACAGTGCCAGTCCCAAGCCTGGATAGAATGGTTGTGTGTGGATCAGATGGTCTGCTTTAGCAACCCCTTGACAAAAGAAATCCTGAAAGAAAGTTTTATTAAAGCTGTTCATTTTATGAGATTATAGAATGGCTACATGTACATAGATACGGTATGTAACCATTAAAGTTGTTAATATTAATTATTTATTGTTTAAATATACAATATGTAGATTATTTACAAATTATAATGATTGTTATCCTTGATAACAATCAGTGGTGCTTGAGGTTACTGCCAGGTCTCATGCAAACATTTTTTTGTGTGTGTTCCAGCAAGGCGCAAGGAATGATGGGTAATCTTGCTTCTGGCAAAGTGAAGAACCACTTCAGTTCTTCCCTACACTATTTATGGTTCCCCTTGAACCGAGCAGTGTCACTCCCTACGGTTTAGAATCTTACTTACTTTTTAATATGGCTGGATACCCAATGCAGGGAAGCACTAGGTGATCAGAACATACCCATGTTGCCTCCATCTTTATAGTTTCACAACTCAGTTTGGACAAGTAGGTCACTTGCTGAAACTTGAATGAACCACCTTGTTTTACTGGAAACAAATACCCATTTTGTATTTGTTGAAAACAAATTTTCATTGATTCTGGGCACACAATGCTCACTCATGCCCATGGGGACCAAAGGCCTTCGTGTCCTATCTGTTACGACCCCCGGTCTAGGGTCAAGGGACGCAACAAAGAAAATAATAAACTTATTATAAATAAATGAATCTTGCAACCAAGAATTCAGTGCGTGAATTTTTATTTTTATGCACACGCACATACAGGAAGCTCTGGGCTTCAGGATTGAGCCAGGCCAAAACAATAAACAACCCCCCCCCCCTCTATCTCCACCCTCAAGCTAACTAAACTACCAAAGGAAACGAATATAAATCAAAACACAGAAACTACACTACCTACCTAACTATCCACAAAAACAGGAGAAAACAGGGGACAACAAAAATGGCACTCAACCCCTACTGCTTCCTTGCAACTATGTACAAACACAAAAAAAGAACAAAATATATATACAATATTTACAATGAAAGAAAACTATATACAATAGCGGGAGGAACACTTCCATCCACGCTAACACAAACAAACAAAAAGAAAACCCAAAACAACAAACAGGAAGGAGAGAGGCAAGGCGCGACACACAGGCTCTCTCTCCAACCAAACAAACAAAAACACGCACACACACACAGTCACTCAAAACAAATACAAAATAACAAACAAATACACAGTCACACTCCAACACTTCAACATACAATCACTCAATCAATCAATCACACAATCCAACAACCACACAATTCAACGTTCACAATTCACCAATCAACAATAGAGCACGGAAGTCACACAAAAGGCATAAGTCGCGCATTGTCTGCTTCCACCCGTGAGCTTAAGAAGGCGTGCAGATCCACAGCCAGCCAATCACGGCGCACGTCACGGCACGTTCCATCGGGGCGGGGCTTCCTGCGAAAAGGAGAGCGGGAGAGAGAAAGGGGGGAGAGATCGCGCATGCGCCGCCGTCGCGCATGCGCACATACCCGCGCTACACACACATACGTGCACTACTCCTCTGCACGTAACACTATCTGATCTTACAGAAAAGCAAATGCAACCCAAATTGTTGAAAAAGGTCAATGCTGGCCACAAGAAAAAGGCACCAGAACATCCAGTGCACTACTGCCTGCCATATATGGGGACCAGCAGGCAAATAGCCCAAGCCTGGTGATTTGGCCCCCGAACTCCCCAGATTTCAAGCCGATCAAGCACTCATGTCATCCACCTGACAAACAATTCCAATCCACGAAGGCCCCACCCTGCAACCCACAGCACCAATAGGATCCATTGCCAATGTCCTGACACCACAGCACAGCACTAGAGTCCTGTCGCGCCATGCCCTGAGATGCCAGTGCTGCCGCAATGGCACGGATGTTTTAATGTTAAGAGTTTTAATGTTATGGCTGGCGGGTGTAAATTTATATGAAAAGTAATTATAGAATTTTATGCCTTTGAAATGTTCTCAAAGGGGCGCCAATATTTTTGCACTGGAGCTCCATGGTGATGGAAAGAATCCTTCACCAATATCCATTATTATAACCAGAGCAGTGATGAATAGCAGTACTTAGGCAGCTGATCCTCGTTATACAAGGCTTGTTCTGACGCTTTGCAGAACACCGAGGCCAGCGCGGCTGTATCTGCAGATCAGCAGGGGTCCGGCAGGTGCAGCGCGGCGTAATTGAAGTGGAATCGTGGCTCTGTCTGTGTCTTCGGAGTGTGTGATCCGGCCTCATTCCCACGGTGTTCTGCATAGCCTCTGTCCTTAGCTCTCACTGCCTATTAAGAGCTGCTCCTACAGCCACAGGGAGCCATGTCTCATTACTCAAGTTGGAACGAAGTAACCAAGCGAAAAAAAAAAAAGTTCTGTTAATTCTTTTTTCCTTGTTTCCGCCGGCTCCCCCGGGGCCCCAAGGAAATTCACACCCAGTGCCGAGCGCACCCACGCCATACCTACATGCTGTGGCTCGGAGATCGCTGGAGGATTAAAGACCTTCAAAATGCAAAGCGGATGCTTCATCATCTACATTTTCGGGTGAAATTTAACCAGCATTAAAAGTGTTTGATCCACATCAGTAGAAGCAAGTTAACCTTTTGAGACAACAGGCAGCTTAATGAGATCATGCTTTTGGCAAGTTTGATTGACGTGTTATTTGTAGCTCACAAAACGTGGTGCTTTAAACTATTAAAACCTGATCTAAGGTTCAATAACACATCATGTCATATATTTAATAAACTGCTGAAATAGCTGGGGAATATCACCACACC